>JAHLJT010002406.1:143693945-144354478 GCA_031308135.1 Acheta domesticus | reverse complement strand
TGTTCCGCAAGTGAAGCCAGAGGACAGATCCATCAGTCATATTGGTGTCTCAAAAACACGGCTGTCAAATATGATAATAAATTGGTAATACCCATTTTCCAAGGAATTCAATAATCTTTCTAAATTTGTAGAAATTAATAACTAAAACGGAGAAGCTTCCTTACAAATTATCAGGCCACAGTATAATGTCACCAGTGCGTGAAAACCAAAATAAACCCAAACTTAAAACATTAGGAATACTTCATTAATAAATTCGCTTCTCTTGCCTTTGAGATTTCTCTCATGATCTCTCAGAAAAAGTATACAAATAAATTAAACCTTAACCCTGCTAACATTCTGAAGGAACATGGGATGCACAAATATTACGAATATTCTTAGAATTAGTGTTATCACAATAATTGGGGTCTGGTTACCATGTCCAGCTATAATATAAAACTAGTCATGCTACAGAAAGGCTCAGACTTACATGTAGTAGTAAGTTTTCTAATGTCCACAGTCTGGGCTCTGTCTTTGTCATGACTGTGTCTCTGGCACCATCCTCTTGCCAGCTGACATCAATCGCCACCCAAGTACTTTTTTTTTTAAATCTCGATTTTTCAGTTTCCTAATGGCTAGAACAGAAATATTACTTTAAGAATATTAAAGAAGAGTACAAGTTAGGTCCTGTACAGAAATTTACGTTGCAAAATGTTTAGTAGTTTTTAAGAAAACGCCGTTTTAGTCTTACTGTAAATGCAAAATTTGAAATTCTTTATCACAGAAACCTATTGATTTTCAAAATACTTTATTGGAAGTCATTTGAAGAACTTGTACTCACACATGCACTGATGTACACAAATTGCTGGGAATGTGTATTTTAAAGGCGTGAGAGATATTTCAAGAAACTAACATTTGTGTAAGTTTTGAAAAAACAAAACGGGTATTACAAAATTAATTTTATGCTATCTTAAAAGTGCACCTCGCACTATCCGCAATAAAGTTTAAAGAAAAAAGTTTGGAGCCGTTTTTGAGAAAAGGGAGTTTGACCGTTTCTGAAAAGTACAATTTTGACCTCAAGACAATTTTTCAGTTTTTCGAGAAAAGTTATAAGACTTCATTTGAAGCACTTGTACTCATAAATGTAATAAAGGGAACAAATCGCTGCTAATGTAAATATTAAAGGCGTGAGAGCCAAGTAAAAAAATTTTTTGTAATCTATGGAAAAAACAAAAGAATATAGTATAATGGCGTTTACGCCACCTTACAGAGTCCATTTAGCACTATCCCTACCAAATGTTTAAAGAAAAAGATTTGGAGCCGATTTCGAGATAATTTTGTTACTGTAATTTTTATTCCAATATCATGAGTTTCGTATATATTGTACGTATATTACTCCATTTCAGGTACGTATACCTGAAATAACTAGGAGTGTTGCAGAATACCACCGACTTTCCTCGTAGTAAAAATTTTCTAATTTTCTTGGTGTGGGGCTATGTTTGCGGTCTCGCCCGCATCCTCTAGCCACTGCCATCTATCGCCGCCCAAATTCATTTGTTAAAGTTTTCTCACTTTTTTTCGGTTTCCTAATAGCAGATTCGAAATATTACTTTTAAAATATTAAACAAGAAATAATACCTTGTTCTATATGGAAAATTTGTCGCAAAATTTGGAGCCGTTATTAAGAAAAAATCTCTTAAGCTCTGGTGTAACTAAAATTTAAAGCTTTTTCAAAGGATTATTGTTTTTGTAACATTCATTTGAAGTTATTTTGAGCACTTTCACTCACAGATGTAATATATAAACAAATCGCTGGAAATGTGCATATAACGGCGTGAGAGTTATTTAAATTAATAGTATAACTGAATGGCACAGACTTTCCCCTATTACTTTTTGAACTTGGCAAACTATTTCTTTGGACTTGGCTAGCCATTCCCAAATTGCCACATACTCGTGCCAGCTGCTATCTACCGCTACCGAAAGTACATTTTTGACATTTCCTTAATTTTTCGGTTCCCTAATGGTAGAACGGAAATATTCATTTTTAGAATATTAAAGAAGCAATAAAACCTCGTCCTAAATGTAAATTTTCATTGAAAACTTTGGAGCCATTTTCCAGAAAAAGGCGTTCAAGCGCTATTAAACATACAAAATTTGGCAGCTCTTTTCACGGAAAATTTTTGAGTTTTAAAAACACTTCATTTGAAGTACATAAACGTACAAATACAATAGTGTTTTACAAATGGCTGGTAATGTGCATATAAATATCTGTTCGTACAAGCAGCTTAATTATATAAAGTATACAAATTCACATTGTATATATAAGTCATTGTACATTTCAATTTGTATTTTATTTATTTTCCTTATTCTGTATTTTATGTTAGTCTAACCAGCATTCAAAAATCCATGTTCTCAACGGTTCAGTTCTTGGAATTTCGACATAAGCACATCAGCCGGCAGTCTCAATCGCCCCCAGTTCCTCGTTCCCAGAATATTTTGAATCTGTAGACGCAATTTCTCATTCGTTACGAACGTAATCATGCAATCATCATACTTGTAAAATTTTAATATTTAATAGCATGTATTTTAATTGTAATACACTTCAATTATTACCGCAAATCTAATATTTGTCATAATGTTACGTGGCTTCTGATTGGCCATTCCTAATTTTGCGCGTAAAGGGCGCCTGGCCGTCAGACAGCCGTTACACACAAAGACAGTCTTGTGTCTTGAGTCAGACACCGCACATCGCGGACCCTCCATGTCAATCCCTGCTTCGTGCATGACCCACTATTGCAAATACACACTTAACATTACTTGTCGTTCAATAGCTATTGTTAAGTGTGACACAACAAACATTCCATGTCTCCATGTATGATAGTGAGTGTTTCTTTCACACGAAGTGTAATTTTGCCACGTGCTGAACTTGTATCATGGCCTCCTGGCTTTATAACTCTGTTACTGCGAACTGTGTCATGTGCCATCATCTACAAACTGTATTAATTCAGTGACCTGCTCAAACATTGTTTATCGTGCCATAGCTATTGTAAAGTGCGACTTAACAAACATTCCATGTCTCCATATATGATAGTTAATGTTCCTTTCACACGATGTGGCAATTTTGCCACGTGCTGAACCTGTATCACGGGCCTCATTGCTGTATAACTGTGTCATGTGGCCATTATCTACATACTGTGTTAATCCAGTGGACCTGTGTAACTGTTCCACTTCTAGTTCACATGGAATACGCATCTAAACACATGCATAACGCAGTGATAATTAATATGTAACTGAACTCGTATGCAACATTACAATTCAATTCACTGTGCAACGTTTTCTTTTTCTGCTCCTTGCTGTGTCATCGTAACAATAGGGTTGCTGTACTGGATTTGGGGGAAACGTCGAAACGTCTAAAATAAGATCATATGATAATTATATTTGTCTAATAACCTACGAGGATATTCCGAATGGTTGACCCGCAATAAGCACTCAAAACTTGGTTTGAATAATTGATTTCTAGGCAAAAATTTGCATTATAAAAGCATAGAAACACTCCAGAAACATCTAAATTGTTTATTATTTACAAAAGAAATGAATATATTTTTTCAGAAAGAAACTTAAACGAGAAATAAAAACCACCCAATTTACCCAACTCGACGTCTTTTTTATTTCTGGCTTAATTTTTCGGTCTGAATAAATGTACTAATTTCTTTTGTAAATAATAAACAATTTACATGTTTCTGGAGTGTTTCTATGCTTCCATAATGCAAATTTTTTCCTAGAAATCATTTTTTCAAACCAACTTTTGAGTGCTCGTTGCGGCTCAACCATTCGGAATATCCACGTAGTTCATTACATAAATATGCTTAGAATTTTCATAAGAGCTTATTTTCGAAGTTTCGACGTTTCCTCCTCGGACATCCTGTACTTGTATTCACTTTCACAATATTCAGCAGTAACAATGTACAATTCAGATGGATTTCACGGAAAAATAGGACGGGAATACAGTTTCAGTAATCCAAGCTTTCTTGTTTGAATCCAAAAACATGCAGAACTCGCATAGTGCACGTGGATTCTTGAAGTGGTAAACAGTAGTTGAATTCATGATCTGCTGATGCATTTTGTCCTGTCACCAAATGGAGACAATCATTGGACGGGACTTTCAAAGCAGAAATCTTTTTCTTCTAGAACAAATATTATAATGAGCATTTGTAATTCTAAGAGCGTTTTTTTTAGATTGAACATTTACTTCGGTTCTATATATTCTTTCTTCGCGAACAAATAAATGATGTTGCTAAATAGAAATCTCCCACGTTTCTTACGATTTTAAATACTGCGTAAAATCGTACTTACGGGAAAACATGCAGTGAGATAGTAATATATCGATAATATATACTCCAAATATACAAGACAGGCAGTGACATCTAGTAACGAAGTATACCATTTCATGTAGAAAGTTTTTTAGTAATGATGATACCTACGAGATAACCGCTAGCGCGGTTCGTTTTATTTTGAATTTCCCCCACGTGACGGCGCTGAGAGTCTTCTTGTTACGAACTGCTAGTTCCACGTCCGTCCGCTGTTGGCCACGGCGCTGTTCCTCCTTAGGCGACGTAAGCGACGCGCGATGAGGCGGAAATCACCGTAATTACGAGTAATTTTGGATGATTGCCTTATGCCTTTGTCTACAATTCTTAGACACTTTTTCTGCTCCGCCAACTACCCCGATTTGTCGCGTTGCTCTGCAATTCCGAGAAGTCAGCGCTGTGGAGTGTGAGGTTGGGTGGAAGAATCTGGCGTATGCAGAGGACATTACTAGCAGCTCCGCGGGAAATTCAAAATAAATACTCCCTTAAGTCCGTTTAAATAAAGAAGATGATTGACAGTCGAAAGTGGAGAGGAGTGACATTGACAGGTCGCGTTCCACTGAGCACGGCATTTTAACACTTAATTTCGAATTAAAATTAAAATTTTTAATAAATATAATTCTCGGCATATGTACGCTTAAGAGCGCCAGGTCTCATTTTCGTTGAAAACCCTGATTTTTCGAAAATCAAAATGCTCCCTTGTTCGGCGTCTTCCTACAACTATAATTATGAAGAACAATGTTTTTTCCTTAATAAAAATAGGTGATCACAAATAAACAGATCTTCAAATAAGGTCATTCTCAATTGTTGTAAAATCTAAGTATTTTTTCTTAATTTTGCGGAGAAGCAGGCAATCCTTAAATATTAAACATTTATTTTTTCAATAACACCTCCAAATTTTTTCTTAAATAATTTTTTTTTAAAATTTTCCCTTCCGATGTAGCAAAGAACGGTAAAGAAAGTGGTGCTGCTTCCATTTTAGGCAAAGAGATTTTCAAAAATGATTCGAAATTGTAATTTTGAAATGAGAATTTTGTGAAGTTTGTGACTACGTTTAGTGAGGAAAATAGAAAGAACTTTTTCAAAACAGTAATCCTAATCAGCCCATATCATGCCTTATTCTATGTAACTTGTGCTTAAAATTTAGTAATTGTATGTGTGTAACAATGACCCGTCTTGCTTGTGATTTTAAGTTAAAATTAATTATAATTGCAAATTAGTGTGAGTTACTATCAAGTAGTAATCGTAAACTGTAAGCAAGTAAATGAGAGGTTTTCTGTTTCAAGGGGAAAATCATTTAAAGAATAATTTTGGTTGTAGAAGATGTCGTCCGCTGACATGGTCTCATGTTGAAACATGCACTTCCTTAACTTGTATTTTTGTTAATTTTGAATACACGAGCACCGTGTATTGGATTTGTGTCTTCTGGAATTACGCCTTTCTCACATCTTAAATATCCTACGTCCTTCAGATAAAATCAGATCTTCCTAGAGTATCGGGTAATGTCTTCCCCATTAGTGTACGATTTTTAAAAAGCTTCTCAATGCCTCTGCTTCTCAATACCCATCTTCACGATGGAATGTGTCACGGCATTTCGCGTCTTCTCTGGTCGTGTAGATGTCGCATGATCAATCAGTGTGTGAGTTCGGGATCATGTGACATTTAGCGGTACGATCGGGAAAGACGTGAAATGCCGTGATATATTCCATCGTGAAGATGGGCCTTAAGAGGCAGCTTTATAAAAATCGGACAATAGGCACCTGGTGGTTTACGTGCGGACGCATAACCTAAATATTTTAAAATATAAATATAAATGTTATGTCATGTTATAAACGTTATAAACAAATTCGTTGTACGTTTCACATATCCGCTCTCAGGTATGCCTATGTTTTTATTTGACAGCACTGGATTCTTGACAGAAAACAACTATATTTAAATTCTTTTTTATCAAGTACCTAAAAATAATTTTGATGATACATTCTTTCTTATAAATGGATTTCTTGTATATCATGGCTGAACTAAACATTGCACATTTGGTTATATTTATGCAATCATAATTTCATACATTCAAAAAACATTATAAGAATAATGTTTCTGTTGTATTTGACGGATATTTTGTTAGTTTTCTTCTGAATACTTAAATTACTGAACGTCAGAGACGATTGGTAAAGCGAATGTTCTAAGACAAAATTAAAACAACAGAGTGGTTATTTACGAGGCAACCTAAGCAATAAAGAATAGTTGTGGGTAGGGCAAGCAATGCAACCATCCTCTCACGTCTACCACCCACTATTGATGCATCATGCATCCATTCTATCTCCAATATCGCCTACATTCTATCGCAAATCCAAGTAAAAGATTGGAATATTATTTAATGTTATCTTAGGTCGAGTATTGTAATAAGGTGTTACTAGTGTTATCCTACTATCGCGCTTAATTCTAATTTCATATAAAAGGAAGGTAATACTAAAAATTCGGTACAAATAGCGTAATTGAAATATAATATTTAAATGTATTATAAACGTCAAATAATATCTTTAATTTTGCAAAACACCAGTTCAAAATAGCAAAAATACCGGTCTTTAGTTTCTCGCTAGGTTGAGTCATAAGCCAATTTCAAAAGTTCATAAACCGTTAGGTTGAAATATCGTTACGTAGTATGTTAACAAAAAATTAACACCGCACGCACCTCGGTATACTTGTTACGGGTCTGGAAATTGGTATGGTAGGGAAGAAACTCACCCTACGACCAGCGATACGAGGGGTAGCAACAGAGGGGAGAAAAGGTGGTGTTGCAATACTTGCCTCTAACAAGGTTTACACGCAAGGCTAAGGAAAAGAATACGAAGTACAATAATAGGAGAAAGTCCATAGGAGAAAGCGAGTCCATAGGAGTCCATAGGAGAAAGCGATAACTATTATGTACTACTAGTACGAAGAAAAATCTAAAGACACGTGTGAAAGAGAAATAATTATTCGCAAGCACATGCAGAAATTTTTAAGTGAAATACAGTTCGGGACTTAAAATAACTCATTCTGCAATCATCGTATTATCAATCTCTACAAGAAAACTGATGACATTAGTCAAGAGAAAATTACAGTCTTGAAACGTAGTATGTTGACAGCTAGGGAATTTCAGTTGCTTCGATGATTTATTGTCAAAATCTAACAAATATCCGTTGTTGATCTTGCAGAATGAATTCAATTGATTAATTTATTGATTGGTGATTATAGGTGCGTCATCTGATAAAGTCATTGGTCCTATTCGCATAGAGCGAATTTTTATCGCGACAGTGGCTGTGATCTTTCCCCGACGGATGGTGTGATTCGACTAGCGGGACGGATGATGTGATTCGTTTAGTGAGGTATTCCCCAAATCATCTTACATCAGTGTGGCAGCGCACTATCCTGGACAAGCTTCAAGCTTACCCCGGGACAAGCTCCCGACATGTGTAATTGTATTAAGTTAAGTGCATTAAGCACGTAAATAAAGAATGAAATAGGACAAGGAAGAGAAAGATCGTGTACGGTCCGTGGACCGTTTGTTAGGTACGGCATTCGCCTGGGGTTGATGGAAGAAACCACGAAAAAACTGCCGATCAGAGCAACCAGCCGCTAGAAGTCTCCTCCAGACAGCGACTGAATTCGACTTGCTATGCAAAATATCGAAAGTGTCGAAAATGCAAAATAAAATCGAAAGGATCGAAAATTCTTTCTCCGTCGATACTCGAGGCAGAATGGATTCAAGAAAGCTTTATAAACGACAAAATCTTCATTAACAATTTGCTAGTAGATTTTCAAAATAAAACAAGTAGTGCCACAATACATTCTCACATTATTTGTAACTTTTGCCATTTTCAAAAATCAGATAGTTCAACGAAAATGAGATCTTCACCATTCTTTTATGTGTCCTTGTTTCTATCCTTGGAAAAAAAAAATTGCAAAAAAATTTGGAGCAATTTGTGAGATAATGTTTCTTAATAATTTGTATTAACTTCAAGCAGAAATTGCGCAAAAACTCGTTTTTCCCTAAAAAATTGTACATGGCCTTTTTTTAAATCTAATTTTATAGAACACATTTTAGTTAAGACAAAAATCTATATCTTCAAAAATGTAGTTTTGCAATTTTCGAAAATACACAGTTCGTCGAACATAGGACTATCGTCACTTTTTTATCGTTCTTTGATATATATGAAGAGAAAAATTATAGAAAAAATTTTGAACAGTTTTTGAAGAAATAATTGTTTAAAACTGCCTATATTTCACGCAAATTTTCACAAAATGTTTTCACATTTTTGAAGAATTGAAGTACGTTACCTAATTTTAAGATCTGTCTTCTGACAATCGAACATTAGGAAAACACTTTCTATCTTCAATATTACAGTTATAGGAAGACGGCCGAAAATGTTTTTGAGGGATTGCAATTTTTGAAAATTCAAAGATTTCAACAAAAAATTAGACATGTAGCATTTTTAAATGTCTCTTCCATATGCTATCAGGGACAAAGTTTAATTTATTTTGGAGCCATATTTTAGGAAATAAATTGAAAATGTTGAGGCTTCATGTAAAGTACCCCCAAAATCGAAATATCCGTTTCAAACTCGCAGGTCCTTGAGATCGTTTAACCTATCCATAAATATCAATTCTGGAGAAAATAGAACCGTCTAGGCGCTAACGTTGACCACATACAGCCGGCCAGGGGGAGGGACAAACAGACGTGTTGCTATTAATTGATTTTTCGGTATCAAGGACTCACAAAACATGTAAGTTAACTATGCAACGTGCTAGAGGAAGTAATTCACTACAAACAGGAGCAAAGATTATCAACTTTTCCAGGGCCCGGCAATACGAGTTTTTTTGTTTGCCTTTTTAATTCACCATTTTCTGGTGCACTATTGCAATGGTTTCTCTTTTTAAGGGAAAACTAGTTGTCTTACAGAATGACACAAACTTTCTTATACTAGTTAGTTTTTAGGGGTAGAGCCGAATAAGGGGGTTCAAACCAAATCGATAATATAATTGCGATACTCATATGAAAGAGAATACAACAAGTTGTTGATTCACAAAAAATCAGCCTCCTAGGGCAATCTGTTGCAGAGATACAATGAGAAACGTGTTTTTCATGTGTTTCACGTAACGTATCTACCAGATATCGCGCAGCGCAGCGATCAAGTTTCAACATGCTCACGGGAAATGATTCAAAGAAAGCATAAAAATAGAAGGCCAGGCGTTCTCGGAAAGTACGATGAAGGAATACATGAAATATTAGACGACTAATGCATCCCAATAATTTAAGACTATAAAATTACCGTGGCTTGTATCTCGCAGATCTACTGGGAGCACTCCCGGGTTAATAAGTCTACATCTGAGTAATATGATTTATATTATATACATAAATGACTAATATACATAAAACAGTAATTTGATTTATTTTCGAAACAATAAGGTGAAGTGGGGCAAGTGCATCATATTATGTGCAAAGTTCGTCATCAGCCAGGCATAAAGAATCAGCTATTAATGCTAGGTTATTATTTTGTATTGTACTACATAACTTAAACTAAATTTGTTTTAATGGTACAGATGTGTTTTGCGATATCCTACAAATTGTCATCAGTTTGATGGGAAAAGTGTTTCAAGTCCGATTTACGCACTTGCCCCACCAAACTGAGGTAAGTGCGTAACTGCATTGTAAATTCCTTTACTATGAGTTAATTATTGGACTGGGAAAGAGCAAAAAAGTGCAGCAGCTAGCGATTATTTTGATCCTGGAAATTTTCAAATAGGAAAAAAAATCGCTGAGTTATAGAGTTTTGCATCTCATAAAGTGCACATCGGAATAAAAAGGTCAAAAGATAAAAGTGCACAAAGAAAGTTTTAAACTCCTTTTTTAGTGCAATGGTAGCTTTTTATCAAATAAAGTTAGAGAAAATTTCGTGAAATTTTAGTGAAAGCTCGTGCAATAATGCCCCCCTTCTTGATTTTTTTCTGAGGTAAGTGCGTCATTTAGCGTAACTAACTCAAACCAAAAGATAAAATGATTTTTTGATTATGTGTACAAAGTACTTCAACAGAACATATGACTTGTCCTACTAGTTTGTCGAAAAAGAAGATTTTGAAGATGATAATGCTGGATTCTTTCAGATACCGTCATTTTGACTGTAGAGTTGAAACACCACAAGTGACTATGAAACCTCCCGGTGATGTTATCTCTTGAACCTGAGTTTTCGGCTTTGTTAGCATGGATAGGCATGGAGTTTGCACCACACTCTACAGATGGCTGTGGATGTAACGAAATAATACAAAGAAATATGGCCGACTAACGCACTTGCCCCACTTCACCTTACATAGATCTAATAACAAATGAGGTTTGATGATTTTATTTCGATAATATACTTTCCATACAAAAAACAAATATTTGTCGGCAAAAAGTTGTAAATCATGCTGGTGAATGAGACTTTCCAATAATTTAAATAATGAATTGTTGAAACATTGGTGAAGTTTTTTCCAATCGCATTTTGGGGCGAATTTCAAAAATTTAAACTGATAAAATCAGTTAACAAAGTAAAAACGAATACATGCCATCTTTATAAGTGTATTTTACTCTATTCTCTCAAAAAATTTTAAAAAAAATTTGGAGCCATTTTGAGAAAATGTTGAAAATGTACCAGGGGGTTCATGTAAAGTACCCCCAAATTTTAAAAACTGATTTTCAAAATCCCAAAGCTTGGATTCGAGCAAGATCAACAAGGAAATATCCATTTTGGAAAAAATCATACGTATGATTTAAGGAGAGCTAGAGGTGTTCATAGAATGGACGAACAGACGGTCGAACATTTCGAAAAATACCACTTTTTCGGTATCAACGGCTCACTATTTGTGAAATCTAACTACAAAACGTGTTAGAGGGAGTCATTTCCTACATTTTAGAATACCTTTTTCTGTAAGAGTTTTTCTGTCAAAAAATCGCCCCTTTTTGCCGCAGAATCAGAACATTCTCTATATTACATATATTACTCTGTATATTCGTAGTACGTACAGGAGAAAATAAAAAAGATAAAAACTGTATAATGCAAGGAGAAAACGTTTCATATCCTTCACTATTAAATATGGTGTTGCATGGTTCAGAGCTTGTTTGGTAGGGATTCTTTAGGTACAGTGCGTTCATATTGCGACTACCCGTCTGTCGGTTGGGCGCCGTAGACGTGGTAGCCGGCTCGCTCAGTCGATAGAAAGGCTTGCCTAAATTGATGAAGATGGAGGACGTTGGTGGCCGGTGTAAAATAAGAGACTTTTACTCATGTTAACAAATAGGTGGCTTTTATTTAAAAAAAGAATTGCAAGATTTTACCACTCATTAGGGCGAGCATGCTCCCCTTTCCCAATTCCAAAATATGACATACACACATAAAATAATAAAATAAACTAACAAGTGAAAATTACTACAGTAAAAGAAAACAAACAATATTTTCCTCTACGCTGATTCCCTCTTGACAGCCAAGCGCGGCCGGGAATCTTCTCTTCGTCGCCCGGTCAAAGGTAATTAAAAATTGTTCACCAAACTGTTTATGCCTTTCGACCACGGACGCGCCAAAAGAACGAAGAAAAAATACCGTCTCAGCGGGGCGGCGAGTACAACAAACCAGAGTTGAACGACCTCGAGCCACCAGCTGTTTGGCAGGGGCGGCGTGGGACGTCTTGGGGCGCCGCACAAAGGATCGCGCAGGGCCGAGTCAGGTAGTAGGCGGGGTCGCAGGAGTGTTGACCCAACACACAGCGCCGCTCACTTACTGTCGCTAATACTCAGATAATGTCTGCACAGCTGAACGACCTTGTCACTTTCGGTTCACCGCACGGTACTTTAGAGTTCGTAGCAAGTTCGTGAACGATCAAATAGTTCCACGATAATGTTCCAAACACGAGCACAGGTCAGATACTTTTTCTGAACTATTAGCATGTCAATAAAACTTTTCACAATCCGCGGTCTACACTTATTTAAGAACCGCGCACAAATTCTTCTCGAAAACTCAACGTTTTCTTATAAGTCCAACTAATAAACAAAACTTTATCTCTGGCGCTGGGCGCCTCCACTATAACGTCTCGTCCCCCTGACCGCCTCTTACGTCCTCTCTCTGTGACGGCCTCACACCCTCTCCCTGTGGTGGCCTCACCTCTTCTCTTTCGAGCCTCCCTTCCCCCACCAAATTCCCTCAGAATGTTCTAGAACATTCTAGAGCTTTGTCCACGTCCGACGGCTATTGGTGAAAGGGTATTGCGTCGTAGAATAATTCCGCCCAATCATCGGAAGTTTTTGGGGCCGAGAAATGAGAGAGAGACCCGCACTCGTTCTCTCTCGCTTCAATTTTCTGTCAAATAGGGGCAGAAATTAATGACTGGGGGGGGAACGAAAATCTCAAGGGAGGATGGGGAAGGCGAGGAGCACCGCGGAAAAGTACTGGCGTGCACATGCACGGGAAGACCTCCCAGGCTGCGGGACACTTGGGGTGCGACGAATCGTTAGGGGGCGGGTCCAGCGGGTGGCCTGGCGCCGCCATCGACCCCTCTGTCGCGCAACACGGCGCAATTCTCAGGCTCGCAGCCGTAATGGATTCGGTATCACTACAATATTGGACAGAGATGATTCGGGGGAAAGGCGCCACTCAAACTGTGCAAGCTTACCGCCTCTTAATTACCCAGACATAGGATAACAAAGTGGTGCAAGAATTCTTGTCTCAAAATGTCTTTAATTGACCAAACACGTCTTGAGTATTGAATTTCTAGTGAAGTTTTTAAACAAAAATATTGTATTTAAGATCTTAATTTTCTTATATTTGGCAACTTCGTTCTTCTTTATAATGAGAATGGGATATATTTTCCATTTTCGTTCTTTTTAAATTACTAATAAATGAACTGGTTCCCAGCCACTGGCTTATTGACTTTCCTTTTAATTCTAAAACAACTCCAGATTTTGCAAAGCTACTACAAGAACACTGTGGGTACTCCTTTCCGTGTTCTACTATTCTCGCTCCAGTGCCAATCCCCAACCGCAGATTTATGAATTTTTGAAATGTAACCACGAGTTTTGATCTGCTCCCAGGAAAACGGCTAGTGTAAATGATTACCCAGGTCTACAAAGGAAAAATTTTCAAAATTTGGTTTCATAAAATCATCTGATCTTTGTTTTTTACTGTGATGAAACTGAAAGTGAGGTCAGTTTTTCTCTATCACGTATAGATTTTTTTCAATCTCAAGTTCAATCTTTAAAGATAGTAGTTATAACGACATAAGAAAACAGAATCGGCTGACAGTTGTTAATTATTTACAAGTTATCAACAATACCAAATGCAGTGTTTCGTATTGATGTAAGCTTGCCAGAGTAAACAATGATGCATATTTAATTGTATTTTTTGTGAAAATGTGTTTCTTTTCTCCTGAAAACTTCTTCGTGTGGGCTTCCGGGAATATGACTCTTCATGTGTTTGACGATTTGACGATGTAGCATCCAGCAATAGTCCGCCATCATGTTCACGTTCCATCTCCATGATATCCTGATGGAAACTTTTTCTTTGTTCTTCACTGACGTTTCCCACGTTTTCGGAAAATAGTCCACAAGCAAATGTAGAAAGTGAACATTCAAACTCATGTGGCAACCCAGTATTTGAAAAGCCTTCAGCATGCATTCCACGATACATCTGTAGTTAGAATCATTTACGTTACCAAGGAACTTGTCAACAACCTCTTTAAAATAATTCCAGGCTTCCCTCTCCTTCTCATCCATGGTCTGAGCAAAATGTGGATCTGAGAAAAGTTTTCTGATGTCTGGGCCTACAAAAATTCCTTCTTTTATCTTAGCGTTACTTGAACCAGGAAACTCGGAGCTTAAGTACTTGAAACATTCACTTTCTTTATTGAGTGACTTAACGAATTGCTTTATTAGCCCTAGTTTTATGTGTAGAAGAGGTAGCAGAATTTTGTCAGAAGGAACCAAATTTTTCATAATTACATTTTTTCGCCTGACAACAGAGCTTCTTATGATGGCTAATTTTTTTTGTTCCAGTGGGAATTTCTTTAATGGCAATCCCAAAAGCACTAAAAACAAGGAAACTTTGTGTACCCTGATTGCTGATCTAAGAGCACGATGAGGACTTTCAAGACTCCACATATCAAGCTCTTTTGCTCATTATAACGGATTCGTTCGAGAACTAATACGAAATTGTCATGTATTCCTTTCAATGTGACCGAATGGCCAACTGGAACTGACGCATAAACTTTGCCTTTGTGTAGTAAAACAGCTTTTAACTTCGTTTTGAAGAGTTTCTATGAATATACACCAATGATTCGGGTCATATTGATGGGTCACCAAATTGACCCATCAGAACACGAAGGTCTTTACAATAAACAAGATTCTCATCCTGTGAAAAGTAAGAAACAAAACCTTCTTCGCGTTGTCGATACCATGAAAAA
Organism: Acheta domesticus; assembly: GCA_031308135.1. Classification (NCBI taxonomy): domain Eukaryota; kingdom Metazoa; phylum Arthropoda; class Insecta; order Orthoptera; family Gryllidae; genus Acheta; species Acheta domesticus. Next base: position 144,339,674 of record JAHLJT010002406.1, on the reverse strand, counting down.
GAGCGAAAGGGTATTAATAAATTAGTACGTGGTAGTAATAATTTTTTTTTGTTTTTAGGACGGGAGCAAAGTAACTGAGCAGCATCTTTCGGAAGTCCAAGATTCCTCACTAAGTCAGTCAACTCCTGTTGAGAAAAAAGCTCAGGTTCGTTCGTTGAATTGTCTGTTTCGAATTCACTGTTTTTTCATAATTTCCCAACACACAAGCTTCTCTGTTTCCCACTCACTACTATCCACGTCACGAGGGGGCTGAGGAACTGACTATCCAGGACCATGTGGTATCGGACGAGTAGCAGATTCAAGATTAGGATAGTTAATCAACTTATGGTTTTTAGAATTGTAACTTTGGAAGTAACAAGAACAAAGGTAACAGTCATCCCTATGTTTTTTTGCTCCCTCCACATCATTGGAGTAGCAAGTCTAAAAGACTGTGATTTGCTCTTTGGTACCATTAGCGAAATTTTTCTACGCAGCCATGACCTACTTGGTGAGGAGCCCACACCTTATCTTGATCTCCTATTATCAAACCAAAATACGAGTTATACACTTTTTGACAAAATCTCATATGTCTTTAGTACTTTTTTGATTGTGTACTCATCACACATAAAACAGAAGTAGTTTGGATTGGTAACACAACGCCGATTAGACATTTTTTTCAAAATGCACTTCGAAACTTCCTAAAACGTTTTTAATCACTTTGACGCAACTAGATGGCCTAAGTGAATGTATTCACTCTAAATTGACACTACTCGACTGGAAGAATGAGCAAAAATTGAAGTGGATTCCAATTTCCAGATATAAACATTTCTATTTTGATTATCTTCAGAAGGGGACTACCAACACTAGGTAACAATTACGTTCCTATCTGAACACTACCTTCATTTCCACTCCACCTATTCAGGCAGTGTTACTAGAATGTAATTTGTTTAGAATGTTAGAAATCGTTTAAGAAAAAACATTGGTTACAAAAGTAAATATGTGCATATGCTACAAAATATGAATTATGTAATATGTTTGAAAAATATCGATAGAAATCGATCTGTATGTGATGGAGAAGGAGGGACTTCGAATTCGTTTTCAGCACACTAAAAAACATAAATATTAGCCAAAATTATCGAATCAAATTTTTGGTTGAAAACCTCAACTAGCTTAATTATATCATGACACGAAAAAGAATATATAGAAAGAATTCGTTTCTTTCGTTCCAAGTACAGTAATGTTGTTTATTTTAACATTGGCAACTCGCACCGTTTACTCCGTTTTACACATTACAAATAATTGATATTTAAACGCTCAAATGATACAACTGATTTTTTAAACAAAACTAATTCTGACATTAAAAAAATTACTAAAAAATAAACATACAAATACAGAGCGTTCAAAAGGTGTCTCCGCAGTGGCTTCCTCCCCACTCCACCACTCTTTATGCGGCAACGGCAACATCGCTCATCGCTCGAATCGCGCTGCGACGGCTCGCCCCTTCGCCCCCCCCCCCCCCGCTCGCTGCCTGGCCCCTTCGCCCTGGTCCGTTACGCAACAGCAACGAAGGAGAGGGATGCCGATCCCCGGTGGCCGAGATCGCTAAGGCAGTAGTGTCGTAGCGATCTCGGACCGAAGGGTCGCGGGTTAGAGTCCCGCCTCGGGCATGGTTGTAATTGTGTTCGTCCTTGCACCCCTTATCACCATCATATCGCGTCATCTCCATAATTTCATAACGTTAAATGTAATAGTGGTCGCTAATGACCTAGCTGTTGATGCGACCTTAAAAAAAAAAAAAAGAGAGGGATGTGAAACAAGAAATTCAGTGAAATATTAAATCGACACTAAAATAAAAAGCATTTGAAATAAGCAGTTTACTTTTTACTTTTCATAATTATCTTCTTACATCATGTGTTGAAAATGCTTTCCAGAATTTTGAAGGCAAAGCGTTACCCTTTTACATTTATTATCAAAAAACTCTTTCTAATGTTTCTGTAGATATGGACATTACATACAACGATATTGAGTTTTTTAATTCTTCAATGGTCTTGGGACGAGTTTTGTACACATTTCCTTTAGCTGCTCCCCAGAAAAAAAAATCAGGAGGTGTGAGATCTGGTGATCTTGGCGGCCACAGCCCTTTCGAAATTATGCGCTCCCCGAACACTTCTTCCAATAGATCCAAAGAAATTTTGGCAGTATGTGCTGTGGCACCATCTTGCTGGAAATACGCATTCATTATTTCATTCTCTGTCAGCTGTTCAATGAAGGTATGTTATTACAATATCTCTCTGCGTTTACTGTATCATTGAAGAAAATGGGGCCAACAATACGTGCTCTAGATATGGCGATCCATACTCCTATTTTTTGGTCATGCAGTGGCGCTTCATGAATGATGTGAGGATTCTCTGACGTCCATATTCTACTGTTCTGAGAGTTTATGTATCCCGAAAGATGAAACCAAGCCTCATCTGTAAAAAACGTGTAGTCCAGAACATCGATGCCTCTGCTTACAAAGTTCTGAAACCACTCACAATAACGAACAGCTAAGATTAGGCCGCTCTTCAAAAAAGGCAACAAAAATGAAGTTCAAAATTATCGGCCAATTTCTCTTTTGTCAGTTTTTTCAAAAATATTAGAGAGACTTTTTTATGGACGAATGGAAACCTTTCTCAATAAACACGACGCGTTTTCAAATTGCCAACATGGATTCCGGAAATCAAAATCTACGGAAACAGCCATTTTTTTCTTTTCTTAAGGATGTTGCCTCATCATTAGATCAAAACGAAGCAACTATTGGAATATTTTTAGATCTTTCAAAAGCTTTTGACGTCATTGATCATAACATTTTACTTTCAAAATTACCTTCGTATGGAATCCGTGGTATTGCTCTAGATTGGCTATGTTCGTACCTTAAACAACGATCTCAGAGAGTAGAAATACCTTACTGGAATGATGGAACTTTATGTACACACCTTTCCGGTTCTTTGCCAATTGCACGTGGAGTCCCGCAAGGATCGATTTTAGGCCCTATTCTCTTCCTATTATACGTAAATGACATGCCCTTAGCGATTCGAAACGGAAGAACAGTTCTCTTTGCGGATGATACAAATATTCTTTGCAACAAAGAAACCGTAAATAGTACAATATCAGACGTTTCAAATTGGTTCCGTAATAACAAATTAAAAGTAAATGAAAATAAAACTGTTTCAATGCAGTTTTCCATATCAAATAAAAAATTCTGTACTCCATTGAAAATGAACGGTGTGCCATTGACTGATGTTAATGTAACAAAAGTTTTAGGTCTATCAATTCAGTCAAACCTCAAATGGAATGCCCACTTAAATGAATTGAACACAAAATTAAGTTCATTATGCTACGCGTTCAGAATTCTTTCAAATACCGTCAGCCTTCATACAGCTCGTTGTGTATATTTTGCCAATGTTCACTCCCGCCTGAGATATGGCATAATATTTTGGGGAAACACATCTTATAGCTCACAGACTTTCAGATTACAAAAAAAAATTGTACGAATAATAAGCAAATCCAACCCACGTGATTCTTGTAAGTCACTCTTTATTAATCTAGGAATTTTACCATTACCTTGTCTCCTGATTTACGAATCAGTAGTTTTTGTCAAAAATGACTTACTTAAGGGCGGGAATATATTTTCAGCAAACGCCGATGTCTATAAGTATAACACACGACGTAGTAATCATATTCACCAAGTGGCAGTATCAACAGCTCACTACAAAAAATTCATATACAATTCATGTACTCGTACATTACTCTACAACTCTTTGCCAGAAGACATTAAACGATTAAATTCGATAGAAAAGTTTAAATCCCAAGTAAAATCTTTTCTGCTGCATAACTGTTTCTATACAATTCGAGACTATACCGAGCATCAAAAAGGAAAGTAGAATTAATTTTAACAATGATAGTTAATGTAATTATTTATCATTTGGACTGTATAATTCTAAAGAACCTGTAACAAGTATTGTACCACAGTTTCTGGGTTGATGTCCCCCATCTCGATCAGGTTTTTCGTCCAGTTTCCCTGATCCTTGAGCAAATGCTGAGATGGTCCCTTGTTTTGCTTCTGGACATAAATGTAACTTCATTATTTGTGCACGTCTTCTGAATTTCAGTGGGAAATATAGTTATTCAAATTATCGTTTTTCATATTATCGCGGCAAAAAGTATTATTCTTTCATGAAGAACATGAGGGTTCAGGGCAGAAATTTATAGCTAATTTACCTTTGAAAATATATTTTATTATATAGGAGCGAATATTTTGTCAACAAAACTCGAAAAAAACCTCTCTTTTCTGTATTCAGAATTCGACTAAAATATGGTTTAGGATAGAGACCACAGAATTATGAAAACGTGCACAAAATTCACTTCTCCCCATAGCTCGTCATACGCAGTTTTTAACTGTTTTTTTGACGTAAATAAATAAATAAAAATAAACTCTCTTCTGGTGATCTGTAATTTTCAATTCTTGCACTGCCATTACTTTGTAAGGAAACATTTTCAATTCTTTTCTTACAGCAGTGTGTGCAGTACCTAATGAGACGGCAGATTCTTGAGATAACCTCATTGGTTTCGTGGGGCTCTGTAACATTTTATCAGAGATTGCAAGAAGCTTATCCTCTGATAAAACACGAGGTCGCCCACTTCTCGGCGCATCTGCTACAGAACCTGTTTGGCGAAATTTCGCAATTACATCGCGTACAGTATCACGATGTGGCACTACAGATTTTGGGAATTTTGCCACAAACATTTGTTTCACATCATCCGTGTACTTATCTTTTGCACGAAACACATGTTCCACCAAAAATGCACGTTCTTCCAGTGTCAGCATTCTAACAGTTATAATCTAAGTCCTCACTCACAACAACAACTTGTACTTAGTCAAACAATGTCACTTACAAAGAATACGATCACGTATTTTTATTTCAGCTGCTGCTTGCTTGCAGCGAGCGCGCCTCTGGGAATATACTAACATTCGAACGCCGTTGCCCTCAGTGAGCCCGCGATGTTGCCGTTTCCCTGTAAAGGCTGGTGGGGTGGGGAGACGGCCACTGCGGAGAGACTATTTGAACGCTCTGTATTAACACTAGTGTGTGTACTCCCTTGCTAATTTTACAACTTATTTGATCATTATTATATTGGGTTCTCTTGGAAATGAAACTTCTTCAATATCTTGCATCTTGTTACAAATATAAAATGTTCATCCTACATCAAACGAGGTTGAGCTCTCTTGAGTGATATTTGTTCAATACTTTCCAAGTTACTGCGTCTCATACGTATCCTTCCACCTAAAATTTCCCTTTTTCAACTTTATCTCTTCAATTTAGAATTATATATTCCCGAAAATACACCGTTGATTACTTAATAATTTTATCGGACATGCAACACCAGTTTACAATAAAAACTAAACATCTCGTGAAATTCATATCTTAAACTGAAATTCATACCTTGTTCCTCCTTGCCATCAAAAAATAAAAATATCAGATGCTTAACAAAACACATTTCTTCTCTTTCCGGTCGACTGCCGAACTCATGGGATTGATTAGCCTCAACACAATTGTTTTCTTTTCCCTTAACACTTTGTTATTTCTATCAAATATTTTATTTTTGTTTTCCAGGTAAAAAGGCGTCAGTGTTAGCGATAGCGTTGGAAGGTGATAACGGAGGCGGTGGCGGTGATGGGAGGGCGCTAGGGTGCTTGTGGCTGCGGTGTGCGCACCCTCGCAGGAGGCGGCGGCCAGCGCCGCGCCGCGCCACTTCCGGGAAGCCACGAGGTAATTAAGCAGAGGCTTCCAAGAACACTGACTCAGGCGCTGCCGCCACCTGCCCGCGCGGCCATCGCTCGACGCGCTCTTGCTTTTTAGACCCCTTCCCATATCACCTTCCTCATTATGAAGGTCTGTTCTGCCCCCGCCCCCGACATCCTGGTTTCCGTAACTTCTACAGTTTTTCTTGCATGCGTTCAATCACGTTCATTCCCGTCCCGAATCAATCCTTAATGGTCCCGGATCGATCTTAAATCTTGACATGGTCAGAACGCTCAACATCTACCTCTAGACGACAGGGTTCAATTCGCGGTCGGTCCACGTGGAATTTCTGATGCAAATATGGTGCAGTTTTCCTCGGATTTCTCGCATTTCTCTTGTAGTACATCATGTCTCCATTTTCCCAAAGCGTTCGGAACTGAGGATTATAATAAAGTTACTCGCCCCAGCATTATTGGGTTTTTGTTGGTGTCGAAGGAGTGACAGGTATTTCCGATGCCGTATCCTATTTACTCTCTCTGTAAGCATTGTCTTCAGTGGCCGTAAAAAAGTGTGGGGGTGGTACGATTTTAAGCAGTGCGGTCTGAACAAATCTTGAGAATTTTCTTGGCAACGTTTTCATTTCCAATTCCTTTCATTGGAAACTTGTTAGATGCAGAAGTCGTAAATGAGATACCTCTACATGCATTCTTTGAGTTTCAGTTAGGGAGAAATTAAAGAATATCGCAGAGAGACATCACACCTTCTAGGAGGGCGTGACTTACGTACTCCTTAACATCCTCCGCTATGGCGGATTAAATAAGCAAAGCTTGGGGACCAGGGGCTAAAAATTATTAAAACAAAACTGAAAATTGTGCAAAAAATGAAAATACGCAAATATAAAATTAGTTCCCATAAATGAATAAAAATTAAATAAAACTGATAAAAACGCCATTGGAGTTCAAATTCTAAAACCGGTATTTTCATTCTCATCTAATACGTCTTGAACTTGTCGAGTGTATGACAAAATCCGTCCTGTCAAAACCCGACACAACATTCTGATTGGCTGATTCAAAAGATCTCTTTTCGTATACCCTACGTTTGGCATATTCGAGCACAAACTATAAAAAATGTGATAGTTTACACGAGCTTTTTGCCCACGAATAGGCCGACTTGGACCACGCGTGCATACACCCTGCATTTATCGAAACTTAATATCATTATCTCGGTAGCAGGTGCATGTACTTTTATCAAGGAATCAACATTTAGCTGGATCCGAATTTTATCCCCCAGGTTTGTTAGCCTTGGGGGTATGGATGATGAAATGATGGTGATAATGAGGGGTGAAAAGACAATACACATATCGAGACATACACAAACACACCGGTGCCCGCAGTGCGAATCAAACCCGCGATCCTTCCGTCCGAGATCGCCATGGCACTACTTCTTTAGCGATCTCATTTATCCGGACCTGCCTCATATTACTTTCCCGTATAGTATATGTAATGCTGTACGAAAATGCTGTGCGAAAAAACGGCGGATTTTTGGCAGAAAAACTCTTATTACAGGGCTTATTACATTGCTAAATTAAGAAAACATCTCCGAGCACGCGGTGCGGCCTGAATCCGTTTTGTGGGTCCTTGATACCGAAAACCTAATTGAAAGTAAAACGTCTGTCCGTCCGTCTGTCTGTGAACAACGCTATCGACTAAACCGTTCAGTCGATTTTCTCCAAACTTAATATTCTCCAATCGATCTGGCTGATCTCGTGGCCCCTTGAATTTGAAACCAATATTTTAATTTTGGGGAGTACTTTACATGAAGCGTTCCGGTCATTTTCAAAATTTTCTCAAAACGTTTCACCTGTGAAAACGTATGTAGATTTTCTACATTTTGCAATACTATAAACAACCCACTAAAGGATATAACTCTCAATAAATAATTTGTCATTTACTTGCATTGCTTGAACGTATTGTACAAGCACAGCATCATCATATGTATGAGTCACTAAAATTTTGTGGATCTTCAAAACTTTATTCTTTTTTTATTTGTTTATGGTCGCTTTATAACAGGTCAGGTCATGAGCGACCTCATTTTGTTTACATCAGTACATTACTTTACATAAGGTTACAAACAGTGGTATGATTACACCATAAGCATTATATCAATATATCGTAACAAAATTTGCATCATTATTATATTACCTTAAACAATGTACTTACTTCTAGTAGTTTCTAATTTTTTTACAACCTTCTTCTCATTTGAACAGTGAATATAAGCTGCCTTCTATTTTTAATGATTTTCTAACATTATCAAGTCCTTGACACTCGAGAATAATATGAGGAGTAGACATGGTAGCGCCACATTTAGGACAGGATTCAGGGTGGGAGTTTTTGAACAGATGACACTAATTTAGGTTAAAGTGACCTATCCTTAATCGTGTAATGACGACTTTTTCTCTTCTTTTGAAGTTATATCTCGGTAGACCTGGTTCCAGGATAGAATTTCTTAAAATTCTTTTGCAAGGCTGTCACTTAGATTGATGTAAAAGTTCAAGAAGATCCAAAAAGATTTCGGACAGTCATATTTATAAAATTAAAAGTTGTTAATTTTATAAATATGACTGTCCGAAATCTTTTTGGATCTTCTTGAATTTTTATAGAATTTCTTACTCGGCGTAGCTTTGTAGACCTCATCTTCCATTGTGAGTTCCAATACTTCAAAGAAGAGTCCTTGAAAAGATTTCTTATATCTTTTTGGATACCATGAACTTGATGATCAACGTTTGGTAATGATGTTGCCATTTTTGCAGTTGTGTCTGCCTTCTCATTTCCAGCAATATTTTTATGAGAAAAAATCCAAACTATTTCTACTTTGACTCCTTTTGTGTTTTGGATAAATATAAGTTCTTGGATAGTTGGGATTATTGGATTGCTGGTGTATCGGTTTTCAATGACTTTAAGTGTTGACATTGAGTCGGAAAAGATGACAATAGGCATGTTGTTTGCGCATCTGATACTGCTTTCAATGGCTTTGAGCACTCCCCATGCTTCACATGTGAAAATGGAAAAGTAGTCCGGGAGACGAAATGGAATGACTTCATTATCATTTGTTAGAATCATTGCACAACCAGCTTTTCCATCTCTTTTTGATCCGTCAGTGTAAACTTGGTAGAAATTGTCATATTTTTGGAACATTCCTTTTATCACATTTTGTGCATTTGTATTAGAATCAAAGGAAGTGCAAGAATAACTTCCTAGTTGTGTGTTTATGGTCTTGCAGGGGGGGATGCGATGTAAACGTCTAGGTAAGCTGAGTGGTTTAACAATATTAAAGTCATTCATGTATTTAAGTTGTTTTAATTTTTTCTCTCAGCGGTAGTGGAGATTTTGGATGTGTTCAGTACATGATTATTTTTGGTTGTTGGAAAATGGTAGAGTTTGTGGAATTGGTTGGGATACTGAACGTTGAATATTCATAATTCAGACATTGTAGTTTGCGTCTTAGTGCTAGTGGAATTTGTCTTGCTTCCACTAGTAGGGTGTTGCTGGGGCTAGTTCTAAAAGCACCAAGACTTAATCGACAAGCACTGTTAATTATTGGATTCAGCGTTTTCAATATCTTTTCTGAAGCTGAATTATAGATTACTGGTCCATAATCCAGCTTGGATTGAATTAGTGCCCTATAAGTTTGCTTAGGCATTCATACTGAGCGTCCCATTTAATAGAGGACAATATTTTAATAACATTTAATCTCCTAACACAATCCACCTTTACAGTAGTTACGTGATGTTTCCAGGAGTATTTGGAGTCGAAGATCATTCCAAGGATTTTACATGTGTATGTTCTTTTAAGTGGATATCCTCCAATTCTCAGTGTAACTTTTCAGTCTTAATAGAGCGACTTTTGGAAAACACTATAAATTCAGACTTCGTTTTCGAAATGGAAAAGCCTGAATTATTTGCCCAATTACTGATATTATTTAGGGTTTCTTGAATAATGTTTGAGGTAACTTGAAGATTTTTACCACTACAGAGTAAGGTGATGTCGTCTGTGAAGGGGAATATTTTCACAGGTTCTTTCACTATAAGGCTCACTTCATTTATTGCTAAGTGTAAGAGGAAGATTATTACACTTACGATCGACCCTTGTGGAAGACCATTAGTCAACTCAATTGTCTGTGATGATTTGTCTTGGATTTTGACTTTGAGATATCTCGTTTTTAGAAAGTTGATAAGGAAAGCTAAGATATTTCCTTTTACTTTCAAATCTGTAAGAATTCATATTAACCTGTCTTTATGAACCATTTCGTAAGCTTTCTCAATGTCCAGTGAGACTGCAATCACATGGTGTTTCATAACTAATGCATCACACATTTCCGTGTCTATGTTTACCAGGTGATCGTTGGTTGATCGAAATGATCTAAAGGCTCTTTGATGCGGTGAGATCATGTTTTGTGTTTCTAGACTCCATTTCAGGCGGCGACAGACCATTTTCTCTAGTAGTTTACATATATTATATGTCAAGGATATTGGGCGAAAATTGGTTGGATTTGTGTGATCCTTATTTGGTTCTGGTATTGGTATAACTGTTGCTTCTCTCCACTGGTTGGGGAAGGATTGAGTGGTCCAAATATAATTATATAATTGAAGTAGATATTCAAGGCCGACATCTGAGAGGTTTTTTAGAAAACTATTTGGTAAATTATCTGGTCCAGGTGCTGAACTTTTACATTTATTTAGCACCAATAAAAGTTCACTCATAATGAAAGGTTGATTGTGTTCTTCTTCATTTTTTAATAGTGTCTTGATACGTTTTTGGTCTATGTTAAAGTTTGTTGGGATTGAGATTAAGAAATTTTGGTCATAGTTGTTGTCAGTAGAATTATTTGCAAATGTTTCAGCAAGAAGGTTACTAATAGCTTGTGGGACAGAATATTTTACACCATTCTTGTCAATAAGATATCTGGGAAGATTAGGTGATCTTATTCCACTAATCGCCTTTACTTCGTGCCAGAGTTCTGTTGTTGAAGTTTGTTTAGTGATGGAAGAGGTTTACTTCTGCCAAGACTGGATCATTGTAAACTTCAAGGTTAGTCTTGCTTGGGCTCTGGCCTTTCTGTAAGCAATGTCATTTTCAATAGTTTTGTATTTCTTAAATTTCCTGAAGGCTCTCTTTTTCTTTTTTATAGCTTCCATTTCACCATGGGACTTGATGTTTTTTAATTCTTCCTGTAGTTTGTGGAATTGACTTTTTAGCTGCTGATATTATTATCTTGGTAAAGTCATTGGTTAGACTATTGATATTTTGTGGCCTTAAGTTGTCAGGTTTTTTTAATTTTTCAATATTTATCTCAATATCTTGTCGAAATTGATTCCAATTTGCTTGTTCTATAATCCATTTAGGATAGCATTTAATGTCAGGAGTTGGATCTGAATCTGGAAAATGGATGTTTAGAGGGTATTGTCACTGTCATATAGGCTGGGAATAGTGGATCATACAGTACTTGTAGCTGCATCATTAGAAACAAGGCTTAGATCAATTGCACTATCTGTACCATTACTTACATTAAAATGTGTAGGTTAGCCAGTGTTTAATAAGATAAGATTCTTATGATTGTCCAGCCACTCTTCACTTTCCCTCTTCTGCCAATTTGGTGGAACCCCACAATTTGCTATGACGTTTGAAATCACTCACTATAACATACGGTTTAGGTAGCTGTATAAGAATATTGTCAAGATCATAAGTGTCAAAAGTTTGACAATTGGGGATATAAATATCACAAACAGTTATTAGAGTATTTATTTTTACCTTGACCGCAATGGCTTCTAGGGCAGTTTGTAGAGGGATTTCCTGCATAAAACAATCATTTTTTACATAAATTGCTACTCCTCCACTAGCAATTAATGTACTATTTCTGTTTCAAACAGATGACTTATAGCCAGATAATTTTCCAAAGTGATTTTTTGAAGTTGGTTTCTTGAAGACAAAATCACTGGTTTAGTATCTTTTATTAACAATTTCAGGTGGGGTAATCTTGTATAGAAACCATTACAGTTCCATTGTGTTATTTTCATTGACAAGGTTTATTCAGACATTTCTGTGTCAGTTTCATCATCTTGCAGTTGTGAACTTTTTAATTTATTTATTATTCTTCTGAATCTGTTTTTATAGCTCTTTCAGTTAGTAAAGGGTAAGAATCTGTCATCATTTTAATGATAGATTGAATAAGATTGAATATCATTTGTAAAATCTTTGGCAATTAAGGTTGGATGATTAGATCCAGATGCTTTGTCTTTGAAATTTTTCAATTGGTTATAGGTAAGAGGGAAATCACTACTATTACTCTCAATTTTTTCCTTTAATGGGCAAATAAGGTCATCAAGTGATTTAGTGGTAGTCTTTTCTTTGTTGCTGTTTTCTTCAATTACTTCTTGTATCTTTTTCTTCTTCTTGAGTTGTTTTCCTAACGCCATGTTAGGGTTACCTAATATATTTTTTTCTTGTTCAATGTGTGATGAAGAGTCTGATGAAAGAGTTCTTTTAGGCATAGTAGAGACCATATTATCATTCGTTTTCATGGTTACCTGCTGATTTTGTGTGTCTACTACAGTGATACTTTCATTAATTAAAGATTCTGGCAATTCACAGGGACTATACCTATTGTTTTTAGATTCTGTGGGGACACTTGATAGGTTGGTATCCTTATTATGATTAGAGGTGTTTGGTGAAGGACATTGACCAGCTAGGTGCTCTGTTTGGTGGCTGTTAAAGCAGGACATGTCATCGGTTGTAAAAAATATCCTGTATGATGTCTCATCATAAAACACAGTAGTAGATTCATTTAGTAAACTCACATCATCAGGGGAAATATACACTTGTCTTCTGAAACTCATGATATATGAAAAACCAGGTCCATAAACACCAGCTTTTATAAATGAGATTTTAGATGCCAATTTGATATTGTTTTTTGTGAACACATCTTCTATGAATGAGTGGGGAATGATGAGACAAACATTAGAAATAATAATTCTTTTGCCATTGTTACAAGAGGTCTTAACTTTAATTCATAGTGTTGTATTTTAATAACTTTGTGACTGTTTGTAAGTTTGTCAGCAATAGTTTTAGAACTTAGAAATATACACTCTACACATAGCAATTCGTGATATGAACCTTATTTCACTGGCATCAACAATATTGGATAGACTGTTAACATTATCTTTAATAGTGAGACCTTCTTGTGCGACGATAATTATGGCCTGATCCATAGTTGGAAATACTTGAATAGACATGGCATTCGCGTAAGTTTTCATACTTTGGTGACGGACATACTTTGGTGGACGAGTGGTTTTTCATACTGCGGTGACGAAAGTGAGGTTAAAAACTTAATAGTTATATTACATGAAATTCTGGTTAACTTAGTATTAAAAGTTCCTTTACTCCGTTCAAAATTACGAACATTTTTGCGACTGTGTTTATGGAAATTCTGGAATATTTCCAAACGATTTTTAATGTTTAATGGATATTATTTTTCTCGATGATAATAGTTAATACAAATTCCGAAAATAAATATTTAAAAAGCCGAAAGTATATTTAAATATACGGAAGGAGACAATTCTACGCTAAGGGCGCAGGGGCTCCAATTCGTTGGCACTTTTCATAATCAATGAAAGGGCACATAGAACTAAATGTTTCATTCATTTAATTTTATGCATTTTAGTAGACCTTAGTATCATCGCTAAGGTCATCATAATATTTACTTCGAAGAGTTTTCAGAAATAAAAAGTAGCGACTTCACATGTCTTCATAAAATAGCGCTTTTTTAAATCAAATTTGTCGAGGAAATTCGCAGCAAGAACCTAATTAAACCAAAAGAAAGCAAATATCATTGTAAATAACAAATGTGATCAAACACATGCACCTTGGCAACTGCATAATAGAGCCAAAAACTTAGTAAATTTCTAGGAATCGCTTGCACCCACGGCGGAGCTTGCCATCCAACACTTTCCCGCCAAACGTTGTGACGTCATTCTGGACATCTCTATAGGAGAAAATAATACGTCTTAGTCTGTCATTTATGATGAAAATACTTTTTTCTTTCCACCATGCTTCATTTTAGTTTATTGATATGAAATGTCTCGATACCGAGTTAAATTTAACAAACTTCCTGTGCCCGTTTAAAACAATATAGAATTATAATATGAACAATTTAATTATCAATTGTAATTGGTACAAGGAATTGTAGTGGAAGTACTAGGATTTTTGAAGGTTGGTACCGGAAAATGCATTTCATCGTCTGGAAACGCTGTATAGGTGTATGGTATCAAGCTTCTTTTTCCAATACAAGTTTACAAAACATTTGTAATATATTTTTATGCAGTTGTAGAATTCACATAGTTTTGACGACACTGCGATGGAAACAGTGAGGTGTTTGGTTCTTGGTTGAATTGGACGTTTTCAAATAATACCTAATATATTAGTAGGGCAGAAAGTGCAATATTTCAATCCTACGTAGATGTTTCCTATAATACAGGAAAGTATGTGCTGTCGTAGCCCCACTAGTTTTCATATTTTTTCTCTCGTATGTATAAAGAGAAGTTTGAAACTGATATTTGTTCCCACGTCGAGGCAATTGAAATATAAAGTGCTTTTAATTGAATTCGACTCCGCGTTTTAGGGTCCTTGATAAATAGTGGCAGACGGAAAGGTGCCAGAAACAACTTAGATAACACAGTGTCACCGCCTTTCCCTTCCTACCATCGGGGCATGACTCGTGCTATCGTTGTCGATGCACGACTCGCAAACTGGGGACTGCCAGTTGCGAAAACCTCTTGTAGTTATTCAATTAACACACCACAATTTAGGGTCTAGGGTTCATAATCGAAGTTTGATATTAAATGAAAAACAATCACAGTACTGGAATGAATAATGAGAGCATATATTCTTTGAAGTTTCCTAGCATTACATTCATTTCTGATCCTTCAATCTTTCACGTAGGTTACAAGTTAACACAATGAATCATTAACCTTTGAAGACAAACATTAATTACATGCATACATTATGCTGGAAAAGAAATAACATACAAAAACTACCCTTGACACACAAAGAAGTAGAGAAAAATTTTCACTCTTGAAATCTGATTAATTATATCAAATGGATTCAATTTCCATCGATAAAACACTGAGGAATTGAAGAATTAATTTGAATTGAATCCTTGAAGAATTAATTCTTTATTATTGTATTAACCAAAAATGAGCGATTTCCTTGTCCCGGTTTATCACAATTTCAATATATAAGACACTAATAAATTTAATAACAAAATGGAATTACTATCTTGCAAACATATGTACAAAGAAATCTTAACTACTATATAAATTACAAATTACGATTTCCTATGACTGCAGTCTATTCCAAACTCAAAACACGACAGTCAAATGAATATACACCAATCTGGTTTTAAATTAATGTCATCTACTTCAAATATAGTACGTTTACTCCTTTACTCCACATGCATTGCTTAAATCATTCTGTAAAATTTCGTACAGACTGAATTTCTTCCCTTTGCAGTTCTAATAGCTGAGCGTAACGGCAAAAGTTCGTTTTCGCTTTGACTCACAGTGACCATCGGTTTTCCCTCCGAAAGCTCAGGAAAACGTGGCACATTTATCGCCCGCACGAAGAGCTTCAGTACTCCTAGCGCGCGCCGCACAGACAGAAGAGAGCTGCTGATTAGTTCTCATAGTTATCATAAGAGTTTACTAGAATCGCTTGGCTAGGGTAACAGCGAGACATACAGCACATCCCGTTCCTTTTCGAAGCGTGTCGGCAAGCAGCGAGGTTGAACGGACGTAGCGTGTCAACGTGGACGCCATCAATCCAGACGAAGAAAAGGCATCAGAGCTCTTCAAAGACAGAAGGAAGAGGTAATTAATTCTTTAAATTAGTGGGAAGAGAATTACTATTTAAGGATTAATTAACAAGATGTTTTAAGAACTGTGGGAAGAGAGGAAGGAACCCTGTTACTTATAATTGCTTAGAATCTAATTTGTGGTTTTTATATCCTTCTTTTTCAGCTTTTCTTTTGCTGTTTATTCTCCTTATATGCTCTTCGCTTATTATATGGAATTGAATTCTACTGGATATAATTGGAGAATACTAGCGGCATATGGTTAAACATTTACGTTGGCAAAAGACGAATATTTAACCACACCGTTAGCCCAGAGGGAGTTCTACTGCAAGGGAGCTTTGGTAACGATACCCGACCAGCGGAGCGAGCAGCGAAGGGAAACACCCAGCATCAAGGTCACTGAAGTCGCCACTGCTCGAGTTTCAGAAGACGGCGAACAAAACCCCGTATTGAAAAGGATTTCAAAGTAAGAAAGTTCCTTTTACAAACGTTCTAGTGCCCAAAACTCGCTTAACGAAGCAGATAGAGTAATTCTGTGTAAACTGAGAAAAAGATCTAATGTTCATCTAGTTAGAGAACAGAGTAATTTTTTTAACTTACAGAATCAATCATTCTTTATCCTTATTCTTTGTAAAAATAGAAACAGTAAAAACTTAATTTTTTGTGTTGCATAAAAAAAATATAAATGGTACCAAAGAATGTGTGAAGTCTAAGTAAAATTTTGATTTGATGAGAAAGACAGTGTAAATGAGTAAAGTAGCAAAGAGAAGGGTGTATAGATTTAAGAATTCTCTTGTGTATTCTATTTTCAGCAATTGACAGCGTATTTTGTGTTTTTCTATGTATTTATGAGTGTCAAGTGTATGCGATTTCTATGCCACAAAATTTTTCATCTCAAGATTATAGTAAGGTTTTTAAGAAATCTGTGTTTTAATCTGAATGATACACGAGACCGTAGTGTAGAAAACCCACGTCCTTGATCCCACCGTCATCCCGACGGAGCTACCAAACATCCTAGGGAGATTATTAAAAATCCCTCTTCCTTATCCCGAAGATGGTGGAGGTCGCATCACGCTACGACGAAATTCTTCAACGCTGGCCTACACCCCCAAGGTCGCTAGCGAGCAGAGTCCGTGGTCGGTCGCTCCCTGCTGCGTCTTGCGGTGTCGAAATTCCCTCGGCGTCGATAGGTCGTGGCGGCGTACGATCAAATACGAGCCTCGCTCTCCCAAAGCTCAGTGTGAAGTATCCACCAACAAAAAAAGCTGTAGAATGAAATATTTCAGTATTTCTAATCCAGATGAACGGCGAAATGTATGTATGAAAATCCCTTTTATTTTCATGCAATACATTTCTTGTTGTAATTCAATCTTTTACGCATGTTGCGAACATATATTTTATCAAATCAAATGCATATATTCCTTAATTGCAATTATTCAACATTACAATCCATTTAGCTTGTAGACCATTGTTCGTTGAACAATGTTTCTTGACTTGTGGTTGCCGACAAAATGAGGGAGTTCCTCTTTTTTTAATGCGAAATTTCGTCTCTTGAAGAGGAAATTCTGTATATTCGGGCGTGAAAACTTGCGACCTTTGCGTATTACTGCAGTCTCTAGTAATCTGCCGGGGCTGTTTCGCTTTTGTAGTTCCACATGTAACGACCAGGTGGCGGTTACAACAGGTCTACAACCTTAAATTTGATTTGATAATTTTGGCTAATAATTTATGCTTTTTGGTGTGCAGAAAACGAATATGAAGTCCGTCCTTCCCCATCACGTACAGATTTGTTTCAAATCCATGAAACATTATTCTTATTTTGTAGCATATGCACATATTTACATTTGTAACCAATATTTTTTCTTCAACTATTTCTAACACTTATCATGTTCTAATAACACTCTGCCTAAATAGGTGGTGTGGTCATGAAGGTTCTGTTCAGATAGGAAGGTAATGGTTATCTTTTCTCGGTAGTCCCCTTCTGAAGTTAATCAAGATAAAAATGGTTGTATATTGGAGATAGGAGCCCACTGGTTTCTCAGTCTCCCAGTTCTGTAGTGTCAATTGGAGTGAATAGGTTATCTAGTCACGTAGGTCATCTAGTTGTGTTAAAGTGTTTAAAAAGTTTATCTGAAGTTTGAAAGTGCATTTCGAAAAATGTCTCAACGGCGTTGTGTAACCAGTCCATACTACTTCTGTTCAATACAGTATACAACCAAGGAGTATACAACCAAGAAGTACCAAGGAAATATAACAGATTTCATCACAATAAAGAAAGTGAATTTTCAAGTACGTATGTTCCATGTTTCCTAGTTTAAGTGACGCTAAGATAAAAGGAGGAATCTTAGTAATTCCAGACATCAGAAAACTTTTCTCAGATCCACATTTTGCTCAGACCATGGATGAGGAGAGCGGAGCCTAGAATTATTTTAAAGAGGTTGTTGACAAGTTCCTTGGTAACGTAAATTATTCTAACTACAGATGTATCATGGAATGCATGCTGAAGGCTTTTCAAATACTGGGTTGCCACATGAGTTTGAATGTTCACTTTCTACGTTTGCTTGTGGACTATTTTCCGAAAACGTGGGAAACGTCAGTGAAGAACAAAGAAAAAGTTTCCATCAGGACATCAAGGAGATGGAACGTGAACATGATGGCGGACTATTGCTGGATGCTACATCATCAAATCGTCAAACACATGAAGAGTCATATTCCCGTAAGCGCACACGAAGAAGTTTTCTGGAGAAAAGAACACATTTTCACAAAAAATACAATTAAATATGCATCATTGTTTACTCTGGCAAGCTTAAATCAATACAAAACACTGCATTTGGTATTGTTAATAACTTCTGTTTTCTTATGTCGTTATAACTACTCTTTTTAAAGATTGAACTTGAGATTGAAAAAAATCTATACGTGATAGAGAAAAACTGACCTCACTTTCAGTTCCACCACACCAAAAAACATAAAGATCAGATGATATTATCAAATCAACTTTCGAAAAGTTTTCTTTTGTAGGCCTGTGTAATTATAATATCTCCAAAAATCCGAGATCACACAGTAGATCTAGGCTTGACCAATGTTTTTCTGTTACCTAAAAAACAACTCTTTTGTTTTAACAACCTTGAAAAAAAAGGTTAACACACATTCAATTCCTTCCATTACTCACTACTCTTTTACTGCAATTACACTTCTTCCCAAACTTACTTTCATCAATTTAAATAATCATTCCTTTGAAGGAATGCTGAACAGCAAAAGGTATTCTGTCTCCACTGCAATGAAACACTACCCTACAAAAATTCATCCGTCACAGTTTCAGCCTAACTAATAAATCATTCAAAATAACTCTCATTTCACGCGTTCAACTCGCAAATACGTAATAATCATATTTAAAGTACTACAACTAAACCAAAAGAATTTCATGTAGAATACATGAGTGCAATCATATCTACCTTTTTATGACAATATTAATCATCCGTCTTTTCCAAACATTTCATATATGAATAAATATATTTCTCTCTTGTACACTTTATACATTCACGCCTAGAGACAATTAAAATCCAAGTTACCAAGTTAAGTATCCAAGTTACTTTTATAAATAGAGTGAAGAAAAACAGAATCATTCTTAAATATGAACATTTTGCATTAAACAATTGACGATACAAATAACAGTCTTCAACTATCTTACAGGTATATGCAATTTGTGCATTAATGTACTCAATTGTAGAGTTCAGTAGTCATCCTCCAGTGGCGCGCAGCTTAACTATTGACATTGATACACACTTAAATCTGTGTTGTAATTTTATGCGAAAAAGTCCAGAAAAATAATTATTTTGTGAATATGTTCAGGTTTATGGTTGTAAATCATAGCCTGACCTTCCAAGGAAGCTAGCACATAAGTTTCAACCATATTCAGTACATTCAGAGATTATCGCTCTGTAACACAACTTCCTTGTGTCTTTATATATTAGTATAAATACACATATTGTTATCACTTTCTGGTAATCAGAGCCGGGAAATGAATTTTTTCCTGACAAAATTCCCTTGTGTTTTCGCAGATTTAGGTAACTTTAACTATACTACGTATACTATACGTACGTATACAAGAACGTACACACACACGTTGCCACATACTCTTGTCAGCTGCCATCAATCACAGCCCAAAGTACATTTTTTAATATTTTCTTAATTTTTCGATTTTCTAATAGTAGTTACTATTTTTAAAATATTAAAGAACTGTGAAACCTACTCGTAAATGGCTATCTTCGTTGAAAACTTCGGAGCCGTTTTAAGAAAATAGCGTTTAAGCTTTACTGAAAATTCGATATTTGAAGCTCTTATTCACAGAATTTTTTTAAGTTTTTGAAAAACTTCATTGGAAGTTATTTGAAGCTTTATTACTCACAAACACCACAGTATTGCTGTAAATTTGCATACTAACGGTGTAAAAGATCTTTCAAAAAATTATATTTACATAATTTTTGAAAAACAACAAAATTCTTCCAATTGAACATTACGTCATATCAAAGAGTGCAGTTAGCACTATCCGTTCGAAAAGTTTGAAGAAAGAATTTGGCACCATTTATGAGAAAATGACGAATGAGCGTTTCTGAAAATGCGGAATTTTGAGCATGTTTTCATAGAAAATGGTTGCGTTTTCGAGTAACTTTATGGGCCATTATTTAAAGGACATGTATTCATATATAAAATAATTTGAACAAATCGCCGCTAATGTAAATATAAACGACATGAGAGACATGTAAACAAATTACATTTTTGTAACTTTTGTAAAAACAAAAGAACAGGGCAATATGGTGTTTATGACATCTCATAGAGTACATATAGCACTATACCAAACCTTTAAAGAATCAATTTTGAGCGGTTTTTGAGAAAAGCTTGTTCTTGTAATTTTTAAAAATTTCAAATATTGCATTCAATATTGCCCGAAAACTACTAAAATTTTCAAAAAAATTTACACGACCTTAATGAAAGAACTTACTTTGGACAACAAATTTTATTTGAAAGAAAAATCTCTATCTTCAATTTTGTAGTTCTACGAAGACGCCGAAAAAATTCCAAACTTTGGCAATTTTCGGAAATTCAAGAGTTGACCGTGAAAATGGGACCTATGCCACCTTAATTAGGGTATTTTACTCTATTCTTACAAGAAATTAAAAGAAAAATTGCACATATTACATGCAGGTTTGCGCAAAAATTTTCAAAAAATGTACAGGACCTTAATGAAAGAACTCACTATAGGGAACAAATTTTATTTGAAGGAAGAATCTCTGTCTTTAATTTTGTAGTTTTACGATAACACCGAAAAATATCAAACTTTTGCAAATTTCGAATATTCAGAGTTAACAATGAAAATTTGGCCTATGCCACCATCATAAGTACATTTTACTCTATACTTACACGAAATTTAAAGAAAAAATTTGGAACGATTTTTGAGAAAATTTTGAAAATGTCCAGAAGTCCTAATGTAAAGTACCCCCAAATTTTGAAGAAGGTTTTTCAAAATCGCGGCGCTTCGAGTGGAGATAATCAACCGCGAAACATTCATTTTGGAATAAATTGTACTTATGGTTTTGGCGCAAGTGTTGTTCACAGACTGACAGACGGACGTACGAACATTACAAAAAAAACACTTTTTGGGTGTCAGGGGTCCCCAAAACGTGTATTTCCGTTGAAATCTCAATATCGATTTTTCGCAGCATTACGTAAGTTTCCCTATACTCCGTATATACGTATGTATGTATACGGGAAAGTAATTTTTTTCTACCTTCCGAAACACTATTGAATACAACGAGATGCAGTCGAGCTGAGCCCTCTGAGGGAACGAAATGTTAAAGGAGATTACTTGGGAAGCGGGGATGAAGGAAAACTTCACGGCGGGATACAGTCTGACGATTCCCTCTTCTGTGAAAACCAATGGTGAGTTAAATGGCATTGTCTGATTATTGACTTCGTGAAGACTTATTTTCTTCAGTCAAGTGAATCAATGGCCGATGTAAGCTCTGCGTGGAAAGCACGTTCGTGGGCGGCAGCGTGGAGGCGTTGCGGCCGGCGCCCTCCGCGAGTTGACCGCCACGACGCGACGCGGCGGCGCGACCGAGGGGACGGGCGAGCACGACCACCAAGGGGCCACCGGGGAGCGAGGCGGGACGTGGGGCGGGGGCGGGGGCGGGGGGCGAGCCCAAAGGAGGCTGCTCCGCGGGCGGCGGCGGCTGCTCAAGACAGGCGACAAGGAAGGGGCCGGCGCCGCGGCGGGGGGCAGGGCCGGGTGGCAAGGCGGGGGCGGAGCGACCGCTGTCATCGCCAGCGAAGACGCTGCCGCCGGCGCGCGCAGATGGCAGCGTCTCGCGCCGCAGTGGCGCAAAACCTCATGAGCCCCTGCGGGGGCAGGGCCTGCGGGGGCAGGGCCGGCGGGGGCGGCGCAGGACACGGAACGCGCGGGGCAGAAAGAGCGAGACGGCGCGTCCTAGGGAATTAGACAAATTAATACGAACGGAGGAAGTAGCAAGGGGTGAAGAGAGGGCGAAGGCGACAGATATAATGAAAAGCACAAGTAACAGTCCACAAAGCAGAAGTTGTTCAAGCACTTGACTAAAAATAAATCAACATAAAAATGCAAGTACATAAAATAGGATAGAGATGTGGATGGAAATATGAAAAGGAAGCGTTTGTAAGAAGAGACAGAAAATTTAATAGTGAACAGATAAAAATAGAGTGAACAGAAAATGAAAGATTCCAGTTACGCAAGTAAGTGAAAAAGCGTATCAAAAGATGTTCAAATTATCACTACGACATTTTCCATTTTTAAATAAATCGATTGAAGAAAAAAAGTAGATAGCCAAAAGTAGAATAAAACAAGGACACCGCAAGTGAGAATGGCGAAAGAAATAAAATTGCCAAGAGAGTCGCAGAAAATTATTGCATTTCTGAAAGTCAGTCATTTAACCTACTTGCACCTAAATGTTACAATGATTTTCCTTGATAAAAGTCAATGTCGATTCAAAAAGGAACAGCAGAGAAAGAGAGGCTATACAGTTCAGTTACCATTACGAGTAGAAGGATGAAACGAAAAAAAATGTAACCGAAGTAAGACAACAATGCCAAAAAGAGAGACAATACAGAAGGGCACCCAAGGTGAAAGAGGGAGTGAGAAAGAGAATGCAAGCGGAGGCAGAAAAGGGAGCCAGAAACGTAAAGGGAAGAGCAGGAGCAGAGGAAAGGTTCGAAGTGGTGAAGGGGAGGCAACATGGCGCTCCGCCCCCGCAAAAACGGTTCGTTGCCAACAGCGCCCCGCGCCTTTCGCTTTTGTGCTTCCGGGACGCCCCGCCCCGCCCCGCCACGCCACGCCACGCCACGCCACTCCACCCGCTCTTATTAAAGCGGATTTGGCAGCTTTCCGGGCGAACGGTTCCAATGAACTCCCACTTTACTCTGCCAAGGCTTCATTTGTTTCTCTACAAGTCTCAGAAAATCGTAACAAAAATCGTAGCAAAGTCCACAGGGATTCTTTTGAATCACAGGACAGAGTAATTAAATAGAAATATTAAGCGAGAAATATGCGCCTTCCTTTTCGAAGTCTTTCGAAATAATTCGGTCTGTGGTGACATTAATGGACCCGGCGAGTTCGATTCCCGGCCGGGGAAAAATTATAACTGTGCGTTTTCCTTACAAATGTCTCAGCATCTATTGCTGTATGACGATGAGAAAGCGCACCCTAAGGTTAAGAAGTCCTGTTATACATTCGGTGGAGGGATGTCTTTATACTAACCAGGGCAGGACAGAACAGACATAATTTAAGTTGTCGGCTCAACGCAATTAATACGATATATTTGTTTATTCTATAGTCAAAAATTCAGCTTGTGAAAACATTTGATAAACTAGTTCGCATTAGAGGCAACCTGACGTCTTTTCCCTCAATCTTTTCGCCGCAGACTATAGTTAAAATTCAAGCTCATAATTTTATGTGCTTGATCAGTGCTAACGGGAAGTCCAATTCCCCTCTTTGGCACATAATTTCTGACCCACATTACACTTCGGATACATGAACTGGTTGCGAACTTCGACAATTTTAATTATTTCCTTTCCTCGCAGTGAATGATTTCCAATATACTAAATTACACTGGTCTACAAAAAAACTGTTTTCTGTTACAAGAACAAAACACATTTTTTCTGAAACATAATTTCCCTCTCAATTCAGATCTGACTTTCGAATTTTTGTATCGGCCTCAGTATTTAGGTGATGATAATTTTTGTAATTGTTTATGTCTCAGTATGTATTATATGTATCTGTCAAAATGACACCCTCTGCACATGTATAATGAGACACCATATGCACATGTATAAAGTAAGAAATACAAGAACATAAGTGTTAGTAAAGAAAGGTAAAGAGGAGGCTTAGAATGTTTCACAGGAGACTTGAAATGTTGGGTCAGCATGGATATCTCCTCCCCTGTATTCTGAATATTCGTCACTAGCATTCACTTTCACGGTCTCAGGAGCTCTAATGGTAACTTTGTATGTTTTTCTTAGAATCTATTAAGTAAAATGATATGCAGTATGTGGCGGAAAACATTTTCATCAGAACTTTATTTATTATAGTATGTCTATCAGTGGAAGAAATTCGCTCACTGGAAATCTAGTTTGTTCTTTCCAATACATTTGCACTGCCTCATTATTCCTAATATATTGTGACAGTGCTCCACTACCCCTCTTGATTTATTTTTATTTTAATATAATTGGGTGGCTAGATTGGCTTTATTTGTTTAATTGGGCACTTTTAATACTCATGATATCAGGGCTCGTCTTTTTCTCTCTTGTGGGCTTAAAATACCGCTTGTACGAGGATTCGGCTGGTGAATATTTCTACTTACGTTTAGAATCTATTAATTTACTGATTCTACTAATTTTTAAAATATACTTCTACCTTGTTGTTTGAATTATATTCCAGCGACATGAAGTGCCCCTAACAAATTATAATGAAATATGATGGCCATCGACACTTTGAAAGAATATTTCCCTGTTTTAAAATTAACTTGTTGATGAATACATTATTGGTCTTCAACAACTGACTAACGCAAAGTGTTTTTATACCTAATTTCTAAACATTCCTGGAGTTGAGGAACCAACTGCATTCTTGGCGGGGAGAAGAGTTATTCGTCCATTTATCGTCGTATTTCCACCAATTCAGCAACTTCCACACTGAGTTCGTATGGGAATACGTTTTCTAGCCGTCCGCGTCCTACTTCTATTAGCTATGTACATTCGCATCTATTATCTATCTATTCTTTCAATCTATTATCTTTCGAACTATTATAAACACATTACGACAGATTTTAACTTATTAAATTTTGTACAAATCGCGGACATACATCTTTCGTCAACCCAATCACACGAAATCTAACTTAAACTTTTTTCGAAACAATTCATATGGCCATCACGGCCACACGACCTCCCTCTACCAAGTCGAGACAACTTCTGATGAAAAAAATTTCTAACAACACTTCTGGTTTCTACTGCTCACCTGTTCTGATTGTTACTGCCTGGGTCCGATGCTAATTTGTCCACTGTAATAGAGCTCTCAGGATTTTCTTGTCTTTGCTAACAATGCCGCTTTTTATTAAATAACATTTGTAAAAGTATCTGCCCAATATTTAAAATATTGATGCAAATTCGTCTTTCTTGCTATTTTATGACGTCTTACATCCATAATGTCTCAGTTCTGTTTATATATCTTCGTGTTTTTCCCTTCCTTCCTATTTTATTTCGTGGATATATTTTTATGATTTTCTTCCAAAATGCCCCACAGGTATTTTGACCTATCTCAATATCCGGAGCTTTTTTGTAGACAATTGCTAAACACTGTCTGTGTGTTCCTACATACATAACTCGACTCTCTCCCTCTCAAGATTATATTTGGTAACCGAGACGTTTAACTACTGTGCAGTTTTTTCTTTGTCTTTGTGCGTATTAACGATGCCTCCCGTTCCAGGACATCGAGCGTTTCCGTATAATCACTGCAGCGCGATCAATTTTACATTTGCCACACAGCACTGGTTACCGGGATACCTCTTAACGTGTCGTATTCCCCCGTGTATTTAATGCTTGCCGGTTAACGATCCGCAACGAACCTTACGCTCTATTGGTGCACATAATGCACTAAGAGACGAATCTGTCACGCGCGTAGCTCACTGCGCTGCCGCCGGTGCGCGGACCGCCCGCAGCCACCTGCATGCCGACGCCCTTCTCCCCGCGCCCACACGCCGATGAACGCCCGCTACCAATAGGGCGACAAAGCGCTGTCAGACTCCGTAATGGCCATGGAAAAAGGACTGTTGACATATTACGGGACTGTTTCCCTGAAGGTTCCCTGATGGGATGTGGCTAGGGGTCTTTCCACAGTCACAGTCCATCATGTATAATCTCTAAATTCTTATACTTCTCAAACCCCCATGACTTACTCGGCAACTTAATGTGCTTTTCAAATGTGGGTCTAAGAATTACTGTCGAATGGCGCTATTAAGGGAACTGGCTCCGTAACACCTTAAAAAAGATCCAAACGTAAAGATAGGTTCACGGGTTTCGTCGGACAAATGTAGGTAAATACAAAACTGAGTTGGGTCCAAAAGCTATCTTGAAGTGACGTTTGTTCTTATGATACATTTATCAGCACTTGATAAATGATTAGAACATTACATTATTAGAACGGCAAGAAACAACTCATACATTATATAGATCCATGACATAATTAGAACTGCAACAAACAACTCATATCAAATTGACTTCTACAACACAGATACCATCTCTAGATAACCATTTTGTATTTGGGTATTGCGATGTGCGTTGCAAGATCGTACTCGTAGTAAATAAACACAACAAATCCTCCTCTTTCATGAAACTAATAATAATGAAACTAACTGCTTCAATTCCAAACAGAATTCTTTCTTATGCTCAAACACATTATAAATCACACCTTTGGCTAATATTCTTTCTCGTTCGATAGATTTTAGTGACAAAATTTGATATTATTTGGTACTTCTTTGCCCTTTGTAAAAATATATTTTCTTGCAACATTTTCATACTTTTACTTATTTTTACGCTCTTTGGCCAGTCTATCACCACTTTACTGTGTGTTCTCAATCGTATTGGAGTTTTTACTAAATCTGGAAAAATCAATTCAGATCAGAAAACTCAATTCACCAAGTGCTTCGTTAACTCAGTTCTGCTTTCATTGTTGATAATTCCATAATCTTATACTTTTTCGACTTCCACTTATAAAAAACTGTTCCAATTTTATAGTAAATCCTGCAAAAGATATAGGATCTTTCATGATCCAAATTGCATCAGAGCTCATTTCCAAACACTTAACATTTATGCACAATTTCAAGTATTTTGTTCCTTTCAAATATCTCTTTATTCTTTTTAAAGCTTCGTAATGTACATCCGTTGCGTCGTTTGGATACTAAGACATTCTGCTGTATACATATGCCAAGTCAGAGAGCTTCTGATTACTAAATAACCAATACTTCCTAGTTTCTTAGTTTTGTAACCGCTCTCTCATCGCTTGTGGGGTGATTTTAGTGGTATCGTGGCTCTTTTGGAAGATTTCGTAGAAAAATCAAAGTAGTGTCCACACAACAACATATAATTGGATAAGCGTTGAAAGCAATATACACAAAAAATACAGAATGATAATAACATTGACACCTAAAAGAAAACAAACAAAAAACATAAATAATATTAAAAAATATTGTACAAGATATTTCAGATGTTGTGGAAACTTATACAACGAATCTGGAAGGATGAAATTGCTTAACATTTTAATTCTATAATAATTATATTATTATTATGGCTTGTAAACATCAGACGTGATGATTTGATGGTCAAGAATATAGAGTACCAGCACAATAACATAAGGTTATGTGCAGAACATTTTGAGATAATCCAGTTTATGAATGCAAATAGAAAGAAGTTGGTATTGAATACAGTTCCAACTGTATTTAATATACCTAGTAAGCTTCCATCTCTGACTCTCAAGAGGAAATTGCCCACTAGATTCCCTCTAACTGCTTCCAAAACACAAAAAATTGTTATTTCCATGGCAGAGGAGGAACATATTTTTTCCAGAAACCGAAATAATGAGTGAACTTTGGGCAGTGACAATGTGTGGTGATTGTGAAAAGGAAGTGTAGAGAATGAATGGGCTCGTAGACCATTTAAGAAAAATAATATACAAGAAAATGAAAAATTGTGTGAACGCAGAAGGAAAACCGTCTGAGAAAGTTTCAAACTTAAACGTAAGGGTTTTTACTTTATTGAGCAAAAATCCTACAGTGAAGGTCTGGAAACTTGGGCCCCGCAAGACTTGGCAAAGGAAAACATCATGAGATATGTTTTTGGCTGTGTACTAATAGTACATTATGAAACGATGATGTAATGATGGGTATTAATATACGAGTATCGTAAACTTCACACGAGTGTATTAATACCCATTATATCGAGCTTCATACGGTACCTTTTCTACGACTTTTATAAGTTAAACATTTACAATGAATAGTTTTGTGGCAGTTGATTCAACCCAGGACACCTAGCGGACAGCTACCTAAAGCTAACCACGCATGCTGCCGTAGTTGGCTGTGGTTACCTGTTCGCCTGCTAGGCCCTACTGCGCTAGACAAATACGATCAAAGTGAAATTACGATCCACTTTATTTTAAATAATATACCATGAAAAAATACTAATAATAAAAGAAATTAAAACTATCGAGCATAATATAAAATCAAATACAATTTTAATGTACATAATCGAATGAAATATTTGCTAAAACGATTCTCAGTGATTGGCAACACTTGGTTTGTAAACTTCTCTGTGATCGGTCAAGAATCTGTATCATAATGAAAACTATATGGAAATGACAATCATTATGCAACTGGTTGCAGCCATCAAATGACAGCGTTATACAATAACAGTAGAATTTTTTTTTTCATTCCATGACTGAAAGATGTCTCCTTCACTTTTGATTTGAAGGATGATGCAAATGGCAACAAAATATATTGTAATTTGAGAAACTATTGTAATAAAAACAATTTTGGAAGTATTGTAGTGTGTAATGATAGGGAATCTTTATTTATAAGGCATGTGAAAAAAGTTAATGCAACATATCCGTGCTTTTATTATCAATAAAATTGTGGTGCTTTATTTCTGGAAAAACGTATAGAAGTACCTGATTTTCCATCTGAATGTTGTACTGAAACCAAACATCAGCTTCTGAATATTTTCATTATGTAATAATCGCCCACCCACGCATGGTAGGGAGGAAGATTATTTACTAATTTAGTCCTGTTCTTCTAACTTCGAGGGATGCGGGAAGGAGTAGGTCTTGCAATCATGGATTGCCAAGAAACACATTATTCATTCTGGTAACATTATAATGACAATTTACGTTACACGGCCAACGCGCGGCCCGCCTCGCAATAAAAAAAACAAACAACAATTACAAAAAGTGCGTGTTGCAAACGCAAGAGTTCATCACACCCTCTGTGAGCTCGTCCTCAGGTAAGCGGACGATCCTTCGCCCTGGCTGCAAGGTTGGTGGCCGCACAAAGGGGGCGGCGGCGGCGGCTGTGGCGGCGGCGGCGGCGGCTACGGCCGCGCGGGGTACGCCGGCGGCAGGGATACCTCAGCCAGGTTGACGCGGGCGAATGTGACCGCCGAATCCGACCGTGAATCTGCTAAGCTCGGGCGCTGCTGGCGAGTGGCATCCACGCAACCATCCGTTACCATATAACTCCGCCAGACTTGAAGTGTGGAGAGCGTACCATTACTGCTTGCTCCAATACATAAGATGTTAAAATCGAGCGCAAGTCTAGCACTTCGCGATATGCGGCAGATGCCGCGCTCTCCTTCAAGAACCGGAGAGGCCGTTTTGACGTTAACTCGTCAGTAAAATTTCGGAATCTGTCTTTTGCCTACAGAGACGCTCACCACCAAACTTCTGTCTCCCACCATCCCCCTATGAGGTTATTCTCTGATTCGTTATTTTAAACGAAAGGTGTGGGAGTGAGACCTCGCTTTGGCCAATAGAATTATCGGCGCATGCCCTGTTGGAAATAGCATTTGGGGGTGTGATAATTCCAAGAATAAGCTTCCCTTGAAGTATTTCTGGAAGCGCAAATCTGCAAAGTCCGGCCCCGGCTGCTCTAAGAGGCCTAATCCGTCGATGGGCGCTACCCTTTTGAACGTAGTGAAAGGTCTTAGACGGTGGCAAAGAAACCTCTAGTGGGCGCGGGCGCCGGGACGGCGCGGGCGCGGGCGCGGGCACTGGTGGCGGTAGCGGCAAAGTGCGGCTCTTCCACGGGCTCAAATCTCGTATACACGTTTTATATGATGGGAATCGATGTACTGTTACAATTAGGTAAAGGCTTTATTTTATTTTGAAGTTCAGTAATGCTCAACTGTTGCAACTTCCAAGGAAAAATAGGAAGTATTTAATTGTGAATAATTTGGGACGCTAATTACTAATATTAGTGCCTCATTAATGTATATATGTATCAAAGCAAACAGAAATTTGGAATGTACAAAAAGAATTGTGTACTGTTAGTAATTATCTGCCTTGCTTATTTTTTGGGGGTTTTGTAAGTAAGTTGAACATAAATTTTGTATATACTGTTGTATAAATGGGAACATGGAAGGAACCTCCTCTTAGTGTTCCTGGTAACAGTAAATAAACCGGAAATTCTGCCAATGTAATTCCTGTCACAGTCTTATGACAAAGATGTAATCTCTAAACTAGTGGTGCTACAGAATGGTACAGACTTTCACGTATTAGTTTTCTATTCCCTTGGGTCTTCGCTAGCTATTCGGAATTGCCACGTACTCTTTCTGGCTAGCTGCCATCTATCACCGCACAAACTATATTTTTTTGTCATTTTCTTAATTTTTCGGTTTCCTATTGGTAGAACAGAAACATTAATTTTAGAATATTAAAGAACACAAAAACCTAGTCCTAAATGGCAAATTTTCATTTAAAAATTATGCGCCGTTTTAAAGAAAATTGCTTTTTAGCGCTACTAAAAATGCGAAATTTGAAGCTCATTTTCACAGAAAATTTTTGAGTTTTCAAAATACTTTAATTGAGGTTATTTCAAGCACTTACACTCACAAATACAATAATCTTTACAAATTGCTGGTAATGTGCATATTAAAGATGTGAAAGCTTTCAAAAAAATTACAATTATGTAATTTTTGAAAAAACAAAAAAATAACTCAAAATAAATATTACGTCATATTAAAGAGTGTAATTAGCACTATCCGTTACAAAAGTTTCAAGAATAAATTTGCACCCATATATGATAAAATGGTGTTTGAGCGTTTCTGAAAATGCGGCATTTTGAGCTACTTTTGACAAAAGAAGATTGTGTTTTCGAGAAACATTATTTGAAATTATTTAAAGTTCCTGTACTCCTTAATATATTAATGTCAACAAATCAAGGCTAATGTAAATATTAACGACGTGAGAGAAGTAAAAAAATTACATTTTTGCAATTTTTGAAAAAAACAAAAGAATAGAGCAATATGGCTATTGTGTCATCTGATAGAGTACATTTACCACTATTTCTACCAAAAGTTTAAAGAAAAAAATTGGAGCCGTTTTGAGAAAATCTTGTTTTTGTAATTATTTAAAATTGCACATATTGCACGCAAAATACGCTCATTAAGGTGACATAGGTCCGATTTTCACGGATAACACTGAATTTTCAAAAATTGCAAAAGTTTAAAATTTTTGGGCGTCTTTCTGGAACTACAAAATTGAAGATAGTGATTTTTCTTTTAAATAAAATTTGTTGTCGAAAGTGAGTTCTTTCATTAAGGTCTTGTGCAATTTTTTGAAAATTTTTGCAGTTTTCGGCAATACTGCGTGCAATATGTGCAATTTTAAAAAGTTACAAAACATTTTCTCAAAAAGACTCAAATTTTTTTCTTTAAACTGTTCGTAGGGATTGTGCTAAATGTGCTCTTTGATATGACATTAAAGCCATATTGCTCTATTCTTTTGTTTTTTCAAAAATTGCAAAAAATTGTTTGACATGTGTTTCACGTCGTTAATGTTTACATTAGTGGCAATTTTTTCACGTTATTAAATTTTTATATTAATGAGTACATGTGCTTTAAATAATGTCAAGTAAGTTTCTCGAATACTTAACTGTTTTCTGTGAAAACTAGCTCAAATTTCCGCATTTTCAGAAACGCTCAAACGCCATTTTCTCATAAATGGCTTGAAATTTTTTCTTCAAACTTTTGGAACGGATAGTGCTAATTGCACTCTTTAATTCGGCGTAAAGTTCATTTTCGGATATTTTTTTTTGTTTCTTTGAAAAGTTACACAAATGTAATATTTTTTAAATATTTCTCAAATCTTTAACACTGACTGCCTCGTGGCAGCATGTGGTACCACACGTCATGTGTGGTACATCCTAAACGAAACATATAAGCAAGATTTTTCATTCACAATGCCAGATTTTGGTTTAGCCGTGATCGCTAAGTCATTGTACATTCCTAGCCAGAGTGTTCAAAGGTTTTGCTTCTTCTTATGGAAAAAAATACTCAATAATCACCGTTTGGCGCTTCAGGAGCGCTCTAGTAGTATAATTTAGCAACATAACAATTGAATAGCACCAAAAGTGGCAAAAACATGCTACCAGAGGTCTGCAACGGCTCCTGTGCGGGCACGAACGCGACAACAATGGGCGAGCGCTATACGAACAGAATCATTCTGGGTAGTAATGGCTCATGAGCAGTGGGTATTTTTTCAAAATATTGATATGCATTACACTTATATTATGTGGAAAAGTAGTGAACCATCTACCTATATATAGGTCTCTCCACGTAAGAAAAGACCCTAAAAATTCAACATGGCGGAGTTTCGGCACTGCCAACCTCATCGAAATGAAACGCAAAAGATACCGACGCGGCGTTATTAAATGCACGTAGTGTCCTTCAGAAAGGCGGATTTGCTGAAATCATTTGATTTATGTTTTTTGACTTATAAATCGCAACAATAAGCATGAATGAGCATAAATAAAAACCTTTTGATGGCAATAAAAAAGTTATATGATGGTGCTATTTCTCAGGTCCAAATATGCAAAAATCTCTCAGAATCAATTTTCATTACCAAAGGTCTGCGACAAGGGTGCAGCTTATCTCCAACTCTATTTAAAATATACTTACAAAATCGCTAGAAACATGGAAAAAGAAAGTTGAAGGAATGGGTGTTCCTATAGGAAATAAAAGTTTATACACTTTATTATTTGCAGATGACCAAGTAATAATAGCACAGGATGCTGAAGATGTGGAATATATGTTTAGAAAATTATTAGAAGAATATCAGAAATGGGGGCTAAAAATTAATATGGAAAAGACATTTTATATGGGATGTGGAGTAAACAATAGAGATTTAATTTTACAATTTGGAAAAGGAAAAATTAAACATTGTTCGGAATTTAAATATTTAGGAGTAAAAATTAATAAGGATGGAAATCAGGAAGATGACATAAGACAAAGAATAAACAAAGGAAGATCAGCAACATCAATGCTAAACAAAATATTATGGGATAAACATATAGCAAAAGAAACTAAATTAATGATATATAAATCTATTGTAGAAAGTACTATTTTATATGCATCGGAAATTTGGAAATTAAAGAAAAATTTAAAACTAAAATTACTGGCAACAGAAATGGACTTTTTAAGAAGATCATCTAGGATATCAAAATTAGAAAAAATAAAAAATTTAAAAATAAGAGAAAAAATGAATAAAGTTAATACAATTTTAGAAACTATTCAATACAAGCAATTACAATGGTTTGGTCATGTGAAAAGAATGAAAGATAATAGAATTCCAAAACTAATTTTAGAGTGGTTTCCGGCGGGTAGGAAGAAAAGAGGAAGACCTAAACACAGCTGGTTGAGAGAAATTAAGGGAATTTTAAAGGACAAGAACTTAACAGACAAGGATTATGAAGATCGGGACAAATGGAGAAATAAAATTAAAATAATGTAATTTATTAGAGTTGTGGGTAACAGAAAGTTGTTTTCTATAACAATGTAAAACTGTGAAATAAATAAATAAATCGCAACAAGTATATGGTAACAATTTTATTTATAATGTTCACGGAAATAAAATCTTCACAATTTTCATAATCTTGTTTAAAATGAAGAATATACGAAATAATAGAATCTCATTTATAATAAAAACTAATATAAATGCCATAATCAGAGGATTTATGGAAAAAAGATTAATTAAATGCAAGGCTCAAAATAGCTTTAATTTTGAAGCAGTATGCAGTGTAATGAAATAAAATTGTACTTCACTGACTCGAAATATCTGTTCAGAATGATTTTATACACATAACATTAACACCTAACTGTGATGAGAACTTATCAAAAGAATGAACGTATTCATTGTACAGAAATGACAAATGTTTGAAATTTAGTGAACCGGATATCTGAAATCATTTAACTTAAAGGTTTAGTAAAATAATAACTTATGCACGACAGGTAGGTTAGATTTTAATAACAAATTGCAAGGGCAGTCATTAAACAATGGTCCACAGCAATTATCTTCACTTTTATCATTGAATTTTTACAAGAATTTTAGTTCCTAATTGCCCCTGGGCTTACAAACATACATTTCAGTCTTGCATTTATTTTACGCGATTGAAGAACACCAGGGAAAACAAAGAAATAAGTATGCTACCATTATAACATTACCATATGTAAAACAAATTAAATAAAATATTTAGTTAATCTTAAATTGGGTTTTCTAAAAATGTTCATTAAAAATAAGCATCCAGCAATTTGGTTGATTCTATAAATTACTTGAAACACATCCTACTTATCAGTATAACGGCTGAGGGCCAATTTGTAGCATATATACAGAATCATATGACAAAATAATGGAGGTATTGAATTTCGCAATTGTGATAATATAGAAATAATTCCAATTTTATAAAATGAAAAATATTCCTTTAAACACTGCAATCCTGGAACAAAGAAAAAATGCCTTTTTACTGAATTTTTAATGAACTGAACATTAGATTCTGCATCTAATGTATACTGCAGTATCTAATGTTCGGTTCACGATAAATTCAGTAAAAAGGCATTTTTTCTATAACACAATATTGGAGAAAATAGTAACATTCAACCAATAATGTTTTTCAAAGGAAAAAAGACAAAAGAAAGCTTGGGAAAATGTACACTAATAAATCAAAATTTGCATTCTCGTTCTCACAAACCTTTCAACATACCAATTCAATTTAAAATCTCTTTTCAAATACAAACATACTACGACATCTCCAACACACAATGACACATAATCTATATTATCTTACTCTGATTCATTAAAACGAAACTCTTCTACTTCAAATTATACATCTTTAATTTCCAACATAGTTCAAGAAATGATTTCTACAATTATCCCACAAATTCTGACTTTATTACAAAACATCCTTCGTCCACTTTTTAATGTCTATTAATACAAATACTCTTACACTAATAAAATGGAATTCTAATGGTCTAAAATGACAATGAAATCTTTTTCATCCCCGTTCTTTCTTAATATTGGCATGGGATGTATTTCTAAAACACATCTAATCCATGGAGAAAAACTACTCTTAAAATATTATAACATTTATAGAAATGATAAAATTTCTGACCATGCTTCTGTGGTGTAGCAATAATAATAATAATAATAATAATAATAATAATAATAATAATAATAATAATAATAATAACTCCACCTAGGGAGTACACGACCTTGGAGTTGGTGGTGGAGCTTGAGTACCCCCATGAGCCTGAGAGCTATGTCAGTGGTAGCCTAGCTACCGGTAGGGCCTCCCTTGCTGAATAGGTTGAAGGTGAGGGGTCAGACGAAGAAGTACTCCATTTTGAGGAGAGTGGGGAGTAAGCAGAGGGGGAAGGGTCATGAACCTTTGGACTTCCTGTTATTGGCCCATGGAGGGTACAGGAGAGAAACTGGGTTGGCACACCAGGCCACTGATTAGAGTGGAGGCCCGAACCTTGCATTAGCCAGCAAAGGAGGCTGCCTTCAGCAGTCAGTGAAAATCCCGTAGGGTTTAGTAATGCCGACTGGCGATCGGAGGGACCCCTTGCTGGGCCCTGCGGGGGGATGCCCCGAGGCCACTGTGGGTCGCAGTAACGGATCGCAGGAAACAACCCAAAGGTTAAATGTGATCTGTGAACTCGAACTTGCTACCTGCGAATCTTCACTTGAAACCAATGAGCAAAATGAATAGAACAAGCAATGTAATGAACCTTAACGTGCCTTGTTCTACCAATGTCCCATACCTGCTCAGAAACCGAGCTAATGTCACCTTGTCGACATCTGGCTATCCCACGGATGTTAGTCCCAGGGACCCAGAGCCGGCAGTAGCTCGAAGCCATCGTCAGAGATGGACCCGGGATGAATTAATGGAGGTGATGTGGTGCTTTTACTATGCAAAAGCGAAAAATGGGGG
Source organism: Acheta domesticus (assembly GCA_031308135.1). NCBI lineage: Eukaryota > Metazoa > Arthropoda > Insecta > Orthoptera > Gryllidae > Acheta > Acheta domesticus. The sequence continues at coordinate 144,303,460 of JAHLJT010002406.1, read as the reverse complement.
CTCAGAAATAGAAGTTTTTAAGATATGGAGAGAGCGGAACCCAGATATGAGACCTACCCTAGACTCAAAGAAGCGTGCCAGTCAACGACGATACATACTCAGCAGTGGAAAATTCACATCAGAACAACTTGCAGACATCCAGGGAAACGCAGAGTATGTTCATCGATCAAACCATCCACATGACGAACATTTAGAACCATCTAATATCCCTGAAAACGATGATCCCCTTCAAGGTTCATCTCTTCCAAATGAAACATTCGTCAGTGGTGAAAATTCATCTGGCCATGAGTCACACGATAAGGACATGATGCGGAACCTCCTCCGACGCGAGATAGAGCGAGTTCGTCTACTTCCATTCGAATCTCGTGCACCGTTGAGGAGAATTTACGAAAATGCTAAAGCTAGAGAGTGATAGAAACAGCGAATTCTATCTTAAATGAGGTTGTACAGGCCTCAAGTAGAGATCTAGATATTACTGAAATCAATCACATCGTGTATGCAACTGGATATCTAGTATCTCAGATAATCTTGGGGCCAGCCAAGAACACCGATGGCCGACAGCCAGACAGAGTAAAAAGCTCCGTACCTCCATGGATGAAAAGAATTATGAAGCGGATAGCCGACACACGGCGTGAAATATCACTCCTAGCCGAGGCATCATCTAAGTCAAACCACACGTATAAAGTTCAACAAAAAATACTCCATGTTGAACAAAAATTCCTAATTGACAATGACACAACAAGGCTAATGGTAGCTGAAAAGCTAAAAGAAAAAATCCAAGCATGGGCTCAACGAATAAGACGGTACAAACGTAGAATCGATTTCCGTGTACAGAACCGGTTGTTTGAAACAGACGCGAAGAGATTCTATCGCAGTCTGACTCAAAAACCGAACGGCAATGCTGCCCCTCCTTCAAAAGATGACGTCGAAACATTTTGGTCAGGAATCTGGGAGGAAACCAGATCGTACAACAAAGACGCATCGTGGCTCCAATCTGAAGTTGATGCTGCCAATGGACTCGTGGAAACAGTGGAACATGTTCAAGAATTCTCGAAAGAGGACCTATGCCAAACAATTAAGAATATGGGAAACTGGAAATCCCCTGGGGTTGATAAGATCCAGATTTATTGGATTAAGAAATTAACAGCACTACATTCTCATCTTGCAAAGGCTGTTAATAAAATTTTAGAAAACCCTAACGAACTCCCCGAATGGCTCACTCGCGGCATCACGTATTTGCTACCCAAAGGAGGAGACAGCTCTTTGGCGAAGAACTACAGGCCAATTACTTGCCTGCCAGTAATGTACAAACTTATAACTGCAGCCATTGCTGACAAAATGTATAGGCACCTAGAGAAGAACCATCTGTTGCCAGTTGAACAGAAAGGATGTCGTAAAGGTTCCTATGGCTGTAAGGAAATCTTGCTTCTGAATAAAATAATTTTGAATGATGTAAAGAAACGAAAACGTAATTTAAGCATGGCTTGGATTGACTACCAGAAAGCCTTTGACAGTGTACCACACGATTGGATTTTGAAGACCCTGGAGGTCTATCGATTTCATCCTAGACTTGTTGAGTTTTGCAAGGCTAGTATGAAGTCGTGGAGTACCAGGTTACTAATCCACAGCGGAAAGGGAGTAGTAGAAACCAGAAGTATTCAGATTAACAGGGGAATTTTTCAAGGAGATTCACTATCCCCTCTGTTGTTTTGCATTAGTTTGATTCCTCTATCAAGACAGCTGTCGTACACTGACTTTGGTTACAAGCTCCATGGTGATGAAAGGCCTGTATCACATTTATTTTACATGGATGATCTTAAAGTGTTTGCTAAGAATGAAGCGATTCTCTCCCAAATGCTGTCTGTCATCAATGAATTTAGCAATGACATCTGCATGAAGTTTGGTCTTGACAAGTGTGCAAAAGTCAACTTAAAAAGAGGCAAAATGACAACGTCAGAGAACATTGAAGTTGATAGACACACTGTGATTCAAGATCTTGAGCCAGGTAAAACTTACAAATATCTGGGCATTGAAGAATGTAAGACCATCTCGAACGACACAATGAAAGAGAAAATTCGCAGGGAGTATTATAGACGAGTGAGACTTGTCCTGCAGTCCGCTCTGAACTCAAGGAATAAAATATCAGCAATAGGTAGTTTGGCGGTGCCTGTAGCCGAATACAGTTTCGGACTAGTAGACTGGACTGAACAGGAAATTCGCATCATGGATCGAAAAACCAGAAAACTGCTTACAATGCATCATGTCGCCCACCCCCGAGCTGATGTACATAGACTTTATGTTTCACGTAAGGAAGGAGGAAGAGGCCTGAGACAAATTGAAGCCTCCTGGCACAATGCAATAACCGGGATGGGAAAGTATGTAGTCAGCCATCAAGATGACCCACTAATGAGGCAGGTCATGAAATCTGACCGAAGAATGGGAAACAGAGGCATTGTAAGTGTAGCAAGAAGCATTGCGAACAAGACTATGCAAGACACCCAGAATGACAGAGACACTGAACTTCTGATGCTACTAAACATGAAATGAGAGACACAAAAAATGTTAAAGAAGTCGTGGAGGGACAAACCCCTCCATGGACAATATCTAAAAAGAATGGACAAGGTGCAGATCAATAAAGATCAATCATTTATGTGGCTTAAAAGGGGAAGAATGAAGCCAGAATCGGAAGCACTTGTAATAGCTGCCCAAGATCAGGCCTTGAGAACACGACATTTTGATAAAGCGGTTCTCAAAATTTCCCAAGATGATAAATGCCGCATTTGTCAGGAACACGTAGAAACCATTGATCATATTGTCTCAGCTTGTCCAATTCTAGCAAAGACCGAATATTTGAAAAGACACGACAGGGTGTGTAGCTACCTCCACTGGCAGGTCTGTACCGCCCTCGAAGTTCCAAACACATGCCCCAAGTGGTACGAACACTCACCGAAACCGGTGACGTCTGTTGGATTGTGTACGATATTGTACGACCAACAAATTCAAACTGATCGCACGATAGCAGCAAACAAAACCGGATATAGTTATCCGGGATATGGAGAAAAAATCATGTTTACTTGTCGATGTTGCTGTACCTTGCGATCAAAACGTCGTTACCAAGGAGGCAGAGAAACGTCTTAAATACAAGAGTTTGGAAATCGAGATCAGCCGAATGTGGGGCGTAAAAGCACAGGTCGTACCGATAGTTATCGGAGCTCTGGGATTTGTTCCGCAAAATTTGAGTAAGAACTTGTCTAAACTCCCAGGTAATTCAAAGGACTGGGAAGTGCAAGAAATAGCTTTATTTGGAACAGCCCACATTTTGCGCAAAGTACTGTAGAGGCACCGATAGTCCCTAGATCTACTCCTTAGGTAGCTGGTTGCAACCTGGAGTAGATTTTATATTCAGCCGACTTATAACATCTTTAGTCGTGATGTAATGGAAAAATAACAATAATAATAATAATAATGAATTCTATATTTCATCAACAAATATTTTTGTCTATATCTAAATTTTATAATTATAGCTTTACAAATTAAATTAAGTAACACTACTTACTCTCTCTTACTAAGTTATTTCTTTGCAATTTAATTGCCACCAAATAACATAGCACATCGGTCATAAACATTAAATATTAGTGACTCCCATGTCAAAGTTGAGAAGGCCATAATTTGTAAACCCCCAAACACACCCATTCCTTCTCAAATTTATAATCCAATTTTTCAATCTTCCAATCCAGTGATACACTTAGAAGATTTCAAAAGCAAAAACACTTCTTGGAGATGCAACTCATCAAATCCCCAAGGTATTCATTTGCAACAAATATATCATTCAAAATAATTTTGTCATATGTACTCCCGTCAAACAAACTTATTATTCGAATCATAACATTATAATACCAAATATTTTAAGTTCAATTATTACAAAAAATGTAAATCTACAATGCTTTCAATCTTCACTTTCTGAATTGGATTTTTATCATCTTCTTATTAAAATGTTTTAATTCTTCACTATTAAAAATGAATTATTGCCTTCATAACATTTGTATAAACTGGAATATGTAACGTACTTACATAAATTCAAATTTTAATATCCCAAAAAACAATAAATAGATAATGCTAAAAAAATTATATAGAAACAGAAACATTAACTAAAACATTTCTAGATGCTTACACATTACACATTCTAACACACATATTAAACCTTCCCATTCATACTGTATCTCTCCCTACATATTTCTTAAATCTTATTAACTTCAAACATAATCTAAGACTTTTTGGCAACAAACTCCTCCAAGAAAAATTAATAAGTTATCGTGAACTATGAAAGTAGGTACGTGTAAACCAATATGAAAGAAAAATTTCAAAATTATAATGCACAAATAACCCCAACATTAACAAAATGTTATTCTCCTGATTCAATATTAAACAACAGTCTACATCAGAATCTCCCTACATGAATTTTCAACAATCAAATCAGATTAAACTTGTAATGCAGAAATTGATTTTTTTCTCTTTTACACATTACTTGGTCCCTTCACAAAATTTGAATATTCACAAAGCTTCAGGAAATGATTCTATTTCAGACAAAATGATCAAAGGACTTAATTTATAAATTACTAAGTTTTTTTTTTCAATTTAATTGCCACCAAATAACATAGCACATCGGTCATAAACATTAAATATTAGGGACTCCCATGTCAAAGTTGAGAAGGCCATAATTGCATATCTGAAACTTGTAGTAATGTGATACATGTTTCACTCAGATGTTAACTCATTAAAAGCATATTCATTTAATTCGGTAAGCAACCGCCTACATCAGAATTGAATTCTGGTATATCCAGAAAAATATATATACAATGCATTCAACACCCTGAAAAATTATGTACAATTGAACAAAATGTAAGCACAGATAAAAAAAAAGAAATTTAATTGTCACCAAATAACATAGCACATCGAACATAAACATTAAATATTAGTGACTCCCATGTCAAAGTTGAGAAGGCCATAATTGCATATCTGAAACAAGTAGCATATCTGAAACAATGTAATATATGTTTCACTCACATGTTAACTCATTAAAAGCATATTCACTTAATTCACTAAGTAACCGTATTTCATCTGAACAGAAAAACTGAAGCACTGACAGGAACGGCTGACAATAATATGAGTAATGTTGAAATAAATTAATTTTAAATTAAATTAGCTTGTACTCTTAATTAGTTTTTTCCTTGTTGCTTTGAGGCAAGACTTTATTTTTGGGCACATCTGCAATATTGAAGTACATGCTTAGAGAGTTTAATGATGTTATGTTTAATAGTGATATGATAATGATATGACAATGAGAACTTAATGCATATAGAACTTAATATGTACATATTTGTCGCAAGTCACAGTAAACCTTGCTGCTTATTCACTTATTTCACTTTGCTTGTTCACTTTGTTTGCACTTCATATGTTCTTGAACCAAAGAAAATAAAGGTCTGTTAGGAACGACTGACTGAAAAATGAGAGATTTTTTTAATTTAAAAAAATTTTCTTAAATTCCCAATCCTGTAATTTCGGCACTCAAATTCTAAAGATCACTGGGGACCAACATGTACTTTTAATTAGTGGCGTGCATTCCATGGAATGAAGGGAATGAGTCATTCCCCTAAGCAAAGCACAGCAAAAATCCTTTCTATATTTAAAATATTCTTTGCTTATGGCCAGAGCAAAAGTGTTTACTTAACTCAGATTCTGAGCTACGTACTAGTGGTTGAACCGTAACAATCGATGTTTTTAAAACGGTGTGTAGATTCGTCTCGTGACGTCAGCGAAGCGTCGTTCTTCGAAGGTGCAGGCGCTCGTCATACCTCGTGCAAAGTCGGGTCGGTCCGTGAGGACGCGAGGATAATGAATATGAGAATTCGTTCCGTTGTGATGGACTGGTAGCAATTTCAAGTTCGAAATAATTTATTATTTTGGCTTTTGAGGGTATTTTACGTACGTGCTAACTACATTATAACACAATGAAAGTATAAAGCACCTAATAATATCGAGAACGTTTATATTAAATTAAAGACAGTATTCTAAACAAGCTAATTCTTTGCGTACTGTTTTGCAGTTCTCCCTTGCGAGAAGGGAATGCAATCGGTGAAATCATTCCGCGCAGTAGTCATGGCACCTAGTGTGAGAACAACCCGCGTTGACAGGCAGAGCCGACCGCGCGGTGCAACGCCCACGGATCTCTTACGATAATCTCCGTTTCCGGTGGTACATTCGAAGTAGGCACGATCAACTTTCATAAGAATAAAACATTACTGATATTTCGAGGAATCGCCACACATGAGAATTGCAGACGGAAGTTTGGAACGTATTCCCCTTGTGCTATTATGAGATGAATTCTACCAGGATTGTTACCAAAAATAATACCAAAAATACCAAGTTGACACCAAAAATAATACAATATTTGCACTCAGAGAAAAAACAAGAAACAAGATGCAAGAAAGAGAATTAACAGGACGTGAAATTTGTCCGAAGAATTTAAACCGCAGAGCATCCAGAGAATGTGAAAAGTGCAAGAAAACAGTAGAATGGACATCATATCCATTGTATAGGTCGTGAAAAACATTATTACTGAACTCTGTAGATACATTTGCAAATTAACATTCACCATATATTAAAGTTTACGCACTTATTTTTCATTTTATGAAAGAAAAAATATGCTTTAATGAATTGATGGATTTTAAAAATTTGTTAATAATTTTAAATACCTAAGTACTCGATAAATAAGGTTAAGTTGTAAGTCACATAAATACCAAATTATATTTGTTTATAATGTTCGAAGGCATTTAGCCAAAGAAATTTTCCTTGGAGTCTGTTTACTCCCAGGCAATCATTTACGTTCGTATGCAAGACGCCTGGGTTAATATTCACATTTTGTTATTCATTATCTTTAACTGTTTTACGTTTTTTATACCTCGGACTTCAAAAGTGCTTCCCCTACTAAAATTATCACCGCACGCCACTGCTTTTAATTTGATTGTGGGTAGCTGCTACAAGGTGTCAAGTGTTTAAGGTTAAGTTTCTGCAGTATCAACAATTCTGCTTAACCTTCTTCCATTGAATTTTTCCACATTTCTGACGTGACATGGTAACAGATTTTTGTAATTCCTTTTCTTTTCATATGTTATGAAAAAATAGCCACCGTTATATGATGTCTCTGTAACAGTAAGAAAAAATAACTATGACAACAGACATGTTATCATGGTCTAATTCTTATTACATGCAATAAGAATTCAATAATATTGTGACATTAATAGCTTACCTCTCACAATTTTCGCTACTTTTGCTAAGACGCCGCTGTAATGAAGTTTTCTTTTCCAGAATTTTTTCCTTTCAGAAGAATTTTATCCACTCGTTAAGACCCACATTTTCTGCGTAACTGGAGAGTTGTTTCTCGTATTACAAGACACTGATGATAATGCCACGCAAAATATACAATATAAGTTCCCCTCGGAAACAAATCGCGCATTGGAAATGTAATGTAATAGCTTTTAAATATGAAATACGTGGTCGAGCTCGATCGCGTAGGCTCTCAATGCAATTTTTTTGCCGCTAGACGAGGAGTTGGCACAAAGTTAAATTGTACGCACGCATGCCAGTCACTAGCCAAGGAAAAGTCCCTGACTGCAATGCTTCCATTACGTGGTGTATTTAAGTTCGGGTTGGCGCCCACTTCCTCCAACTTTTATTCTAATCAAAAGTCCCTAAGCCAATGTAGTAAGTATGGCGGGTGATTTCCGGGAGATTGGTATTTTTTTGTGTTTCGGGTCATATCTTACGTGAAATAACTCATAGCCTTGGCAGTCAACATGTTAATATGCACATTACTAGCAATTTGTAAACATTATTATATTTGTGTTTGGAAGTGCTCCAAATGTCTTCTAATGAAGGTTTTTGGAAACTCAAAAAATTTCTGGGAAAAAGAGCTTCAAATTGCGCATGTTTAGTAGCGCTTAAACGCCATTTTATTAAAAGCGGCTAAACATTTTTAAAAGAAAACTGCCATTTAGGTCGAAGTTTTAGTGTTCTTTAATGTTCTAAAATTAATATTTCCGTTCTAACATTAGGAAACCGAAAAATTTGAAAAATGTGAAAAAGTGTATTTGGGTGGCGATAACTGGCAGCTGGTTTTCTCAATATTTATCAAAACTACATTTTCACATAAGGTCATGTTTAATGTGTTGAAAATACGACTAGTTTTTCTATAATTTCGTGACAAACATAAGACCCCGCTGCAAATTTACTGCGCCGAAATTCAGACAGCCGGATGCGTCGTAAATTAGAATCTGCAATTTTGTATATTATTTTTGTTCGTTTTTACATTCGATCTTTTGTTATACATTTACACATTAATCGTTAAAGAAATTATTTCTTTTCAAATATTGGAAATAAAAATTGCTATCTCTTTAAGGGAGTATCGACAATGCAGGAATGCAACAATTGAATTACGTTCCGCTGTCTCGAAGTTTTGTGAATTATGTGTCATTGTTGTGACTTGATTGAGATGAATGGTATCAGACTACTTTTTCCATTACAAGTTTACAAAACTTTTGTATTATATTTGTATGCAGTTGTGGAATTCACATAGTTTTGACAACACAGTGGTGGAAACAGTGAGTTGTTCGCACTGTGTAAGATATAAAGATGTGTTCACTCCTAGTCTAAAACTGAAGCGTATGTGAGGCACAGTTCTCGCATATAAGTACTGCGATCTTTGGGTCTCATTTGGACAAGGTCGTGATTGGTCGTGTAATGTTTAACAACCACATTTTAAGATGTCATCTTAAGATGTATATCTTACCCCGCGTCGCAAACCGATCGTCCGATACGGCACGGCGATCGGCGATACGGACAAGCTAGGAACTAGCCTCAAACTGGCTTCAGAAAATTTGCCTCAAAGGCGGCTAGTTAACACACCTATATATCTTACACCGTGGTTGGTCGCTTCTTGGTTCAATTGGACATTTTCAAATAATAGCTAAGAGGCAGAAAATGCAATATTTCAATTCTACGTAGCTGCTTCCAATAATACGGGAAATTATGTGCAGTTGTACAGTACTAGTTGCCGCATGTAACTCATGATTTGCTGCAATGAATGAACTACAATAGTTAATGTGCCACTGAAAGGTTTGGTTATATGAACTGAAATGTCCAGAATATATGTTAACTGAGTTAAATTGTTGACGAAAATGAACGGACACCCAGAAACTTTTGACACGTTTATAATGACTTTAAAATAAGACAAAAGAAATCTCCGGTTGCTGCGCAACTGGAAAATACAGAATGTATAGTGCATGGCATTAGATGACCACACACGTAGCCAGAGATCGTATCTTGGAATTTTAACAATTAAATTATTTTTCTCAATTAAATTTTGACTCTTTAGTTTTAACAGTACCTTTACCATTTTGGTTCCTTCAATAGAATATAAAATTGTGATTAATTTGAAATAACTATGAAAATATATCAATTTGTAGTAGAGTTATGCTGTTTGAAGTTAAAACCTGCATTTTGGCCAATTATTTAGAAGCAAATAGAAAAACTTTTTTTAAATTATTTTATCTCTAAAAGTATAAAGAAATCAAATATATAAGGGAATACAAAATAGATATCAATATCTCAATTTTTATTCGGCAGGTAGACAGCTACCTTAATCAAACCCCAAAAGGTCCATTGTTATTGTGATTGAAAAAAACATTATTCGAAAAATCAAAGAAACTACACTGACAACGGAATTAGATGTTTTGTAGATCTTATTAGGAAGGTTTTCACCATTGTAATTATAGTTTTCCCGTTCTCTTTTCAGCTTAGACCGAATGATTTTGATATCCATGGCTTCGTCATCCATAATTTTATTATACCACCAGTAAAAACGATGGTATTTGATTGATGAATGATGACAACAGCGCCTCAAGACGTTGAATTCTTAGCCAGTAAAGAGGTATGTTGTGTTGTTATATGAAAATAAAATTTTTAGTTCGTTTTATAAGTAGTCGTCTCTATAGTGGATTACATTCAACCGCTTGACCATCTTGGCTTCAGTAATCCGTAAAACATATAATTCGTTAAAAACGGAACAACATCTACCACGGCCCTCTCTTCTCACTTCTGCTCAGAATGCTATAGTAAATTGTGCTTTGCTCTATTGGAGAAAGTTGAAACTCAATGAATTTGAAACCCGCCAGGGAGGACACTGATCTTCAAATAAAAACCCGCATAAAACCCATCCGGGAGTCTCATGACCCTCACCAGGAGTATTGCAAGGGTCCCCAGTGTGCCATGGTCAATATTCGGGTGGCCCATCATCCGTGAGTCACGGCAGACAATGTGAAACGATTCTTCTATTTGAAACGCTACTATCTCATTTACTATTAAAAACTATATAAATTCTATATCTTAGTCGTTAGTTTTGTTCAATTGCAATAACCAATGAATCCTATTATTATGGGCGCCAAGAAAACAATTCCAAGTATCAAGAAAAATTATATGTACGGCTCAATAAATATGGCTCAATAAATTACACCACTACCTTGCTGGCTCAGTCGTTGGGTTCTCGCTTCGATGAAAATTCGCTTACCTGTATCTGCAAAATTGCCACCGGATCTGCCCTCTGTACAGAGAAGCACGAAATCTGAAAGTTTTATCTTATTCTGAAATTCTTGCACCAATAACGTACTATGTTGCGCAGTAATAATCTTTTTAAATTCGTTTAAAAACAGAACATTATTTATTTCAATTACTTTCCACTTAGTTTCATTAAATGGCTTTTAAAGATTTCTGTCAATGCAAAAATAACATTATCATTTGGTCATGACCTTTAAATTAAATTTCTAACGATCATTAGCATAAAATAACCCGAGCTCTCTTGTAAGTCGTCGGATGGCGCCCCGAAGAACCAACCTGGAACTTCCACGACGTCTTCCAATCTTCGTTCGGCTGGGCCGGACCCGAAGTCGTCTGCTTCATTCTTCAGTGTTGCTTCTAGGAACTGTCTTTATCTAGCATCTGCAGCTAACCTAGCATCGAGAGTTATTTGTCCCTAAAATACGCAACAGTTGTGCGCCTACCCGCGAACACAACAAATCGAAAAAAAGTCTCTACTAACTAATATTCGTAGCCAAGTCTATTCACAAACTCATTTGCTCCGCCACGGCACTGCGGACATATTATATAGTATCTATCCTGGTAAAATCGATTAAAGTTCTCCACTTAATCACAAGCTGTTGTCACCGAATCAATTTATAATAACTGCAATGTCGTATCGTCAGTACAACGCGGCGAACCAGCTTATTTTGCAAATAAAGTTTTTCTCAATAAATGACAAATAGTTTCAACCGAATTAATTCAATTAACTTCACGAATCAAACTCCTGACTAATATTCCGTATCGGTATTACGGCACAGCGTTACTATCAAACAAAATCGAAGTTAGATTCCGCGTTCTTATCAGACGATCCGTCCACCTCCGTGTCTGGATGAAGAGAGAGCTTTTTTCACTACACGGCATATGAAAGTGAAATACCGTTTGTTTTTCTCCCACTACTCAGAATCACCAACCCCTTGGCAACGCATATGCACCATATACAGCGAGCTCCGGCGTTTACCGTCGAATGTTTGAACCGCCATTTTGCATATCACAAATATGATAAATTTGTTTTGGATACAACAATATGGATACGTCAGATCCTTCCAGCAACTAGCCATCAGAAAATTTCTTGAAACCAATTTGACAAAAGTTTACGTTCGTTGAAATTGCCAGAATTTAACTAATTTATTGCCAGAATTTAATTAATTTATAAAAATCAGTGTACTGAACCTAATAATTCAAGATCTAATTCGATGACAACCGCAAGATGGCCATTCTACCCAACATAAGAGGTACTACTTATAAAATTGGCCAGCTTTTGTGCCGCTTCCACATAAAGGTGCCTACAAATCCCAAATAAACTCGAGCAAAAGCTAGAACACGTTAAAGTGATATCATGCATCAGGGGTAGACGAGATACAATGCAGCTGCGACCCACAATTTCACCGGCTAGACGGGACGAACCATTGAGAAACGCCCTTCGTGAACACATTCGCCATTACAAGTATAATGATACTAATAAATCTGCCTAGCCCTCCACGCATGGAAGACCCACATCTCCACGATTTGTTCCCTTGTGTCTTTCTGGTGGCGGCCTGCTCCTGGTGGGGAGCTCTTCCTTCGGGGTTGTTCAGCTTGACATTTTTCACAGTTTTCAGGTCAGCCTGTGGTTGTCCCACTTTTGGGTGCCTGAGGGTATTCCACTTCGTTTTAGTTTTATTGCTGATTTGTTTTAAAATTTGGCTGCGTGTAAGAAGTGATGATATGTCGTTCCTCCTCTCTAACAAGTCATTTTCTCGGTGTCGTGCTCCGGTCTCCACGATTCTTGGAAACATTGTTTTACCACGACGCCCCGTTGTGGTGAAGCGACGCCGCCTTGGACGCTTCCGCTTTCACTTCGCCCGGGTCGAGCAGGCATGGCCTCCAGATGTGCGGGCTGACTGCCTGTCCCCCGCCCCCCTGTGAGTGACCCAAACGAGGACAATGCCACCCCCGCTGCCGCAGGGATGGACTGACCCGGCAGTCTATAAAGGCGGCGTACGGCCGCCGAGTTGTCGCTTGTTTACCGCTCTTCGTGAGCATGGTAGTGATCGCCGGCGTCCCCGTTCTACGGTTGCCCTCGGGTTGACCAAGGCGGGAATCGACGCAAGGCTGAGCCAAGCGACCCACCGCCAGCCTATGTGCCTTCGTTACCGCCATTGCCGCTGCCGCCGCCGCCTCTGCCTACCACCGCTCATGGCAACGACCTCATGGCATGACCTCAACGACCCCCACCCACATGGCAACGACCGACTGAGTGCTGGGCTGCGTAGCCTGTTAGGATGTGACAATGTACTTGAAACCAGGGCTTATAATATTAACGCTAATTAATATTATACCGCTAATATTAATTATATAATAAACCGCTGTTAATAGCCAACCAAGAGTTCGTCTTTCTCCCGTCACATACTCCCTCCCATCCATGTCACCACGACACCGTCGCGTCAGGGCGCGGTCACCGTTGCTCTATGACGTCCGACCGCGAGCGGAGCGGCTTTTCCCACCCCGCCCGTGATTGGCCGATACTCTCTCCGCTTTTGCCGATCACCCAGCTAAACGGCTGACACGTGGAGAGGAACCTAACCCTTTATTAACTTGTGCGTTAACCATTTCTACGCGTTTCACCGTGAAGAAGGTTTCAGAATGGAGACCGAAACGTTGGCACACGTGCCTACGACGCGGCACGTCTTGGACAGCCGAGCAGCTATTGACTCGGCCGCGGAAGCCTATGTTCTCCCTAAGCAAGCCAATCAGGCTGAATTACATTATCTCTACGAAAATACCAATTTGTTATTTAGTTTCAATTTATGTAGGTACTATCCTAGCTTGTGATAATTGCTTTTTACGTCTAAGTTGTTTAATATTCCATGAAGTTCTTTAGTATGATACAAAGATAAATGAAGTGTACTTTTCTTAATCTAGTGATTTTACATACTATGTAAAATTAAGTTGCGAGCATAAAAACGTTGAGAAAACGAATAATTTTATCACAAACTAACCACTAAATTGCCTACTATATTATATATACCTATTTGTCAGCGACATAAATTCCGTTTATCATTTTATTGATTTAAGAAAATTAAAATTCAATATAAAATTGTAAGCTTAAATTTATTACTTATTTCTTATCCACCCGAAGATGAATACCTCCAAAAATTTTAATTTTAATCATCAATTGCAACCACTGTACATTTAATGTTCCAAAGAATCGAACATCAAAACATCTGCCCGCAAGAAACTTGGGGTCGCAGCGAGGCGGGGAAGTGCTTGGCGAGAATGAGGGCGGGACGGAGTGTAACAAAGACGGGGGCGTTATAGGAGACGAACATGCTGGCAAGTCGAGTGCGGCCAATTGATTTCCTTCAGTTAAAACCGTCATTACAAGGCGGGCCGCCCCTGCGACGTTGAAGCGGCGCGGGCAGCGGTCAATACTGGCGTGTTCTTGTGGCAGCGGCGCGGCGCGGCGGCCAGAAGCCCTGCAAAGCGGCAGAGCCCTCGCCGCGTCCGCCAGCTCGGAGCCCCGAGACGCTCAATTACGCTGCTGCACGCGCAGGCCGCCCACGCTCTGCGGATTCGGGATGCGTTTCACTGCCTGGAAATTCATTCGAAATCAACGCTTGAGATCAGCGACTCCATGGAATCCTCAACTATTCTAAATCCAGGCTTCCTCAGTTGCTTGTTCGACGTTAATATACGATCTTGACATCATCTAAATCATCTTGACATCGTCGAAACTACACAAACACAGTTTTACAGTAGGTGGAAATAACGAAATATTTGCTATTCCTATAATCACAATTCAACGATCCTCACTTTTTGTAGAATAGCGTAAAAACGTTTCCCATGGTTTTCTTTCATGAATCAATTGACAAACTGCAGGAGTTACAACGGTTCATACTTTCTCGTATTGGAATAGTTTCGAAATATTAAAATATTGTAATTTTTGCCGATCTAAAAACTCATTTTCAATTTGAGACTAGAGGTGCTAAAACAGGATATACTTTCTCGCGTTATTCCAAATAGTAATTTAATATTGAAATATTTTAATTTCAGACATATTAGAAACTCAGTTATAACTTGGAAACGTCCAATTTAAAGGAAGTGCATGTATCCGGAAGAGACATTACAAACATGACGGTAATAATTACGCATTTCTCTGTAACACCAGTTTTTTTTACCATACGTTGTGACATACGCGGAGAAACATTAATGAAAGACTTTTGTGGGGGGGTTGATAAAATATTTTTTTTGGAAATTCCATAAATTTCAGGCATTTCATAATTAAGCGAAATCGGTTTCTTTTTTCATAAAATGAACATGATATCTTTTCAAGAGCTAATATTTTACAAAATACTTTCTTTTCAGCAAAAATTGTTTTCTCCATTTATGTATTTTTTAAAGTTATTTTTTACCTTCCCGTATACGTATGTAAATACGGAGTATACACGTAATATAGAATAAGTTATGTAATGCTGCGCGAAAAAAGACGGATTTTCGGCTGGAAAACTCTTATTAGAGGGCCCTGGTAACAAAAAGGTGGATAAATCAAGTTGATAATTTTTTTAAAAAATCCTCTAACACGTGGTGCAGCCGAAATCCACACTCCTTGGTACCGAACAAATGTTTGACGGCAAAACGCCTTGATGGCTGTCTGTCTGTGAACAACGCTAGCTGCTAAACCGTTCAGCCGATTTTCTCCAAAATTGATATTCCTCCATCGATCTGATTTCGCGGCCCCTTGATTTTGAAACAGATATTTTAATTTTGTGAGGTAGTTTACATAAATCCCCTGGGACATTTTCAAAATTTTTAAAACAATTTCGACTAAATTTTGTAGTTGGATAGTCTAAAGGACATTTAAGAGAACAGCGCAGGTCTCATGGTTGAAAACTCTTATTTTTCAAAAATTGAAAAAGTTCAACATGATTTGAAAAAACAATTTGTTTTCTTAATTAAACGTGATCATAAAAAACATATATTCAAATAAGGTCATGTTCAATTTTCAAAATCGTCAATGGCAATGGTCCGCCATGGGCGATCAGATCCAATGGCAATGATAGGTGCTTCAGAGGTGATTCAGCGGGCTGTGAAGCCTCCCCTGACGCATCCTGTCAGTGCCAGTACCACTGGCAGGCGGTTGCACAACGCAGGGCTCGCCGAACGCTGACCGTTAAGACGCCTGCTCCTGACACCCTAGCAACGTCGCTACAGACTCGCTTGGTGTCTGGAACGACGGACCTGGGGCCATGCAGACTTGCAGTGGGTCATCATCAGCGTAGAGTCACTCTTCTGTCTTAATGGCACCTACCACCGGTCTGGAGGCGGAGTGGGAAGCGCCGAGAAGGACGGTTCGTGGTATTCCATCGCACGTCCCGCCAGCCTGCTGTGATGATGTGGGGCGATGGCCTATGGTGCCCGTACACTATTAGTGTTCCTCAGGGGCACCGTGACAGCCGCACGGTACGTTCAGGAGATCCTTCAACCGGTGGCCCTGCCGGTCGTAAACGCCCACGCCCATGCCCTATTTCAACAGGAAAACGCGCGTCCGCCTATCACAGCCATCTCCCTAGCATGCCTTGCAACCGTGGATACTCTGCCATGTCCAGCTGCATCGCCAGGCCTTTCCCGATCGAGAATGTGGGCGGTGCTACGGAGCGTGCGAATAGGCCCCCACCCCTACCCACCAATCTGCGAGAACCGCGCGCTCAGGTTCAGGCTGCATGGGATAGTTTAGCACAGGGCTCCATTAGAGACCTGTACAACTGCACGACTTCTGGACATGTGTGTTTGCCAACATGGCGACCTCACACGAAACTAACATGTACAGTCTGTGGGCGTGTAGCGCAGTAAATATTGTTCCTACAAACGTGAAAATGTAATCATTTCTTATGCGTGGTATCCTCTACCTGTCTGTCAACAGTGATCGCAATCCGCCTCGTCCTTCTGGATGCAGCTTTTTTTATGACGATGAGTGTATTTACCAAACTATCATCATAATCTATCAATCAAATGCATCATAACATCGCTATAGCGAAACCGAGTTTTTATTTTGTGGATTGAATTAGAAAGGAGAGTGGAGCGGGAGTGGGTCGTGAGTGGACGGGCAGTGGGAGTGGGGGGGGGGGGCAGGGATTGTATGCGGGTCGCCAACCGACCGCAGGCAGGGTGCCAGCGCACATAGTTTACTACCTTCGCAGCATCAGAGCGCCTACAGCTCACCCGCCGCAGCGCAGCCGCTGGTATTTCTGTATCGAAATTTGTGAGCCTTCTATTGTTTTGCGTCCCCTCGTCCTCCCCTCCTCGCAGCCATGAGGGGCTGTCTCGGGGAGCCTACTTTCAACACCGATAGTCCAGATCAGCTGGGCCGGACGCTTTTGCTTCGTTGAACGAAAGTCCTTACATGCAATTACCCTCCTTAAGCTCCTTCTACTATCAACTGATAACACCCAAGAATCACGGTTACCGAACGAATTATTAAGATTAGACAAAAATATGGAAACACCAACAGTTACTCAGGAGGAGTTGAAACAACTATTACGGAAACTGCATAAATGGAAACCTGTCGGACCAGATGGAATTTAAACTTTCTGGAAGAAGTACCTTACTTTCCTGCACACATCACTCATTGGCTTTCTTAATCAGTTCTTTCATAGCCCAAATGAAGTACCTTTATTTCTTAACCTTTATTTCCTACCTAAGACCCAAGAATTCAGAAACAACCAACCCAAAAAATTATTGTCCGATCACCTGCCCCAAACCCTTTACAAAATCATTTCCGTGACGATTGCCCAAAAAGTATCTCAGCATATGAATGCGGAAAGAATTCTAGCGGAAGAACAAAAAGGATGTCCGGGGATGCAAAGAACAACTAATCATAGACACTGTTGTCACTGGGCAAGCAAAATAGAATAAAAAATCAAGTAGTCAGTTGGATTGACTATCAAAACGCATGCTACTCAGTTCCTTTTGACTGGCTTTTAAAATTGCCGAAAATTAAAACATCCATCAAAAAAAATTGAGTTAAAACCCCATAGTTAAAACATGGTTAAAAACCCCATGATCAATTGGCGTATTTAACTGTCGTTGAAAACAGACAACAAAATAATGACATCCAAACATATACCTATTCGACGTGGTATTTGTTTCGATGAACGACTCGCATGCATTCAGAGAAACGCGGAGTTTTCGATCGAAGTAACCACATTTCGAACATTCAGAAAAATCAAATATCCCAGCAAATGATAGTACATTTGAAGGTTCATCACTTTCCAGTGAAACATCCGTCATTGGTGAAATTTTATCTGACCATGACTCACATGATAAGGACATGATGCGGAACCTCCTTCGAAGCAAGATAGAACGAGATCGTCTACTGCCATTCGAATCTCGTTCTCCGTTGAGGAGAATATACGAAATTGCTAAAGCTAAGAGAGTGATAGAGACAGCAAATTCTGTATTAAATGAGGTAGTACAGACCCCAGGTAGAGATCTAAATATTACTGAAATCAATCGCATCGCGTTTGTAATTGGTATCTCAGATACTGTAATCAATCAGATCGTGTATGCAACTGGATATCTGGTATCTCAGATACTTTTGGTGCTAGCCAAGAACACCAACGGTCGAAAGATATACAGAGTATACAGCTCCGTACCCGCATGGGCGAAAAGAATTATGAAACGGATAGTCGACACTCGGCGTGAAATATCACTCTTAGCCGAAGCATCTTCTAAATTAACGCACACCTCTAAAGTTCAACGAAAAGTATTCCATGTTGAACAAAATACCAAATTCAAAATGACACAACAAGGCTAATGGTATCTGAGAAGCTAAAAGAGAAAATCTAAGCCTGGGCTCAACGAATTAGACGTTACAAAGTCCAATTCGTTGATCAATGCTGTCCCTCCTTCAGAAGATGACGTCGAAACATTTTCGGCAGAACTCTGGGTGTGATTAAGCGTGATTAAGAAGTGCATCAGAAAAATACACCACGGGCGCCGTGGAATCCCCAGGTGCTGCGTTGGACGGGACTTCTTTGGATCAACGATGGCAGCTAAATATATCTACAATCCACAAATTCAAAAGAGTGGCCATTAGGGAAAATACAATTTCAAAGTTTTAGTTTTCTTGAGACGATATCTCAACCTGAAGTTACATAAATATTGTGGAGAACGGTTCAACAAAACCAATAATTAAAAAATGGTTTTATGGACATGCTTTAAAATAAAGAATGTCGAAAACATTGCACGTTTTGCAATAACAGTACAGATTATGAACCATGCTCTTTAAAACACTGGTTTGCGATCAGAAATACAAATCTGTATTTTATTACAATAGGACGCTAGAGTAAAATGAGATAAAACGATCAAATATACCAGAATATTCGAGATACGCTTTTTTACTGTATCTTGTAATAAAATATTAATGAAATGATACAATAATTCTTAACCTTCAAATAACGCAAATGTACACTTTTAAAGGAAATGTGAAATACCCATTTTATATCTATAAATGAATGGCTTCAAAACTAGTGAGGCTTTAGAATGGCACGGACTTTCTCATACTAGATAGTTTTTTAATATCTTTGGTCTTTGCTAGATTTTCAGTTTTGCCCCGTCCTCTTGCCAGCTCCCTTCTACCACCGAACAAAATATTTTTTTATTTTTTTTCAATTTTTCGGTTTCTTAGTGGTAGAACCGAAACATTATTTTAAGAATATTATAGAATGAGTAAAACTTCGTTCTATGAGGAAATTTTCGTTGAAAAATTTGGATCAGTTTAAAAAAAATGACATTTAAATATTATTGTGAATGCAAAATTTGAAGCTCATTTTTACAGAAACTTTTGAGTTTTGGAGAAACTTCATTGGAAATCATTTCGAATACATAGACTCGCAAATGCCGTAACGTAGACAAATATTACCGACGTGACGTATATATAACGTACGAAATCGTTTGTATATATTTATTTATTGAAACGCACCGCATTTCTAAACAGAGGTGTAGCGGTCGACCTAGTTTAAATGACGCGGTAGTTATTGCCGTTGCCGACTGACCCGTTCCGAACGAGTCAGGGGAGGGCGGAGAGCGAGAGGAGCACGAGAAAAACCGGGCAGTGTGGAGATGAGCATGGTGAACAATCGTCAAAATCTTATCGGGAATTGCAACATTAAGAACTGGGTGAGTGCCAGAGATCAGTCGGGAGACGAGTTGCAGCACGTGGAGGTGCAACTGTGGTGAAACATCCGGCGAGGACTGTAGACGGTGTTATTGTGAGTAGTGTGTCCACGAAGTAGACGGTGCGTGAGCAGAACATGACATGAGCAGAACAGGATGAGAGCAAAACATCAACAATGCCTTGATAAAACGAGTGATGAGCGGATAACGGCCGAAGGCGCGTGGTAATCCGAGCAGTATACAGCAACGGCCGTCTAGGCCTCGCGATGCGACCGGGACCGAGGACAGCCGAGCGACGCCGACCCTGCCGAATGTGCCTCCCCGCCGAGGTGCCCGTGGTTAGCTGTGTCGCCCATTCCAAAAGTCAGGTTTTTATGTGTTGAGTAGTTTACTAGAAATTGATAGAAAGGGTAGCAGTGATTCATTAACATTTAAGATGGGAGAACTTAAAAGAGACGCTAATTGTATTGAAGAGTTTTGAAATAAAGTATTTTATCTTCTTTGTATTATAATTTGTATTTCCAATGTATGTGCACGAATGCCCAGAGCCTATTCATGAAAAAGATTACCTGTCTCCAACTTATCTTAAAATGAATGTTGTAGAGGACCAAAAAGGAGTTCACCACTATGTGTATATCTTATATATAAAATTCTCGTGTCACAGTTTTAGTTACCATACTCCTCCGAAACAGCTTGACAGATTTTGATGAAATTTTATATGTATATTCAGTAGGTCTGATAATAGGTTGTTATCTATTCTTTATACCCATTAGTGATAAGGGTGGTCCACCCCAATTTTTTTTTATTTTTCGCACTAAACGTTTTAGGCAACCCGCTACATACGGTAGGTATTTCACACTGCGGTATTTCACCCGCTACACGGTGTTTCTCCATATTAGGCACCTGCTCAGGGATGTGCAGGGATGGGATTAAATGTGAATAACACGGAGAGAGACGGAGAAAGAGAGAGAGATGGAGAAAGAGAGAGACGGAGAAAGAGAGAGTGACGGAGAAAGGGAGAGAGACGGAGAAAGAGAGAGACGGAGAAAGAGAGGGACGGAGAAAGAGAGAGACGGAGAAAGAGAGAGACGGAGAAAGAGATAAAGAGGAGAGACGGAGAAAGAGAGAGACGGAGAAAGAGAGAGACGGAGAAAGAGAGAGACGGAGAAAGACAGAGACGGGGAAAGAGACAGATGGGGAAAGAGAGAGAGGGAAGGAGAAAGAGAGAGATAGAAGCAGAACAACGTCTGCCGGGCTCAACTAGAAAATTCTTGTCTCCGCGATACATTGTTGCGTTAGGTTTGAGGAGTCTTAAGCATATTAGAGACTAATATATCATTAACACTATAATTAGAAAAAAAAGCACAGTAATTACTATTTGACTATAGGTAGATATGACTAGGAACTTTGTTTTAATAATTTGTGATATTTGTTGCTGCAATTTGTTTAATTAGACTTAGTTAATTAATGTTTAGTTAGCCTTCGGAAGTTGATATTAAATTCTCGAATGTACAAAATGGGGAACAGATTCATTGTTGAACAGTTAAAAATGTGTACATGCATTTTATAACAATTTTTCAAATGATTGTTCTTTAGAGAAGATTTATTTATTATCGTTAATTATTTGCTCCTGCCGTCTTTTAATATATGAATTTTCGTTTTTACCGTCATTTAGTGCAACAATAGGTAAAGAAAACCCTGATTGATTTACATGATATAATGATGTAATTACCACTTGACCAGTATCCCCGCAAGGCGTCTACCGGCGTCACTTCGGACCAAAGTTGCCAGATATCGATATATGAATTATTGATGTTTCCTCTATTTTTAAATTATATTAGTAATCTGCATTCATTACAAGAAATCCGCATTTTCGAACTTAAAAACTTCGCAATCGAAAGTTTCACATCTGGCAACATTGCTTCTGACCCAATAAGCAGCACGGTATAGGGATGAGATCTCTCACACAATAAGCCGTTTCTCATTCACTACAATTTTCGGCCATTATTTTTATTGTTTGGACGTTAATCGTAATTTTACAATTTTCATTTTTCTATTTCGGTGTAATTTTTAAATAATTTATGTTTAATTTCCAGGGCTGTAATGAAAAACGTCGAAGCCAACATTTTAAATGGCAAATTTCGAAGTGATAATGTATTACTGCCACGGATCCCTATTATACCCACAGATGTGCCAATTCAATTAAAACGTCTTCAATTTCCGTTAAGATAGGCATTTGCGATGACTATCAATAAGTCTCAAGACCAAACGATGTCCGTTTGTGGCTTATTTTTTAGCGCACCATGTCTTTCACACGGTGAATTATACGTGGCATGTTCTCGAGTGGGGAAACCATCCAGTTTATTTGTGTTAGCTAAAGATAGGATAACAAAAATATTGTACACTCTATTGCGTTGGGTGATTGATATGTTTTTAGTAAAATTATTATAATTAGCAATGTATATCATTTCAAAAAATAAATTATAATAAATTAAAAATATAAATGTTTGGTATTGTGTTATTTTTGTAATCCATCATCGTTCACAGCGCTCCATGCCTCTTCAGGTCATGTATACCACATCCTCAAACACTGACAATTAGTCATTTTTTCTACTAAAATAATCCTAGGAATAATTAATATAGCAAAACAACGTTTGCCGGGTCAGCTAGTATATATATATATATATATATATATATATATATATATATATATATATATAATTATAGATATAGACATATAGATATATATCTCTATATATCTAAAATTATATAAATATATAATATAATTTTTATAATTATAATATATATATATATATAATTATAGATATAGACATATAGATATATATCTCTATATATCTAAAATTATATAATATATAATATAATTTTTATAATTATAATATATATATATAATTATAGATATATAGATATATATCTATATATAATTAATGTTTCCCCTATTTTTAAATTATATAAGTAAATCCTCATTCATTAGAGGAAATCCGCATGTTTGAACTGAAAGTTCCTCAATCGGAAGTTTCACATCTGGCAACATTGCTTCCGATCCAGTAAGCAGCACGGAGTAGGGACGAGATCTCTCACACAATAAGCCGTTTCTCTCTCACTACAGTTTTCGGGTCATTATTTTTATTGTGTTGGCGTTAATCGAAATTTTACAATTATCATTTTTCTATTTCGGGTGTAATTTTTAAATAATTTATGATTCATTTGCAGGGCTATGATGAAAAAACGTTGCCAAAGCCCTCATTTTAAATGGCAAATTTCGAGGTGAGAATATATTACTGCCACGGATCTCTATTATACCCATAGATGTGCCAGTTCAATTTAAGTCTTCAATTTCCGTTAAGAGTGGCATTTGCGATGACTATCAATAAGTCTCAAGCCAAACGATGTCTGTTTGTAGCTTATTTATGAGAACACCATGTTTTTCACACGATCAATTATACGTGACATGCCCTCGAGTGGGCAAGCCATCGAGTTTATTTGTGTTAGCTAAAGATGGAATAACAAAAAATATTGTACACACTATTGCGTTGAGGGATTGATATTATTTTTAGTAAAATTATTATAAATAGCGATTTACACCATTTTAAAAAATAAATTACAATAAATTAATAATATAAATGTTTTTGTATTGTGTTATTTTTATATTCCATCATCGTTCACAGCGCTCCATGACTCTTCAACTCATATATACACACATCCTCAAACACTGACAATAAGTTACTATTTCTTTTCTACCAAAATAATCCTAGGAATAATTTATATAGCAAAACAACGTTTGCCGGGTCAGCTAGTATAATATAAAAGTTTTGTAATCTTGTATTGGAAAAAAAACGTCTGATACCATAGAAATCTCAACCATCAAGTCACAACAATGACACATAATTCATAGAAATTCGCGACAGCGGAATGCAATTCAATTTTTGCGTTGCTGCATTGTGGATACTCCCTTAAAAAGATAGCAATTTTATTTCCAATATTTGAAAAGAAATAATTTATTTAAATATTAATGTGTAAATGTATAACAAAAGATCAAATGTAAAACGAACAAAAATAATATACAAAATTGCAAATTCTAATTTACGGCCCATCCAGTTGTCTGAAGCGCAGTAAATTTGCAGCGGGTTATTATGTTTGTCACGAAATTATAGAAAAGCAAATATTATTATCAACAAATTAAGCATGACCTTATTTGAAGATGTAGTTTTAATAAATATTGAGAAAACCAGCTGCCATCAATCGCCGCCCAAAGTACATATTTTTGACATTTTCTTAATTTTTCGGTTTACTAATGGTACAACAGAAATATTCATTTTAGAATTTTAAAGAACACAAAAACCTCGTCCAAAATTGCAATTTAAAAAAAATTGTAGCCGTTTTTAAGAAAATGGGGGTCAAGCTTGACTAACAATGCGAGATTTGAAGCTCTTTCATAGAAAATGTTTGAGTTTTTCAAGAAACATCATTTGAAGTCATTTAAAGCATTTACATTCGCAAATATGTATATATTGAAACGAATTATTATCATTACAATGATAATAATGCGTTTCTGAGAATGAAGAATATTTGAATTGCGCGGTAGCGGCGGGCGCACCGACGGAGTCGGGTGCCGTAGTCGAGTCAGAGAGGAGAACCGAAGCGCGAGGGAACCACGAGACAGGTCGGCAGTGAAGCTATGGCTGGGTAATGAAAAGGACGGTTACAAGAGGTGTGGAAGAAAAAGGACGAATAGTGGTGAAATCTGGGACCATCCAGAAAGGAAGGCATCGGGAAGGGCAATGCGGTGAAAAATGGTATGTAGTGAGCTAAATCGGTTGTATTGGTGAAGAGAAGAAAGGACAATATCGGTGCATGAAAGACAGTCACGTGGGCGAATGCGGAGCAGCGGCGGCACGTGGATTTCTGTGCGGCAGTTAACCGTTAATGTTTGGTGTATGTGTCTTAGTGATCAGGTGGGAACAAAGACTTAATCGGAGTGAGGGAAGATTAATCCTTGGATTGTGCTAAAAGTGGTAAAATCTGCGTTGACAAGGCAAAGCATGTGGGCGGACACAAGGAAAACATAGAGTGAACATAGCTGGGCAGCATTAAACATCCAACTGTGAGGCGTGGACGAAAAGAGTTATTACGGACAGCGAGTTGAGAAGCATTGGCAGGCGACGCGTGGCGAGTCCCTTGTAGCGGTGGTGTGCGGCGGGATCGCGGCGGCAAGTGTTGTGCTGGGAACGGCCACGAGCGGCGAAGGCGGGGCATCGGAGCACCGGGAAGCGAGCGGTCCCTCCCCCCCCCACACTTCGGCGTCCAGCAACCCGACGAGTCCCGAGCACCGCCGGCGCTGCGCGAGGCATCGCCTCGTCGGCTGACTGCAGCCGCAGAGTGGCGTGGCCCTGGTCCGGACGTGCGGTGTGGTTAAGAACAGGTGGGAGAACATTGGGAGGGGGGTGAGTAGATAACAGGAAGCAGTGATCTGTAGCAAATGCCCCACAGTTGTTAAAATTATAAGAAATGAATGGAATTCCAGGACAATAGTCAGTAAATAAGAGGTTGTCTAGAATAGGAAAATGTTAGAGCAGGACGTTTTGTGAGGAATAAAAACCACCAATTTTTGTAATTAATCGATCAATAAAAATTCATGTTTAGTCCGATTACCCTTATGTTTCCATTGATGAGAATGATTGAATCCGAAGCCCATTCCCGGGAAAGAATCCCTGTTCCCGGGAAAGAATCCTAATAATTATTGTGAAGGGTCAAATTCACGACTCACGTGATAACAATGCGTTCTGGCGCATGTTAAGAATTTGAACTGCGCGGCAGCGGCCGGAACACCACGGAGTCGGGTGCGAGGAACCGGAGTCGGTTCGCGGCGAGAAGCACCACAGCGGCCACGAGGCGCGACAGAAGCGGGGAGAATGTCCTGGGGTGCAGACGTGCACAGTGGCGGAGAAGTTCATAGAGTACGGACGTGCGAATGGTGGCGGAAAGTTAGTCATCGGGTGAAGACGGGCGAAGCGATGCGGACTGTTAATCGGAGAGAGGAATGCACGTAAGTGTTGCGCCACAGAACTGGGAAGGTGTCGGGTTAAGGAAAGTGAGTGACGAATGTGGAAGTGCAGTTTAAGGAGTGAAACAAGACGAAGCGGCCATAAGATCGTAGTGGAGTATAGCCCGCAGTGAATGATATCCACGTGGTGTGAACGGAATTAGGAGAAGAAACGGAACAGTATATATCCGCAATCGACCTGACTAATGGTAAATTAGGTGAACAGTCGACGATAATTACTGCCGAAGTTAAAATCCGCAGGCGGATGCACTAGCAACGTTTTGGAAACGTTACACTACAACGGCCGCGAGTGGGGTGAGAGCCGGCCACGGTGGCGGAGGGGCCCCCGGTCTTCCGAACGCGGCCGAAGGCAACGAACATCCCCGAAGGGCAAGGCGGCGGACGACGCGTCCGCAGGCAGCGGATGGAACAAGCGACCAGGGCGGCCTCGCAGGACTCCCTTCCCCTTCGCCGGCTCCCCGGCGGTACGAAGGGGCCAGAACGCGGCAGTGCGGCGCCCGGCGCCGGCTCGCCAGCGAAGGAGTGAGCTGATGGAGACGGTATTCAGGTTGGAGTGTCACGGGTAGAACGGCGGGAAGGGTAGGGAGGGAAGGTAGTTAGCCCTTGGAGAACGTTGATTTTGTGTCGAGGTTTTTCCCCAAATACAGTTAAGCATAGGAGAGGGAACAGAATAAATGCTAGCATAAACGTTAAAGGCAACCAATTTGTAAAATAATTATTTGTGTAATAAAAGGAAAATTCTGTGAATCACAATTTCCAGTGTAAGCATGATTAAAGCCGGATCCCATTACCGGACAAGAATCCCTGTCCCTTATATCTCTATTTCTCTCTTCTTACTTTTGTGTAGAGTCTATCCACGACTCGTTTCAATATATATATATATATATATATATATATATATATATATATAATTGCTGGTAATGTGCATATTAAAGATTATACGACAAGTATACGGGAAAGTAAAACAAATATACAGGAAGTGGTTATCAACGATATCGACTAAAATATCAAAGAACGAGGAAATAGACTCAAAGAGAAATCAGTAAAGGTGAAAATGAATACTGGGAACAAACTTGTGAGGCAATGGATAGATGTCTAGGGAAAAACGAATTCTAACAGAGCTTGGAGAGTAATAAGAGGAATGAGAATGGAAATGAAAAGGAATGAAAAAAGACAGGTCAGGAATAGTTCCAATTAGTATGCGGGAATGGAGTGACCATTTCAAAGATCTTTTAACTGAAAAAAGTCCACAGTTTATGCAAACATCTCAACAAGAAGAGAAGTAAAGCATAGAAACTTCTATAATGCCTATTATCCCAAATGAAATAAAAGCAACCTTGGCCCTCATTAAGAATAGAAAGTCCCCAGAGTCAGGTAATATCAGTGTAGAACTTCTAAAATTCGCACCTGATAGTGTGATGGAAATACTGGTAACAATCTTTAATAAGTGTCTACAGTTAAATGACTCACGAAGGGAGTGGCCTTCATTACTCCAATTTATAAGAAAGGATTTAGGCGAGACTGCAACAAGTATCGTGGCATAAGCGCAATATGCACAGTTGCAAGACTTTACGGTAGGATCCTAAAGTGTAGAATTGAACATCATTATACATAATCCGAGGAACAGAATGGATTCAGCGTAGGAAAGTTTTGTAATGGCGGTATTTTCACGTTAAAAATCTAATAGAAAAACAAGTTGAAAGAGGAAGGAATATCCATCTCATGTTTTGACCTGCAAAAGGTATGCAATAGAGTGCCGTTAAATATGGCCCAGCATGAAAGAAAGTGGTATCGAGCCAGCCTATATCAATGCTATCAATACATTATATAGTGATAATAACAGCTCCGTGAAAATAAGTAATCGACTCTCCCCAGAATTACAAGTGAACAAGGGGTTAAGACAAGGCTGCTCATTAGCCCCTCTCTTATTTAAAATTTATCTTGAAGAAGGGTTTAAAAATTGGAAAAGGAAGTGTGGCAGAATAGGATTGTCAATAGATAATTATGTACTGTACACCCTGCTGTTTGCCGATCATCAAGTGGTCAATGCTGGAGGCTAAGACGATGCGAGATATATGTTTCGCAAATTACATTAGCGAATTACACAAGAGGAGAATAAAAGATGGGGTCTCACCTATAAACCTTAAAAAACGGAATCTATGGTAGATGGAGATAAAGAATATGGAGACCTGGACGTCGCTACAGAGAAAAATAAACGACGTGAAACCTTAAGTACCTCGGCATTACCCTCTCCTCGAAAGGAAGAAGCTCTGACGACATTTCTAACAAGATAGGACAGGGAAAGATAGTGATAAGACAGTTTAAACTCTATTCTAGGTACCTAGGAGCTAAAACATAGACAGCGTACAAAAGGAATAAATGTACGTTGAGGGCCCTTGAAATGGACTACTGTATATATATATATATATATATATATATATATATTGACCGTATGGTCAAAACAACATTAGACAAATAACAGCATTTGAAAGTGGCGCGCAGACAATGAATCGACCACGGGGTAAATCAAACCGGCACCGTGAACGAGCGCCCGGAACGAGGGATTCGTGGCGACACATCGAGCGGAAGTCAGTCGGGGAGCGAATGGAGGACAGGTAACGAGTGGAGAAGACGACAGAGGAGTGAGGTGACGATGTTATGGAAGAAATCGGGATTAATCGAGGCAATGTGTGGTCAAAGGAATGAGAAGTGTGACAAACTCAGTGATGAAAGTGATTAAGGATTGACATCAGTGTGTTCGAAAAGACATAATCACGGAATTTGGCGAGAGAAGTGTAACATTGAATAGACACGTGGGCGATACTGCAAGTGTGACAAGTCGGTGTAGCTGGGCGGGTGCGGGACCAAGTTGTGGAGGCCTGCGAGCCGAAATTGGGATTCCGACGTGTGGGAAGAGAAGTTGGTGGCGGATACAACGCCGGTGTGCTAGGACGGACCGTTAGCGACACGTGTGCAGACGCAGAGCGACGGCGGCGCCAAGGCCACCTCGCGGTAGCGGCTTCTTGCGACGGCACGTGGCGTGGCATCGCGCGGAAGGCAGCAATAGTGGAAGGCTCAGATAAGTAACGATAGTTATGAATAAGAATGGATGGGGGGGGTCGGATATGAGATATGCCGACTGAGGATGCTCATCGGAGTAATAAAGAAAAGCAACAGTGTCTGTGATGAGAGTGAAAGGCATGTAGTTTCAGAGAGATGGAAGCATCATGAACGGGAATAAGAAATCTAAAACAATAGGAACAATCTGACATATAATGTAAAGTCGTTTAATTAGTATTTATTAATGATCTACGATCATTTCAGTAATGTTAATTGTGTTATTAATGTAAATTGTTATTCTCAATAAATCCTTGTCTGTGTAATCATAGATTCATCGAATTCAGACATGCTGGTTAAAGTATCCCCCTAAAAGAATTCCTGTACCCTAATGAACCAAAACGTTTATGATATGTGCATCCCGACAGACCGACAAGGGTAAGTACGGTCACAATATATATATATATATATATATATATATATATATAGATATATATATATATATTATATGTATATATACATATATATTGTGACCGTACTTACCTTTTAAGTTATTGTGGTCGCACATACCATAATTTTTATTTGATTTCGGGCCAGGGATATCATTTCAGGGGGATATCTTTGATATGAGTATCTGACATTGGATTGATTATTAACACAAAACAATGGTTTATTACAAAAAGAAAATATTGATCGTTATAAACAAATGGACTTGAAATCAACATTGACTACTGAAGGCTTGGTTATTAGTAATTACATTCAAATGAACACATCAATCTTTCATAACAACTCTGTTTCTAATCATTTATTTACCTTCATTTTATTTCTGAATCAAATGGGAGCTCCCTGTCTTACACCACTCACCAACACATCATACATGAATTAGCACAATGACAATGCGTGCTTTAATACAGGATACATGACAATACTGTTGAAATATCTACAATTCCGCCCACTATTCTGAACACCTGCTAATTACATTTCTATCCCACTTGCATACTACACCTCGACGGCTATCCCGCCCACCTGTCCTCTATATTCCACGGATGTTAATCCCCGTCTTATTAAACTGAAAAAAAAGAATCTATTCGTAACTTATCTTGCAATACCAATCATTCGAGTGCCACAGCGCCGGTCCCACGCTCTCGCTAACCGAGGGGTGTCGACGCGAAGCTCGCGGCCGTCCGTTGACCTTGAGGCGCCTTCGCTGCCGGGATCTCGCCGTCTGATGTCCCGCCCGCCTTTTGCCACCATTCCCAAACACTGTGCTCTCCGCACACAACACGTTTCACCGGCGATCGCTGATGTCCGTCCGTATACAGCAAGTTGACGCATCAATCATTCATGCCTCCTACCTACTGCTTCCATGCTCCCGTCATTCATCCACAATGTCTCTTATATTTTCCACCTTCTATCACAGCATTGGACATAGTACATCACTTTATTGTTCTTTACACTTGCTTTTCCTTTAATTTCTCTAATAGTTTCGCTTTTATTGCGTAGCGGCGTCTAGTACGTACCTCGTGCTCGCCATCCCGCGTACATGCAAATGCATTAAACAGTCGCCTTTACTAATATGCGATCGCGCATTCACCATGTTGCGATTCAATAATTAACGTCCTTACAAGTTCTGCTTTTCATCACCTCACATTACTTCCCAAAAACCTCATTCATGAAGTTCCTCAGTTTCAATTTCGTCCCATCACGCCGCCTTCACCACACTAGGCACGTGTCCACACGCACACTGTCGTTTTTCTAGAAACCCGCACAATTACTGTCACCTTTTACAGTTCAATATCACAATTGGTGCTCTCATGACATATTCTCATGACACTAGTTGCTTTCACTACCTTATGTCGCTCGATTACCTTGGATTCCTACGATCCGACTCGTACGCGATGCTCACACCGCCATTGTCTAACAGCTCTCTCCCCGCGACTGCCCGCTGATTCGACTCTTCTCCCCTTTCGCTCGGTCGCCCTACGCGGCGAGTTCGTTCGCCGAGCCAACCGACCACTCCTCCGCGATCGACTTCTCCTGCACGTGCCAACCTTGAATTTCCCGTGCTCGTGAATCAATGTTCTTTTGACCATACGGTCAAAATATATATATATATATATATATATATATATATATATATATATATATATATATATATATATATCATATATAAACTTCTCGTGTCACAGTTTTAGTTACCATACCCTCCGAAACGGCTTGACCGATTTTGATGAAATTTTATGTGTATATTCAGTAGGTCTTATAATAGGTTGTTACCTATTTTTTATACTCCTTAGTGACAAGGGTGGTCCACCCCATTTTTTTTTATTTTTCGGACAAAACGTTTTAGGCCACCCGCTACACACGGTAGGTATTTCACATGGCGGTATTTCACCCACTACACGGTGTTTCTCCATATTACGCACCTGCTCAACAATGTGCGGAATCTGCTATGAAATGTGAATAACACGGAGAGAGACGGTGAAAGTGAGAGAGACGGAGAAAGAGAGAGAGACGGAGAAAGAGACAGACGGAGAAAGAGAGAGAGACGCAGAAAGAGAGAGAGACGGAGAAAGAGAAACAGACGGAGAAAGAGAGAGACGGAGAAAGAGAGATATAGGGGCAGAACAACGTCTGCCGGGCTCAGCTAGAAAAATGTCTCCGCGATACATTGTTACTAGACTAATATATCATTAATACTATAATTAGCAGGAAAAAGCACAGCAATTACTATTTGACTACAGGTAGATATGACATTGGGACTAGGAACTTTGTTTAAATAATTTGTGATGTTTGTTGCTGCGAAATGTTAAATTAGCCTTAATTAATTTTTAGTTAGCCTTCGGAAGTTGATATTAAATTCTCGAATGTACAAAATGGGGAACAAATTCATTGTTGAACAGTTACAAATGTGTACATGTATTTTATAACAATTTTTTAAATGATTGTTCTTTAGAGAAGGTTTATTTATTATCGTTAATTATTTTCTCCTGCCGTTTTTTAATATACAGATTTTCGTTTTTACTGCAATTTAGTGCAACAATAGGTACAGAAAACCCTGATTGATTTACATGATGTAATGATGTAATTATCACTTGATCAGTATCCCCGCAAGGCGTCTACCGGCGTCACTTCTGATCAGTGTTGCCAGATGTACAGCATATCCGCATTTTATACCGCATTATTTACACCTAATCCGCATTAAGCGATGAGGATGCCAAAAAAAATCTACATTTCCATGATAGTGGATTAAATTCCATTTTTTTTCATTTCCTCAGTTATTAAAACGATCGTTAGATGTCCCGCTAATTATGGTTGACAAAGTTTGAATGTTCAAAATGCTGTCTCTCTTTATTCGATTAAAGTAGAATGCAATAAAATACCAATCATTAGGGCTTTATCCAATTGCCGTATTCGAAAATTGATGACCAAGCACCAAGGTCTTTTCGTGAACTCCGTCCTTTATTGTCTTACTGTTAGATATTCAGAAGACAAATAGGTGACAACATGTTGGTTAGTCGTTTTCGAATACTCCAAATACGGATCTTCGTTCAGATTCCCGGAGAAATGATGCACTTCGCGGGATATTGAAATTACAAATGTTGAAATTACGTTACTCGGTGAGAACAAACATAGAACAAATATAGTGGGACAATATCGCATTTATTTAATTAATAAAACGGAATTCTATGTCGATATATGAATTATCGATGTTTTCCCCTATTTTTAAATTATATTATACGTAGTAAATCCGCATTCATTAGAAGAAATCCGCATTTTCGAACTTAAAACTTGGCAATCGGAAGTTTCACATCGGGCAACATTGATTCTGACCCAGTAAGCAGCACGGAGTAGGGATGAGATCTCTCACACAATAAGCCGTTTCTCACTCACTACAGTTTTCGGCCATTATTTTTATTGTTTGGGCGTTAATCGTAATTTTACAAATATCATTTCTCCATTTCGGTGTAATTTTTAAATAATTTATAATTAATTTGCAGGGCTGTAATGAAAAACGTCATCGAAGCCATCCATCATTTTAAACGGCAAATTTCGAGGTGAGAATATATTACTGCCACGGATCCCTATTATACCCACAGATGTGCCAATTTTATTTAAACGTCTTCAATTTCTTCGTCTTTAATTTAAACGTTCTTTAATATTCTTATAATAACATTTCGGTTCGATTAGGAAACCGAAAATTTATAAAAATGTCAAAAATGTGTACACTTGGCGGCGATATATGGCAGCTGACAAGATATATGGCAGGTCCGAATAGCTAGCCGAGTCCAAAGGAAATAGAAAACTAATACGGGAAAGTCTGTGCCATTCCGTAGCACAACTAGTTTATTATTGTATAAGGAGAGGGAAGTCAGTCACTCCACCTGTCAACTTTATCAAATTTGCAACGCATTTATGCTTACTCTAGCGCTCGCCTCAGGCCTCTGACAGTTTGACGCATTTATGTTGACAAAATGTATTATTTTTTGGCCTTTAATATCGAAGCAAAAGTGCACCATACTCCCATGTAAATATATGTATTCAGTTGTGAATCTTAAATGTAGTTAATAGGTTGTCACAGAGCACCTTCAGATTAATTAATTTTTTGAATACCCATTTAACAGGTTCGCAAAAGGCAAGGAAAAATAAAGCCTAGAATACATTTTTGTTTCGTACTAAGTTATTGAAATGGTTTAAAAAATATTGTCTACTTCACCTGACCATCCTATCCCATGAGCTTCCTTGTTAACTGTAAGTAAATTGCATTAGTGGCGCAGTTGGTAAGGGTGTGTGAGATTGAATCAGAATCCATAGGGGTGGGAACCTAGGTAGGTTAACTTCCGTCAGCTATTTCCCACCTCCCGCGCAGACACTACAAATTTTAGGTATGTCGACCTTTCATGAATTTTCTGATTTAGTTCCAGAGGACTGACCTCTTTCTCAACTGTAAAATGATAGTGTGTATGAGAGCGCCCTGACTAGAAGACGAGATTTTCTTGCAGCCTCGTCTCCTGTAAGAGAGCGGCGTGGAAGTCGAATGGGTTGCGTTCCGCAGGCGCCGGCGCGCGAGAGCGGCCCGGCACCAGGGTGCGTTCACAGCCGCGACCTCGCCTCTTTAGCAGAAGCAATATACATTTCATTAGAAGAGAATTCGGCCCTCAGTCTTCATCATAATCCACGAAATGCAAGTAATTTTAAATGAAACGCGCTTACATCGACTCAGAATAAAAGGCAAGGAAGGCCACATTGTTCCGAACTGCCTTGGCGCCGCATAGATTGCCTTAGCGTTGGAGTCGGCTGACGCAGTACCTGTCCTCATGATGAAGTAAATACATCTACGTTGAGAGGTACTGTTCACTATAGGAAGAACTACAGAATGCTGCTACAGAATGGCACAGACTTTCCCGTATTAGATTTCTCTTTCCTTGGGCCTGGGCTAGCTATTCGGAATTGCCACATACTCGTGCAACGGCCATTTATCGCCACCAAAAGTACATTTTTGGGGGATTTTCTTACTTTTTCGTTCTCCTAGTGCTAGAATGGAAATATTAATTTTACACTATTAAATAGTAGTAAAACCTCGTCCTAAATGGCAATTTTCCTTGAAAAATTTAGAGCCGTTTTCAATATAATGATTTTTAAGCGCTAATAAAAATGCGAAATTTGAAGCTCTCTCCACAGAAAACTTTTGAGTTTTCAAAACACTTCATTTGAAGCACTTACGCTCAGAAATACAATAGTGTTTACAAACTACTGAATATGTGTATATTAAAAGTATGGAGATCTTTCAAAAAAATATTACATTTATGTAATTTTTGCAACAGCAAAAAATACACCAACTCGAACTCTACGTCATATAAAAGAGTGCAATTATCACTATCCGTTTGCGAAGTTTGAAGAAAAAATTTGGAGCCATTTATGAGAGAATGGCGTTTGAGCGTTTCAGAAAATGCGGAATTTTGAGCTAGTTTTCGCAGAAAACTGTTTGCATCATGCCAGTAATATTTACATTAGCGGCGATTTGTTCACGTTATTATATTTACAATTACATGTGCTTTAAATAATGTCAAGTAAAGTTTCCCGAGAACTCAACCGTTTTCTGACAAAACTCGCTCAAAATACTGAATTTTCAGAAACGCTCAAACGCCATTTTTACTTTCCCGTATACGTACGTATACACGGAGTGATATACGTAGTATAGGGAAAGTTATGTAATGCTGCGCGAAAAAATGGCCATTTTCGGCGGAAAAAAATTAATTGCCGGGCCGTGAAAACGAATAAGTGGATAAAACCAGTTGCTAAATTAAGAAAAAAAATCCCCTAACACGTGGTGTGGTCAAAATGCATGATTTGTTGCTTCTTTATACTTAAAAATCGATTGACGGCATTCCGTCCGCCTGTCCGTCCGTCCGTCTGTCCGTCTGTCCGTCTGTGGTCAACGCTAGCGCCTAAACCGTTCAGTCGATTTTCTTCAAAATTGATATTCCCCAGTCGATCTGATTCTAGTCAAAGCTTTGTGATTTTGAAAAAGATTCTTTAAAATTTGGGGGTACTTTATATGAAGCCCCCCGGGGATTTTCAACATTTTCTCAAAACGGCTCCAAATTTTTTCTTTAAATTTCTTGTATGAATAGAGGAAAATACACTTTTTAACATGGCATAGGTCCGATTTTCACGTACAGCTCTGAATTTTCGAAAATTGTGAAGTTTGAATTTTTTTCGGCGTCTTTCTCCAACTACAAAATTGAAGATAGAGATTTTTTCTTCAAATAAAATTTGTTCTGCATATTAAGTTCTTTAATAAAGGTCATGTAAGTGTTTTTCACAATTTTGGTAGTTTTCGTGCAATATTGCGTGCAACATGTGCAATTTTAAAAAATTACAAAAACAAGATTTTCTCAAAAACGGCTCCAAATTTTTTCTTTAAACTTTTGGTAGGGATAGTGGTAAATGTACTCTATCAATGACATAAAAGCCATTTTGGTCTATCGGTTGGTTTCTTCAAAAATTACCAAAATGTAAATCTTTTTACTTGTCTCTCACGTCGTTAATATTTACATTATCGGCGATTTTTTTACATTATTATATTTACGAGTATATATGCTTTAAATAATGTCAAGTAAAGTTTCTCGAAAACACTACCGTTTTCTGTGAAAAGTAGCTCAAATTTCGGCATTTTCAGAAATGCTCAAACGTCATTTTCTCGTATATGGCTGCAATTTTTTTCTTGAAACTTTTGTAACGGATAGTGCTAATTACACTCATTAGTATAGCGTGGAGTTTATTTTGAGTTTTTTTTTGTTTTTTTTCAAAAATTATATAAGTGTAAATTTTTTGAAAGATCTCTCACATCTTTAATATGCACATTACCCGCAATTTGTAAAGATTATTATATTTGTGAGTGTAAGTGCTTCAAATAACTTCAAATAAAGTATTTTGAAAACTCAAAAATTTTCTGTGAAAATGAGCTTCAAATTTCGCATTTTTAGTAGTGCTAAAAACGCCATTTTCTCTTAAACGGCACATAATTTTTAAAAGAAAATTGCCAATTACGGCTAGGTTTTTGTGTTCTTTAATATTCTAAAATTAATGTTTCTGTTCTACCAATAGGAAACCGAAAAATTAAGAAAATGACCAAAAAATGTACTTTTGGCGATGATAGATGGTAGCTGGCAAGAAAGAGTATGTGGCAATTCCGAATATTGACAAATAAATAAATAAAATAAATACGGTCATGCTTAATTTTTTCCAAATACGAGTAGTTTTTCTTTAATTTTGTGACAAACGTAATAGGCCGCTGTAAATTTACTGCGCTTCTGACAGCTGGTTGCGTCGTAATTAGAATGTGCAAATTTTGTATATTATTTCTTTCTTCGTTTCTTACATTCGAACTTTGTTATAGACTTACACATTAATATTTTAGAAATTGTTTATTTTGAAATATTTGAAATAAGTAAAAAGAATTAATAGCTCTGAGAATAGCGACAATGCAGGGTCTGCAACAATGAAATTCACTTTGCGCTCGCGAATATCTGTGAATTAGTGTCATTGTTGTGACCTAATGGAGCTGTATGAAAAGGAGTTATAATTGTCTAATTTATGTTGATATTTGCAGGCAAATATTTAGTTTTGCACCTAATGCTGTACCATTTGTAGTGAGTAGAGAATTTGTTGCATGGTTTTAAAATACTTTTCCCTAATCATGGCCCAATGGAAGGCATTTCTATATTTCCAGGGTATCAGGCTTCTTTTTCCAATACAGGGTTACAAAACTTTTGCATTCTATTTTTGTGAAGTTGTAGAATTCACATAGTTCTGACAACACTGCAATGGAAATAGTGAGTTCCAAGCGAAGATGTTAGTAGCGCATAAAGTGCAATATTACAGTACTACTTAGCTGTTTCCTCTAATACGGGAAAGTAAGTGCTGTTGTAGCACCACTAGTTTCATACTGGATCCAAATTTTTCATTCAAACTTTTCGAACTGATAGTGCTAATTTCACTCTTTCTTATGACGCAAAGTTCATTTTAGAGTATTTTTATGTTTGCAAACACTACACAAATGTAATTTTTCTGGACTGTCTCTCACACCTTTACCAGCTTACAGTCTTACATATTACCAGCAATTTGTAAACACTATTGTATTTGTAGGTTTAAGTCTTTTAAATAACTTGAAATGAAGTGTTTTTGAAAACTCAAAACGTTTCTGTGTAAAAGAGCTTCAAATTTGGCATTTTTCCTGCGCTTAAA
Source organism: Acheta domesticus (assembly GCA_031308135.1). Taxonomy (NCBI): domain Eukaryota; kingdom Metazoa; phylum Arthropoda; class Insecta; order Orthoptera; family Gryllidae; genus Acheta; species Acheta domesticus. Next base: position 144,265,728 of record JAHLJT010002406.1, on the reverse strand, counting down.
CGCCATTTCTTAAAAACAGCTGCAAATTTTTACATTCTCGAATTCGTACGTATACATGGAGTGATATACGTAGTATAGGGAAAGTTATGTAATGCTGCGCGAAGAAATCACGAATTTGTGGCGGAAAAACCTTCATTGCCGTGCCGCGATAACGAAAAAGTAGATAAAACCAATTGCTAAATTAAGAAAAAAAATCCCCTAACATGTGGTGTAGCCAGAAACCCTGTTTTGTGAATCCTTGAATCCGAAAAACCAATTGAAAGTAAAACGTCCGTCTATCCGTATAGCGCCGAACGTACGATTTCTTACAAAATGGATATTCCCCGGTCGATCTGATTCTGGTCGAAGCTTTGAGATTTAGAAAAATATTCTGTAAAACTTACATACCTTTAATTTACTGTACTTTTCATGAAGCCCACCGGGCATTTTCAAAATTTTATGAAAAACGGCTTCAAATTATATTTATTATTATTTAAATTTATTATATGATTATAGTAAAATACACTTATTAAGATGGCATAGGACCGATTTTCACTCATAACTCTGTATTTTCGAAAATTGAAAAAGTTTGAGTTTTATTCGGCGTCTTCTTCCAACTACAAAATTGCAGATAGAGATTTTTCCTTCAAATAAACTTTTTTCTTCATTGAGCTCTTTTATTAAGATCCTGTTAATTTTTTTGAAAAATTTAGTAGTTTTCGCGCAATATTGCGTGCAATATGTGGAATTTTTAAAAATAAAAATAAAAAATTTTCTTAAAACGGCTCCAATTTTTTTCTTTAATCTTTTGATAAATATAGTACCTAATGTATTTTATGATATGACAAAACGTCATATTGCTCTATTCTTTTGTTTTTTCAAAAATTGCAAAAATGTATTTTTTTTGACATGTCTCTCACGTCGTTAATATTTACAATAGCGGCGATGTTTTCACATTATTATATTTACGAGTACATGTGCTTTAAATAATGTGAAGTAAAGTTTCTCGAAAACACAAGCTTTTCTGTGAAAAGGCGCTCAAAATGCCGCATTTTTAGAAACGCTCAAATGCCATTTTGTCACATATGGCTGCAAATTTGTTTTTGAAACTTCTGTAACGGATGGTGCTAATTACACTCTTTAATCTGACGTAAAGTTGATTTTGAGTTGTTTTTTTTCAAAAATTACATAAATGTAATTGTTTTGAAAGATCTCTCACATCTTTAATATACATATTACCAGCAATTTGTGAACATTATTATATTTGTGAATATAAGTGCTTCAAATAACTTCAAATAAAGTATTTTGGACACTCAAAAATTTTCTGTTAAAATGAGATTACAATTTCGCATTTTTAGTAACGCTAAAACGCAATTTTCTTTAAAACGGCACATAATTTTTAAAAGAAAATTGCCATTTATGACTAGGTTTTTGTGTTCCTTAATATTCTAAAATTAATATTTCCGTTCTACCAGTAGGAAACCGAAAAATTAAGAAAAAAACAAAACGATATACTTTTGGAGGTGATACATCGCAGCTGGCAAGAAAGAGTATGTGGCAATTCCAAATAGCTAGCGAAGACCCAAGGGAATAGAAAACTAATACGGGAAATTCTGTGCCATTCTGTAGCACAACTAGTGTAAAAGTAAATTGCCATTTAGGACGAGTATTTTGTGTTTTTAATATTCTAAAATTAATCTTTCTGTTCTGCCATTAGGAAACCGAAAAACTAAGGAAATATCATAAAATATACTTTGGGCGGCTATAGATAAATCTGACAAGAATATGTGGTAACTCCAAACAGCTAGCCCATATTCAAAGAAATAGAAAACTAATACGGGAATGTCTGTGCCATTCCATAGTACCACTAGTTTATTTATTTGCCGTTTCATATTACACATGTGGAGAAAATTTAAAGAAAAAATTTGGAGCAGTTTCTGAGAAAATTTTTTTTCGTAAATTTCAAGTGCAAATTACGAAAAAAATTAGGTTTTTTTAGAAAATTGTGCATGGCATTTTTTAAAGAACTAATTTTGTACAATAGACTTTGTCTCAGGCAAAAATCTCTATCTACAATTTTGTAGTTTTAAACATTTTCTTTTTAAATTTTCCAAAAACCAAGCAACACCCGGATATAGGATTAGCGCCATATTTTTACCGTCCCTTACTACGTAAGTAAGGAAAATTTAAGTAAAAAATTTGGAGTGGTTTTTTAGAAACGAAATTTTGGTAAATTTCAAACGCAATTTACGCAAAAACTATTTATTTCAGTGAAACTATTCATTCAAAAAAGTGTACATGACCTTATTTAAAGTGCTAATTTTGTACAACCGACTTTGTCTGAGGCAAAATCTCTATCTCCCATTTTGCAGTCTTTAAATTGTTGTATGCAATTTTCGAAAAATTGGGAATAGCAACGAAAATAGTATCTGCATCATTCTCTTAAACATCCTTCGGACTATTAAACAAAATTTAATCATAAAATTTGGATACATTTTTTTAAAACATTGAATGTGTCCAAGGGCTTCAAGTAAAATACCCTCCAAAAATTAAAATATCGGTTTTAAATTCCAGGAGCGTCGACATGAGCAAATCGATTGGGGAATATCAATTTTGAAGAAAATTGGCGTTGACCACACACGGCCGTGGGCAGACGGACGGACGTTTTGCCGTCAGTTGAGTTTTCGGTATCAAGAAGAAACAAAACGGATTTTACCTACATTTTTTCTCTAAATTTAGCAACATATTTTACCCATTTTTTCGTTACCTGACCCCAGCTATAAGTTTTTCTGGCGAAAATTCACCGTATTCTGGTTCACGATAACATAACTTTCTCTTCTTACTAAGTATTCATAAGGCGAGAAATTAAAAAAGGTAACCTTCTTTCCTCCTCTGGGTGGAATTAGGGGAGAGGGGATTAAGCTTCCCGACAGTTTACCTGCTTGAAACCTCCAGACGATATCCGACCCACTCAAACATAGTTGCCGGTGCAATTCGCTAGTCCTGCTCCGGGTTGCATTTTAAACTGATTACCCGGTGTCTCACTTATGTCATATTCAGTTAGTATTGAAGGAGCAAATTCGTCTGCGGAAAAAGTATAAACTCCAGTCATAGGATTGTCGTCCCACACTGGGAAGCGATGTCTCATAATTCTCAGCTATCACATGCTGAGTCACATCAAAGGGAATGCTGTCAGCACCCGTTTTGCCGTCGACTCTGCAGCGACCCTCACCGGGAGGTCCTGGAATAGGAATCCCGACAGTGGCTAATTTTCGTCACTAGCTAGGTAGGACGATTTCGTCCGCTGCCTGGAGGAGAATTCTAGCGGCCGGCTGCTCTGATCCAGCGTGAGAAGAACACCGCCACCTCCCGAGATAAAACATTCTCTTTTCTAATTGTAGCCCTAGCATCTGACGTACCCGGAAATATCAAGTAATCAATCCTCAGCCGCCGGTTTTCGAGACTTGAAGACTGTTATTGAAATGTCAATAAATAAAGAAGAAGGAAATCACTAGGTCATTTGAGCTCAGTGTTGCGAGATGCCGAATGAGGGAATGAGGAATCGGGACTGCGCAAATGCGGAATTTTCCGTATGAACACAGAGAATGAGAATGAAGCCTAACAGTTGAAGTTGAACTACCTTGACGATCCCATTAGCCAAAGTGATATATTATTTTCATTTCTTTCATTCGAAATAAGATAAAGGCGAAGAAATTCTAAAAAATTTCATTGAGGCATAAATGGTTGATTTTCAATCGCCAAAGAAAAATTGCCAAATTTGTGTCCTTCGGCACGGAATGGGCATAGGAATAGGCGGAAGAAAATGCGGAAATTGCGTAATCTGGCAACACTGCTTCAGGCAAGGGTCATATCACTTTAACTTAGGTCCCTGACGATCTCTTTCGTAAACCTGGGCTCTCCTTTCCGAACAACCTAAGAATATTCGAGTAATCCTTCACTGATCTTGGGGGATATCGCACAGGGAAGTAAAATTGTTCCCCAAGTCCGTAGTATGCAAAGTGAAAAAGTTCTGAATAATCTACTGCAAAAATCATTGTTGTGAAAGAAGAGAGAATTAACTTGGATTGCTCATCGGTCAGGAAAATGTGTTACGAACTCCTCTGCAAAATGTAAGCTACTGTCGTAGTTAAGAAATAGAGAAGGTGCTTTCATATTTCAAGCCAAGAGCGTAACAAATCTCGTCTTCAGATTGATGTACACTCGAGTCTCTCTGACCACCCCTCGTTGATCACCGAGACAGTCGTAGCAACGCACGAGGGGGCAGGGTGGGGCGGCGGCCGGCCCGGCGAGGCACCCCGTGCCGGCGACTTGGCAACTGCGCGGTGAGGTGACCACGCCCTCGCACGTCACGGGCGCGGCTAATTAGAGGGCGTAACTTGCCGTCGCCGCCCCCGACTGGCTCCACGCGATCGCGGCGCCGCCGCCGCCGAGATGGGCCGGCGCCTCCCACACCGCCGCGCCGCCCCACGGCGCCACGCGATCGCGGCGGCGCCGTCAGGGGCGGGCAGCGGTGGCGCGGGGGCGGGGCGCCTCTGAGGGCATCCGCCTCCCCCTCCCCAGACCGGTAGGACGATGAAAGAGGCCCACCGCCGCGCGCCGGCGCCGCAAGGCAGAGCAGAAAATCAAGGGCCACCAAGTACTACCTTCCAGTTTCTTCCATCTCCCTTCACAGTTATAATTCTCTTGGCGCATCCTTATATTTTTCTTTACAGGTTCCAGGGCACTAGGCTAAAGGATATTTACTAAATTGCTAGATGCCCAGTGAAAAATATATTTTTAACGTTACTTCATGGAATTAATCGAATGCAATTTTTCTCGAAATAGAATGTTGCCCCTCTGGAATAAAAGGTTACTATAAAATATCTTCATGTTACACAAAAATTATAATAAACTTACCAGTGGGAAAAGGCTTGTATTTTGTACGTCTCTTCTTTTTCCTATTTCTAAATATTTTGCCTCTTCACATGCTGAAATGAGTGAAATCGAGATTACAACTGTCTGTTGTAAACCGAATGATCAATGAAAACAAATGAACGTCTCTGCTGTTCTCGTGACAAATTGAAACCAGTGTTAAAGCCCGGTTCCCGCATTTACACCTCCGTACATCAAGAAGACACAGCTCCAAAAAGATGTGGGAAAACGACACCCCGTGGGGTGAGTTCAAAACAAAATACATGGACTTAGAAATGTGAATGCCAAGAAGTGTTTAATAAATGGGTAATTGTAAATGTTTATCTTCATTCTGTAATCTATATACCAAAACCAAACATTCAAAATGTGACACGTCCATTTTATTATTTTCCAATAATTAGTGATGCTGAAACAGTACATCCTTTCTTACCCCTTAGTAACGGTTATGTAATAATACTATATCGCATATCAATTAAGCAAAATAAGGTTTATAACGAATTATTTTACTTATTTGAGCATTATGCCTTTTATTTATTGTTTTTTCTTGTATCTTCACACAAGAAAATGTTGAATTCATAAAAATATATTTGTTATGTTGGTATTAGAGTGGGTACACAATATTCAAAAGACAAGGCGGGATTAACGTCACATCTTTTTTATTCATATCCAAAAATACACAGCATTGAACTAGTAAATCATGAAACTATTTATACTTTCCCGTATGCGTACGTATGTATGGATTGTTGTATGGACGTGGTGTAGAGAATGTTACATAATGCTGCGCGAAAAAAAGGCGAATCTTCGGCAGAACAAATTCATTGCGAGGCTCTTCTAACGAAAAAGTGGATTAATCCAGTTGCTAAATCAAGAAAAACAAATCCTCTAACACGTGGTGTAGCCGGAATCCTTTTTTGTAGGTCTTTGATACCGAAAAACCAATTTAAAGCAAAGTGTCCGTCTTCATATAGCGTCACAAGCTGAAAGCGTGTCTGATTAGTCGAACTAGGACAAACGCTTTTACTACCCTAACTGCTTATCCTTTGCGCCTCTGCGCTAGGGTCACCCTGCGCGCACACTTGTGCGGTAGGTGGATACGGCACCACGTCCCTGTACCTTTTTTCTCGAATGAGGAAAGATTAAAGCAGTTTGAAAGTAACATCCCTCTTCTACATCCACTGGTCGTTGACCGAGGGAGTATAGGTCCGGAGGCCGACTTTTCGGGTCAGTTACGCCTTGTGTTCGGCTCTTCAGACTCGGACTTGACCCGCGTGGCTGACGTTATTCACACTTACGCGTCTGTTGGCGGTTCTGCGTAGAACTTGCTTCACGGCTTGCTGCCGTTGAGTAGCGTTCTTGCACGAGGTACTATTCCTCTCGGAAAAAAAGGTATAGCGGTGTGATGTATCCACCTACCGCATAAGTGTGCGTGCAGGGTGATCCTAGCGCAGAGGCGCAAAGAATAGCCTTAGGGTAGTAAAAAGCGTTTCGTCCTAGTTCAGGACTCATCAGGCATGCTTTCAGCCTCTGACGCTGTATGCTCTGTTGGTTCTTACACCCGATGCGTCAAGTAAGCTATGGTTATGCAATGATTTTGCACCGAGCAAGGTGTTGCAAAGAGGAAGAGACTACCTCGTGCAAGAACGCTTCTCAACAGCAGCTAGCCGTGAGACATGTTCTACGCAAAACGTCCGTCTGTCCATCCAACGGGCTGTGAACACCACTAGCGCCTAAACCATGCGCAAGATTTTTTCAAATTGAAGAAACTCTTGTCCCTCTGGCCTAAGTCAAAGCTCTGAAATTTTGAAAACATTAATTTTTGGAGGTACTTTACATGAAGTCTTTAGTATATTTTCAAAATTTTCTCAAGAACGGCACCAATTTTTTTAATTTCTTGTAAAAATAAAGTAAAGTACACCTTTAAGGTGGCATACTTCCGATTTTCAAGGTTAACTCTAAATTTTCGAAGATAGCAAAGTTTCAATTATTTTCGACCACTTCCTACAACTGCAAAGTTGAAGAGAGATTTTCCTTCAAATTAACTTTGTTCATCAGTATTAGCTCTTTCATCAAGGTCACGCTTATTTTTTTTAATTTTAGCTTTTTTCCCGCAATATTGTGTGCAATTTAAAAAAAATTAAAAAACATGATTTTCTCGAAAACGGCTCCAAATTTTGACTTAAAACTTTTAAGAGTACGTAATGTACTCTATGACATTAATGCCATATCGCACTATTCTTTTGTTTTTCAAAAGGTACAAAAATGTATTTTTTTACTTGTTTCTATGTCGTTAATATTTACATTAGCGGCAATTTGTTCACGTTGTTTTATTTATGAGTACATGTGCTTTAAATAATTTCATTTATGAGGTTTCTCGAAAACTCAACGCTTTCTGTGAAATCGAAATAAAAATTCACATTTTCAGAAACGCTCAAACGTCATTTTAAATGACTCCAAATTTTTTCTTGAAACTTTTCGAACGGATAATACTAATTGGATTCTTTAATATTACGTTAAGTTCATTGTGGGGTATATTTTTGTTTTTTCAAAAATTAGACAACTGGAATTATTTTTTAAGAATCTCTCTCACTGTTAATATGTACATTTCCTGCAATTTGTAAATACTATTGTATTTGTCAGTTAACGTGCTTCAAATGACTTCCAATGAAGGTTTTCGAATATTCAAAAATTTTCTGAGAGAAAGAGTTTCAAATTTCGCATTTACAGTCACGCTTAAACGCCATTTTCTTAAGAATGGCTTCAAATTTTCAATGAAAATTGCCTTTTAGGTTGAATTTTAACCCTTCTTCAATATACTTAAAATAATATTTCGGTTCTCTTATTAAACTGAAAAACTGTGAAAATATCTACCAAGCTAGCAGCTTGGTAGAATATGTGGCAATTCCGAATAGGTAGCCGAGACCAAAGGATATATAAAACTAATACGGGAAAGTCTGTTCCATTCTGTAGCACTAGTAGTTTTTTTAAACTTTTAATAGGGATAGTGCCTAATATACTCTGAGATGACATAATCGCCATATTGCTATATTCTTTTTTTAATTATAAAAATGAACTTTTTTTGATTTGAAAAAAGTTAGGAGCCATTTATCAGAAAATGGCGATTGAGCGTTTCTGAAAACACGGAATTTTGAGCTAGTTCTTACAGAAAACGGTTGAGTTTTCGAGTAACTTATCGGTCATTATTTAAAGCATATGTACTCGTAAATATAGTAATGTGAATGAATTACTGCAAATGTAAATATTAACGGCACGAGAGAAGTAAACATCTTAGACTTTTTAAATTTTTGAAAAAAAATATAGATTAAGAAATTACAACGTTTATGTACATGTAGCACCATTACTAACAAAAGTTTCAAAACAAATTTGGAGCTGTTTTTGAAAAAACTTTGTCCTTGTAACGTTTAAAAATATCAAACATTGCAAACGATATTGCACAAAAACTATGAAACTTTCAAAAAGTGAACATGACCTTAAGAAAGAACTATCTAGGGAGAACAAATTGTATTTGAAGGAAAAATCTCTATCTTCAATTTTGTAGTTGTAAGAAGAGGCAGAAAAAATCAAACTTTTGCCACTTTCATACAACAATAATTTAGAGTTAACCGTTGAAATTGGACTCTATTTCCTCCTAATACTCTATTCCCACAAGAAATGTAAGAAAAAAATTTAGAATCGTTTTTGAGAAAAGTTTTGAAAATGTCCGGGGGGGCTTCTTGTGAAGTACTCCCAAATTTGAAGATTTTCAAACTTGCAGCGCCATGAGTGGAACCAGATCGACCGGGGAATGTCCATTTTGGAAGAAATCGTACTAATGTTTTAGGCGGTCGTGGTGTTCACAGACTGACGGGCGTTTTGGAAAATACAGTTTTTCGTTATCAGGGGACCGCAAAACGTGTGTATCCGTTGAAATCTCGAAATTGATTTTCCGCAGCATTATATAACTTTCCCCTGTACTATGTATATTAAGAAAGATTTAAGCGCTTTTATATATTTATTTTCCCACATACATACGTACATACGGAGTAATATACATAGTACAGGGAAAGTTATATAATTGCAGTTATATAATTGCATCTGAAAGCAGATTTCAGAAAAAAACTGCAATAGTTTTTTTGAATATTTGGGATATGTTTCGTATCTCCAAATACTAAGACCCCTTCCCTTCCCTACGTTTGCCGATGGAGTGCTGCGTGGCCTTGTGTGGCGGACTGTTACATTCAAAATATCTGTTAAACGCTAGAGGCAAAAAATAAAAATTTGTTCAAAAATACTTATCTAACATATGACACTATATGTTTGGATTCGTTTTTTTACGCTCGTCATGATGGATTGAAAAAATATGTACAGTTCCTAAAAAAAACAAAGTTATCTGCAATATCTCGTGAAATACAAGTGATTAAATAGAAATGAAGACACGTATCAATTAGCCCCATTCTCTCATGTACTTCCTTGAAATGGGCTTTGCAATAACTTCACCGTTCGAAAGTTACAGAAGGTGCTGAACGTACGTGACTCACCTGTGTATGTATAGATATATTTAGACCTGTTTCTCGATCTCTCCGAATAAGTATATGAATCAAAGAATCGCGAAGAGCGAGGGTGTCGCGAACGATCAAAGACTGACTGGGTGTTCGGCGCGTCAACAGTGTGGACAGGCGAAGCAGCGGTTGAAAGTAGTCAGTCAGTGCTCGGACGGACAGGACAGAGGAAGTTTTACGTAATGAGTTAACATAACGCCAAGCACCGTGATGGATCTGGATAGAACAGAATATTAGTGTTAGAGAGGTTGTGATGTGATGGACATGGTAAGGTGACGAGGACTGAACCATGGAATAAATTAACAATGTGAATAGTTCACTATATCCTAAGAATTAGCTCCGGAAGCGTGTGATTACCACATGGCGAACTGGACAGTGACTAGATGTACGATAAATACAGTTGTAGTGCATTGTGTGAGATCTAAGCATAACTATTTGAACTCGTCCAAATTCACGAAAACACGTAACAGTGTTACGAAATGTGGAACGCATGATGAAATACCAGTATCAGTGTCACGAAGTTCGAGCATGGCGTGATGAAGTCAGAATGCCCAGGCATGAGTACGTCGTATAATTCAAAACAGTTGACACAATTAACATTATTCCCTCTGAACGCTGTATAAAACCATGATAACCTCGGAAAAGACACGTGATGTTACTGGATATCGGCTGAGGATTCCGGGTGGCAACGTGGTGTCTTTGTATTACGAGTAAGCGTCAGGCATCGGAAGGCGTGGTGGAAGCCTCCTCTCGTGCAGCGCCGAGCGACGCCAAGCGGAGCCGAGCCGAGTCGAGTCGAATCGAGGCAGCAGCATAGGGAAGACGACCAGCATTCACGAGTAGAGACCGGATTTTTTATGTAATTACATATTTTTTGTCTTTTCTACTTACCGTTCTCAAAATTGTAATCTTCGCGAATCATAGCCCTCCTAACACAATATCGAATTTTTTCGTTACATATTTTTACATATTTAGCACTGTATTACATATTTTACAAATTTTGCCGTTTTCACAATATATTTTCTTCAATTTAATCAATTTTCTTCAATTTAATTCCATATTTTTTAAATGAAAAGATGTTGATTTTTAAATCAGAATTTTTCCTACATTATTGGGGAAATCTAGGCGTCCAAAATATCATTGACACCGCGTTTTGTGATCTGTAACCTTAATTTCCGGAGAAAACTTTGCGACAGCCGACGTGTAACACTTCGATGAAGGTGCTACAGTGTATGTTTGCTGGTCGTAGATCTCACCAGTTTGTGCGACGGCTTCTATTGCGATTACTTCGGCTGCTAAACTACGGTCCTGGATTACAATAGATTGATTTTTTACTACTGACGAGAAAGTTGTATGATGTAACGTGAGCAGTTTTCCTAAATGTAATTTCTTGCTATGTAAAGGGTTTTTTAATTAGACAATTTTAATATTACATATTATATCGGATTTTACATATTTATTACATATTCTTACTGTTTTCATTGCATATTTATGTACATATTATGACGTTTAATACTACATATTTTTCCGGTCTTTATTCATGAATATATGAATAATGATGTATTTTGCGGTAATATAATGCCACCACAGGGAAGGTAATGATAATTTAAATAGTTCCTTTGTGTAGGATGCGAGATAGTGTATAAGTGAAGATCATATGCAAAAGCCAGTGTAACAAGGGCCAGTTAAATGAATGACTTATATCATGAATTAGGTGTTATGTAATTGGAATTATAAAAGGAGTATTTTATTATTGATATTTAATGTGAGATTGTAATCCTAGTTATCATTGTGGTTGTGTAGCAAGATTAAAGGTTCAATAGTATTGAGGAAAACTACTTGGAAGAGAAATTCTTAACCATTTAAAAAAATCATGATCTTAACGAAAAGGAGATATGATAACAATAATGAACACTATCATTAAAAATTGACATAATTAACATTTCGATGCACCGACCTCGGATTTTGTGACTTTACACTTAGTAGGCCTCAGAGGCTCGGTCTGAATAAAACACTAATTTGGGATCAAGAAGTAATGAGTGCAATGATGTTTATTATTCAATAAACTTTTAATGCGTAATAGGGCATTTTACACATTTTAATTTCAACAATCGCACAGAATTCTGTTCTTTAATATTCTGGGAAAAGTTGTTTTCGCACATGAAACACAGTGATTTTGTTTTTTGTCTTTTTCGAAGAGGCATAAATAGCATTTGGAAAGAAAGTAATGTTCTAAAGAGAAAGAATTTATAACAATTTTACCACGATATTAACATAACACATATTAATATATATATATATATATATATATATATATATATTTTTTTTTTTTTTTTGAAGAATACGAACGCATTCAGAGCACCAACTTGTAAAATAACCTCATTCATTATTCACGAGTATACCATGATGTGTAATTGTCGACTTTTCGATCTGTGAGGTCAACTCTAATCTTTCTTTTGAAATGGGCAAAAATAATTTATGGTTTTCTTGTTTGTCGTTACTTGGTCTTTGTTCTAATGCATTGTGCTAAGAAGATAAATAATTTTGTAGTTTGGACTTGTATGATACAATAAAACTAGTAGTGCTACAACAGCACATACTTTCCCTTGTTATTGGAAACAGCTACGTAGGATTGAAATATTGCACTTTCTGCCCTACTAATATATTAGGTATTATTTGAAAACGTCCGATTCAACCAAGAAGCGAACACCTCACTGTTTCCATCGCAGTGTTGTCAAAACTGTGTGAATTCTACAACTGCATATAATGCAAAAGTTTTGTAAACTTGTATTGGAAAAAGAAGTCTGATACCATACAGCTATAATCAAGTCACAAAAATGACACGTATTTCACAGAAATTCGCGACAGCGGAACGGAATTCAATTGTTGCATTACCTGCATTGTCGATATTCCCTTAAAGAGCTAGCAATTTTTATTTCAAATATTTGAAACGAAATTTTTTTTTTAAGTTTCCTGTGTAAATGCATAACAAAAGGTCGAATGTAAAAACGAACTAAGAAATAAGACACAAAATTGCAAATTCTAATTTACGATGCATCCAGCTGTCTGAAGCGCAGTAAATTTGCAAAAATTAAACTAATTGTATTTTCACAAAATTAAGCAAGACCTTATCTGAAGACGTATATTTTATTAGTACGTTTCATTGAGAAAAACCAGCTACCGTCTATCGCCACCCAAAGTATATTTTTAGGACATTTTCTCAATTTTTCGGTTTCCTAATGGTAAAAAGGAAATGTTAATTTTATAATATTAATGAACACAAAATCCTGGTCCTAAATGGCAATTTTCTTTTAAAAATTTGTAGTTGTTTTTAAGGAAACGGCGTTTTAGCGCTAGTACAAATGAGAAATTTGAAGCTCTTTTTCACAGAAAATTTTTGTGCAGCACTTAGTCACAAATATAAAAATGTTTACAAATTGCTAGTAGTGAGCATATTAAAGATTTGAGAAACCTTTCAAAAAAAATTACATTTGTGTAATTTTTTGAAAAAAAAATACCCCAAAATGAACTTCATGTCATATTACGGAGTGCAATTAGCACTATCCATTCAAAAAGTTTGAAGAAGAGCTATTTATGAGAAAATAGCGTTTGAGCATTTCTAAAAATGCGGAATTTTCAGGTAGTTTTCCCAGAAAACGATTGAGTTTTTCAAGAAGCTTTACTTGAAATTATTTAAAGCAAGTGTACTCATTATTATAATAATGTAAATAAATCGACTCTAATGTAAATATTAATCACATGAGAGAAAAGTCAAATAATTAAATTTTTGCAATTTTTGAAAAAAAAAACAAAAGAATAGAGCAATGTAGCGTTTATGTCATCTCATCGAGTACATTTAGCACTATCCCTACAAAACATTTAAAGAAAAAATTTGGAGCATTTTTTGAGAAAATTTAGAAAAAAATCGGGGGGAAATTCATGTAAAGAATCCGCAAAAATTAATGATTTTCTTTCAAAATCGCAGAGCTTCGACTCAACTCAGGTGGACAGGGGTTTCTTCAATTTGGAAAAAAATCGTCCGCATAGTTTAGGCGCTAGTGCTGTTCACATACACCGGACAGACGGACAGATGGGCAGACGGACGGATGGACGTTTTGCTTTCAATTAGTTTTTCGGTATGAAGGAACCACAAAACAGAGATTCTGGCTACACCATGTGTTAGGCGATATTTTTACATTTAGCAACTGATTTATCCACTTTTTCGTTTTCACTGCCCAGCACGGAATTTTTTTGCGCAGCATTACATAACTTTCCCTGTACTACGCATATTACTTCGTATATACTTGTGTGTACGGGAAAGTAAAAATTGAGGAAATAGCTTAATTAACTTATTTCTTGTAGATATAAAATAAATGTATGGCGATGATCTACGGCAAAAAACAAAATTAATGTACTTATACAAGACGATTCGCCACAGATTATCACCGCACCTGTCTTTTTTTCATTGATAAGAAATTAGAATAGTAGAATACAGTATGATTATTAAATAATGTGACTCGTGTATTCTCATCTTATTTAGAGAACTTTAGTGTATGAAGTGACAATGTTGAATAAGATCTGCAGTTGTTTTTCATACCATTAAATAGGCGTTACAGTCTAGAAAAATGAGTATTTGGGGCGATCTTCGAAATAATTGGTAGATTATGGTGCGGTGTTTACGATGTTTGCGTCATAGAAATACATGTGAGGCGTTGCTTTTTCATCGTATGTGTTAATTTGGGCATACAGCTTTTTCGGTCACATTGGCCATCTTCCGTACGACAAAAATAACAATATATTTAAATTACAAATAAAATAAAATCTATTACAGAATATTATTATGAATCAAATTAGGATTAAAGTAGAAAAATTGTAGTAAAATGTGAAAATGGAAAGATAAGTTTGGATCAAGAGAACATGATATAACAAGTGTACTGTTCTGAAGTGAGGTAAAAATAAGAAATATTCTAGACAAATGAACAAATAAATAAGTAAATTTATTAAGTTAGATGAGCAGACTGACATACCGATTCTGAGGTGGCTGTGAGCCTCCGTCCAGACAAGATAGCGAGGGGCGAGGGCATTGTACGCTATTTAAAAGAAAACTTTCAATGAAGAAGGAGGAGAACGCTTTTTCGTAAGAAATAGGCGGAGCAGTTAATGTGCGTGGGAAGCGGCTGGTTTCAGAAGGGAGGAGAGAGAAGGAATTTGGTCATTCAAAATAGTGTGCTGGGGATTGTTTAATAAATTATTGATGTATATTGTGAAGTGGCCGTGAAAATCTGAGTAACAGACGATACACAATGCAAAAAATCAGTTTATTACAACCTGTCGCCGAATTCGTACAATCACTTCCCAAATTACAATTAACCTAGAGATGTTCCAAGCCGGGTCGCTACAGAAATCCAGGAGACGTTTCAATTACAGCCGGATCAATACCAAAATCCACAAGGGGATGTACCAGATAACGGATAGGGGTCGAACACTATCAGCGCTAATCGTAGTTACAGTCTTCCGGAAACGGGCGTGGGCCTCGGAGTGAGGGCCTGCCCGCCCGGTCACCGCCCCGCTGCCCGCGCTTCGGGAGGGCGAGGGCTGGAGGGGGCGCACGCCACCCCTCCGCCACGGCGAGGGGATCTTTGAGTAATAATGATAGTATCTCTATTATTTAAAATACAGCCAAATGTGAAGTTGATCTCTGATTTTGCATAAAATTCAAATCTTCAAATAAAATTATCTCTGTGTATTAGGGTCAGTACTCATGGAGAATTCATTTAAGTAGTATATGCATGAAAGGAATTTATGAAACATACGTTTAGCTTATGTTCGCGGTGCTGTGCACTTGGACAAAGACATACATATTACGAATAATTACCATAATAAAACGACAACCGCAAGGACCTGCGCAATACCCAGTAAAGTCAGCCCTCATCGAGATTAAAAACTTGCTATAATAAACACTAAAAGCTTTACTAACACTTGTTCACTATTATAAAAACACATAATAAGTTGTTTTTTTCTTATCTTTCGTCATTTGATAACATCTTTTTACATGTTCATTTTTTCATTTCTTAATTAGTGAATCAAAAATAGAAATAGTGAACAGTTCGCTCAAATAGTGAACATCTGGCAACCCTACATACAACACTAATGAAGTGTGACAGAATTTCCTTATTCCTTTAAAACACTATTGTGTTGCTCATCAAAGGCAGTATTGGCTAACTGGTCAATGAAAGTCTACCCTCTCAGATTTTCCAAACATTTTCAACTGTTTCTCACATGCAATGCGAATGTATGAGTACTTGCTATGAGTCTTCATTGCCTTGTAAATGTTACTTAAATCTGCCTAACAATTGAAATTCTACACTTTTTCCGTTGGAGAATAGAAGACCAACAAAATAGTTTTTAAAGACTCTTATATTCGCATAGCCATGATGCATGCTCACTTTGATTTTGGAGGCCCTGATTTAATTATAATTTCATATCTCATAAGCATGCTGGATGTAACGAGCCACTGTGCATCTGATTCACAGCGCAGACGAGGCGGAATTTCAGAGTGGATTGTTCATCCTTGTGAAAAATGGAATCCTCAACGGCGCGATATTTGAAACATGAATGAAACACAACACAAAAAGAAAGTAGCAAATGGACAATTTACAATTAATTTAAAATAAAAGTAGCTGACATTGTCAGGGTATGTAACACCTTACCCATATCCATGGACACTACGTCCTTGCATGTGGGGTGTACTCCAATTCCTGTGGAAGTTGCAGTGCACATTATATTGGCCAGACCGGAAGATCCTTTAAACAAAGAATCAAAGAACACGTACAATCTCTCACGCACAAAACAACTCTTAGAACAATGACACTCATTTATTGCAGAAAGTGAAGTCAGAATTTTGGGAATTGAAGACATAAATTAAAAGCAATACACATCAATAATTTATTAAACAAGCCCCAGCACACTATTTTGAATGAACAAATTTCTTCTCCCTCCCCCCTCCTGAAACTGGCAGCTTCCCACGCACATTAACGCCTCTGCCAGCCTCTTTTCCGCCACCCGGGCGGGCCTTTCCCCTAATGGCTATTTCTTAGAAAAAAAACTTGCGTTCTTCCCCTTCTCCATTGAAAGTTTTCTTTTAAATAGTGCGCAAAGCCCTCGCCCTTCGCGGTTTTGTCTGGACGGAGGCTCACAGCCACCTCAGAATCGGTATGTCAGTCAGCTTATCTAACTTTATTTCTTTACTTATTTATTTATTCATTTGTCTAGAATATTTGTTATTTTTACCTCATTCCAGAATAGTACATTTGTTGTATCATGTTTTCTTGATTGAAAATTATGTTTCCATTTTCACATTTTATATTACAACTTTTCTATTTTTCTTTCATTCTACTTTTATTCACAATAATATTCTGTAATAGATTTTATATTATTTGTAATTTAAATATATTGTTGTTATTTTTTGTAGCATTGAAGCTTGTCGCAATGTGACCGGAAAAGCTTTATGCCCTAATAAACGCATACGATGAAAAAAACAAAGCCTCAAATGTATTTCGAAATAATTCTCCTTAGGGGCCGTCCGTAAATTACATAACGTAAATTTCGAGTATTTTCAATACCTCTTCTACCCCTAGTAACGCACTTCCTTATCTTTATGTATCGCAGCGTAACGCTGCCTCTGACCCCCTCCCTCCCCCTTTAGCGTTACGTAATTTATCGATGACCCCTTACAATTGGTTAATACTCAATTAAATTTTCAATTCTAGCAGAAAGATGACATTACGGAGCAAGGAGGGGTCAAGAAGAGGTAAGGTCATAATAAAACTCTCGTGAAGAACAGAACAGAGATAAGTGTATTTGACGACTGTGGTACAGCGAGTGCGCCCGCCAGGAGGCCAGAAGGTCACGTGGGAACATAAATTGGCAGCCGGAGGGGTCGGCTTAGTTATACAGGGACGGACTTTCGCTTATGTACAGCGTCCTCGTCGGCCGCCGGCGCCACCGCAGCGGCCTCCGCGGCCAGTCTCCGCCGCTTGCGCAGGGGGCGGTCAGCGCCCGCCGTCCGCGCCGCCGCCACCGCCGCTGCTGCCGCCGCCGCCGACGGCGACGACGTCTTGTTGTCTTCGGCGGGGTCGGGGGCGGGCGACGGAGCGTCCTGCTTGGCCGCGGGGACGACCAGGGAGACGGGGCCCGGGCTGAGGGCGGGCGCGGGAGCGGGCGGAGGGGGGGACTCGTCCGCCGCCGACGGCGTCCGCGGCTGCGGCGACGAACAGGGCGAGGGTGAGGCCGTGAGGGGTTCCTGCTTCAGGTCCACTGCCCTGGGCGGCGAGGGCGCTTCGCTCTTCTTTGGCGCGAACAGCGGGATGGGGATGGGAATGGGAATGGGCACGGGCAGGATGATGGGGTACGGCACCATGACGGTGATTGGCGGCAGCAGCGGCAGGCGCGGCGCGGCGGGCGGCTGCGGCGGCGCGGCGGGCGGCGGGGGCGGCGGCAGGCACCTCGGCGCCTGCGGGTGGCCCACGTGCGGCGGCAGCGGCAGCAGAGGCGGGGGCGGCGCCGGGGGCGACGGCGGCGACGCGCGGTGGGCGCCCGCCGCCTGCGGGGGCGGCAGCGGCGGCGGGGGCGGATGCGGGGGCGGGGGCCCGATGGGCCGCAGCAGGGGAAAGCGCGCGCGGTGCGCGTGGTCGGCGGCGGCGGCGGCTGCGGCGGCGGCGAAGAGGTGCGCGGGCGGCGCCAAGAGGCCCGGGGGCAGGAAGGGCGCGCCGGCGGGCGGCGGGCCGTGGCCGTGGCCGTGCGCGTGCGCCGCCGCCGCGGCCGCCAGCAGGTGCGGGGGCGGCGGGCCCGCCGCGTGCAGCGCCGCCGGCAGGTGCGCGGGGAGGTGCGGGGCGCGCGGCGGGGAGCCGCTGCTGCCGCCGCTGCCCGCGGAGCGCGGGGAGGCGGCCGCCGCGGCGCGCAGCTCCGCCGCCACCGCGGCCGCCGCTGCCGCCGCGGCCGCCGCCGCCCCCGCCCCCGCTCCGGCGCCCGCGCCCGCCCCCGCCGCCGCGCCCGGGGTGGGCGTGGCCGCGGCGCGCGCGGACGCGTGCAGGCGCTTGGGCCGCGAGCCGCGCCGCAGCTTGGCCCCGCGCTCGGCCGCCGCGGCCGCCGCCGCCACCGCCGCCGCCGCCTCAATGGGCACGAGGGGCGGGGGCGGCGGGCTGGCGCTGGCGCGCGGGTGCGGGGGTGGGGGCGCGGCGGGCGGCCCGGGCGACGTCGAGCGGTCGGAGGCGGGCGACGACGAGCGGCAGTCGCGCAACCAGAGGTCGGGCGTGATGAGACCGCCGCTGCCGCCGGCGCCTGCGCCGTCCTGCAGATGCGGGTGCAGCTGAAGATGCGCCTGCGTCTCCTTGCAGAAGATGTTCATTTTGTACTGGTTCAGGCATTTGTCGCTGCAACCGAAGAAAACGCTGTCCTAAGTTTTGCAATATCATCATTCAATACGATTCATCAATTATTTAATACATTACAATATAAAGATTCAAGAAAAACTTAAATATATGAACCCTTCTATGATATATTCTTAAGTGAGTCACTGCTAACCACTCACATAATTTAAGAATACATAAGTAACTGTTATATTTGTTAATTGCAATATAATATCACACTGTACAATATTAATTTTTTCTGATGATTTATAAGACAGATCTCAGTTATACAATGTAATTACTTTGAAAGAAGTCCAGAGCTTCCAGTTTACCCTAAACTGCATTGGAAGTATGAAAATTCCATTACATAAACGTTCCATATCAGGTTCCGTTAATTCCTTCGAAACAACTCTTCAACTTCCATTAGGGCTTATTCGTTGATATTCCATTGGCGTTGATATTCCATTTTTGTATTTATTATGTTAATATTTATTTTGTGAATTTATTGCGTTTTAAAACAAAAATAATTAAACATACCATTACATTTCTTACGTGATATTCAGTATTTCAAATTCAAGTAGATAAATCATTACTCCCACTAAGTACAAGTTATTTTTAAAACAGGTCTCTGCTGTTAAACATGTTTGTATTTAAATAAAAGTCAGTGTCTTCTATTTCAAATATCATTGATTCATTTAAATTCAGTTTTTACGTAATGCGTTAATACCACATGAGAACAGAAGAACATTTTACATGCACTGAAAAGGATTTTACACACAAATCTTTTTTAAAGTACTTCAGGTAAGATAAAAGGTAAGAGGAATTATTTCACTTCATGGTGAATTATAGTCAATCGCTTGTTGTTTGTAACTTCTCTACAGACAACTAAATAAAAGAACCGTTATAATGAGAAAGTTAAGCAAATTTAAGTTTGAAAGTCTGAAGAATGATTTGACTTATAAATAATTAAATTACACAATAGTCATCACAAAGGATCTTCGAGATAATCCGATAGTTAGTTTATAAGCCATGAAAACAAAAAGGAATCACTAAATGAATGATTCTCTTGATCAAGCTCATTCAAAGCTCTGTGATTCTTTCTCCAGCCACGGTTTGAGTAGAAGAACTCGTTTTATCAAGGACTATATTTATAACTATCATACAACGATAATTTCTGCTTATGTTGTTGCTAATTGTATTCAATTCCTTCATATAATTTTACTATTTGACTTTTGAAGAGCTGACATAATACAAAATATACGATTTCGTCTTTCCTAGAAATATTTATACAATAGGGTAAACATTTCTATCAAATAAAACTAGTCTATCAAATAAAACTATAGAATGGCACAAACTTTCCCGTATTAGTTTTCTATTTCCTTTGGTCTCGGCTAGCTATTCGGACATGGTACATACTCCCACCTGCCATCTATCGCCGCCCAAACGATATTTTTTGCCATTTTCTTGATTTTTCGATTTTCTAATAGTAGAACGGAAATATTATTTTAAGAATATGAAAGAACAGTTAAACCTCCTCCCTAAATGGAAATTGTCTTTGAAAAATTGGAGCTGTTTTTAAGACAGTGGCGTTTCGGTGAAGTAAGAGCGAAAATTACTGTATGTGCGAAAATTGAATCTCTTTTTCACAGGAATTTTTAGTATTTCAAAAACGTAATTAAGAGTCATTTAAATCACTTTAACTCACAAACACAATACAGTCTATAAATTTCTGGAAATGTGAATATTAACGGTGTGTAAGATTTAAAAAAATACATTTCTTCAATTTTCAAAAAAATTTCGATTTCAAAGAAATCCTACCTATGGCGCTAGTGGTGTTCACAGACGGACGGACAGACGGACGTTTTGCTTTCAATCGCTTTTTCGGTATCAAGAACCCTCAAAATAGGGATTCAGGCCACACCACGTGTTAATTTTTTTCTTCAATTAGAAACTGGATTTCTCCACTTTTTAATGTCAGGAACCAGGAATGAATTTTTTCCTACCGAAAATTCGCCGTTTTTTCGCGCTGCATTACATAATTTTCCGTATACTACATACGAGTATATTACTTTGTATACACGTATGCATATGGGAAAAGTAAAAAGGACTTTTGGTGTCCCATTTGCATTTTTTGAGGCACCAGACGCCTTTCTGAAAGAAATGGGATATCCCATTAAAACGAGTTTTTTGGTCGCCCTGATTTTCCCAAGTTTTTTGGGGAAAATGTTTTGTAATAAAAGTGGAGTAAAGGAGAATAAACCATACAGTAAGTACCGAACTGAAATCTAGACGGTAGTTTTAAAAGGTTAATGCGTATAATGTCAACTTCCTTGGATTGTATTTAGTTAGTAATTAGTAGGTTAGTATTTAGTAGTTAGTAGGTTAGTAATTATTTTTGTTCTTCTTAGATTCGAGTAGTTCCTCATCAGCAAGCACTCGTACAATTACTTCACTTTTATTTCCCCACCCCTCACGAAATATTAAGAGATGAAAACATTCGTTTTTATGCTCCCTCGAGCCGCTGCTTTGTCTTAGACGTTTAAATCACCCAAACCTCCCACCATCAGCGCGGCTTCTCCAATGCAATCACCGGACAGACAACGGACGCTGGCAGTACAATACGCCTGGCAGTGACCTCTTCGGTCCGCAAATCGCCAACTGCCCAACCGCAGCCACGCCACCCCCGCCGCCGAGCTTTCCACAAACTGAAGATCGCCCGTTTCAAAGGGGTCTCTCGTTCGGCGACAAAGAACACGTGCGTTGTGCCTAGCAATCTTTCTCCGGGTGTACGTGGGGCGCTTTTAGTTTAGAATCCAACATATGATAATTTAAAATCAATAAAATACTACTCGTTTATACAGCGTGTAATACTATAATCAGCGTTGATTTTTCAAAGTTCACTGGGGCTCCTAAACCATTCAAAATTGGCCAGGTTTCTGAGAAAACGGGCTTACTAAGCAAGTGTTTAGTAAATAGTAAATGTGTTGACTAGAGCTCGGACAACCCCCTATGTGCCTATTTTTTTCTTTGTACATTTAAGCAACATACCCCATTATCAATTTTCCTAAGAAATGGCTTTTGCGAAGGTTTTATAGTGCATATAAATGCCTATTTTTGAGAAATTTGCCTCTTCGAGCGTTAAGAGCCTGTAAGTCTTTTATAGGCTTATATGCCCTTTACTGGATTTTCGCAATTTTTAATATATTTTGTTCTCTATATTTTTTGGAATTTTTATTGGAAAAAGCAGTGTTGACAATTTTTTACCAAGGCCAGTAACAACGTCGTAAAATCTGCCAAAGCATCCTCCGATGGAGAAGCTCTATGATCTGTGTGTTCTTGCCTGTGACGCGGAGAGCGAGGATTCTGCTATTTCATGACCTGTCTCATTAGAGGGTCATCTTGATGGCTGACTACATACTATCCCATCCTGACTATTGCTTGGGCCAGAGGCCTCAATTTGTCTGAGGCCTCTTCCTCCTTCCTTACGTGACACATAAAGTCTATGTACATTCAGCTCGAGGGTGGACGACATGATGCATTGTTAGCAGTTTTCTGGTTTTTCGATCCATGATGCGGATTTCTCTGCTCAGACCAGTCCACTAGTCCGGAACTGTACTCGACTTACAGGCACCGCCAGACTACCAATTGCAGATATTTTATTCCTGGAGTTCAGAGCAGACTGCAGGACAAGTCTAACTCTTCTGTAATACTCCTTGCGAATTCTGTCTTTACATTGTGTTGATTCGAGATGGTCTACACATTCTTCAATGCCCAGATATTTGTAAGTTTTACCTGGCTCAAGATCTTGTATCACAGCGTGCATATCAACTTCAATGCTCTGTGACGTTGTCAGTTTGCCTCTTCTTAAATTGATTTTTGCACATTTGTCAAGACCAAACTTCATGCAGATGTCATTGCTAAAGTCATTCACGACAGACAGCATTTGGGAGAGAATCGCTTCATTCTTAGCAAACACTTTCAGATCATCCATGTAAAACAAATGTGATACTGGCCTTTCATCGCCATGGAGCTTGTAACCAAAGTCAGCTTGCGACAACTGTCTAGATAGTGGGATCAAACTAATGCGAAAACAGCAGAGGGGATAGTGAATCTTCTTGAAAAATACCCCTGTTGATCTGAATACTTCTGGTTTCTACTGCTTCCGTTCTGCTCTGTATTAGTAACATGGTACTCCACTACTTCATGCTAGCCTTGCAAAATTCAATAAGTCTAGGATGAAATCGATAGATATCCAGGGTCTTCAAAATCCAATCGTGTGGTAGCACTATCAAAGGCTTTTTGGTAGTCAATCCAAGCCATGCTCAAATTACGTTTTCGTTTCTTTACATCATTCAAGATGACTTTATTCATTAGCAAGATTTCCTTACAGCCATAAGAACCTTTACGACATCCGTTTTGTTCAACTGGCATTAGATGATTCTTCTCTAGATGTCTGTACATTTTGTCAGCTATGGTTGCAGTTATAACTTTGTAGAGTACTGGCAGACAAGTGATTGGCCTGTAGTTCTTCGCCAAAGAGCTGTCTCCCTCTTTGGGTAGCAGATACGTGATGCCGCGTGTGAGCCATTCCGGGAGTTCCTTTGGATTTTCTAAAATTTTATTAATAGCCTTTGCCAGATGCGGATGTAATGCTGTTAGTCTCTTAATCCAATAAATCTGGATCTTATCAATCCCGGGGGATTTCCAGTTTCCCATGTTCTTAATTGCTAGGAAGAGGTCCTCTTCCAAGAATTCGTGAACATCTTCCACTGTTTCCACAAGTTCATTTGCAGCATCAACTTCAGATTGAAGCCAAGATGCGTCTTTGTTGTAGGATCTGCTCTCTTCCCAGATTGCTGCCCGAAAATGCCTCGACATCATCTTTTGAAGGAGTGACAGCATTGCCATTCGGTTTCTGAGTCAGATTGCGATAGCATATCTTCGCGTCTGTTTCAAACAACCGATTCTGCACATGGAAATCTATTCTGCGTTTGTAACGTCTAATTCGTTGAGCCCATGCTTGAATTTTCTCTTGTAGCTTCTCAACTACCTTTAGCCTGCTGGTGTCATTTTCAATTTGGTATTTTTGTTCAGCATTGAATATTTTTCGTTGAACTTTAGAGGAGTGCCTTGATTTAGAAGATGCCTCAGCTAAGAGTGATATTTCGCGCCGAGTGTCGGCTATCCGTTTCATAATTCTGTTCATCCATGGGGGTACAGAGCTGTTTACTCTGTTTTGCTTTCGGCCGTCGGTGTTCTTGGCTGGCCCCAAAATTATCCGAGATACTAGATATCCAGTTGCATGTACGATGTGATTGATTTCAGTAATATCTAGATCTCTGCCTGGGGTTTCTACCACCTCATTTAAGACAGAATTCACTGTTTCTATTATTATTATTATTATTATTATTATTCCATTACATCACGACTAAAGATGTTACGTGTCAGCTGAATATAAAATCTACATTAGATTCCAACCAGCTGCCTAAGGAGCAGATCCGGTGGCTGTCGGTGCCTCTACAGTACATTGCGCAAAATGTGGACTGTTCCAAATAAAGCGATTTCTTGCACTTCCCAATATTTTTGAATTACCGAGGAGTTTAGACAAGTTCTTACTAAAATTTTGTGGAACAAATCTCAGAGCTCCGATGACTATCGATACGACCTGTGCTTTTACGCCACACATTCGGCTGATCTCGATTTCCAAACTCTTGTATTTAAGACATTTCTCTGCCTCTTTCGTTACGACGTTTTGATCGAATGGCAACGTCTACAAGTAGACACGATTTTTTCTCCAAATTCCGAATAACTATATCCGGTTTCTTTGCCGCTATCGTGCGGTCAGTTTGAATTTGTTGGCCGTACAATATCGTACACAATCCAACAGACGTCACCGGTTTTGGTGAGTGCTCGTACCACCTGGGGCATGTGTTTGGAACTTCGAGGGCGGTACAGATCTGCCAGTGGAGGTAGCTATCTCACAAGCAAAGAAAGCACGAATATTTACTAATATGAGATTGTTGACCCAGCAGAATCGTAAGAACTTGAAAATCACCACAAACTTGCCAATTGTGTTCACTGTAGTTTACTCGCAATAACATTAGTTGCAAATTTTCGTACGTTTCTTCGGATCACTGAATAGACAACAAGCACTGAACAAAAAAGTTTCCATTATGAAGGAGAACTCACTTTAAACTTCGCTTGGAAGCATCCATGAATAGCTTCGCTCGGATCATAGTTTGGAAGTCCAAGTTTTGGAATAATCATCAGGCCATCAATGGGACATGAGGTCCATGGGAGACACGTAAAATGGCTACTCGATACACAATTTACTTTTAATTTTTAAAATTCTACCCTTTCATATCACAGGAACAGAAGTAAGCAGTCATTATTATGGGTTGACTGCTTTCTCGGCAAACCATACGTATTCCAAAAGATAGCAACTGTCTTTCGCCATTGACCCAGTGACCTTCAATGCATACTCTACATACAGTACTTTGTGGGATGTCTACTTCGGTTTCCAATTTGATTTCAAAATAGGCAAGTTATGATTTTTTTTTACAAAATATGTAATATTACGCCTCTGCTTAGGAATAGCCCGCTAGTATGCCTATAGCTTAGGCAATGTGTATGTCCCACATATATAACAAAAGTGCTGTGGAATCATTTATACACGAGCGATGCGACATGGTAAATATACTTTCGTACTGAACTACAAGTTCACAATATTGTACTCCACAATACAGCTTGAAATTGATTTATTTTCCAGATGACATATAATAATGCAATATGGGAGAAACTAAGACTACTAATGTAAGTTTTCTCAAAGATAAGAATGTGACTATCACCAAGAATTGATTATCTACTTGGGATAATGACAGGAGTGCACGTTATTTCGCCCTAATTTCCTGAGGTGCTCGCATCCCAAACTCGAATCAGATAAGAATGATATGGAGACCTTACGGGTTTACTAAACATAATAAAAGCATTCTAAATACGTTTGGTTTTCGAATTCTTCATTTCATAAAACTACACATGGTAAAGTATTACAGTTCGTGATAACCCTATGGGCATACGAAAATTACGCTATAAGGAAAATAAAATATTTTTAAAAAAATGGTATGTGACAGGAACTTTCTGGCTTTGAATCTGGTTTAAGCATGCTAAAAATACCCGAAAAACATTAAAACTTCGGAGGCAGCAATTCAATAGCAGGCCAGTGTAATTATAGCAGTTGGCACTCCCAGAAACAACAGTTAATCTACTTCAAGGAGCAAACGAGTTGAACGAAGGCAAGGGCCAGTACCTGCAGAACTGCAGCTGGTGCTCGCCGTCCTGGAAGTCGACGTAGTTGACAGTGTGGCGCACGTGGCGGCACCAGTCGCACGTCTTGTTGCGCTTGAAGTTGGCGCGGCGGCACTGCGTGAAGCACACCTCCGAGCAGAAGGCCTTCTGGCCCGTGGGCGTGCGCAGGGAGAAGAGTTGCGACGCACGGCACGGCTTCCCGCACCACGCGCACGCCGGCTCCGCCGCTGCAGCACACACGACCACACATCCGTCACCTCACACCTCATGGAATTACCACTGCACTGTTGACAATACGAATACAAAACTATCATCTCACCAAAACTCGAAAGTAAAATTACATGTCCTGAGACAAAAGTGTTAGGAATTTCGTGGTAGTACAAATCCAATACACCTATACCTAATGAGGTATCAAAATAGTAAGAAATCCTTAAGGGGACATATTTTGCTGTATATTTTTATGCACGGAAGTTTGGCAAAATTCCTTTATTATTATTATTGTTACAATTTTATGACTTTTAACAATAAGAATCACTTAATTGTACCTCTGGAGTTGTTTCAATAGAATTTCGTATTCTTTTTTTTTTGTTTCTTTTAGCTTCTGATGACTACTTTCTTCAAGATTATAAAGTAATGATCGTTTCCTTCCACGTAAGAATTAATGCAAATTTTAGAGTTAGAATAAAAATGCGTATCCGTTGAATTATTAATTTGTTTAGAATAATATCTTTTAAATGGTGAAACCAAGGCTGAACAGTTTAGTTCTCTTGACAAATTTTAGGGAGACTATGCATAATACGTTTTGGATTATCTGTGAACTCTTTTAAAAACAGAGGTCTGTGTATAATTTCTTTAAATGGTATATCTTGTTACTTCGAATTAAATTACATTACTATATAATCCACTTCTTACAGTAGTAAGTTCGTTATAATGGCATATAACATAAAATAAATGTATTTTAATTGTAGTTCTCAACGTTCTAGACAAAATATTGTAAAGAAAAGCCTGTAGGGAAATTTGAAGTTCCAAACTGTGTTTTGCAAAGTAAATTATATTAGAAATTTTGCTTTAGTGATCTAAACAATTGGTATTGAGATGGTAATCCAGATGATCTTGTAAATAATCTGGAAAATAGTCTTTAATAAAAAACTATAGATTTTTCTTCACACGGAATACTTTAATTGAATACAGATCACACCTGCGGTAAAGGAAATGAAATAAGCTTTAGATGAAGTATGCTTTCTGAGTATTCAGAAGGCTGAATATATAGGTCTTAAATACATAAAAGTACATTTACAAAGGAAGTCCGACCACTCTTTGTGTAAGTTCCGGGTACATACTACGCCGCAACGAGATGCGGACGAACACTGTGTGCCTGTGCTCAAGTGACAGAAGCTGCGCAAGTACGGAAGCGAAGTCAATGGAACCGGAGCAGGCGGAAGTGCGGGAAATTCTTAAGTTGGTCACAACAGAGCTCCTAAAATCTCTGACCTTAAATCACTGAATGTCCATTTCCCTATCTATCATCGAAGAAAAAAATTGGAAAATCTATTTTCATTTCAATTCAAATTACCCTTTGTGATGCAATTTGTCAAAAATATCATCAAACATTATCGTCATTTTAGTAAATATTATGTAATTAACATTTAATTACATATCTTATATCAGCTGTAAAAATTATATCTTTATCACAAAAGCCGTGAGTTTGAATTCTTCTCTGAACCTCGATTGTTCTTGGTTTATGCTGCCTGATGACGAAGCATAGAGTATTTCCACTACCAAGAAAGTTGCAAGCTAATGCTCTATGAGATCCAAAGCCTCTCGGATCTTCAGAGGTATTAGAAAGTTGTAAAATAAAGGGAGGATACTGAGAGGTAAAAGGCCCAAAAATTCATAACTGTATCACGCCTTCTAATCAGATATAATATGAAGTTTTCTGTATAATTCCTCTCTTCAACATCACTACGAATATACACATTTTGCCTAAAAACGTCGGGAAAAAAGTTTCCTAAATTTTTTAATTTGAGAACATTACACGAGACACGTCTGCGTTTCATCCCTGCGATTTGGACGCCGCATCGAGCTAAGTAAGAAGGGACGTATGCAAATGTCTCTTCGAAGATCACAAGAAAAAGTTCGCACCCACGTCGGAAAATAAAGTGATTACACTTTACAACTTTACAAAATCAAATTAGTTAATACCAGCATAAGCAACAATCCATTAATATGATTTTCCTCTCATATTTCCCGCTCAGTGCAGGGGAAACTCAGCAACATAGTAACTAGGTGCGCCTGCAGCCTCCTCTGCATATCCGAAGTCAGAATCAATTTAGATAATGTTATGTCCATGTCTCCTTTAAAAGCCAAATTCATTAGAAAATATATTTTTGTAGTTTTTATCACATTTCACCTTCCAATATTTCAGATATGCGAAATCAACTAAAAATTTGTTTTAAAAAAATTAAGTTTAAATTTTACGATGTTCCCTATTGGGAACAATGGTCACTTATGATTAAGGTATGTATACTTAGGCTTCATGGGTGCTGGAAAGTTAATACAACGAAATATATTTCGAAATTTTACTTTAAAATTTACCGAATATTTGACATAAAAGAAAATAACAATAACCCGATTACATAATCCGCTGTTTCTTGCTGAAAACCGCAGTTTCTTGCAATTAGATTCATCTACTTTCGCACTAGCCGAATGAAGCGTGTTTTTTGCTTCTTTATCAATTTTTGCAGATGCAGATATTTTGGGCGATTTAGACTCAGCGTTTTTATTCCATTCAATGGCTTCATTACGCGACCAATTCATTGAAGGAACAATTACACCCACACAGTATACACACGGAGTAATACACGTAGTACAGGGAAAGTTATGTAATGCTGCGCGAAAAAACGGCAGATTTTCGGCAAACAAAATATGTGTTTGCCGGACCCTAATAACGAAAAAGTCGATAAGTCCAGTTTCTAAATTAAGAAAAAGAAATCCTCTAGCGTATGGCGAAGTCAGAATTCCTGTTCTGTGGATCCTTCACACCGAGAAACCAATTGATGGTAAAACGTCCATCTCTCTGTCTGTCCGGCCGTCTGTGAACACCACTACCACCTAAACCATGCGTAGGATTTTTTCCAAATTGAAGAAATCCCTGTTCATCTGGCTCCAAACACGGTTCCAATTTTTTTCTTTAAAATACCTGTAAGAATAGAGTAAAACACATTTATAAAGGTGGCATAGAACCGACTTTCACGGTTAACTAAAAAATTGAAAAGTTTGAATTTTTTCGGCATTTTCCTACAACTACCAAAAAAACTACTACTTGTCGTCCATAACGATAACATTGTAGTATTGCAAGAAAGTATGTACTGTTATTGCACCACTAGTTTTCTTTGGCATGTTTCTATTATTTCTCACTCTCCACTCAATAACTAAAAAATACGAAATGCCAAATACGCCATAACTGCTTTATATACAAAGGGAAACAATTACTTCCACAAAACTTCAAACAGTTTAAAAATTAAATCTGTGGAAAACTATTAAAATATGCATAAATACTCATCTAAAAGCTAATTGCCAGGGTAATTTAAGAGAAAATAGATGCAGATTGTTAGGATATTAGAAAACTATATTTTTAATACTTTATTAGATGTGTATTTCCACTTGTGATCATTGGACATTAAAAGATTAATGTAAAGGACATCCTTTTTAGGACAACCTATACGTAGTGATATTTTTGTGTTCGAGAATCCGATGAAAAAATTTACATCCACAGTTTAGCTTCAAACCAGATCATAGGTCATATGTCAAAACAATTTTTCTTCGTCAATACTTAGAAAATGGGTTACCATAACCCGCGAGGAAATTTAACGAAAGAAAAAAATAGATAAACAACTATGTGGTGGACTTTTTGCAATATAAGAATGTTTTGAAATGATTCTGTTCATGTTCAGAGTGCACTAAAATATACTCGCTTCGGAACTTCCATTCGTTGTTTTGGAGACAAGTTATGAATGGAACAAGAAGTCAGCGGTATTCCCGGTTCTTGATAAACAGACCAGAACCTGACGTAGTCGCCTGTAGAGGCGTTATCGGATCTGGGAGTGATGAGGACAGAACGGTGGTGAGGGGGACGGGCTTGGCGCCGGCAGTGGCGACGCCGGGACGCCAGCGCTCGCCGCGGCGGAGATCGAACTTCGCGGCGGCGAGCGAGCTGCCGCCCCGCCGCCCTCTTCCGCTCCGCCGTCGCCACCGCCGCCGCCCGGCTCTGAAAGTTCGCAATGCGCCTCCAGTTTCAAGCTTTGATTAGAAGCCAACCCCTTAAATGGCTGCAGCGGCGGCGGGCGCCGCCAACCAGCCTTCGGATCGCGTTTCATATTTTTAATTGGCTGCCAAAGTTAGTGAAACCCGATACAGCCACGAGAACGCCGCTATATAATATCTGCAAGTCAATACACGTTCTAGCCGACTCGCTAGAAGCCGAGCGACGGCAGCGGCAACGGAGGCGGAGGGTGCAGCGGCGGCAGACAAACCGTAGCCAGTCCACTGTTTGGAGCGCTTCCGACGGAGAATCGACCAAGCAACAAATAAAAAAATGAGCGCGGGAACGCGAACTCCTTCGCCGCCGCAGGAGCCATGGGGCGGTTATCGAATTTCAAATAATGAGACCCCCGGCTCGTCCTCCCCGTTTTCTCCGACCTCTGCCGTCGACGTTCTGACGCTAACTAGGCCGGCAGAAGCTCCAGTGCCGCTATCTCCGTCGAGTAATTGAGAGAAACATGAAAGAAGAAATTAATAAATTACCCATAAACGATGACTACTAAAACCCATGTAAAAAATCTGCGCATCCGGGCCCCAAAATACCCAGCAATTGGATGGTAAAATATCACGTGAATACTATGAGATTTTGAAAATTAAATCATCAAAATACTTAACGAATACCTGTAATCCCTTTTGAAATATAGTACACTTAATAACAAAATATTGTCTTAATTTTAATTGTTCAGTTATTACGCTGAGGAATATTCAGTTTCCATTAAATTTTATAAATTTTTATCAAAAATTAAAGTTAATTATTTTGGTGAATGAAAGAAATATAAATCACTTCCCCAGTCACCTTTTTATTAAAATAACCAGGCATGTAAATTTTCAGTTGCCCCTAGTTCTGATTTATTTGTCGTGATATTAAGAATGGAAAACACTGTGCTGAACACCCAGTCACAGCAGGAATTCTCCTGTACGTATTTTTATGGTTAGAAGATTGAAGGAGGTAATTCCGCACAAAAGAAGAATTCTGATACTTCAAGGGGGAAACAATATGAAATATAATAATTTTCATTACTTTGTTATAGAAAAAATTGTATGAACTATTTTCAAAATAAAATCAATTGCGTTTCTGAGAAAATGAATATGTTAGAAAATAAATTATTTCATTGGTGGATTGAACAGGCCTCTAAATTAATTTGCGAAATACCTCAGATGGAAGAATGATAAATGTATTGACTACTGATGTCATTGTTACTATTTTAGTGATTTTATTATATTAATATTATGAACAACATTTCCAATGGATGTCGACGAAAGTAAGGGACATGGATACCCGGTAGCAACAAGAGCAGAAAAATCAAAATCACGTAAGAATAAAAACGTAAACTACCCGAATTACATATAGGTCCGTGCACACTCAGCAAGGAACTCGATGAGCCCGACCGCTGATTAGGGCAACCGTCCCTGCGGGAACGAGGAGAGCGCGTGGGGCCTTTTCTAAACAGGCGGCGCCGCGCGCCATCAACAGACGCCCGCCCGTGTTTTGTTTAATAGGCGCTCAAACATGCCCGCCCTCTCGCTCTGTGGAGACACCCGGCCAGCAGGAGCCCCGGGCCCCGAGCAACGGAGCTGCGCCTTGCTCTGGTTTTACGCACGGGATTGGTTGAAGAAAATTACGGATGATTTATTTTACGCGAGATAGCTGTCGAACAAACATTTTTTTAAAATTTATTGTACCTGATCAGTGATTTATATTTGCAGGTTTTGCAGGTTTAATATTATTTTATTAAATTTTAAGTTCTTACGTTAGTATTTTGTCTTCAATATTCCATGTTTAATCTAAGACATTTCATTGATGACGTACATTAAAAACTTTATCATGCAATTTTCCATGTAATATATGAATAACTTCGAAGTGTTATTCGTGGTCGCAAAGAATTTCAAACAATAAATTATAACTAGAGGCGGATTTTGGCGACCTAAAGCATTAACAAAAATGATCAATAAAATGCTCTTAAAATGTTTTAAAAATGACCTAAAAACAAAGAAAAATTACGCAAAAACACTTGATCAAATCACTTGAGATGAACAACTTAAGCTGTTGTATTTGTTACTGATGTAATCGAGGATTCTTCCATCAAGTGAACCCATGTTGCAAACTTTTGTTTTGGACTGTTCTTTAAAAGAAAATCTCTTCCTTTATTAATCGCGAAATTGGTCGAACTGACAGGCCAATAGACGTCTCAGAACCTTATATTACATAATACTTACAACAGCTGACATTTTAATATAAGAGCGAAGAAATCGAATAGGCTACTCAGGAATTCTGTGGTGAACATTTGTTCCATCTCGTAAATATTGTTTGAAGCAAGTACCATTAAAATGATATTAAACTCGATTAAATCAGCAAAAAATACCTTAAAAATTACTTAAAAAGGTAAAGAATGACTTATCATTCGAATGACGAAAACTGCAAAAAATTACGTATAAAAAAATTAGTAATTTCGTTTTGTTATAACGTAAAATAAATTTCAAACGGCATTGTTACCAAACGGCATTGTTCCAAAGTGAAAAAAATGACCTTTCATTAAATCTGACCCCCAATTATAACATGGTAATTAAACATAGTTGATTTCACTTTGTTTTATTTGCTTTGTAGAGTACGATCTCTGTATAAATATTCCGTTATGGGAGGGAGAGCAAAAAGCACAAAAATCGGAAACTGACCTAATACTATTATCATTACAAATTAACAAATAATGGTTTTTGTTTTGTTTTTACACAAAATAGGCCCATTTATATGGACCTAAAATACTTGCACCCCTGCAGGTCCGCGTGTCCGCCTGCAGGTCCACAGTAAAACTGAAGTAGGATTTTCAAATAAGATGCATTTATTTTGTCTCACAACAACGAACTCTGAAAGCGTTCTTTTTCTCTAGGCTTCCGCCTGTTTTATTTATGAAGAGGCTAAGAGCGCCCCCTTGCCTCTTCTGTGATCATAAGCAAGACCGGAGGGACTCGAAATGTGTAGAAGGACATACCACAAATCTGAGCGCGAAAGAAGCAAACCATGGAAGTCATCGTGCAGCGAACTACCGACCGATATTTATAGTAGTCTAAAATCAATAGAATAAAATTAATTCTGTTATTCATTTAGTATTTATGAAGACATTCCACTTAACATCAAAAATTGATTTTCTCTCGGAAGGAAATTGCAAAGAACACCCGGGAGGAAGTTGCAAAGAACACCCATCTAGACTCAACAGCGACAAAGACATGTTTTTTTTTCAATATAACTGAGCCGTCCAGCGCAAAAAAAGGTGTAAGTTTGGAAGATTTGAGTTAGATGCACTGGTAGATGTTTTGAACATTTTCTCATCATGGGCGAAAGTGGTGTCAGTCAAACGTCAATATTTCTTAGCTAGAGGCCAGCACAATGCAGAAGTAGGCAACACGTTGCTCATATCGCTGCATGCAATTGTGGTGTAAGTCTGAGGTAGGACGAAATAACAGCTTCCAGGGTTCCCAAAAGATAGCTTCGTTCATTTGCACCCATCACAGGAAAAACATCTTGAAAAAAAAATTTAATCGCTTTTAGTGATACGTCGACAGGTCAAAGTCGCAACTTCAAAATTAAGCGATACGTCAGGGCTTGACTGGGAATCACATTGTTCTTTTCATCTACGAAATTCATAAATTTTCTCTAAGGCCCCCTCCCCCCACCGCATACACCCACACTGAATAGAGGCAATTGGCGGGAGAGGAATGATAGTCTCGCCACGGAGAGGGAGGGTCTGGAGGAGGGAGACGCTGACTCCGACGCTCCCCGCGGGGGCGGCGCAGGGAGCGCGCCCAAGATGCCGCAATTAGGGAGCCATAATTGCCGACGCGCCCGCCGGCCTACCTGCCCCCACCGCAAGGGGATAAGGAGCTCCTCGCATAAAAACATACACTGACAAATGTTTCAATACCGTAAAATCGAATTAATAGAAAATGACGTGAACAGAAACAAAACTTCAAGAAAAGGAGAAAAAACAGTATTAAAAATTCCCGATTGAGTAATTGGATTTTTGAAATATAAACGGTACTTAAAAATGAAAAATTAATTATTTGTTTTCAGAGTCGTTAAATGGCATATTTGAAGTAACGGTTTATTAACGGACAGACGTGATTTTCGTTTAAACACACACACACGCAATAAGCGTATTCATGAAATCATTTCGCTAAAGACAAGAGCAAATCAAGACTCATAATAAGATACAATACATAAATAATGATATCTCTTCCAAGCCTTTGATACAAAACTGTAAATTTGTAAAGGTATTTCTATCCTAACCGTTTAACTGTACCCAACTTTTGGAGAATATCAGAAAATGGATATTTAATGAGCTGTGATTCTCAAGTGATGAAAATCGTGCTATTTTTAAAGATACTCACTTGAAATTGATGAAATGATCGACTTAAAACGCCAAATACACAGCAAAAAATGTCAATTTCTTTGTGAATATACAGAAAATTCAAAACCTTTTGTAAGACATTTCGTAACAAGTGCAAAGATATATTATTTGTAAAATTATATTCTCACAAGAGCTATGTAGCTACTTGTGTCATTTAAACATTTAACCTAAACTAAACATTAAAAGCATCAAAATTTGGAGTCAAAAGGACGAAATTTGAGATTTGTTTTATGTAGAACTATTAATATTTTCATATTGTCTCAGTTGAAAAACGTTGCTGGAAATCGCATAAAACATTGAACTCGTGCCTTATCAGGGCGCGAATTGGCAATATTCTCAGAATAGAGACGATGAAAACTCCGAGGAAGAGGGAGACGAAACGACAAAATCTCGGCGAATTGATGAGAAAAACACTTCGTTTGCGTAGCGGTCTGAATGCTTCTGAGAAAATTTTATTGTCACATTTTCTTGATTTTAACATTTCAAAGAAAAAAATCATAAATCAGTAACTTAGATATTGATGAATTGTGTCTCCGGGAGGAGGTTTTATTCAAAACTATCTAGAATGTGACACGCACTTAAACGGTATTCAAACACAAGAGTTCAACTCTTTTCAACACCACCTGGAAACGTACGGAAAGTACTTGCCGTACTAGAACCGATTAGAAAGCCAAATACGTACCAACCTCCGAACATAAAAATACGTAGTATGTTCTTGTGATAGTCAATCAAATGTTTATATCACACAGACAAATTACAATAAAATTGAGGTCTCCATTAATGTATTGTATATGACATGGCAAAAGTGACGGGATTCCTAACATCGGCCTATCGGCCGCGTCTGGAAACTCTCGCGTCTGGTCAGGAAATATCTACTTTGTTGCTTTGTTAAGTAAATTACTATTCCAAGTAGGGGACATCAAACGCTCTCGCGGGACACCCCTCCCCGTAAATAAGCACTTTGCCACGTGATGTCGTTTGCGCCCACTGTGCGCCGCCACCGTCGCCACGGCCGCGCCACCGCCCCGGCGCCAACCCGCGCTGCCCTGGCATCGCGTGCACCGGCGCGGCGCGGCACAATTAAAAAGTAAAATGTATAATTATGAATAAGGAAATCTCAAATTTCTTTCTAAACTTTTCCCTGTAATTCCGTTAATTACTTGCCCCGTCATCCGGCCGCCGGCTCCTTTTTCGCAATTTCTTTATAGACTAATAAAGTTATGTACGAATCGCATAATTATTAAAAATAATGAGGTCGCGAGGGCGTGGTCGGGAGCGGTGGCGGTGACCGTCGCCCGACCCCCAGCCAGCGCGCTCTAACTATCGGACGCTTAATAGCGGTTGCGGTTGGGCGTCGATGTCCTTCCCAATGGAACAGTTTCAGAATTCTCAGTGCGATTAAAACGACTTTTATCGATTTATTTTCGAGATCTGAATTGTAATTAAATTTTTAGAGTTGTAACTGGCACATTAAAGATATTGTGTACTTGGCACGTCCTTATCATGAACCTCGGGTTGATGGAATGTATTCTTACTGGGTCATTTGTTGCTTTATTCCATTTTTCAATTATAGGTCAATTTTTGCAACATTTCATCACATATTTTACACAAGTAGGAGGTTTTTAAATTTTGTTATGATTGATTGCAATTGTGAAAGCGCATGTATTTACATTTTAAAAATGCTATTAAGCTTTACTCAAATTTTTCGAGAGCGTGTTTTCATAATTTTAATTTTCTTATAGAATGGTGGCTATATTGTTTTGTTTATATTATGCTATAATATATTTTCACATCAATATAAATAAATAGTGTGAGAAAATACAGTTTTGTTCGTTTTCGCGTTATTTTTAGCTTAGGACACTTCGAAAAACAAAAACAAATATTTTTCCTTCATATCATTTCTCAAATTGTGATAAAGTGGTCTGTATTATTACCGTTAATAATAAACATATAATATTACAATCTCTACATCTGAAATCTAATGGGCAAAAGTTAAAGGGTGAGTCACCGAATACTTCGATGGATAAATGGCGAGTACATGTTACCCAGAGGAATGCTCAGAAATAGAAATTTTCGGAGCTGAGAATGCTGACATATTTTGTTGCCAGCGGGTAGGTCGGCGTCGGATTTCCCCATCCAGGGAAGATCACCGACAATTCACACGATAAAAACATTAACTGCTTGACTTAAGTTTTGAAAAAGCATAGTGAGAAAGGGAAGTGATTTGTCTCCTCGGAAGAACGCTGTAACGAAAGCACTTGTTGACAGAAAATTACTCAATTCATGAGATATCTCGAAGTTAAACATCCGTTCGGTGAATCAAGAAAAGATTTGCTCTTAGTCAAGAATTATTATGCTCTCAAAGGAAGAAAGAGTGTGATCAAAAATAATATTTATCCAAGTTCTGAGCGCTGTTTGAAAAAGATTTGCCATGAACACCGGTTTGCTACTACTGAACACATTAAATTTAAATTGGAAAGTAGTGGAATCCGTGCATCTGAAAGGACAGTAAGTCGTACACTGCTACAATTCAATTTTCAAGCATGCAGATCCGTCCACAAGCCCAGATTAATAACTGCTATGAAAAAAAGTCTTGTATAGGATAGGAATCTTGAAGATAAAGATTTGGACTTCGGTAAATAGCTGGGTGCTTTGCCTATCATGTCTTGTATATGGAATTCTAATATCATTTATTTGTATTTTAAGTTTGTTTTAGTGAAAAATGTACTTTCGAAATTCTAGCAAACAAACATCAATTTGTGAGAAGGCGCCTTGGAGTGAAGTATCATTCAAATTGTGTCATGCCATGCCTTAGTATTTTGCGTGATGGCGTTTATGTCATCTCACTGTAGTGCATTAGTCATTATTATTACCAAAAGTTTAAAGAAAAAAATTGGAGCCGTTTTTGAGAAAATCTTGTTTTTGTATTTTTTTTAAATTGCACATATTGCACGCAATATTGCGCGAAAACTACTAAAATTTTGAAAAACATTTACATGACCTTTATGAAAGAACTCTATATGGAGAACAAATTTTATCTGAAGAAAAAATCTCTATCTTTAATTGTGTAGCTGTAGGAAGAAGCCGAAAAAAATTCAAATTATTGCAATTTTCGAAAATTCAGAGTTAACCGTGAAATTAGGACCTATTCTACCTTTATACGTGTATTTTACTCTATTTTTACCATAAATTTAAAGAAAAAATTTGGAGCCGTTTTGAGAAAATTTTGAAAATGCCCGGGGGGTTTCATGTAAAGTACTCCCAAATTATAGAGAAAGTTTTTCAAAATCGGGGCGCCTCGAGTGGAATCAAATTGACGCTGGAATATTCATTTTGGAAGAAATCGTACATTTAGGCGCTAGTGTTGTTCCCAGACTGACAAACGAACGGACGTTTTGCTTTCAATTGGTTTTTCGGTATCAAGAACCCACAAAAGAGGGATTCTGGCTACACCACGTGTTAGGGAATTTTTCTCCTTAATTTATCAACTGGTTTTATCCACCTTTTCGTTATCAGGGCCCGGCAATTAATTTTTTTCTGCCGAAAATTCGCCGTTTTTCGCGCGCTTTTTCCCTATACTACATATATTACTCCGTACATACGTACGTATACGAGAAGGTAGAAATACATTAGTTCATCGGTAGTAGTTGCTTTTTTTTGTAGATGGCATTCTTACTACTTCTTATTTAGCATCGAGAAATAATAATTTGATATAATGATAAAATTTATGATAAAACCAAATGATTTCACGAGTGACAAGATTTTCTTAATATTTACACAGGATGAAGACGGGTATCTGACACATTTGAAAATATAATACATCGTCGATTTTCAACTTTAAATGAATTAGTGTTTACAAAACAAAGGCCATGACGTGATATTTGACTTAACTTATAACAAATGAAACAGTGTTTCTCAAATCATTTTCATTACTTGAGCCCACATGTCGAGCTTGGTGTGAAGAACTTTGATTAATAAGTTAGCAATATGCAGTTAATAAAGAAAGTACTGGCGACGAATCTATTTTGGGGTATATTTAGTAGTAAATAGACGTTCTTTAAAATACAGGAACATTCAAGAAAGAACTCTCCATTCTGCACGCGTTACTCTGTGGTGTGTGACATACGTCGGAATGTGAAATGTTACTCACCGCAATGACGTTGCTGAACTGGAAAGACGACGAAAAACACGAGAAATATTTATTTTAGCCTTAATGGCTCCTCAATGCGTATTGCGAAAAAAAGTACCAATGGACGCTCTCATGGAACAGAATTTTCAGACAGAATCTTATGGCTGAGCATGTGCTAAGTGACATTATTCTTCAAAATGAATATGTTTAGTAAAAAAAGTGTTAAAGGCATACGAACAGAAATACATACGTAAGTAAAAAGAAATTCCATGAAATTGCTACGTACATAAAAAGAAATTGCTTTGCGTTTCTTTTCCCAATTTCGCGCCATTTTCACAACACAACTAGATTTGCTGACAGTATTATGACAAATAAATATATACACTTGAAATACTAGTCTGGTAATCTAAAAGAATTTTATGTTCGGACATATCACCACTAAAGCTACCCCTGAAAGGCCACATGTTTCAGCTTACAGACTTCTTTAAAATTTACACTAATTTTGGAGAATTTTACAAAATTGCAAGCTGAAATACAAATGCCGTTATCTAGGCCGTCTTAGTATTTTGCGAGGATATTCGAGTACGCCTATTGGCCACTGACAGGCCCGTTGGCATCTTACAATTTTGTATCATCGTCAATCTTTATTTGAAATACTTTCAAATACAATGAAGTTGGTTTTCGATTAGTATGGTAACAAGAGCGGAGTCTATTACGTTTTGAGAATATGAGTAAGACGCAATGGCAGTTCGTTGTCTCAAAACGAATAGAATCGATTTGGCTTCGGTGGTGGTGTCCCACTTAAAACCGGTCCGTGAGTTCCCCATAAAATAAGCTTCCTCCTGCCTGGTGAACAGCAGCGCTTCCTGGCGGAAGGGCCAAGAACTCGCTGTACAGTAAGCGCACATCTAAAGTGTATCTCTGGGAACAGTTACGATGCAAATAGCGATACATTATCTTCTGCAAACCGAATAACTTTATTCACAATGAAAGAAAAATTACAAAATGTGCTGGAGATACCTTCCTTCGGCTTCCAAACATTTTCTTACTCCTGTTCGTTACTATTCAAAACCGAACCTGTTGTTTGCCATTTTGAAATTAAATTCTGGATTGTGCTCTTCATCGGGATAATACTTTCTGGAAACTCACTATGAAAAATTTCCTTGAACGAACCATTCGTTCGTTCTTGGGGCATTACCGATGGGTTCATACTCGTTCTTGCACAGAACACATTATTACATATTAGGTACAAATGAAAGCCGAAACACAAAGCCCACGACAGTCTGTAAACAAACCGCTATGTTTTACAGGACATCAAACGATTCCTAGTCTAGCCGCGAGAATTCTCTGTCCGCCCAAAATCAAAGAACACAACACACAACAATGGGACTGGTTTTAAGTAGGACACCCGAAATAAATGTTAGCATATCGGATTGATACGCTCACGTTCGCGGGTTCAAATTCGATCAAATGTGGATTTGTGGATTAGTACTGCCGAAAAAAATCCTTTGTACTCTTTCCATCGGAGTGGACGTAAAGCCGACTGTCCCGTGTCGTCCCGGAACCGACGGTCGAAAGGGCTGAGGTTCTTGCTGTAGACTGAAAATGTTCACCCGGACCCGAGTTTCTCGGCGGTACTCGCGTCCTGAGCTCCAAGTTAGGTGGAGTGGGGTGGCCTTCCAGCCAACCTATGGGCAGAATTGGGCACGGGACTAGTTCCCAAACCCACGTAAAGAAGACTGACAGGGCACAGAAATCTCCTGTCACGTTGCTCTAAATTCCGGCGCAAGTCACGTCGATAGCGTCAAGGTGAATGCAGTGACCCTGACGTTAGGGACCCCGATTCTGCTGGACTTCGTACTGGGAGGCCCCCACTAGGGTCGTGGCAGATTCTCATGGGTTATTGAGACGGGATTCGTCCCGACGCAACGTGAGTGGCGCTTAATTACTCCCGTGCTAACCCGGGCAGCAAGTAGCTCCGTGTTGGCAAAGTGGTCCTATCCAGGCTTAATTGGGGTGGCGGCGCCCCGTTGGGGTGCTGCGTTCCGGCGTATCTGGATGCCAGCCCAAAGGTGTGCTTGTACGCTCGCGGTGGGTGCGGATAAAGGCTATCGCCTAGGTGCCCACCCTCGGGAGTAAAATCCTCCTGGTAAA
Organism: Acheta domesticus; assembly: GCA_031308135.1. Taxonomy (NCBI): domain Eukaryota; kingdom Metazoa; phylum Arthropoda; class Insecta; order Orthoptera; family Gryllidae; genus Acheta; species Acheta domesticus. Next base: position 144,224,543 of record JAHLJT010002406.1, on the reverse strand, counting down.
ACAAGATTGTGTGGGATTGTGTGGGGCTTCTACTGTCCGACGTTGTATATGCACTGCCTGTAAAAGATCCTCAAGCCTGAAAGAAGCCTTTGAGCTAAATTCTAATCGCCTGTTTCCTCGCCTGAGTAATACCTCATTTCGCTCCTACATGCAAAAGGATATTGGGCATGGGCAGGTGGAAGAACAGGATTGATGGCCTGGGCCTCACCAAGTAAAATATGGCATTGGCGTAGGATCTAACAATGAGATATTTTGCGAAAAATTAAGGCCAAATCAGGTAGACACCAGCATTTCACATACAAAGAGAGTCATCGGCGTGGAGTTCCTACAATCTCAAACCCATCCATAATGCCCCAAGGAGCACAAAGCACCGCTGCCCGTGGTTGAGACGAGCAGCAGGAGGAGACCGCCTAAGGCGCGGAATCCTGGGCTGAGGGAGGGGGTGGCGCTGCTTGGCCCGCTCCAAGACTGCTCCCTCGGGGAAAAGACGTGAGCTCCGCCCCCGCGCATGAGTTACTCGCGCGGGAAAACATTTAGTCACCCGCCCGTGTCTTCTTCGAAAAAGCACATCTTCAAATTAGAGCTTGAAAACAAATTTTAATATAATACCAGTCATTACGCGAGGCACGAAGTGAGCACATGTGTACTCCCGAAGGAAAGATGGCTTTTCCAGGTGTAATTACCATTAAGGCTACAAGGACCTGGGCTCCTTCCGACGCCGGGCAGTAATTTCCGTGGTCGCCCCCGCCCCCTCGTCCCCCACCACTCGGAGACGCCACCGCCGCCGCGCCCGCGGCCTGCCGACGAAACCGTGTAACCGCCCATTAAGAAGCGCAGGGTAGCGCACTCGACGATCCTTTTTTCTCTCCTTTTTTTGACTCCGCCAACGAGGACGTCCCCTCGCTTACCAGCGTATCGTCATCATCGCATTAAAATATTTTTCAACTTGAATATAAAGCCTCGTGTCCGCGACGCCCAGAACCCTGTTTGCGCCTCAAAGCACCTCGTTGAGAACGTGCATCGAGGAAGTTCTTTCAAATGGAAGTTATTTTATCTTTTAACAGAGTGACGCATGTATAGTCATGTTAATGAGTCATAAGTACTATGTCGATGTAAGAATTATGAATGAGATGGTATTCAGAACATTCCTTTTGAGATCGCGGCGACGGCTGATTAATGCTCAGAATAATACAAGCTTTCTTTACATCGTACTTCAAAATTCTGAGTTATAATACATTTCTTGTAAAAATATTTACCTCGAACCCGATAAATGTACATATGGAACGAATCACATGCAAATTCCGTTTAACGTACTCTCAAAATTGTAAATAAATAATTCTTCAGGTTACTTTCGTGGATCTAATTGTAATCATTTTTCAGTTCATTAAATAAATTTTCTTGCCCTGAAATTTAATCTCTGGCAGTTAGAAAATACTTTTCATTGTCAGAAATCCAATTATGTATCATGTGAATCTAACATAATTATTTTATATTCTTAATTAGCTGGTACCCGGCGCGTTGTTGTCGCATAAGAAATAATTGTGGAAATATTTCCCCATCTTTCTATCCATCTCTCTTTCTTCCCCTCTCTCGTATGTTCCTCTCTTTCCTTTTCTCTTTCTTTTTCCCTCTCTTTCTTTTCCCATCTCTCCCTCTCTAACTTTCCCTCTGTTTTCCCTCTATTTTACCCCTGTCTCTCTTTCCCCTCTCTTTCTCTTCTTCACTCTCCTCTCATCAACTTGCGCCGCCCGGTCCTCCTGTCCCCCTCGACATCGCATCACGTCACACGGCAACGCCCAAGAACAATGAAGCTCAGGTGGATTAGAAAATGCATTTAACTTTGCATTTATAGCGCCATCTTGTGCTGCAGATCCATCTAGTGGAGTTACAATAATTGTCCTATGCCTATATTCCCGCAAGAGCAAGCAATAAGTTAACAATATTGTAACTCAATCGGATGAATAGTACGGCAGCGCATTAAAAACGAACCAACAAATATTGATTTTTATGTATTAGATAACATTAGATGAGGCCTTAACACAAAAGGAAAATAATCTACTACCCCTCTTCGTTTCGAAAGTAGTACTACAACACTGGTAACAGAATGTTTAATAAGATTTGGGTTATGGCAAGTGATACATTTAATGTAAACTTTACTAAAAATAATCTAAATGTGGGTTAACGGTTAAGTAAAACGGTTAATTAAAAATAGTCCATTGTGAATACATATGGAATACGATTTCATGGTTTCTAGTGCATCTTTAAATGTTTATTACGATCAAAATGCAACTACAACGCACTTGTACGTGGGGTACGACTACTTGCGAGTAACAATGTTCAGAAATTCACAGAATTAACACTAGTGGTGCTTCTCGCCCGTATTTCCACGCTAAATAACGCGAAAAGTACTCAAATGTTCGAAAAATTGTACATGACCTTATTTCGAAATTTATCTTTAAGGTAGATTTCTATCTTTGAGGTATAGATTTCATTAAGAGGAAAAATCTCAACATTCATAATTGTAGTTGTGGAAAAACTCCAAAAAATTTGAATCTTCGCAATTTTCGAAAAAGTCAGAGGTTTAAACGAAAATGAGAGCTGCACCATTCTCTTAAACGTCCTTCACACGATCCAACAACAAAATGTAATCAAAAGTGATGGAGCGATTTTTTGGAAAATTTTGAAAATGTCCCAGGATCTTCGTGAAAAGTAAAATATCGGTTTCAAATTCAATGGTCCGAGACGTCAGGTAGATCGATTTGGGAATATCATTTTGGAGAAACTCGGCTGAACGATTTAGCCACTAGCGTTGTTCAAAGACGGACTGATGGACGGACGGAGGGACAGACAGACGTTTTGCAAGTCATTCGGTTTTTCAGGTAGCAAGGACACACAAACATGGATTCTGGCTACTACTCCACGTGTTAGAGGATTTTTTCTAAATTTAGCAACTGGATTTCTCCACTTTTTAGTTACAAGGGCCCTATAATAAAGAGTTTTCCTGTCGAAAATTGGACGTTTGTTTGCGCAGTATTACATAACTCTACAGTGTAGGCGGTAGCGAGAAAGTAAAAATTAAAATAAACCCTCCTTACTCCAAAATTATTTCTTAGTAAGTTTGAAATTAAGTCGAAAAAGAAGCCTTATTATAATTTTTTATTACTTACGTGATACCATAACTTAAGATATTACCTTTGCACTTGTATTCGGAACGGCCGACTTTTTTCCTGTAAACTTAAAAAAAAGAGGGGGAAAATTAAACAAAGTGTGTTTAATATTTCATCGAAATATTTTCCAGTTACGTTAGAACGTTGTAGTTTTTATATTACTTTTACGCTTCAGTAATTGCGTCTTCGTTATACTGTAAGACTTCAATTTAGCACTCGCTCGGAACCAGACACATGTTCATTTGCACAATAGGACGTTAAACTGGCGATATATTTTCGATCATTTTACGAGTCTTCAAACATCATGTTCTTAATGGTCACAGACCAACACCGGAACATTTATTAGCAAGAAAAAGCAGAAAGCAGAAGGAGGCGGACGCATGTTTCGGTAAACAAAAAACGTACACTTTTCTTCAGATTTTGTCCACGGAAAAATGTCACCATTCACAAATGAATATTATTTCCTTACTCTTCGTTTTGCAATATGCAGTCTGGGACCCAACCCATAATCAGCTGCTATCAGGGGACAATTTAGTATGCACGTCTCAGGCTAATGTCATTCTCCCTCAGTGCACATCTGCTCTCTCAACAGTAATCCAATCCGCAAATACACACGATACAAATACTGCAGTCGTACTGCGAAGTAAAAAATCTCAAGGGAGGATTATGGGAAGGGCTCCTACTAACTTCTCTCGGTTTAACTGTCCGTCATCCATTTGACGGATTGCTGATCGAGTACAAGAGCTATCGGGACATTGCAAGGGTCTATTTACGCCTTGCGATTTGCGCCCTCAGTGTGGTGTAACCATGATCAAAGAGCATCACTATCTACCAATACAGAATGCGTTACTGTAGTTTGCTCGATGATTATTGGAGCTACAATTGCCAATCAAAATAAGCGCGCGCTAGGTGGAGAATTTTTTGCTACGCGTCGCAACTATAATCATTTTTTTGATAGTGCGCAAGCTAAAGCAGCTAGTTTGGCACCGTGGGCCTTTCAGTGGACATCGGCAGGCGTGAGCCACATGAACGCACGCCCGTCGCCGGCGTCGGCGCCGTCGCGTTCGTTAGTTTTGTGGAATAATTAAACAAACGGGCGGGAGGCCAGGTGGTAGCAATTACCCTGCGCGGGGATCGGGTTGCGCCATTACGGCCGGGGCGGCGGCGCCGGAACACTTGCGGGGGCGCGTCCCCGCCCCCGCCCCCGCCCCGCCCCGCCCTACGCCACGGGCACGGGCACGCGCGCACGCGCGGCCAGATGCGCAATTAGGCTGCTCATCCCCCGCCGCCGCCGGCTGGCCGCCAGGCGTCGTCGCCCCGCCCCGCCCCGCCCCGCTTCCGGGCTCAAGGCAGGCGGGGAATTCTTCCAGCGATTGCACGGCGCCTGCCGGAACCCGTCCGTGCCACGCTCCCGCTGCAGAGCGATGGAAATACGCGGGATTTTTTTCCTTAAAACGACGGCTTTATGGTCATATATACGTTCGAATGAAATCGTGTTCTGACGAATATTTTATTTATCGTTTGAGTCATTTTGCCGTGACACGAATGTTGGCCGCAGTATTCGACCCTTTGAAGCCTACCCCCGGCATTGGGCTACGGGCCCTTCATTGAGCATGCGCACCCCGCGGACAGTCCTTGAAAATGGATGTGATTCTCAATTTCTTCGCCAAATGTGTGCCTCAGATAACTATAACTGAGCCTTCTGATTGGGAGAACGTGCGATCTCGTTAGAACGGAAAATTTTCTGGCGTATTTGACTTTGCCAACCACCTGCCAGGGATCTTTTACAAGCAGTCATGGCCGCTACGAATTTCCACCCTTCGAAAATCCCCGCCCCACACCCGCAATCGAATCGAAGTATTGGCGGTTCAGAATACAGTAACCTAACTACTCGCCCGATTGATTCTGTCGAAAATTAGAGGTCATAGTGTACGAGTATTTCACTAAAATAGAAAACAGTCTTCAAATTATATATATATATATATATATATATATATATATATGTGTGTGTGTGTGTGTGTGTGTGTGTGTGTGTGTGTGTGTGTGTGTGTGTGTGTGTGTGTGTGTGTGTGACACGTAATGGTAGCGAAAAAAATGAAACTGTTCGCTGAAAGGTTTTTACGTTAGGTTCGATATGAGGAAGATTTTTTTATGAAACGAGAGAGTAGTTTTTAAAAATCTTCACATTTCTATTGAATTTATGAAATTATGTTCATGTTCTACAGGGACTATTAGCAGAACGTTTCTCCCCATTTCTTCTTAAATTCCCTGCTATAATTTCCTGTTGAGGTACGTTGAATGTAAGGTTTCCCACAAGGCTCGTTGTTCTTAAACTAACGAAGTAATTTTGTATACGATCACATTGAATGGATCAGTTCCGAGGAATATTTCAACTTCAGTGATACCTTTCTGCTGACATGGCAGCTCGGTTGTGTTCACGAGAACACGTCGAACTGCAGCGTGACCACGCCGCGCCAGTGCGATAGCGAGCGGTTGAAACATTCGGTCGTAAACGGCCTCGTGCTCCCGAACGCAAATTTGGACCAGCACGAATCCAGTCTGACCATAAGTTAAAGTAATAGCAGCGTCGTCATCCGGGGACATAGGACAAGAACTGCGCCCCAGAATGAGAATGGAGGCAAAATATGATCAGATGTAGTACTCGATTTACAGAACATTTTCGAATCAAGTATTTTTTTAAATTTTGTTTAAAGAATGATCGTAAATGCAATAACGTCCATTCTTTAATGCAAGTTGATTTCAGAGCCCGACAGCCCCCACGACAACCCGTCCGGAGCACCTCCACCGTTCACTCTCCCCCCCCCTATAATTTCGTCCCCACACAAGTCCTGAAAGACCAGCCACAAATGGTCTGGAAATCCATCGAAAGAAGGAAAAATATCTGATAAAAAGGGAAAACATACCCTTGAAGCGACAAGTCGTAATGAAAACCTCTGTGAGAATGACTGAAATTATTGTGAAAGGATAAATACATATTGCCCTAAGTAAGCCATAAACATGAAGACAAAATGTACCATCAATACAACATATTAACTGAAGTATAAGTAGACTACCTACTGTTTCGACGGTTAAAACATATTTCTGATCTAAGACTCTCCAATGTGGGTGCGGCATTCACTTAGTGTGCTTCAGCCAAGCGATACTGACGTGAAAGGTAATACACAAAGATAAAGGCAATTGTTGGTCATCAATTCATTGTTTTACAAAAAATTGGAAGCAGAACGGAGGAACGAAGGAACTGTCTGAACTCTTTCCTCTTGAAGTTCACTTCGTGAACTTCAAGAAGAAAGAGTTCATCAACATAAAATTGTAATTTGTCTTTGTGTAACAAAATACGTTTTTGTGAATAAGAGCGGTAAAGAAAAGTATGTATTAGTTGTTCAATTCTGAGATATATTTACAAATGTTCGCATATGATTGTAACAACTGGGACTACCAAAATACAGCGCTCTAAATGTATACTGTTTAAGCCGACTATATGATTAATTTTATACTCTATCCAAGAATAATCTTGTCTAAAAATTAACTTATTTCCTAGAATATATTTTTCACGCCATTCTTGATGGTGACAGACCACCAAACACGAAAGTCAATAAAGGGAACGAATTACCTGCAATAAGTAACAATGAATAGTCAATAAATCACATTGGATTTTATGGGTGTCACACTTTTATTCCCGATGACACATGCATTTATCATATACACTGGAAAATATACACTGGGTTCCGTCTCTGATCGATTCAATAAAGAATTCAAAGGACAGTCATTACAGCCAAGCGTGAAGGCAACAGAACGTCAGAGTAATTGTCCCCTGCGGACGCGATCCCTTCACAGTCCCTCCCCTGCCAACACGCCTTTAAGATGACTTCAGCTCTGCCACAATAAATCCAGCAAATTGATGTCTTCAGAATTCGACAGTCTTACGATCATTTATTTGACATTTTTGGTGACGTGACAAACGTTCAAATTTCATTATGGACTTCCCGAAAGTAATTTTACAACCTTTAATAAGATAAAAAAATAAACGAAATAAAATGACAATAGTCATTATAAGTCCGAAATTAAGTTCCGTTGTAATGTTGGGAAGAGCATTTAAACGTATTTAAAATAACTAATAGATTTGAAACAAGCTCCGATAATTTCTAACAACTTGAGAATAGTGAGTAAGGCTAGCGCTAAAATAAGCATTGTCATTTTTATTCAAAATGATGAAAAAAATGGCTTTCTTCTTCGTCCTTTAAGAGCTGGGTTCGAATCCGTTGGGGCACGATTCATTTAATTAAATGACTCCGTGATATCCGTAGCTGGACTAAACTAAATTCTCAAGCTTCACTTCTGCTCGCGACATTTCTTCTGAGTGTTCAAATACCGCTTCCAAGACCAGTTATAACAGTTATAATAAGAGCTGGTATTTATATGTAACATCTAGTAGATAAATATGTACAATACAAATACATGTAGCGAAAAACGGGAAAATATACAGAAAAATATGTAAAATTTTCCAAAATATGTAATATAACATATTTTACGTCAGTTTCATCATTTAAATGTATAAATAACATTTATATACAACTTGGCAGCACAGCTAGAAATTACATGTGATCACTGAGTGATGTAGGTCACAGAATATTCTTATAAGGAGAGAACGATCTCTCTACGTCACATCAGCTATGGAGCGTACTCACATCGAGAAATGTCAAATACCCAAAGCTTCCTTTCAATATCATTTTTACTTTATTAAGTACAATAGCACCAATTTCTCCCCGCTCAGCCTTCTGATTTTTGACAGCGTTTTCCATTATGGCAATAGATTCTTGCACAGGAAGTCTCCAAATCTCCAGTTGATTGATGCATTCTGGGAGCCAGCCCAAGTTACTCCTGATGCAGGCCACTGGATGGATCACTTTAAAATAACTGAAAACACTTTTAGCTTCGCGAATAGAAACAGTGTATGTGAACAAATCGCTGCTAATGTAAATATTAACGACATGAGATGCAAGTCAAAAAATTGAATTAAAAAAAGAATTGAACAAATAAATTCATTTCTTTTGTATATTATATATATATATATATATATATATATATATATATATGGAGTGTTTATATGCTTCTGCAATGCAAATTTTTGCATAGAAATTATTTTTTCAAACCAACTTTTGAGTGTTTATTGCAGCTGAGCTATTCATAATATCCAAGGTGTTTATTAAACAAAATATGCTTTACATTGTCTTAAGAACTTATTTTCGGCGTTTCCTTCCTGGGCCACCTGTGCGTGCGTGCATGCATGTATGTGTGTGTTTGTGTGTGTGTTGTGTTGTAGAATGCCCAAGGAGGAATGTAGAAACTGTAATAACAAGAAAATTCCATCTCTGGCCATAATTTAGTCGCATATCATTCATTTGAGTTTCCATTTACGATTGATTTCACAGATAAACTTAAAGGTAAATCATTTTCAGTTTTTATTTCTTTTTATGTTGCTCGCGACCCAGACATCTCTCATTTCTACGGTTCTTGTGAATACTCCTTTGAGTTTATTAAAATGGCATTAGGGCCAATTTCGTTCGTGTTATTTCAAAGGACACAAATTACACGCTGCAGGGACTTGTTCCCGTTAAGAGCCCACCGTGAGTACCGCTCCTGAGAAGGCCGAGGTGATCCTTGGAGGGGAGTGCTCCATCAGAGGGCTCGAAGGGGGCGGCGCCGAGGGCGATTTCAACGTGGAGGACGCGAGGATCGTCATTCGCACTCGATTCCCAGGCAGCTACCGAACCTCGCCCAGCTCCACGCCTCTGCGCTTGCCACTTTCTTCTTTCCCCATTTTCTTTCATTTAGCCTCAACCAGCCAAGGTTTTCGTAATGATGTCGTGGAGTCATGCATATGTGCACCACATTCAGTTTAACTTCCCAATTTCACTTCCGCTTCGCTACCGCTTCGAAGAAGGGACCCGTAGATATATTTGTATATCTAGAGATTCATAAATCTCTTGCAATATTTTTAATTACATATTTATTACCTCCATGGCGTTTTTGTTGTAAACGTGTTTCAAAATTTTCCATTCTGACTGATATTTTTTAGACCAGTCTGGGATTTTATTCTCGCCCTTCGTCGCGTGCCCTCTTCGGCCTCTCCGAGCATCGCAAGAGACGCCGCCCCCAAAATTGCTGGGGTTGCACGACGCACGCCCCCGGTGCCAATCGCCGCGCCGCGCCGCGTCGCGACGCAACGGCGCCCGCTCGCGTTGCGTGCCGGCCCGGCACGCCCTGCGGCACCGCCGCCCGCCCCTGGAATGTCCCCGCCCATCGCCCATCACCCCGCGGCCAGAGGAGGCGGCGGCGGCGCCACTCCCACCGGCACACACCGCCCCGGCCGCGAGCGCCCGCCCCTCCAGAGAGCAAAGGAGAAAACTACTTCAAAGTAAATTGGAGCGGATAGCAAATAACATGCTTTGCAACACCATACATAGTTCTCTCTCTCTCTCTCTCTCTCTCTCTCTCTCTCTCTCTCTCTCTCTCTCTCTAGCTTTCTCGCTCTCTAATTCTAGCTTTCTCGCTCTCTAATTCTCTCTTTCGCACTCTCTCATTCCCTCGCCCTGTTTCTCTCGGTTTCTCTCTCGCTTTCGCTCTCTCTCGGTCTCTCTCTCTCTCCTGCTGGCCATCGCTCAAGAGGCGCTGCTCGCTCTCGCTCTCGGTCGCTCTCGTTCTCTCTGCCGCCTTCTGTCTTTCCTTCCCTCTCTCTTTGTGCAAAAGTATTTTTAATGTTTTAAAATTAATTATAATGAAATTTGAATTAATGAGAGCAAAATTATAAAGATGATGGTAGCATACTAATTTCTGGAAGACTTGGAGAAAGGCGGCTTATCCAATTATTTCCTCCCACTTCTCTTGCCATTGTGTAATTGTATGAAAGAAGGTAGTAGGATCAGAAGTGATGGATGGAATGGTGTTTAGATGAGATGCATGACATTATCAGAAGTCAACAATGGTCCAATCAAGCAGTGGAAATATCCGTGGTTTTTCAATTTATTTTATTTATTTATGTCACAGAGTGGTTTGTGGGCAGTGCACTACCTTCCAGTGGTGTGATCCCGGCTTTGATTCCCAGGCGGAGGAAAAATAGAGTATTATCCTTCCTTTAAAATCGTCTCAGTCTCTGTAGCTATACCATAATAGATTTCTGACAAAGTAAAACTCAGGCAGGCGGCGTTGGCTAGTAGCGGTGAAAGGATTACGTCAGTTCGCCACGACTCTCTCCCCCCCTCGCTCCAAGCGCGGGAATTCACTACGGCAAACATTATTTATGTCGCACAGCTTCACACATTATGTACAACAGCAATATACCAACATGAAGCGAGACAAATACTGAACGGAATTATTCCTTTTGTATGGTTCTCTCATTTTCCTCGTGAATCGAAACTCAGTTCGCTCATGTAATTTCAAGTCTCATCACAAGAGAGAGGATGTTTTCACCAAACGGCCTCGGAATTGTATGGCGAATACAAATGCGCAGTTGTGCTTAGACACCAGGGTGCTTTCTTCATTGTGTTCAGAATTCACTTACAAAAACTCCCATTCTGTGCAGTAATTCAACTAGCAGACCTTGCGTTGAAATCGGAAATGACATTCGACAAAAGATCAGTGGTAAATTGAAAAGAAGAAAATTGATAAAGGACAGCATATATGAAAGTGGCATTGAAGCATGCATCAAACTAACGGATAACAAATACATTCCCTGGCCCATGAGTTCACCAAAAACTTCCAATGTAATTTTCCTGGATAAGATCAGCTAACTTCCTTAGAACTAAAAATACTGCAAAGGAACAATAGTTTCTTGTGAAATGTTGAAATACTTATGTCACTTCCTTAATGACAATTAGCTTTACAACATGAAAAATATATCATCAAATTACGTTCGATTAACCTCAGTTTCTGGTATCTGATTTTAAGGATGTATGGGATTTTCGGAATAATAAATGACGTCTTCTTCTTCAAGTCTCACAATCATTAAAGTAATTTTCTCAGCTCTCAAAGGCACTTGGTCCGCTCTTAACGCACTAACTACCGTTTCAGAAGTTTGTAAACGTGGATTATATAGTTTTAAATGAAAAATGGTTTAAAATTAATACCCAGCAAAGAGCAAATCTGCTCGTAAAATCGTTGCAAAAGGTACTCTGCAGGGTTACGTAGGCATGTAAATGGTCACAGAAACGTACAGATGAGTTTAAAAATAAGAGATAATGGCGTAAAACACTTCAAATCATGAATGACAATTAAGAACAGTAATATAAAATGGAATAAATAATCCAATTGATAATAACTTAATATTGTATAAACAGCGTGGGAAAATAAATTAAAGAAAAGGCATTTTAAAGTATATTTTAGAGTATTGTGTGAATTTGGTCGAAAATTAGTCAACACGAAAAAACATAAAAAGACGTGACACAATAAATAGGCCTGATATTATTTAAATATATTATTTTCTTGAAATTAATAATATCTAAGTATATCGTTTCGACGATACTTGTACTTCATACATTGTCGAAAAATGCCAAATATGGGATTATAAGGGAGGCAAAAGGAAATGTCCGACGTGACAATCCGAAATATCAATATACTTTGATAATTAAATGAAATAAGATATTTCGGAGTTATCGATACTCGAAGTCTCCAAGATGTTTTGTATTAAAAATAAATTTTATTGATTACACTTCATCCTATCTTTGAGATCAGGCTTTGTACAAGAGCACTAAAATGCAGGGATAGCAAACAACATCAAAATTTCATATAATGTCAACGAGAGATTAATTTGCTGATTCGCTAGAAATTATTTTCTGTCTTTTTTTTCTGAGTTATACCGATATTTTCCATGTCTTTTGGAGTCACCTTCAGAAAAATATCCGAACTTCTGTTGCAAGTTAAAGATTCTGTCAATAAATTATTTAAAGATTCGTCAATTAATTTCTGAATAAATTAATTTATATACGAAGATCATAATGTATGAAGAAGATATTGGACAAAAAACAGGAAGAATGAAAAGTCTATTTTTCTGTTTATTGTTTAACAGCAGCAGACGATAGCGAAGGGAAAGGGGCTAAGCCCTCCCTGTGAAGTAAGAGTAAATCAGATCAATGAAGTGCAATCAGACTTTTACCAATAGCAATATTGTTAAATGAAGTGATTTTACATATTGTGTAATCAAGTACCGTAAATGAATGTGAAGAATTTTCATACCGTCTTCAAATAAAAAAAATCTCAGAGTGACCGGGTTGTACATCCGTTTCCCCTTGTTCCTTAGCTCTTGCTCAGTGAGCTGCCCGAAGGAAGTGCGGGTGCGCGTGGCGCGGCCCGGCGCCGGAGGAGCGTCTGCCGCCCAGAGGGCGCGTGTGGAAACAAGCGCCTCGCACGGCAGCCGCCGAATTTAATCAGCCCGCGACGCGACGCGACGCGACGCGACGCGACGCGGGGCGGCGCGGCGATGGCCGCCTTTCAGCGTCGCGCATTGTGCCGGGCTCGGAACTAACCGGGTAATGAGGTTCCGCGGCGCGGCGGGCGGAGGGGGCGGCTCCTTCCGCGAACCGTGACGCGGCAGCGCGAACAAAAGACGAACATCCATCAGCCTCGCGCGACCCCCGGCGGCCCCCTCGCCCCCCAGCGGCCCCCCGCGGGCGCCCCCCGCGCCATTGGCCGCCCCCGCGCTCCGCCCTCGCGCCGCCGGCCCGCGCCGCCATTGGCGATCGCCCCCGCCCCGACACGCCTTCCTGGAAGACGCTTCCCGCAAGCGCCGCCGCCGCCGCCGCCCGGGGCGTCAGTCAAAGTGGCAGGCAGCACTCGCCGCCGATTAAAAAGCTCCCGAGGGCAGCTCATGAAGGCCCGGTCCACGTGCTTACTCGAAAGCGCTGTGGAGACCACGTTTCACATAGCCAAGGCCCGATTCATAAATAGACACAAGGCACTCCGGGCGAGGGAGAACCAGAATTTTGGAAGGACGTATGCTAAATAGAGAAAGCTGGAGAGAGGACATTTTGAACTATAATTTCTCAATTAAAAATAATTAATTTTTCTATTTAATTTTGCCTGCGTTATGCTAATTCGTAGATTATCATTTCGAAACATTGATGAAGTGCCGTATTGCTACAAGAATAAAGCTGCGCGACTCTCAAGTTTTAGTACGCGCTGAATGCCAGTCTGACAATTACGGTTCTTTTGGACGTGAAACGGGCCTTTTCGAAACTAGGTAGGCAAAAAGGCAGTAAAAAATCTCAAAATAGGCACTTAAATAGGCAATTAAACTGAGAAATGACACTCAAGTATAAGTAAATATAACTGTTCATATTTTCTGCTAATTTATTATAGTAACAAATTACTACAAAGGGATGGAACCAAATGAGATATACACATCAACCACCGTAAATAATTAACTATTCATGTAAACCTCTCGTAGATGACGAGTCTTTCAACCAAACGTATTATAATAGTATCTGCTAAAGCCAAGACAAAAGTGCCAAACAAACATCTTGAAAAGTATCAAATACTGAAATAGTGTATTACCAATTCCTGTATGCAGTGCATTACCAAATATTGTTCAAGATATGTTGAAGTAAACTGTGATGTCCTGTCCTGTCACTCAAAATATTTTTGTAGGTTGAAAAAGACCTTTCTACCTCACGTGAACACATAGGTGCATATTTCATAGAAAACAGTCTCATGGGTTTAAAGATATATATCTAACTTTTGCCTTCCAATATCGAACTCACTTTTACCATCATGATCCAACCCGAATTACTTTGCAGTACTTTTTCAAATTTTGCCTCTACTTCTTTACCGATGTTGCATGAAACTTGACTTCAATCTTAAGTTTGAAGAGTTCAAATTGTAGTTATTGCATCCACAAGAGGCATACCTCTAAAATATCAGGGATTTTACTGAAGTTAGTTGCGATATAAGCCAGGTACTGCAAGATTTAGAGATACTAAGGCTTTTTTGTTTCAGATATAGCGACAGCTTCGTCTTTGTCAAAAAAAAAATGCAAATTATATTAGTGGCATACAAAGCTTTAGGATTTTCTAGGCATTTATTAAATTACACCAACTTTTTAATGAAAATTATTCTTTAAGAGAAGCGATTGGGCTGGGCAATTGTTTCAAATCTAGATACATTGTTAAGTAGCGCGACTTTAAACCATAAATTCAAATGGAGAACATGTCCTCGAAAAGGGAAAATAAGGCAAAAGTCGGCATTGATCCCACAATAGGCACTCATTTTCAAAATATGCACCATAAAAATCTATTGTGTGAATGCATTAATAATGAAACGAATTAATATATCGACAGCCTATGATTCTGAGCATCAGAACAAAAAAGGCAAAAAGAGCGAAATCTGCTCTCTAGACGTGACATTTAACCCTGACGGTAGGAGAAATAAAGAACAAACATGAATGTCTCGGTAAAAGCAATTAATTTCTCTATAAACAATTTTACAAGATGTATTACAATTCTAATGATATTTTAGAATGGAAAGTGTGGTGCTGTAAACCCTTCATTTGAAATCAGATTAAATAAAGTTATTATTTGAGATTTGTTCAAGCTTCAGAATAATTCTCCGTTTCCCTGTCACTTTCGCTCATCTCTGAATCTTCAACTTGCTTATGTTAAAAATTCAGTAAAGCAAAAATAACGAACAACATCGTTATGCAATTTTTATTTTTCGCCAACGTCATAAAGAGTATGGGCCTAGCACATTGGTTTTTCTAAAATGCTTCGTTCGCACTTTCACACTTTCACAACAATGCCACGATCACACTTCCCCAAAGATAAACCGAAACCTCCGTAATATTTCTTTTCCTCTCTCAACTTCAAATTCAATTGTAAAAGTGCCTTGTCATACACCATTTTCTTATTAAAATTTAACAAAACGAACTTACTTATTAAATTTCATTAATATTTTAAATTTTTTGATAAAACTAATTATAATACCTGGGGTTCCTAAAATGTTTACGAAAATATGTCAACATTTGTAATCGTCTCAGAGACAATGTATGTCGAACAGAAAGCAGTAAATGTCAAAAAACTGAAAAGCAGCGCTGGGCATTGAAATTTACTCGAAGAGTTCAGTCGCAAAGTTCAAAACAGGAGTGATAATAATGTTTCAACTCGAGTCCATGGTGGACAATACTCCAGTCAAATCGATAAATAATACTTCAACGAGTATTATTGTCAGGATAAAAGGACACTATTTAAATCACTGTGCTCATTTTCTGGCAGCCATTCAATGCACGAAGAATCTTCCATTTAGAAGATTGAAGACCCTTGGATAATAATGGGAAAAACCCAACTCACAATAAATTTGAATCAGGACACAATCGTAAATTTTATTAGAACTTCGAGGGACATCAAAAGAATATGAATCAGAACTTCTAGATTTTTCAAGAAATGTTCAATGATCTGCTCTGAGGAAGATTAAAAAAAACGGTAAATCACCAACGACGATTCCGACCCAAATTACGAAGTAATTCTGTGGAATACAAATACCTCTAAGCTGAAGAGAGAAAGAAAGGAATATTTTGAGTTTTTTAAGATTTAGAAGAGAGAATTTGACGGATATTACAATTTCCTATGTCAACATTTTCAAACTTCAAACAAACAAAACTTTAAATAAATATTCATGAAGTATTGAACAATACAAAACTTTTGCAATGCTCTTGGAATACCGACTGTGCCGCTCGTTGATGCAAATGCTATTTCTAAAGGGCAATTAAGAAAGTGGCAGTAGATACTTCGAATTTTTCACACTTTTCAGAGTTGTTTTTGATCGTAATTAGTGAAGAGTGAATGTCAGTATGTCGTACGCATTTGCAAACATTACCTAGGTGAGTAGACAAAAATTAATTAGAGATTTTTACAGTGAATTTCCAAAATATGCTTTCAAGGAACATAAACGCGTATCAAACTGCTCATCTTTTCTTCAGTATTTCAGTGGTTAGTGGAAGGAAAAGGTATGGTTCTCAAAATACAAATAATTTTTCAATTTTCGCATCCCAGCAAGTTGACACCCTGACTCTCCAAAACCCCCTCTGTTCCTCGTAACAAATCAAGGAAAATTAAATAATATTGCAAAAAGTAGGGTTTTTTGCAACCCTACTTTTGTTTTTTGATTAACTGTTTTGATTTTTTTTGTGGTGATTTATTTTCTTTGTCATTTTATTTTATGTTGGTTAAGGCTATTAATTATAATAATTTTATTTGTAAATTATCATTTGTTATTTTATTTTGTATATCATGAGTTTTTTTTGTTTAGTAATGCAATGAAAATTAATGTGATTGCGGGTAGGATAGTTCAAATAATTTCAATAGTTTGTCCTTTGCCCGACCCGGTATTTTCGCACTACTTTACTTTGCTTTCTCAAGAGTAAAACCCTTTTCTATTATTTTTGTGACTATAAAGGAAAGCGAAAAGCTAACTCTCAAGTAATACTGAATAAGCCTTTATTAAAAACTTGTTCCCAACATCAATTGCAATGTTACTTTAGTTTGATATTCTATATGTACATTAGAAGTTACAATTATACATTTTTTGAATAAATAAACAAGTTTCACTAGCAACTTTCCTTGTTAATGGAAAGGATAGACAAATGGATAGGGAAAGGAAATTTAAAAATAGGCGAAAACAAAATGGGAGCCTGGGTTTGGGTACGTAGTAAAATAGTTTAAAATGTTATTTTTGAGCTCCGAGATCATAATAATCTTTGAAAATTCAAGATGGTATCAAGGAAGTTTAACTAAACCAACTTAACTCGAAAATAAGTTGTTTCAAGATTCGTGAAAGGATGCTTTTAGGGGGAAAAAAGCAATAAATTATAAGGGTAGTACGCGAATGATGTAATGAGCAGTGAATGAAGAAAACATCACTGACTTTTATTGCGTTCCTGATTTCTACGGGTCCACGTCAAGTAAAAGGAGAAAAACCGAACACAGGCAGGAACGGTTTATTGATAAAGGAAAAGCGTACTTCATAAAAAATTCAGTCAAGTGATCCCCTAAAATAAAAAAGAACGAAAGAAATTATTGAATATTTTGTAATTATAGTTACTATTGTAATTCCGGACGCATCAACAGCTATACAGCTGCTATATTAGTATCGTAAGTGCATTTTTATATCGGGAGGTGGCGGTGATCTTCCCGCTAGATGGTGAGATCCGAAGACGACCTCTAAGTCGGCGTATAGGGTATTCCCCTTCCAGGAATCTCCCACCAGCTGACACCTCCCTGGACCGGTCAAACTCTAAGCTCCCAACAGGTTTCCCGATCGATTAATTGATTCGAAATACCGGGCGCGTCAACTGCTAAGGTCATTTGTCCAGTAGCGTAGTGCATGATTTTATAGAGGTGGCGGTGATCTTCCGCCGCTGGATGACGAGATCGGCGCCGACCAACCAGTCGGCTTGCAGGGTATTTCCCACCAGCGAGGCACAGCCCCAGCCGGTACAAGCTCTAAGTCCCCGACTCCTGCTGGTGGTAGTGTAGTGCATGCAAGTGTAAGTGTGCGTAAGGGATAGGATAAGACAGGGACGAGGAAGGAAAGTTTGCACGGTCCGCGGCCAGGGTTAGGGTACTGCCCCGGCATTCGCCTAGTGTTGATCGGAGAAACAATAGAAAACTATTCATCAGAGCAGCCGAACACAAGAATTCTCCAACAGAGAGCTGCTGATTTTGAGCTAGCTATGTAGTTAGTGTCGAAAACGCTGGCAGCGTCGGGATTCGAACCCGAGGACGTCTCGTTCAGGGGCACAGAAGACATGTCAGTGAGCCACCTTAGTCGATCAAAGGAAGAAAGAAGGAAAGAATAAAAGAAAAGATACGCGAAAGCGAAGAAAGGGCGTAAGCCGAGAAGAGAACAGAGGCGGCGGCGTGCCCGCGCGGGTCGTTGGCCTAAGTGGTCGAGGCCGCGCGCCCGAGGACGAGGGCCGGGGAAGGGTGGGGCGGGGCGGCCGTCAGGCAGCCGGCAGATAAGCGGGTGGCGGCGCGGGCGGCGGAGGCCAGAACCAGAGCGCGCCCCCGCCCCCGGCCCCGCCGCCGTCGGCCACGCCCTGCGGCAATCATGACGTCACCGTCGGAGTGCCCTCCTCTCCGCCAGCGCCCTAATTATCACCTTTCAATGCGCCCGCGCCCAGCGCCCCGCGCCTGCCACAGCAACGCCCGCCGCCCCGCCCCACCGCGCCGCGCCCACCGGCCCCGCCCCCGAAGAGGCAGCGCTGGGCCGTCGGCGATCGTCCGAAAGCCACGAAGCGCTCGAGAGAGGCACGGGGTAGCAGTACAAATACCTCAACTTTGTGCAATCGGACATTCAAATTTTAAAACATTGTTGGAAAACAATTCGATGCGCATTTTCTCGTGATCCAAAGCGAAGAAAGGTGAGATCAGTTCAGTTCATTTTATTATAAACAACACCTAGCCCACCTAGCGGCTCATGGATATTCAGCTAGTATTCTGTGAGACGGTCCCGGGTTTGGTTCCCGGCCGAAGTAAAAATAAAACTATATAGAAACATAAATGGTCTCAGCTTCTATCGTTGAGTGACGAAAGGAAAGCTCGAGTAGCCCAAGTAATGGTGATGGGTATAAGTCATCCTTACTACATGTTTCTCTTTACCCCCGGGCGTGGATAATAAAAAAAACGGTATCCAGGCCTCGGAACTTTGCTAGCTGGCAAAAGTCACATTAATCGGACCCTAGAATGCCAAATAAATGCATAGATATATTCGAAGATACATAGTGGACTTGCGCCTTCTAACACATGCTGCAGCCAGAATCCCTCTTTTGTGGGTCCTTGATACCGAGAAAGCAATCGAAAGCAAAACACCCGCCTGTCCGTCCATCTGTGAACACTACTAGCGCCTAAACCATTCGTAGCATTTTTTTTTAATTGAAGAAACCCCTATCGATCTGGCACAAGTCGAAGCTCTGAGATTTTGAAAAAGATTCTGTAAAATATGGCGGTACTTTACATGAATCCCCCCGGTCTTTTTCAAATTTTTCTCAAAAACCGTTCCAAATTTTTTCTTTGAATTTCTTGTAAGAATAGAGTAAAATTCACTTATAAAGTGGCGTAGGTCCGATTTTCACAAAACTCTAAATTTTCGAAAATTACAAAATTTTGAATTTTGTTCGGTATCTTCCTACAACTACAAAATTGAAGACGGATATTTCCTCCACATCAAATTTATTCTCCAAACTGGGTTCTTTCATTAAGGTCATGTACATTTTTTTGAAAATTTTATTAGTTTTCGCGCAATATTTGCAATTTTAAAAAAATTACAGAAAAAACAAGTTACAAAAACGGCTCCAAATTTTTTAAAACTTTGATAGTGATAGTGCTAAATGTACTCTATAAGATGATATAAGCGCCATATTGCTCTTTTTACTTTCTCGCCTTACGAATTCTTCGTAAGAAGAGAAAGTTATGTAATCGTGCGGCGGAAAACGGAGAATTTTCGCCAGAAAATCTCTTATAGCAGGGGTCTGGTGACAGAAAAGTGGATAAAAACTGTTGCTAAATTAAGAAAAAAAATCCTCTATCTCGAGGTGTAGTCAAAATTCATGATTTGTTGCTTCTTCATACTTCAAAATCGATTGACGGCATTCCGTCCGTCTGTCCGTCTGTGGTCAACGCTAGCGCCTAAACCGTTCGGTCGATTTTCTTCAAAATTGATATTCCCCGATGGTTTTGACTCGTCTCAAGGCCTCTTGAATTTGAAACCGATATATTAGTATTTGAGGATACTTTACATGAAGCCCATTTTGAGATTTTATGAATTAAAAAAAAATGGCTCCAAATTTTTTGATTGTATTTTGTTGTTGAATAGTGCGAAGAACGTTGAAGGGAATGACGTAGGCATCATTTTCGTTGATTAGGCCCTATTTTTCGAAAATTGTAAAAAACTGTTTAAAAACGGCAAAATTGAAGATAGAGATTTTCGCCTCAGACAAAGTCGGTTGTACAAAATCAGCACTTCAAATAAGGTCATGTACCATTTTTTGGAAAAACGATTAGTTTTTGCGTAAATCGCGTTATTTTCCAAATGCCGATCATCCGATGAATTATGTGGAGTAAACAGTTCACCGCTGCCTTTCTTGGTCATGTTTTTTGAAAGACAAGTTTTTCGCATGTTGACAATTACCGGCATCGTAATGATAGAACTGATACAAGTATGTTTTGACTGAAATATAAGCACTAGTCCGGCAAGTCGGTTTCGTAGCGCCTTTGGTTAATGCACCTGCGGGTTGGGCTCTTCAATAAGGAAGGTACCGAGTTCGATCCCCCGAGGGGAATTTTAATTTGATGAATGTGTTGTGGCCGAAAAAAAACATTGAAGAGTGTAGATACTTTATTGAAATTCATTTGAAGTACTTCTACTCACGAATAGATTCTATATAGATAAATAGACAGGACTTGTCTGTGTTTTCCCTAACTGCGTTTGTAAACAATTTTTCAACTCTCTTATTTGATTTCTGAAGCGTATGACATGTCAAATGACCAGTTGTCTAGTATATATATGTATGAACCGATTTAAGTAAAATTATGAGCATTTCGGTTTGTTCTATTCTTTTATGGCTCTGTTCGACAGAGGTGGTGTTGGTGTTACGTAGTGGTATAAGTGCTGGTTGGTTGAATTTGAGTTTCGTTCGTCGGGTCTGGGTACCGAAATGGTTTGCTGGTATAGTACACTTTTGCTTGTTTATGGAGTAGTGGAATAGCAATAAGGACCGTATAGAAGCAGAGCGAGAAAGTATGTGCGTTGGAAGCACCACTAGTTTGTTGTTGTTTTTTCAAAAATTTAAAAAAAAATTTGACTTGTCTCTCACGTCGTTAATATTTACATTAGTGGCGATTTGTTCACATTATTGTATTTACGACTACACGTGCTCGTGTATAAGAATCGCGGAGTATAAGAATGTCAACACGCACAAATAATATTCTTCACCTTAGCGGATTAACACACTTTAAGAATACATACTCTGTGATCTCACAATTGATTGACTGAGGCACCGGCAACTTTCCTTTACCTATCGCAACTGGTTATCTACCCCTCCCCTTTCTACTCCTAACAAAAAGCAATAATATTCCTAAAATAATAAAAATAACACCGCGACAACATAAAAAACGCAACAGAGAGCAGATAAAATTGCATTTCCAGAGGAAATTTCAGGTGATAGTGAATAATGATTTTTACCTATTCACAACAGGGCACTGAACTACATAACAATCGCATTTTTTTTTCTGCGGCAAATTTCATTGTCGCACCGTTTGATGAGATATGTATGTCGTGTTGAGCACCACTAGTTCTTATTAAAATGTAACTGTTTTGTAATACTAATAACTCTGAAGTTTGGAAGCAAGAATGCATGAGGTTGACGTAAAAGAGTTTGATTCTCCCAATACTGACAGCGTATTCTTCATGTCACGCGTATTTAATTTATACAAACAGAAACAGAATGTCCTGACACCTCAATGCCACATTATACTCGATTCAAACATTTGCTTGTACTTTAAAAGTCCGTCTGAATACAATAATTCCATTAATTGGATTGCGACGTGAATAGTAAGAACTACTTACAGTGACTGGTTTGCATTTTGGGAAATAGTTAACATACCAATGTACTATTTCTCATTTTAACAATGAACACATATGCTTACGTGACTACCAAGTTAACGCTGTATGGTTACTATTTTGCATCGAATATATCTTTGTTGATAAATTGTAGAGTAGAATTGCACTAAAGTGCACGTCAAAACGTTCTTTACTAACTTCCCAAGCCGATAAGAGAATAAAGCGGAAAAGAGCTCACAACACATCTGGCAACCCTGAGTGTTTCAAACGAAAATCTTGGATTTAAATGATAAATGCGTATAGGTGTATGTATACTGAAGTGCGTAATTTTATGTGTAGTATATGTTTATTCTTATATGTGCTAATTCAGATTTTAATTTATCGTTATAAGTGAAACTGCCATGTGAGTTATACCTTCGGATACGCAATCAGTAAGATTGCGTCCGCTAGTGTTTCGGCAGGAAGAGCACGATCATGATCTTTCTACTGCAAGCAGTGGCGTAGACGGACACACGTGCGTGATTTGAGGTTTATTACTGAAGAGTTTTGTTTTTTTGGAACTTAAATGATACGAAAAACATTATTAAGGCAGGAAGTCCAAAGCCGGACGCTTACTCTAATTACTACTTCGAAAGCCTCTGTAAGGAAAGCCCACTTTTTGAAACCAATGAATAGTTTACCAGCCATATTGCTTACCCAAACTAAGCTCTTCACCCCACGCCACTGGATATAAGAGTACATATTCTCCATCTTCCATTTCTTCGTATATCCAATTTTGGGTCCTTTTTGGCAGATATAAAAATGAACTTCGCAAAAAGAAGATGCTGCCAAACATGTTACATCTTATCAACTTGAACATTCTAAGACCGGTAGGAAATATTCTTCTCGCACGTCTGCTTCTGAACGCAGACAGTCCTGAGAGGCGCGCACATAAACGGCCTCTCCGAAGTGAATCCCGATGCACCGGCCCACGCGACGCATCGCGGGTCCTATCGATATCTTTTTAATAACAGTGCTCGCGAAAGACTGCGCGCGAAAGGCGGGGGCTGCGAGGCGCGATCGCCCGACTGCGCGCAACGGGCGGGCAACGCGTCGGGGGCGGGGCCGAAGGGGCGGGGCCGGAGAGACGCGGGTCGCGCGGAGCAGGGCGTAGAGAGAAGCACGCGGGCGGGGCGGCGTTCGGTGGGCGGGGTTCGCTTTCCGGGGCGGGCGTCCAGATGAAGCCGGTGATACACCTTTGCTCGGGGCGGGGTTCGGTGGGGGCGGGACGCGGTGGGGCGGGACAGGGCGAGACATTAGGGGCCGGGCGGGCCGAGACCGGGCGGCGGCGAGGCGGGGAGAAACGAGGCAAGACCGAACGGGGCGGGGCGGCGCGGGGCGGGGACTGACGGGTGGAACGGAGCAGCGCGAATCGGTGACAGCGCCTGCAGCGACACGCCGAGCGCGAAGGGGCGTGGAGCGCGAAAGTCGGCGCGCACGCCAAACGCCCGGCACGCTGCCTGGCAGCATAGGCAGATAACTATCCTACATTTACGATAATTCCTTATTATATACGGTCTACGATTATCGTACAGAAAGGAACAATAAACGTAGGGGACACTTGCTTATATTGAACTACCTTTTGGAAAAACAAGTTTTTTTACGTACCAATAAATTGTCACATGTTCTAACACAAGTACGGACAATGTATGTTCGTCTTTATCCACAATTTGAAACTAATTTTCAGACTTCTCAGAAACTTTATGAATAATAAAACAATAGACCTCTACTAAACTTAAAATTAAGAAACTGGTTTCCCAAATTAAATCTCAAGGATCCTAAGCAGATATATAAATTCAAGAAACTCAATAATTTAACTCGCTACAGTATTTTAAGATAAAGTGTGTTAATACACATAAAATAACATGAAAAAAACAATTAAAACGATACAACTCAATTACTGAACCATGGTTGTGTAGTTGTGTTGTGTAGTTGTAGTTGTGGAGTTGTGTGCACAAAAATATATTTTCTTCCCTGGAAGTACTCCAGCACACATTTCGTGGGCCCATTGATGACATTTCATATACTGTATCATGTCTTCTACTGATTTTATACCAGATATAGTCTTGCATCAGTCATCTTCTCTGGTGTTCATTTGTTTTTATGACTTTGCCACCATTTTTTAAGTCTAGGAGTCTTTTCTTTGATTTAATTTTCTTAGCCTTTTCTTTTTCTTTCTTTCCTTAGCCAATATCAAGTTTGCTTTGTTGGGAATGCTGGATAAAATAAAGGCTATTAGTGCTCCTTTTGTACTTCTCTTTACGTTTCCTCTGCATTGCAGGATTGGAGATGGTTTCTCAATAGAAGCAAACCGGCCTAGGTTTTGAGGTGTGCTTACAGGACACATACAGTAGATAAAATACAGGATAGATTCGCTTTTGCCGCCAATGAGAATAATAATCGAATACGCCACTTCTTAAACATATGTACGAATTATTATATATAATATATATATTACATATAAATATATATTACATATAAATATATATTACATATAAATATATATATATTTATATGTAAATACATTATAAAATCTCTGTATTTCCATTTGTATCCTCACGTACAATACTTGTACGTTAATAATAGATGACGCAGTACGATATTCACTTTTCAATTGTCTATAGACCTTTTTGAATGCAACCCAAACTACAATCCCTAATCTACTCATCGTAATGCTCCTTGATTTCATTCGTGAAATAAACCTAGGAAACCCTCCTATAGCAACACTGGGCCGTAGCATTCCCGCGAGATTGCGCAGTCCTGCACTTGTACCTGCTTCAAATAGTGAGCTTTTCCGTACACAGAAATCCTTCGAAGACTTTTCTAAGAGACGAGGTAATTTGCACTTTCGTGGAATCTAAAGGAAATTGTATTATAAACTCCGCCTCTCTGGATTTCAAATTACATAGATCTTGTGAGGGAAGCTCTGAAAATCGGAGTCCCTTCTGCTACAATAAAATTAGTACCTTTGGAATCGATAACTTGGAGATCTAAGTTTAGAAACCAGAGAAATTAAAATATTTGGTAAACCTCAGAAGAGTAAGATGTTTACCACCAAAAATGTTTTCTCCATTTTCTTCAAACAGAACGACGGGAACGAAACGCAGCATCATACAATCCGCCGAAATGTAATAGTGATAATTTCACGAATTCACATCACTCTCACTGATATCAGAGTGATTTTTGTGAATTTACGTGTTCATAGGGCAGTAAAATACAAGGAAACAATCGTAAGTTCTTATTACTTTAAGCCTACATGAAGTTCCAGATCTATTAGACAAAATTTTCATTATCATCATCATCATCATCAATAACAACAGACAACAACATATCTGCCAACATCAAATAATTACTTCCTCTTCGCACTTCTACCACGCTCTTTGTTTAACCTGAGACATTTGGGTGCTCATCGTCCAAATTATACTTGAGCAGCACTTTACTATCTGGTGCTATGTGCTTGGATAGCTACACCTTGAATGAAGTGGAGGAAGAGACAACCTGCACGGCTGAATCCGTTCTCGTATATACACATTACACATCTGGTATTCGATGAGTAGCGGGCGACCGATCGCTCAGTCCCGAGTAGTGATTGATTGAATTGGATTGGATGAATTGCTTGCTATTTGCCCGAGATGGGTACTCGTCCTATCCACGGCGCAACTAGGCAGCATTTCCAATGTAGTGTCCAGTGTATCCTAAATCGGCGAGTTTTTACCTAGAACTTGCTACATCAAGATACTGACTACGCCTGAGGTACGCTCAAAGCACGCGCGAACTCCAATATAACGTTAAAACTAGTAGTGCTATAGCAACACATACTTTCCCGTATTATTGAAAACAGCTATCTAGTTTCACACTGTGCCAAAAATCCCTAGTAATTGTGTTTCATGAATTTACGCTGTCATATTCTCAATTGTTTAATTTTATTATTATTCTATATTTAATTAGCGGAATCCGGCAGTCGTTAATCTGCTTTTTATCTCTCTTTTTCTCATTCCCTCTGCCTTTCTCGATTCATCTCTCCGCCTCTCTCTCTCTCTCCCCGCCTCTCTCTCTCCGCCTCTCTCTCTCCGCCTCTCTCTCCGTCTCTCTTTCTCCGTCTCTCTGTCTCTGTCTCAATCTGACTCTGTCTCTATGTGTCTCTCTCTGTCAGTCTCTGTCTCTGCCTCTCTCTGTCTCTTTCATTTACATTTAGTTGCAGATTCTACAGGTCTCTGAGCAGGTAAGGTAATATTGAGTAGTGCCGGACCAGCAAAAAAGTAATAGAATGTTCAAGAAGATTTCATCCCGTAGATTACAGTATGAGAAACGTTCCTTTGATGCCTTGGCCTTCAAAATTTTAGTTTTTAATGCCCAAAAAACGCTTCGTTTAGGAGTTATTTAACGATATAAATTCAAAAATCCTACCAAGCGCAGCGGGTTGCATTAGACATGAATATTTAGTTTTAAATTTTTGACATAAATATTCAGTTTTAATATTTAGTAGTAAAAACTCTATAGTGCCATCTAGCGCAATTTTGTCCCTATTTTAATAGGTTTTGTGATACTACTCATTCTTTCAGGCTTTTCAATCTACTCAATTCTCCATGTTCATGTTCATTAACCAAACATACCATTGTTCCTCGTCAACTGTTATACGAAACAACCTTGAATAACTGTGACTTATAAGACTGAGGAACACGGTTCATTTGGCCTGTCTCCACGCCATTCATTTTTGTAAAAATCATATGTTCTCTCTCCAACTTTCCCTATTTTCACAAAAGAAACTGACGTCATTTTCTGCGCTTGTGCTTAGCCAATTAAGAAAGGGCTTTTCTGCTCTATTTTTCATAAAACTTGTCACCAGCGAAAGTGTCACGAGACACTTTTTAAGTTTTCCTTTCTTGTGAATAAGGAATAAAATTATTATTAAAAATCCAAAAATGTTTTTCATTAAAGTTTCATTTAATAAATTTCAAGACGAACGTCTGTTAAATTCAATAAAATTTCTAGTTAACTGAGGAGAAAGCTTTGCAGTGACACTTTAATACAGTACCAGGAATAAAATATATCCACAAACAAGAAAGAAGAAAGTTGTAAATAATTGCGACATCAATCTCTATAAATTACGCCCAATTTATATTGCTATAGAATTAAGTATTTCGTCCCCACGATTCAAAAGAAATCAGAAAGAAAGTTCTATTGCGGTACACGTTTTCCACAGAAATACATACCAGTACATTACACTTTCGCCCACCTTTCATCCAACACTTAAATAAAATCAAGCGCTCTGGCGATGAACTCATAAGAATCCTTTGAATAACCAGCGCACCCTCTATCACGTTAACTTTTCAAGAGTACAGTATTGCATCTGCTGCTGAGCACCAGTCGCTATCTGCGCGATGGGGTGGCGAATGTCGCCGCCTGCGAAGCGCCACCCGATCCGCGCGGCGGCAACCCGATGCCGCGCGCGTCGAGTATCGCTGGTAACGAGAGGGGAGGGGGCGACCGGGCGAGTTTTACGAACATAATAAGGCGACTGCGCGCTTTTATGGGCTATAACCCTCGCGGGTGCACGATCCCGTGTCCTCGCCGGCTCGCGCCCGACAGTGCGTGGAGAATAGGGGCGGGGGAGGGGGAGGGGGAGGGGCGGCGCGGGCCCCGCCCTGGCCCACACGCGGCGAGGGGCGCCCGGGGGAGGTGAAATTACAAACGCGGCCGCGCAGTGGCGGCAAAGAGCTGGGTGCGACTGGGAACGAGCGAGACGGCTCGCGACGACAGGGAAACGCGAGATGTGTGCCCGTGGGGGGGGGGGGGGACACGAGAGTTATGGCGGGCGGAGCGGCGTGGTTTTCAAATACGACCACGGTTTCCGCGTTCGTTTCGCGCGCCCACTCAAGTAACACCGGAAGGAAACACAAGTCGATATGGTGCACGCTTTATCTGCTATTCCAGGCGTTCTCTTCAGTACTGTAATATTCATTATGGTATGAAAATCGCATAGTATCTAACATTTTCTCTATTTAAATTACTCAAGAGAACCAACGAACTCTTAGATTGAAATTTGCTATCATTTCTTTACTATTTCATGATAATTCCGGGTGGAAGATTTACATTTTTCTAAGTCGCCAATTTATACAATTTTGAGGTGTGGATAAATGATTGGAGATGGGTGCTGTTGGGGGACGGGAGGGTTGGACGAGTGGTAAGATCTAGTGGTTTAAGAACAAAACTAAATTCAACAAAGTAACAAGTTTTTTGCGGAAATTAATTGGAAATATCGAACAACAAACTAAAAGTAAAGGAGTGTATTTCAGTCAAATTATTTTACATTCAAATGATTAATTTTATATACAAAATCCATCATTTTTTGTCAGAATGTGTGATTATTTGCAAATCAATTCTGAGGTAGAACTCTTTAGTTTAGAAGAATTCGCACATTTCAAAGTGTAAATCTTTCTAACTACAAAAATCTTTGAAAAAACAAAAAGTGTGTGTTATGTGAGAAAACGGTACTTTTTCACTTTCATTCATTTTTTTTTTTACTTTCATATGAACATGATTTTCACCGAATTTTGGGGACTTATTTTCATTCATTTACTTTAGTTTGATAATAATTGCAATGTTATATTGTATATAGCCTTATGTTGCTTCGTAATATGGCCTCTAAAGGTTATAACTTAAACTTACTCTCTATTTTTCCCTTGAAAAATTAAAATTCTATTTAGTGAGAACTAAATTCATACAGGAAATCGTCAATGCGTTATAATCTACAATTGCGTCTAACCTAAACTCCGGTGTGAATGTAAATAACAGGCGCAGTGGACGCATAGTGTCGTACATGAGTTCATGTTTTCTTTTTCCATGCACTTATTTTCCTCATACGCCGAATAGTACCTGGCAATGTACTTAACCTGCTTTTAAAATACGGACAAACACAATTTGGAGACAGTTTTCATGCTCTGGGCGAAATCCGAATATTCAAAAGCCAAAAGATATGAACTCGATGTCAGATTATCCTGTTACAAGCCACTCCTTCGCTTGAGATCTGCGCTTGACAGCACGTGTTTTTGTAAACGTTTCTCAGAAGCGATGTCGCTTATGGGAACATAACCCGTCTGCTAGTTATGAAACAGGAACACATGTTTAGGGCCTGAATGGGTAGACAAACACACAGACAGGCCTTCCTAGCACTCGTCTTGTGGGACATGTTGGAGACAAATTACACCACAATTATAAAATTATATCATATTCGCAAACAAGTTCGGAAAAGACATAAACGTTAGGATTATATTTTCTAAAGAAATATGACCCGTACACTTATACGCGATATACTCGTAGTTGGCTAGGACAACGGAGTCGTGGTTGTTTTGGATTTCGACAATAACAAAAAAGCATTTATCAAAATTTCCGGGGTCTAATTATTACAATAGTTATTCTTCCTCTTCGACATCAACGATTAGACCTGAAGGCCTGTTCCGTTATCTTCAATGGTAATATCATCAATCCACCGAATCTTTGATCTTCCAACTATTCTTTTGCCAGAATTCGTTTAACTATGTTCTTAGCATTTCTGTGGTCACGGGGTGAAAGTTCTTAAGTCAAAAATCTTAGTTCGGAGAAGACAAGGGTTAGATTATTGAGCCATCGCTTTTTCCTATGCTCAACGCTATTTGGCAACGTATTTTTGTCGATAAGGGGGCAACATTGGAATTCTGTCGTTTTACTAAAATAAAATATAGATGCTTAACTTGTACTTTCACTACTTAACCCAATTTCGCCAAAAATTGACTTGCGAACTCTTACCCCGTGACCACAGATTTGTCGTCATATTATGATGGGGTCCGGCGATATCTTTGAGGATTATCCGTAATTATACGTTGGAAGGATTAGAAAGGAAGGAAAGATTATAAGTAACTAATGTTATTGTTTGCAAAATTCCAATGATGTCTTAAGTAACACTCCATACTCAATTAATTAAGTATGAGATACCTACAACAAACGTGTAGCCACTTTTCTCAGAACTTCATTTTTACTTTCTCGCCCTTACAAAAGTACTTCTTAAGAAGACGAAGTTACGTAATCGTGCGCCGGAAAACGGCGAATTTTCGGCAGAAAACGCTTATTGCCGGGCCTTGGTAACAAAAAGGGATAAATCGGAGGATATTTTGATTTTTGAGTTTTTTGACATGAAGCCAGCGACTAAAATTTTATGCGTTTTCCCGAGGTTGGCACATCCGGCATTTCTGTGGACGTAGTGGTATGAGTGGCGGCAAGTAAACTTTCAGGATCGGTTGGGTATGAGATCGGGTCTCAGCGCGGAGAAAAAGTTTGCTGATTTGAAAACACTTTTGCAGGTTCATATTTTACTATAATATAACGGAGCAGTTGGAGGTAATGCGCAAAAGTAGGTGCTTTTGTAGCACCCCTAGTTTTTAATGTGCCAGCCTTGCCGCCTTCGCTCGCGGAGTTTCATCCACCGCACCCAGTGGACGTCTGCGCGGCGTTGTCCAGGCGTGGCTTCGCGACGCGCCATGTGGTGCCGTAAAAACGCCGCTGCGGACGCCACCGCGTCGCGGCGCCCTCTAACCTTTAGGCGGCGGCGCGTCTTTCAACAGCGGGGTCATCGGCATTCCCCGAAGGGCCAGTGCAGACGCTTCTGGAAAAGCATCGGTGAGATGCTTTAGGATTAGTGTCTTATTGTTTAGTAATTTATTATCAAAAAATATCACTCACGCCTGGAGCATAGGTGTATTTGTGTATGTATATATGTGTGTGCTGTCCTTTCACCCTTCACTATCATCATCATTCATCTTCCATACCGCCAGGCTAATAAGCCTGGGGAGTAAAAATCGAATACAGCGTTATGCTGATCCCTCCTAATGAATTGCTTGCCCAGCATGCCTGCGTGGCCTTTATAGGAAAAGCTATTTATTGACGATAAAATATAGTTTTCCTCCATTTTACGAGCAAATTTCACATTCATCAAGTGTCATCAAAATCATTCATCATTCAAAATCAACATTTTCTTTAAAAATTTGATCCGATTTTTACAAATTGCCATTTAGGACGAGGTTTTTGCGTTCTTTAATATTCTAAGATTAATATTTCCGTTCTACCATTAGGCAACCCAAAAATTATGGAAACGTAAAAAAATGTACTTTGGGCGGTGATAATTGGCAGCTGGCACGAGTATGTGGTAATTTTAAATAGCTATCCCAAACCCAAGGAAATAGAAAACTAATACGGGAAAGTCTGTGCCATTCTGTAGCACTACTAGTTTCCATTACCTTACAGCAAAGACCATCTTAGTCGATCAAAAGCTTTTTCAATATTCACGAATGTCATACGTTACTTCTGAAAGGACTTGTTTTTAATTATTAATAAATATATTATATTAATATAAAAACAACACCATTCCAAGGTCAACCATGTATAATGCATGTTTGCACTTTGAGTAAAATACATTCAGATATAGTTCGTAGTCTGTTATTGAAACATTTGCTATATGTCTTGTAAAAAAACAATCTGGCTTATTTTCTAATTCGACACGTTTCCTATTTCTTAAAAACTAATATTACTTCACTTTTAATTCTCTCTTCCCCCACACAGTATATTTGCCAACAGATATTTAAAAGATGTAACACTAGGAATTTGAAACATATGCCTCCGTATTTTAATAACTCAGAATTTGTATCATCAAAACTAGCTTCCTTCGTATTCTTCTTTTACTTCAGAACTGCCTTGATGGCCATGATATCCATTAAATCTTCGCGTCCTTTTTGTGGCTGTCACCACCAGCGTTTTATTTACGGATTAAATAGCTAAATGTTCTTCTTATACTATAAATCTCTATGCGGGTAGTGATCTTTCCTTAGTGAAAGATAGGTGAGGACGGGTGGCTAAAAACCGGTGAACAACGTCTAAGTGTTAACAACTCCAAAGAAATTTTCTCTTGCATTCCAGACCGGGGATTGCGCGATTGGGCCAGTATACCACCAGTGTAAAAGCAGTTATATTCATAAGTTGAAAGAAGGAACAAAACCCGTTTGCTAAGTATGTGATGGAACAAACGAGTAATTACCAAATGTTTTGGATCGTGAATATCGTACATAAAAAGTCTATATTTTCAGTTTCTTGAATAGTTGTTGCTCACTCAAACCGATTCAAGTATTTACAGTCACTGACTTCACTAGAGAGAAAAGGATACGACACACGAACAATACACTTTCGTGTGTCATATGGAAATCACTTTCCTTTAGATGACTCAGGGCATCAACTGATATCACTGAGTAGCTCTGACAAAGAGGTCCTAGGGTTCGAGTCCAGATGCTGACAGGATTTTCGGCACTGGCTAAAAAGCTAGATCGAGTTCAGCTGCTATGTGGAGGAGAATTCTAGCGTCTGGCTGCTCTGATAGGTAATTTTCCATGCTTTCTCCGATCAATACCAGGCGAATGCTGGAGCAGTATCCTAATAAATAGGCCATGGACTGTGCGCGATATATTTTTATTCCCCTCCTTGTTCTATCCTCACCCCTTACTTTCACATACTTATGCTTACTTGAACTACAGTGACCATACACGCCGGGAGACCGGTCGGGAGCTTAGAGCTTGTCCCGGCTGGAGCGATTGCCACGCTATTCGGAGACAGCTGGATAGGGAAAAACCCTCAAGCCGACATGTAGGTCGATGCCGGACCTCTCCATCCATCAGGAGAAGATCATCGCCATGATAAAATAAACTTGCACTGCACTTACGATTCTAATGACATTAGCAATTGACGCGCTCGGAAACAAGAGAGAATCGGCTTTTCCTCGTTTTACCTTTATACAGGAGGTCTTCTTTATCCTGATGCGGTCAAAGCCAGTATTCTCCATCTTTATGGTTTTAAATGTCGTAATGGCCGCTAGTAATATAATACTACAATCCCTTTCACTTTGCGCCATTTAGGGCAGCATCCGTTCCACTGCCATCGCGAACGCATCGCGTCGTTCATTTCGAGTCATCTTTGGAAGATTCTGTTCGGCTTAATATAGGGAATACATTAAGCTCCTCTTTTACTGTTTGCTTTGGAATGCGATCCGAGGGGCTAGGTTTCTTCCATCCTCTCAGAAAGTTTTCGCGGCCTGAATTCGAAGTTCCAGTTTCCAAGTCTTCACTTAAGGCTCTGCTTTTGCAGTCTGAGAAACGCTCGATCGTTTCTCGAGTACCGTGCATATTTACAAAGCGAAGCAGTTGAAACCTTTACATATTTTTGTTCGTTACAGAAATCATGTGTTCATTATTTCAAGGTTATTTAATACTAACAAGATGCGAAATAGAGTTAAAACAGCTTACATTCAAATCTCGAATATAAGCGTAAGTAAATAATTTAGATTGCAAGAATAAAGGGTACTTATCTCCAAAATATAAAAACTAGCGTACCCGTACGAGAACTCCCGCTTGCTAAACCCCATCTTCTTCCTTATTTTCACATTCCCATATTAATCCTGTAATATATATTTTTCTTCAAGATCCTCTTATCCTCCGTCACTTGTTGTTTATGTAATTCAATCGCACAGAATATCAAGTAGTTAGAAATTTCACAGACAGTTGCATCTTCTACAGGCTCTGAACAGGTGGGGTAGAATCGAGAAGCGTCGAACCAGCGAAAATGTAATAGAATGGTCAAGAAGATCTCATCCTTTAGTTTACGGTGTGAGGAACGTTTCGTTGAAGGCTTTAGTTTTTAAGGTCCTAGAACGCTTCGTTTAGGATTTATTTAACTATATATATTTAAAAAAACGTATGTGCGTTGCGAGTTGCATTTTACATGAATATTTAAATACTTTTTTTTAAAACAAATCCTTCGTATTTTTACTTGCCCATATACGTACGTATACGGAGTGATATACGTAGTATAGGGAAAGTTATGTAATGCTGCGAGAAAAATGGCGAATTTTCAGCGGAAAAAAATTCATTACCGATAACGAAAAAGTGTATAAAACCAGTTGCTAAATTAAGGGGGAAAACCCCTAACATGTGATGTAGCCTGAAACACTTTTTTCTCTGTCCTTGATATCGAAGAACCAATTGAAAGGAAAACATCCGCCTGTCCGTCCGTCTGATCATTCGTCCGTCCGTCCGTCCGTCAGTCCGTGTCTGTCTGTCTGTCCGTCGTCTGTCTGTCTGTCCTTCTGTGAACACTGCTAGCGCCTAAACCATACGTACGATTTCTTCCAAAATGGATATTCCCCGGTCGATCTGGCTCTAGTCGAAGCTTTGAGATTTTGAAAAAGATTCTTCAAATTTGGAGATACTTCACATGACGCCACTCCGACATTTTCAAAAATTTTCTCAAAAATGGCTCCAAATTTTTCTTTAAATTTCTTGTATTAATAGAGTAAAGCACTTATTAAGATGGTATAGGTCCGATTTTCAGGATAACTTTGAATTTTTGAAAATTGTGAAAGTTTGACTTTTTTTCGGCGTCTTTCTCCAACTACAAAATTGAAGATGGAGATTTTTTCTTCAAATAAAATTTGTTCAGCATATTGAGTTCTTTCATAAAGGCCATGTAAATGTTTTTCAAAACTTTTGTAGTTTTCGTGCAATATTGCGTGCAATATGTGCAATTTTAAAAAATTACAAAAACAAGATTTTCTCAAAAACGCCTCCAAATTTTTTCTTTAAACTTTGGCAGGGATAGTGGTAAATGTACTCTATCAGATGACACAAAAGCCATATTACTCTATAGGTTGGTTTTTTCAAAAATTACAAAAATGTAAATTGTTTCACATGTTTCTCACGTCGACAATATTTACATTAGCGGCGATTTTCTCACATTATTATATTTACAAGTACATGTGCTTTAAATAATGTCAAGTAAAGTTTCTCGAAAACACTACCGTTTTCTGTGAAAAGTAGCTCAAATTTCGCATTTTCAGAAACGCTCAAACGCCATTTTCTCATATATGGCTGGATTTTTTTCTTGAAACTTGTGTAACGGATAGTGCTAATTACTCTCTTTAGTATAGCGTAAAGTTTATTTTGAGTTATTTTTTTGTTTTTTCAAAAATTATATAATTGTAATTTTTTTGAAAGCTCTCTCACATCTTTAATATGCACATTACCAGCAATTAGTAAACATTATTATATTTGTGAGTGTAAGTGCTTGAAATAACTTCAAAT
The DNA here is from genome assembly GCA_031308135.1 of Acheta domesticus. NCBI lineage: Eukaryota > Metazoa > Arthropoda > Insecta > Orthoptera > Gryllidae > Acheta > Acheta domesticus. The sequence goes on along the minus strand of JAHLJT010002406.1, from coordinate 144,189,565 downwards.
AAAGTATTTTGAAACTCAAACATTTTCTGTGAAATTGAGCTTCAAATTTCGCATTTTTAGTAGCGCTAAAACGCCTTTTTGTCTTAAACGGCACATCATTTTTAAAAGAAAATTGCCATTTATGACTAGGTTTTTGTGTTCTTTAATATTCTAAAATTAATGTTTCCGTTCTACCAATAGGAAACCGAAAAATTTAGAAAATGACAAAAAAATGTACTTTTGGTGGTGATAGATGACAGCTTGCAAGAAAGAGTTCGTGGCAATTCCGAATAGCTAGCGAAGACCCAAGGAAATAGAAAACTAATACGGGAAAGTCTGTGCCATTCTGTAGCACCACTAGTTATTCATAGCATCAGAGGTTCACTATATCCGATGATCTCAAAATATAAAACAATTTTTCAATTATGAATGGTTTCATTTCAGAGGTACAATCCAAACACCCCAAATTCAAAATTTCAATTTCTCGTGCTTCCTTGCCACTTTAGTTTACCATCTTCACACACTAAATACTCTTAACTCTCTTCCATGCTTCTTGCACTGTTGAGGTTGAAACACGCTTCATTTTTGTACCTTTATCACACATGTTTTTTTCTACTTTGGACGACCCATTCCCTTCATTCACGGGATTGTAGCTAAATAGGATTTCACTAGTTTCCAACTTGTTGATCGCGTTCTTAAAGTCCTCGGGCTGGATCCGACATTGATAAGCAAATTCCTCAGTAGTACAGTTCACTCAATACTTTTCATTAGCCGTAAAAGTCACAAAAGTAACTCATTTACCTTGAAATCTGTAGTGTTGTACAAATTCGCGGGTGCTGGCGATTTTTGTCTGTTAGTAGCAATCACTGGGTTAACTACAACCGATGTTGAGATTTCACTATATCCGAATCATCTAGTGTTTGTTGTAACGAATATGGATCGGGATCAGTGACTTCACTGCACTATAACCAAAAATTCCCTACATCCACAGTCGAATTTTGTAATTTATTCCAATTATAACTACTTCATGTCAATGAACCAAATCAACCATTAAAATGTAGTTTTACACGATATTCAAAACTAACCCCAAAGGAGCGAAACCGGAGCATCGCTGCAAAAACATTGAGGTGTCAGTACACTGCGCAAGCGCGTAGCCACCATCCAAGGGGCGTGCAGAATGAAGCCCCGTGGGCGAAGTGGATGGAAGGGGCGGGGCGCGCGCGGCGATATCTCCTGCGGGGGCGCGCCCCGCCCCTCGCCCGCCAGGCCCTTCATAAAGCGCGTGCAATTCGCGGCGCGGGCGCTAACGACCGGGCGGCGAGGGCGGGGCGGCGAGGGCGGGGCGGCGAGGGCGGGGCGGGCCCGGACGCAGCGTGCGTGCCGCCCAAGCACAGCCAGCACTGTCCTGGACTCGGCCGCCGGCTCCTACGACTCGAGTCCGCACAGGGGCAGATTTTAGACACGAGCCAGACAAAGTGAATTCAGTCGCCCTAGGAGGCGAAATCTTACTCCTCTGATTAACAGCTTTCCGTGGTTTCTCTCATCAGTATCCGACGAAGGCCGGAGCACTACCATAACAAACGGGCCTCTCCGTTACACACACACTTACATGCACTACCCTACCACACATGCCAGGAGCCCAAATAAAGCTTCAAGCGTGTCCGGTCTGGAGCAGAGCCCTGCTGGGAGGAGATATCTGGAGGAGCCGACGTTCATGTTAATTAATGCATCAATCGACCCCGCCGCTATGCCACCCACGAGTGCCACTCTGTTCTCACGCTCCTTCTCCTCGTTGCATTGACGCTGCATCATTGGCAGTTCACTTGTTCCTCCACTTCTATAGTACCTCGTTGTTACTTTTTACTGGTGATCCTCTTCTAGTTCCTCAATTCATTCATTTCAGAGACACTGAGACGTCAACCAATTTACTGACTGCACTCGCTCACCTGACGCTTCCTTAACCTGCAGTCATTACCTACTCAGCCAGCCATAGAGATACACGTGTGCTGCTAACTTGCCTTTTTCTCTACAGATTTGATTCCGCCCATTCCGTAATAGTTTGCTGTATGAAGTGTCCTTTCGTGATTTAACTATATATAACTATCATCCCACTGTTCTTCCTTCCACTATTTCTGCACTTTCCTGACAGTGATGATACCCTTCTCAAATACGGAAACCCCTTCCAAATCTACTAGTATCTACTACACAGGGAAATCCGTCATACCGCCGCCGCCGCCGCCGCCAACACCAACCGAAATATCGCCCCTCTTCCCCCACCATCACTCGCCCCCGCCACTCGCACTTCTCTGGCGCCGCCGCCGCCTCCCGTGCCTTGTAATTAAGGTCGCCAGGGAGAGTGGCCACGCCCCGCGGCGGCGGCGGCGGCGGAGGGGGCGTGTCCGCCCCGTGGGAAGCTTCCCCGCCGCCAGCGCAGGGTGTCGGCGGTTCAACGCCCGTTGGCGGCGGCGGCCGTACCACCCCGTGGCGGTCACGTGGCGGAGACGCGCCCGCCGGCTATTGTAATTGCAGCCGGCGCGGAGCGGTGGGGGCGTGGTGGGGGCGGGTGTGGCCGCGGGGAGTGGCAACCCCCCGGATCGATGGGGGAGGGAAAGGGGTGGGTGGGGAGGGAGGAAAGAATGGGGAACCGTTGTAGCCGCAGGGACCCTGGAGGGGGCGGGCGGAAGCACTGACTGTTAGGGTTATCGAGCATTCTTTACAAAAACTGCGGCGCTCCATGAGAAATGAATACCCTATTCCGTGCCTCGCCCCCTCCGGGAGTGCGGTGGGAGTGGCTTTGCTATACACCTCAAACATTGAGACATTTTAGTATGGGTAAGATGTCTAGTGCTTTCCTTTCCTATGTGGTTGCGTTCTTTGTCTTCAGGAATTAATACAAGAGTACATTGAATTCCAAAGCTATTACAAGAACTGAGAATAGTTATGCGCTTTCCTTTACTTGCGTATAGAAAATTAAGCAGTACATCTGAATAAAAAGAGCATATTGTTTTAGTAAAGTAAATCTGTAGCAGTAAACCATTATTTTATCTTTATTAAATTCACATGCAAATCGACGGACATAAAATAAGCCATCTAATTTACAAAATGTACTGCATCAAAACAAAACAATAAATTCTCAAGTGCAGAGTAAAATTACCATGAATCGCCCGTTGATCCTAAAATATCTACTTTATTTAGTTGATGGCTAGATTTTTTAAGCTACATTCACATCGGACTTCTTAAAAGTGGAAAATTAATTGGGAATAGATGAGACAGAAAACGGAAAAAACTCCTAAGTGCTCAATATGATCCACATTAGCACATACACAAGAATTGTGTGCTCGTTATGTGCCTCTGTAAAGGCGGATAATTCCGAGAAACGAACAGACTTTCCGGTAGTCTTTTTGGTTATAGGACCCCTTTTTGCAGAGGGCATATAAACATGTACCTCACACATTTTCCCTGTCGGCATTATACAAAGGTTTCACATCACGTAATGAATGCACAGAATCAAAAATTACCTCCATGAAGTGAACAAGGGTTTCAGGATCCATTTTCATACTGTACAGTCTAATCTTCAATCAGGAAGAACATAGAATATAATTTAGAATATTTCTCGTTTCATTCGCACAATCTCTCAATGGAGAAATACAGCTACGGTAGGCAATAGTGAAATATGAACAAAGGTTTGTAAATATTTTTAAAGATAAAAAGTAAGAAAGTTCATGAGAGATTCGTCATATACGTCACCATTTTTTATCAATATTTACCATTACCCACATTCTAACTTTCAGCTTCGCCAGAGATTATGAATGGAGGCGTACAATTAATCATAAAAGTCCTTCATACGATAAATTAGACATACTAACTTCAATTAATTACAAAGATTATTGCTGTATTATGAAGTTAATTAAATAAAGAATGCTAACATGTGTACGTGAAATATGTGTTATTGCTCAGAATTTTTTCTTTCACATAACCGCCTCAAAGATAATCTTCCACTTCCAAATTACATAAATCCGACACAAGTTAGCGAACAGAATACAACTATGAATCTAACAATTTCCATTTATATTTACCAGTCGTAGTGGAAATCGAAGACAACACGGAGAAACTACTGTTTGGTATCCACCAAATTCCCACTCGATTCACTTAATCATGAATCAATTCAATCTAGTATTTCTCTTTTTTCATCCAACACGTTCATTCCAACTGTGCAAAAGTTGTTGGAAGTTATAGATATTTTTTCCTCAGTAAGTATCAAGGAAACAAATTCTTCTTTACCGCAAAATGCAAAAACAGCATCTCCGTGACAACTCCGCGCAAAACAAACAGTGGTGTCGGCGTTGGGGGCGCACACACTAGCGCACGAAAGTAGCAGGCGCCTCGGCCGCCGCCGCCTCCATTGCCTCCTCTTACAACGCCGCCCGCGCCGCCCCCATCGCAGCTCCCCCCACCACCACTGCCACCACTACCAACTTCGCTTCCATCGTCTTTACCGCCAACGAGAACTCCATCTCTGCCTCCAATGCCACCTGTGTGGCCCCTGCCTGCATCGCCTCCGCCAACTCCACCTCCATCGCCTCCGCCATCAATACCGAGTGCGCTTCCGTCTCCACCAAGCCCGGGGAGGTCGATAGACGCAGGTCGCGTGACGCGGCGCCGTCGAGAGGCCGGGTTCGGACCCGCCCCTGGCGGCGTTAAAATTGCATTAAAGGCCGTGGCGTGCGCCGCCGCGCCGCGCCGCGCCGCGCCGGGAGGACGCGGCCGGTTCCGCGCGGCGTGTCGCCCAGCCACCGCCTCGCGGACGGCCACGTGTGACCGCCACAGGCCTCAGCACGCGGGACTGCGCCGAGGGGCCGTGGCCGCATAGGTCTACGTAATAAAAGATTTTGTTTCCATTAATACGTTCAATTAAGCTGACAATTTGAGGTATTGATAAATTACATTTGGGGAAGAGGCTCTCCAAAACATTCCGGCCGGGGGAGGGGGGCGGGCAGAAATGTATACGCGCCTCTCGCTTGTATTTAAGCTGCGCACACCCAGGGGGATTGCTGTGTAATGTCCCGTGTAGTAAAGAAGATGAAGCGTGTCTCGCAAGGTTCAAGGTAGCGTCCCCTGCCAAGTTTTGGAAGTTTTTTCGTTCGTTTCTTTGATCTTTTTTCAATAAATAAAAACCTTTATTGAGTGATTGATTTAACATTGTTCAGTCATTGGTCTCTTTCAGATATTTATTAACACAAAATACAGAACACAACACTGGAAGACACAAATTGGATAATAGCACAAATTAGTACCTATGGGAGGAAACTCAAACGAGCTTTTCCAAATAATTTAGTGGCTTAGGTTATATAAAACATGATGTTTGAGAAAGGAGTAGAGAGGATACCGGTTTCTAAAGTCTTGGAGTAAGGAGATCTATGAGGTCTACGAGAAAATGCAAGATTTCAGAAACCTTTTGAATTTAAAAAGTCATGAGATACGGATATAAGTAGAATTGGATGGATGGATTTTTTTGTCGGAAGGGAGAGCTGTTTCTTACAAACCAAGGTGCGTGTGTATAGGAGTGGAAACGGCGTTGTACTAGGCAGGGAAAACACGTAATAAGAAAGGTCGTACGATAATTTTCTATAGTAGAAGGATGTATGTGATAGGAAGCTTCTTCGCTCTATGACGGGCAACTCATATCATGCAGTTGCCGTCCAATTTCATAGAGGTCAACATTTCTAAAGCAAGGAGTTTGCTAGGAACCATATGAAATAAGTATTTGTATCACAAATGTAAAGTTTGTATATGTATGTAAATGTAAGTATATGTATCACAATATATGTAGAAAGTGAGGTCTGGAACATTGAATGAGCTGAAGAGCATTGAATGTGGCATGTGTCGTGGCATCGAGTACCCTACCGTGCGTGAGACACAGACGTGCTCGAACAGTGCCAATTCCTAATGGGTAACACTCCGTTCTAAGTACTTCGAGGGGTGGGGGAAGCTCAATTTTGCTCGGCCGGCCCCAACCCAAATATTACGGAGAGCTCAACTATCAATAAAAATGTTTAGAGTATTCACAGAGAAAATGTTGTTCAACAATAGACTTGGACCAAGAAGTGGTGGAAAACGGGCTTCTCTCAGACGGCATGTTAACTGGCAGCACGTTTGCCAATCCCTCAAGGGCACCGATGTCACCGATGGACAACTCGTTTCTCTCTCTTTGGGTTGCCGACTCTCGCATGATTCGCATCAATGAAATCAGAGACGTACATTTTTGTCAGAGATGTCGGTAAAAAGCAAAGTTTCTTCAGGTACTATCGGTTTCCTTTGTCTCATAAGTTCCAGTACTTGCCAGTTGTCACTTCTCGCCCGAGAGTCTACTTCTAAGACACAGCTGCATTGAAATTTCTTCTCTTAAAATCTCTCCTTTTCATGAGATCTTCGTCTCGAAGATTTTAATCATCAACGTATTTCAAAGGTTTTTAACTTGTCATTTGTAACCATGAGGTGCATAAAGAATATATGTTTTCCTGGATCGTCAACAAAAACAAATTCACGGAAACACCTTTATTGTAGCACATGTTGCTCTATTTTTTCACATAATCATCACCAGAACTGAGAAATTGGTTATACTGTGGAATACCAATTTTATCCCTGTGTCGCAGAAATCTTCCGCCTGGGACAGGTAGAATACTAATGTTTGACAGCCACCTGCAACTCTGCGTCACTTTGAAACGCAAATTGCTGACCACACAGGAATTTCGTGAGGTGTAAGAGAACATGGAAATCGCTGGGGCCCAGACTACAGAATGGATGCTCATACGGTCGGATACACACTTCTCGGCTCACAACAGAACTTCTGCCGCAGTTTCGCTGAAAGGTGTTTGATTATCCATCCAGGTCTCGAATCTCGGCTCCCAGAGATTTCCATATATTGCTCAAGAAATTTCTGTTGAGTCAGTGTTCCACGAGACAAACTCACTAATCGCAAACGTACTTCTTCTAAACCGTCGTTGGGACTTGGATATAGAAATGTCTTCCAACCGCGTTAATGAATGTCGAGTGCCCCAATGTTGCTTTGTCCTTTTCAGTATCCAGCGCACAGAGGCACTTTCAGTATTGAGCGTTGCTTGCTCCCGCCCTCTTTCGCTTCATGTACTATGTATGATACTGTTCGCTGTCGGACTACACTTGCCTTCTTTGTTCGCTGACTGACCTCTCGTTGATTCAATTTGCATGCAACAAGCATGTGATAGTGTTTTTAAAGCACCATTAATGTTTCCCTGGCAATTTCGGTGCCGTTCAATTTTTGCTTTTATACTGATGTTCGAGGATAGAAAATAATTACACTAATTTTGACCATTCTTGTACATTCGTCATATTTTAAATGTTTAACACTCATAGCGACTACTACAAACTGAATTCTCGGTATGTTGTTAATAACACAGAATCAACTTACCAGAACGCAGTTTGTATATTTCCTTAAAATACTTCCATCCGCAGTGACCATCATTTTGAAACACTAAAAAATGAGTGCCCGGCATCTTTCTATTTTGGGGAATTCAAAAACATAGGAAAACCGAAAAAAACTACTAATTATCATTATAGTGTCAAAAGACTTAACTACTTGAATAATCGATTCCCATTTATTCATGCAGCTTCATAGAATCTCTAAAGTACTAAACGTTCCCACTGTCAAATCTAAGATTGTCATTTGCACAATAAATCGAAAAAAAAGAAAAACAAGAAATCTTTAAATCGAAATTCCTCTGTTTGCAGCACAAGATAAATAAGTGATATGAATTGCTGAAAATCATCAGTCAATCTTCACATATTACATTCTTCCAGAATTCTTTACAACTTGACTTGAAGCCGTAAAACTACTAATCACATTTTTTTTCGTATTTTCCAAACTTGCCTGCCATTGAACCTTTTAATATATTACACGAATATAGTTTTTTTTAAAGTCTCGATTTTGGCCGTGCACGTCCCTTTCTTCAAATACTTCTCGCCAATCCACAACGACAAAGAACTCCCCCGCTCTGCGCTGAGCGCAAACCGCGCTCTGCCCGCCGCGCCGCGCCGCGCCGCCCCCTGGTTGCGTTTAATTACCGCCCGAAATAGCCCCGCGGCTGTCGAACGCGGCGCGGCGCGGCGCAAGGGGCCGATCGCGGCAAATCGAGGTCAGCAGGGCTGGAGGGCGGGGGCGGGGAGAGCGTTTGGGGGAAGCCACACTGCACTGCCGCCCGCGTAAATCTTTCAGCGAAGCCAGCCGCCGCGCCGCCGCCGCCGCCACAAAGGTCCTTGCCTGCCGCAACCGCCGCCGTTGTTTGTTCATCGCCGCAGATTTCACCACGTTTTTATTGCTCCCACTAATTTTGTCGCCACTTCTGATGGCAAAACCTTCACACCTTCCATCACAAACATAACCGAGATTCCTTGTTTACTGTGCTTTTTTTTATTGCATCTAGGTCTAAGTCTCATAGGAGTAGTAGTCATTGGGAAAAGCAAACATTTATGCAATTTTGGTTTTCTAATAATTTACTCTCTGCTATGTTTTCAATAAAATGTTTTTGTCGTATTACAAAAGTTGATACGGCACAATGCAGGAACTTACAGGCCTTTTTTGTTCTGAAGTCTGACAACACTACATTCAGTTAATTCAGCCTCTAAGAGGGCGTTTAACAATCTTCGTTATGTACTGCTAAGAATGTTATTAACTCCTCAAATGCTACCACAGTTATCTCCTCGTCCCCGGGGAAGCGTAAATTCGAACGCGGGTACCGGCAGAGATGCCTACTCTCACACACTCGACTTTTCCGTAAACGAAAATGTGCCTTTCAGACACGTAAGCACCGCATCACCTTTACTAATCGAGCAGTTCCAATGCCAATAAGTAAGAATTTGTAGAGATAGCATGGATAAAGTTGCCTGTTGAGTGTCGAAATCTATAATTTTCTTTCCTCGAAGTTTCACAAATAACTAACAAGAGACATCCATAGAATGATATTGTAAATTGAACTCATTCTAATTTTAATAAGAAGGGTCAATTGATTTATTAACAATCATGAACATTATTTATAAAAAGCATGTTCTAAGAGTAAAGTGAACTCGTGACAATATAATGGAAAGGTTCTTCAAAGGTGATAAACCAAAACTATAGCTCGTACTGATATCTTTACCAGCAATTTATCACTACCGTAAGTATTATCACGTAATACCGAAGTATCATACCGTAAATATCAATTTTGCGTCAGAGCGTCACGAATTTCGAAAAGTAACAACAAACATAATAAATGTATACTAACGATGACAATGAGCAAAAGTCGCAGGAAGTTGGAGAGAAAAGGGAGCGCTCAGAACGAGAAGAATGTCTCCAGTTGCTCAAGCGCGGTCCGCCGAGTGCCTCTTAGCGGTGCTCCACTGCGCGGGGAAGCGGCGCTGTAAACTCCGAGGGCTCCACAGCCGGCGGCGCCCCACCCACCGATGGCCATGCTCACTGCGCGGCGTACTGTTTTACTTTTTTACGATATTACAACGCATCGGTACGTTAACGAAGTAGTGAAATATATCTTAGAGTGAGTGAATATTGATTACAACTACGAGTACCGCTGATCCCGTAAGTGTAGTGCACGTTAAATTACGGTTGGCTGTGTTTCTCCCTCTTTGCAACGAGCTACACGAAGGTTTGCGTGGTTTTCCTCCTCCAGGTATCTCCAATGCCCTCAGCCCAGAAGAGCACTGAGCTCCTGACTGGTCTCCCGACGTAGCGCGTAAGGGGAGACGAGGTGACAAGGATGAAGAAGGAAGGGTCGCGCGCGGTCCTTGGCCCAGTTTGTTAAGGTACTGATCAGACATTCACTTTGGATTTATCGAAGAAACCACGGAAAACGTTTGGTCAGAACAGCCGGCTATTAGAATTCTGCTCCATTCAGTGAGTGAATTCGACCCAGCTATGTCGAAAGTGCTAGAGTCGAAAAATCAGCCCCCGCGCCATCGAGATTCGAACCCCTCAATCAGCGGCGCTGAGCTTTCGCTGCCAGTGTGAATGGTTATCGTTCGATTGAGTAATAAATCCTAAAACCCGCACTTAACTTTATTTGTTGCTCTGGATGTATTTCTAAAAGTGTAGATTTTTGCCTTGGGTATCACTTGTTAACAACATAATTCATTTCATCTTCATCTGAGAAAGTAGTTTAAGATTTTATAATTAACACTTGTATTCTTCCAATGTAGTGCAGATTATACTTTTACTTGTATGCAAAGTAAGCAGAATAATTCTTTTTCAAGAATAATTTTAATTCTTTTTAACATTTTTCTGTCTTCTAAATAATAATATTACCAATGTCAGCGACAGCATCAATATTCGTAACAATACAGAAAACAAAAACGTTTTCATATTCCAATAATTTTCAAGGTAAGCACGTTTATCCTATTTGTTTGTGATTTGACAACATATGGAATTTAACTTTCCGCTACGACCGACGCTGAAAGATTTGCGTTTCACGCAAAACCTTTCTTCGTCACAATTTTTTTTAATATCCACAAATATTTATCTCTAAATTGTGAATATTCGTAACACATTGTTCGTGAGAAATTTTACAGGTCACATTCACGCCGTCCTCCTCAGTGTCATTTTCACTTATCATTGTCAATTCGAAATCAGATTTATCTCAAGTCACTATCATCTTCAATAAGGAAACAAGTTATTTTCGCGTCACTGAACTTGCTTTTGAACAAGTCAATGATCAGCACATACACATATGAAATCAATTAATTCACGAATGATTTCCATTATAATTAAATCTCAGAACATTCGCTAATCCTACTGCTTGTGTGGGACTTTCCTTACTATGCCCGTATAAATCGGCTTATTCATCTTGTCACTTTCTCCAACGACATAGAAATATTGTAAACAGCAAACAAGAGGAATCAATTGAAATTTACTTATAGCAAGTTAGCTCATCACATATGCGTTCAAAAGAAATTTCTCGTTTTGAGTAAAAAGCGTGTGTACGAGTATATTTTGCAATATTTTTCACTTTCCTTCTCCTCCAAATTTACACAATGACCCTGTAATAAGTTGTGCGTAAGTACATAATGCGCTTATCGTACGTAATTTCGTACATAAATCTAATTAAAAGTCGCTATTTCAATAGCTGGTTAAGAATTCACTTCTCAAGTGATTTATTTTTTTACCTAGACGATAAAGCAGAATTGAGGATTTTGAAATATTTTATAGAAGATTCCAGTACATCACATATCACCGAGACCATCTCATATATTACGAAGTCGATTTAACTAATCAACAAGAAATTGCCATCTTTATCTGCAGTCCCTAACTACTGGCAACGAGGCAGGCAATACGAGCCCGTCCAGCTCAACGCTCAATTTTACCTTCGGAGTAGCTTTTGCTCCAACAAAACCGCTGACTTCATGAGGCTGAATGGCCACGATAAACTTTGATTGTACGTAGACTGAAGTCAGTAGGTTATCGCAGGTTTTATTGAAAGTAGAAAGCTGTATCGGTCTCACTGTAGCTCGCCTTAATTTTTAATAATTGCGTTTCAGACGACCGAAGAAGACAGTGATTACTAGGGGGCAGATTTTGATGACCTAAAACACCGCCAAAAATGATCAATAAAATGCTCTTAAAATGTTTTTAAAATACCCTAAAAGCAAAGAAAAACTACGCAACAAGCTTTATCATAACCACTTAAGAATAACAATTCAAGCTGCTGGCTATGTTACTAATATAATCAAGACTCCTTCCTTTCGTTCAAGTGAACTCAGCTTACACACTTAGGGTTTGGACTGTCCTTTACTAGGAAATCTCTACCTTCAGTTATCGCGAAATCGGTCGAACCGACAATGACGCTGATAGGCTAAAATGCTTTAAATATGACAAAAAAAGTAAAAAATTAGTTGTTAGTCGAAATCGACAAAAATGCAGAAAATGTCATATAAAAATGTGTCTTTTCCTTTCGTTGTAACATAAAATGTCTACACTAAAAGGCATCGTACTAAAGTGAAACAAAACATGGTATTTCATGTGAAAAAACGCCCTATAGTGAATACGAAAGCGGCTTTATTCACTGAAGTACTTTAACACTTAGCTAGAAGACGATCTGAAACGAAAACAACTTCACTTCACAATGTGCTATGGTCAAATATCTATGTACTACAAACTTTAATGAGGTTTCTTTCCTTCTAGGTTTCACAATACATTCCGAACTGAAGAATGTTTCATTAAATAATTCAGTTTTATTTTAAATACAATTTAAAAAGAGTTTATAGCAATATAGTGTAGATTTTATTCCATTTTATTTCTTTTTATATTTCCTCACTGAATGCAATGCATTGTAGCGTAGCGAGTTATTTTATTAGTATTCTACCCTAGTTGTCAAACGTAGCGAGTTATTGCGGTCATTGGTCTCTAGCTAGCAATATCCGTATAGAAAATCCAGTATAAATAAGCTACAGTATATCAGTACCTCAAGAATAAGACTGAACAATCATAAAAATATATCGTGTGTAAGTAATTTGGCTTGTTATGGGATTGACGTTCAATTCAGTATGGAGTTGCTTATGGATTTTTTATTACTTTGAGATATTTACGCATAGATGGGAGTTTGTTGATGTTTAATATCCCAATTCAAGCCCATGTTCTCTAAGAGAAGAACTGAAATTCGCCAAGCTTAACTGTTTTGCCGCGCGCCTTGCAGCCATGCTGGGCGGCAGGGGCAACCGAGCGGCCTGTGAGCGGCTGCGGAAGAAACGGCGCAGGCTTGCCAACGCTGCTGTCAATCGCGAGCAAAAGTGGGGCGGCGGCGGCGGCGGCGGCGGCGGCGGCAGCAGCACATGGCCGGCCAGCTGCCCGACCGACCTAACGCAACGCTCGGCGACACGGGAAGGATTAAGAGGCGGGCGGCGAGGGAGGCGTGAGCGTTGTGTAAGCTTCGATATCTGTGTGCCGCCGCTGCCGCCGTAAATAAGCGAACGGGGGCTATTGGAGCCCGCGACGAATACGGCGCCAGCACTCGCGCTCTCCGGGTCACGTTTCGTCGCGCCGTCGTCGTGTTGCGCAGCTCTGCGCCGGCATGACCTTACGTGTCCTGATCAAGCTACAAAACGTGGCATGCAACTGTCGAGATGGGCTTTGATGTCATCTCCGCCGTCCGCAGAGACTCGGCGCTCGGGGCAAGCAGTCGCTTATCTGCCGTTCTTGGTGCTACTCTTGGGAGAGTTTGCGACTCTTTCAATGCTCTGCCCACTACAATGGATTGCGTCACGACAGGCGTTAATCTCACCATCACCGTCACTGTCTCGACTAACTCAGTAATCGCTGCATGGAGTCGCGAATCCGCCCTATGTTTCATCTGGTCTTCTGAGAGCTTACGACCTTTGAATTTTCTTCTTACTTCAAAGGGTTGCGTTCATTTTCGAGACAGGCGCTGTCGCACACTTCGTTCATACGGCAATCTTTGCAAGGAGTTGCGGATTCTCCATCAGTGACGTCTGGTCTCCTAGGAGACTTTGCGGGCTTTTCAATCCTATTCACGCTAGAATGTGTAACGAACATAGCCGCGACAAGCGATGGTCCGGTGCCGCCTCCATTCGACGCAAGGTGCCCGCTGTCCTGCGTCGAGGAGACCTTGCCCCTCGTCAATGCTCACATCCATGTTATAGCTCCATACGTATCTCAGCCAGAATCACTGGCTACCGTTCCCCGCAATCTACTGCTGCGTGAGTTCATTGTTAAAATGAAAGGAGATGGAATTGTGTTAATCAGTGGCGCACCCTCGGGGGGGGGGCGCTAACGTGGCTTCAGCCAAGTTAAAGTGTCAAGAAATAAAAATCTAAAAAAGTTAAGAAAAAAGAATCAAATAAAAATATATTTATATTCAGCGTCAAGGCAAATTTTCTGACAGTCCCCTCTAGCACCCTTACCCAGAGAACAATTTTGGGGGCTTCTCCGGTGTTAATTTTTCTATATTACCTCGATTACCACATAATTTATTTCTCCAGACTGTATAACACCATTTTAATGTTCATTCAGGTGGGAAAATCTTAATTCAAATTCTAGCTTCGTATCGTTCCTAGAACTTGTTTGGAATCATTGACTAAACATTCGAATTCATTGAGTCGGACGTCTGCGCAAGAGTGGCAAAAGTGCAAGTAACGGGGAGGGGGTGTCGGTAGCTTTTTGGGGAGAGGAGCAGTCTTTCATTGCACAGGGCGGACGACGTGGCGCGTAGATTGAATGCCTGGGCGACTAATGCAATGACGCTCGCTGAGAAATTATTTGCACACTTATTTAAGTGCGCAATGTCCCATATTTCTAGGTACAAGGGCCTTTATTTCCCTTTTATGTTCTTCCTTAAACTGCTATGTATCAACATATTTTCATTTTTTGACATGTTTAGTTTATGCTCATCGTGAATCGAACAATATTTTAAAACAGTGATCTTTTAAAAAAAAATAATTCTAACAAAAATTTTCAATTTAATAATTTATTTTTCACCGGGAATGTTATATTCTCCAAATGATAGCAAAACGAAAGAAATTGAAAGTAATATCTCACATCAAGATTAACATAAAAATTAAATATAGGCAATTCAAAGAAAGGTAATGTTTGGCAGTATATATACGAGTATTTGTGACCATTTTGCCCTATTATGAATCTGAATAAGAGATACCAACTAGCAAACCCCGTTGCCGTTATATTTAGGGCAATCTTGAAATTAGTATGGGTCTTGTTAAGTAGCATGAAAAGCGCTTCATCATTTACATATGATGTCGCAATTATCGTCGATTTGATTCTTGACAAAAATTAGAGAAGAAACTAATCATAATTTTTACTTTTTCGCCCTTACGAGGTCCTTCGTAAAAAGAGAAAGTAATGTAATCGTGAGCCGAAAAAAAGCGAATTTTCAACATAAAACCTCTTATTGCCTTGCCCTGAATAAATCCTGTTGCTAAATACAGAAAAAAATTCTCTAATACCTTGTGAAACCGGAATTGCAATTAAAACTAGTGGAGCTACAGAATGGCACAGACTTCCGTATTAGTTTTCTATTTCTTTTGGTCTCGGCTAGCTATTCTGACGTACCACAAACTCCTGCCAGCTACCATCTATCACAGCCAAAAGTACTTTTTTGAAATTTTCTTAATTTTTCAGTATCCTAATAGAATGAAAAATATATTTTAAGAATATTAAAGAACATTAAAACCTCGCCCTAAATGGCAATTTTCCTTGAAACATTAGGAACCGTTTTTAAGAAATTGGCGTTTTAGCGCTACTGAAACCGCGAATTTGAAGCTCTTTTTCACAGACAAGTTTTGAGTTTTCGAAAAACAGCATTAGAAGTTATTTGAAGTAGGCCTACATCAACTCACAAATACAACAGTGTTTAAAAAATCCTGGAAATGTGCATACTAATGGAGTGAGAGATCTTTAAAAAAATTACCTTTGTGTAATTTTTGAAGAAACGAAAAATATCCCAAAATGAACTTTACATCAAATTAAAGAGTACAATTAGCACTATCCGTTAGACAAGTTTGAACAAAAATTTGAAACCATTTTTGAGAAAATGGTGTTTGAGCGTTTCTGAAAATGCGGAATTTTGAGCTAGTTTTCAAGAAAACTCTTGAATTCTCGAGAAACTTTATACATTAATTAAAGCACATGTACTCATAAATATAATAATGTGAACAATTCGCCGGTAATGTAAATATTAACGACGTGTGAGACAAGTCAAAAAAATTACATTTTTGTAAATTTTGGAAAAACAAAAGAATGTTTATGTCATCTCATAGAGTACATTTAGCATTATCTCTACTAAAAGTTTAAAGAAAAAATTTGGAGCCTTTTTGAGAAAATGTTGAAAATGTCTGGGGGGCTTCATGTAAAGTGCCCCAAAATTTTATAGAATGTTTTTCGGAATCTCAAAGTATCGACCCGGGCCAGTTGGACAGGGGTTTCTTGAATTTGAAAAAAATCCTACTCATGTTTTAAGCGCTAATGATGATCACAGACGGACATTTTGCCGTCCGTCAGTCTGTCCGGATTTTTTTCCTTAATTTAGCAATTGGATTTATTAACTTTTTCGTTATCAGTGCACAGCAATGAATTTTTATAGCGAAAATCCGACATTTTTTCGCGTAGCATTTCATAACTTTCCCTACACTACGTATATACGTATGTATATGGGAAAGTAAAAATTAATAGTATTTTTCCAGAACATGCTCAAAAGTTTTTCTTTAATTTGCCTTACGGATAGAAGAAGAGATGCTTAAAAGAATGGCGCAGCCATTCTTCTAAGCATCCTTTTATGTATGTCTAATTCTCTTCAGGTTCATATTTCACATTGTCATCAATTGTCAATAAACATTTCGAATACAATACAATGTTACTTGAACTCAGGCCGTCATTTTCTCGACGATTGCTCTTTCCATTTCTACGCTACTGTTCGAACTGCGCATCCAATTGTTAGTCACAACTCGAGGAATGAGTCTCTTTCTCGTCCTTCCACGCTACTCGGGTTTGCACTCAAGACGCTCACACGCGGCTCCCGAGATTAGTGAAAGCGCAAAATGCTCTGTAGTCCTGCTGTAACTGTTAGACCGGGTGAAAAGGAAAGCAAGAATTCACTCATCGAGGAACTAATAGTAGGGCCATTTAAACCAGGGCTGCTCACGTGGGGACCCACTTTGAGTACTCTAGCGCTTACCTGTGGGTAGCCGGTGCGACCCGATGCTTGTCGAGTCAGCCCTGCAGCAGGGAGAGGAGAGAAGGCGCTGCTTGCATTGCTGATAGACGGGTAGAGGTGAAGGAGTCAAATCTCGTCAAAGGGGAATGGCATGCGAGCCACTGCACATCAATGGGGCACAGCCGGAGTGTTGCTTCAATGAGAACTACGTATATAGAAGCGAAACAGGACGAAACTGGAAACGTTACGCGTGATAAAATCCAATTGGAAAAAAAGAGAAGCAGACTTAATATGCTGGCTTTTGTACGAAAATACTGGACCCGGAAGTTTGGCAAAATTTCTTTTAATTATTGTTCCAATTTTGTGACTTTTAATAATAGGAATCACTTAATTGTACTTTCTGGAGTTGTTTTAGTAGGCTTCGTTCCCTAATTTTTACCTATTTTAGATTCTGAAGCCTATTTTTGGCATTTTCTTTATTTGTGTCTTTTTCTGCCTTTTTCGTCATTCTTTTCCTTTTTTCCGTCCTGGCACGAATCTCTATCAAGCTGGAAACATACCTGCGAGCCTAGATAATATGCAAGTACGGTCAGGTATTGTCTTATAATCATGTATTGCCTTTATATTTAAAGGATTGACTTATCTTACTGTGGACGTGGAGGCTCCAGTGTCTGGTTATGTTAAAAATCTCAAAGGGAAAGGAAGATGATACCAGCATAGATTTTTGATTGATGCTGATAGACTTGTTAGCTCACGAATCTCATCGTATAGTTGAGTATGGCCTGGAATCCCTTTCGAGGCCAAAGCTGTCTGTACATGATATACCCGTCTCAGTTCCATTTTGTTCTCTCTTCATTCTGGCGATTACACAAGAGCAAACGGCTAAATCTATAATTCGTACGGCACGTAAATGGTACGGCTGGTACCATTTCAAGATTCAAAAGGGAGTCCCCAATAGCAGTTTGCAGAGACAGCGTCGCGGGTAAAATACATTCAAAGTCGTCATACTGACTGGTCATGTGCAATGAAGATTACAAAGAAAAGATAGTGCCCTTCCACGTAAGTGCTAATGTAAATTTTAGTGTTAGAATAAAAAGGAGAATCATTTTAATTAATAATCTTGTTTACTACAATTACTTTGAAATCGTGAATTTTTAATATTTCCTGAGTGTTTACACCCATACTTTAACTAAATAAATGCCTTTGTGGTGTGCCTATTTCAGTAAAAATAAATGCCTTTTTGCCTGCCTATTTTAGGTAAAATAAATGCTTGAACGTCTGAGCTCTACTGATTAGGTACCTGAAACAAAATAACCTCTCTTTTTCGATTCCTTGATATTCTTTGTCTTAATCCCAGTTTTGACTTAAACATCCTTAGATATAAATACATCCGAAACAATCAATTCACCATAAGTTAAATGAGTTACATATGAATTAAATTAGGTTTTCTCATTCAGCAAAAAATAATATCGCTAAAAGTAACAACGACACACTGCTGGGCATGCAGTGTTGCCCAAGCCCTGTACGGAATGAACTCATAAAACGACTTATCTAAATTACACGAATGTGAGCAAAGATACATCTTGTATTCTTTCTACTTATACCGAACACTTCCCGGGCAGGAGAGGGAGCGGTGGCTCCTTTGATCGCAGCCGGCGGAGAGAGCGCCTGCGCAGTGACTTGCACTTCGACCGCCGAAGGGCAGCTCACCCGCAGATCTACGAGCGATATGCTTCACCAGACGCGTCAAGGTTACATCTTAACGACTGGGCTTGTTTTAAGTGCAGGAAAAATTCTTAATGTGGCTCATCACTACGTGAATTTTACTCCTGTATTTATAGCGCATCTACGATTCCCTTTGTCTGAAATGGTCTGCACCCATGCCAAATGTCATCTTCTTTGTTAAGTGCTCATGACTTTTATTAATGAGACATTGCAAGAGAAATATGTACGACATTTCATTCCTACGAAAAGTTCGCACATTTTTTAAAATTTGGGTATTGTACCAATATCGCGGAAAGTATTTCATTTTCTCATTGGTTTGTGAATATAAAAATAATCCCAGCAATAAAGTACTGGAGTTGAATTTTTCATCCCTAAACATAAGATTTTAATCTGACAGAAGGAACGAAGACTGATAATTCCTATTGTCAAAAGAATGCATATAGTGAATTTTTCCTAAAATTAACTGTTTTCGCTCTTCTTTGCTGTCGATCGTTTTCCAAAAACCTAGGATCGCAAAATCTCAATGAAAAAGATGGAAAATCTTATATGCCTTCCTTCTAACAACTGTAACTGCCTGTGATCAATTAATTGTCACTTGTCATTCAATTTATTAAGAAACTCTACTTACGGGACGTAATGCAATGCGAAAACATCAATGGAACTCTATTGACTATAGGCAAAATATATCTGGAGTTCGAAAACAAAAATAATGATAGCTGCTTGGCTCCCGGAGCAGCGTTTCGTAGGCAGTGGCAATGTTTCGGCCGCCATTCAGCAACCTTCCTCAGGGAGAAATGCCGCATTTAATACGGCATTTCGTCCTGAGGAAGGTTGTAGAATGGCGGCCGAAATGTTGGCATCTGTGCCAAGGACGCGATGACTCCCGAACAACCAAGCAGCTACTGACTCCGTCCGCGGAAGCCTGCGCTCTCGAAAATAATTATTTTAAATATTTCATATTATTTATGTTTCGATTCCGACACGTTAGTTTCATGTATCAAAGAGAAATAGTTATATAATACATTCTTCCCAGCGTGTCTCTCAGAAGGCAGTTACTAACCGAGAAACTAAAATTACCCAAATTTCAAAGATCTCCATTACATGACTCCAGGAGGTAACCTGATCCAGGAAACAAAAGCAAAAGGAGCGGGGATCTCAATCACTTTTTCTCCGCAACTTAATCCCGCCACGTGAAACCAGCCGTGAAGCCGGCAACGCCGCCCCGCCCGCCCGCCCTGGCCCTGGCCGGGGTCAGCGCTCGCACTTGGCGACGCCTCCTGGCAGAGGCGCCAGGCGCCCCCGCCGCCCCCGCCGCCGCCTTTTCCTACAGAACAATTCCGTACAGAACAATTTTATATGCACTTTTTGGTTTGCTATGTTTAAAGAACACAAGACAGTTTTCAAGAATTTGGTATGATATCTTTCCTTAACTAAAAAATATAAAAGCAAATATCAAAACGCAAATCTAAAGGACACCATACGACGCCATTCCTTTCGCTTGTTATGAATATTTAAAAGAGAGAATTAGAAATAATAAAGCATGATTTGGAAAAGAATACGAATAACATAATGCCACGAACACAGAAAAGGTACATAAAATAATGCCTGAAAGTCTTTAAGAAGCTCGAATAAAATGAAAACTCCGATGTGCAGAGGGAAGGGGAGGGGCGGGGAGGGGGAACGAGCGCCGCGACGCCCGCACAGCCGTCGCCCGCGGCAGCGCCCGCCCGCCGCCTCCCGCCGCCTTCGCCGCCGCGTGCCCGGGCGGCGTTGTGCGTCTCGCACCCGACACCGCGCCTGTCCGCGCGTTTGTAAACTCGCGCCGCCGGAGACGCCGACGAGCTCCCAGCGCAGCGCGATGTACGAGGCTCAAACAGCTGCAGCCGCCCAAACCCCCATCGCCTCGCCACTACCCCCGTTGTACTACTCACGCTGCAGCTCTCCACTGACAGGCCACGTATTGTACACTCATTTTCACACATCTGAAATGTTTATTCCACATAATCTATGCTTTCAAGGCGAATCGACTAACAAAGGGATAAAACTTATCCTATCTACGAAGGAATAATAAATGGAATTCCTTTATTCATTGTAACCAAAAAGGAAAAAATACGTGCATTTAGCACATACGTTTGTATTGTAATCGTGTATATTAAACATGTGTAAACATTGGAAATAATTATTTACGATACAAATTAACGATAGTATTGAAAATTGCTCGAGCATTTTCCAATATTCGAACACAAAGTTTCACCAACGAGACCTTAAAATGAATTTGTAGCGGTTGAACAAACTATATACATCTACAGAATTGAACATTCTTCTGCATCGTATAATACGAGTTTTATAAAATAGCTACGAAATCTATAAATGAGTTGATTATAATGGGGCGATGCGCGCGTGAACAGTCGTGTAACTAATGACCCGAGAGGAAATGTAGAGACCATGTGCCACCCAAAACCAACATTTTTTCGTAAATGAATTCAACTGAATGAAAATGACTAGATGTTGCTCGAACTACATTCCGAAGGATGCCATCAAACCCGAGCGGACTACATGTTAAGAATAGGTTCCGAGCTCTGCATCCCTGACACAGAGGTATATGTTTATCGGCGTACAGGAAGCCCGAAAAGACAATAGGCTATGTTTGTCAGATTTCGATCAAGTTACGCAGGACTCTACGAAACATGACCGAACACATGATTGCAATTATTTCTGCATCGCAAACATCCGCTTATCCATGATTCCAAGTTCTATAAACGACGGTAATGCCTACCTAATTTTAATAGCACCGTCTCGCCTCTCAAAATACTGATGGAGCTGGTTACAAAAACTATCATGAAAGTTAAATGAAGCAACGATGACTTACAATTGTGCGAAGGAGACACACAAAACATTGCTTGGCGCGTACTGCCTACTCCTAAATAAACCGTTCCCTCATGGAATTATAATATAAAAAAAAACCTTGTTTGAAAAACCGTTACCGTCCTTATTGGCTCGATTTCTGGCAAACGACAGCAATGTAACGCTCGGTCGGGTCCACATGTGGACTCAATTAGCTATCCTTTACCTTTAATATACATCGCCAGGGCAAAAAGTAGTGAGAGCGGCCGCCGTAAATTGGGCGCGTAATGGGAAGAGCAGCGCGCGGAACGCACTCGCCGAAGACAAGACGAGACGCCGCCGCCGCCAGCTAAGAATGCATCGCCGGTAACGAAGGGAAAAGACGCACTTCATTAGAGCGGCCCACCTTGACAAATGAGGCGCGGGCGGCGCTCGGCACAAGATCTGCCTACCACTCGCCCTCCCGCCGCTTCCTTCCCCTCCCGACTTCCACTCCAACTCCGCTCCCGCTTCCATTCCCGCTTCTCTTGCCTTTCACCCACCTTCTGTTGTTACCCGTGAGTCTTCGCTATTGCTCCTCCTAGTACAGTGTTGTCAAGATCAATGCCACGAGCGGAAGTCCGTTTCACGAGTGCCACGACGAAATCGCCTTTCCACGCAGTTCAGAATCCCGCCGGAAGAGACAACGCCATCACTATTAGTAAAACGGCGGGATTACTAATAGTTTCCTCGAACGAAGGTGGGGTAACTAATAGTTTCCATGGACAGAACATCATTGTTGTTCCCTCCTCTTCCCTTATACATGCACTACACTACCATACACTGGGAAAACAGTTGGGAACTTAGAGCTTCTCCCGACCGGGAGAGAAACCTGGTGAGAAAACCCTGCAGTCGACCTGCTCGTCGGTGACAAATCTCATGCTCTAGCAGGGGAGGAACATCATCACATTGCAGTATACAACATCTCCTACACTTGCGGGACCTCGGAATAATGACTTGTTTACGAGCCCAGAAACAATAATCACAAAATCAACTCAAAACTAATCACGTAGCCCAAAAAGCGTGCAGGGTCCCTTAGCCTTCGCTCAGTTCGCAAACCTTAGCCCTTATTAGTTTACTAATATCGCTGGCGTGGCGTCCTATTTGTCATCTACTTGCACTAGAAATATCTCAACATCCGCTTTTCTTCTGCAATTATTGTTTCCTTACCATCGTTCTATTACATCTTGTAATTAAAAGGGACTTTTCCTGATATGTTCCAGATCATCAAGGGTCGAGGCGGCTGAAGACAGCGAATTGAGGCGGTCGAGGAGGCGAATCGACCAAGCGCCTCTCTCTAGCAAAGCCATTATTCGAATCGTTTTATCAGCGTTACCTTTCCTCGCAACCTCGCTTCGCCTAATACTGAACACTCCAACTCCCGTAATTAATTGGCATTTTGCGCAATATCGTCCTCCGCTTATTATTAGGTTTTCACCGACAGTCTTATGCAGTGCCTTTGACCCAGATGGCACAGTGGGTTGTGGCATTAAAGAAATATTGCGCTTCTCCAACATGTATTTTTATCAAATATTTATGAAAAAGTAAGCAATGAGTAATGACTATCATGAAAGTACCTCATCATATCAATAGTTTCTGGTATATAATGTTTCACACAAATTCATATTATAAACTTATTATTTCTCAATAGACATTAAATCTATAAAAAGACCTAAAACTAATTCCTTCTCATCCCCAATTCTACAAAAGTTCTACCATCCCCCTACAATATTTTTCAGTTACAGTTCCACTAGAAAATGCCCCACCGTCAAGTTTCTAGTATTTACTGGCGTCACACACACATAGCGCACACAGACCAATCAGAAACTAGGACTCTACATGACAACCGAAGCAATGTTGGTGAGTAATGAAGTAAACTCCATCACTCGGGTCATTTTCACAATTTGACTGCCCTGTACACGACCGCCTACCGCCAAGTCAATACAAAGGGCGAAGACCAGAAGAACATAAATCCTCGTATCGCCGTAAGTACAACCAAGTTTTCAGTCGTCAGTGGTAATGAATACTTCCTAAGATAACCGTCAAATCGCCATCTCACTCCTGCTCAACTTTCACATCCACTCACGCCTTCCGCGAAACTCCATCTCCATCTCCCGCGCGGCTTGATATCTGCAGCAAGGCAACGCGGCGCGTGGGTCTTTTCTTAGGTCCGGGATCGCGTTTCGGCCCTTGCGGCCAAATATAACCCCCGAAAAGCGTGGAGGGCGCCTCGAATTCGACGCCCGCGGCGCCCCCGCGGCTAACGAGGCCCGCCCCGCGCGAGGGCAGGCAACAACCGCTCGCCCCGCCCCGCACCGCCCCGCGCCCCGCCGCCTTACGCAAGGCGCTATTTCGGGGCGCCCACTCAAGCCCCGCGCCCCGTCGCGCCCAGCCGCGCGCTGCACCGCGGCCTCGCCAAACACACTCCCCTTCATTAGCCCATGTCCGAGTCCCCCGACACTAGTGCCATCTAGGTCGAATTCAGCCGCCGTCTGCAGGAGAATTCTAGCAGCCAACTACTCTGATTGGTTGTTTTCCGCGGCCTCTGCGATCAACACCAGGGAATGCCGTAGTAGCACTCTAGCAAACAGGCCATGGAACGCGCGCGCGATCTTTCCTTCTCCTTCTTTGTCCTAACCACACCCCATCCTACACACACTTACATTCACGTGCACTACACCAACACAAATGCCGGGAATCCAGTCACGAGTTTAGAGCATGTTTGAGGCATGTGTGGCTGACGCGGGGCTTCGCTGGTGGAAGATACTCGTACTTGGGTAGAGAAAATCCCGCAAGCCCACTTGTAGGTCGGCGCCGGATTTCAACATCCAGGGGGCGATGAACACCGCCACCTCCAGGGATAAATGTTCACTATACTTACGAGACTAGTGACCATAGCAGTTGGCACGCCCGGAATCATCAATTAATCAATCATTAGCCCATCAGCGTGTGAATGAATTTTTCTGCACGTCGCACCCGCCAATTGTCATCCTGCTCGTGCGCGCTTGGGCATTGTTGGAACTATTTGATAGCGTGTTTGTTACCTACATTTCCTATTAGTTACGTTGCTAAATTACAATATTAAAGCGGCCAAAGCGTCAAAGCGATTCTTTCTGCCAAAAGTAGTAAAGCAGTTAACGCAGCTGAACTTGCCCCATCTGTTCCTAAGCAGACCAACCTCCGTTAACTCTTCTCCGGCCTGTCCTTTCCACTTAACTCCAGACATACAACAGCTACGCACTTTTCTCGGCACGCCATTTCAGCTAAATCAACACTAGCTTTCAGAAATTTCAAAAGTAGTTTGTTTTGTTTAGGATATTCAAATCGACTGAGAGGGAAAATTCCCTCATTTGCGCAAATGATACAAAATTAAGTTAAGCAGATACGTATGTCCTCAGTTGAGAACGCTCGGCGGTCCAGCAGTTTCGGGAGCGCAACGCCCTTGGTACAGGCTGTCAATAGCGACGTTGGTGATGTCGGCGGCAACCACGAAGACGATGAAAGAAGTCGTACGGAATGAACGAGTATATCAGAAATCAGGACAATAATGTAGACAGAAATGTCAATGTGAAAACGTTAAAAATTAAACCGACGATAAGGTTAGCAACTAGGGTAATGAAGTTATTGTTCCGAATAGTCTTCAGAGTGAAAAGCAACTCCATGCTAGCGGTTACGATGGCGATATAAATGATTATTCATACACATGGCAAATATTTAGGATATGCCAATATATTGTGATATACCAGAACGGGACATGGTTTATTCATAATATTAGTTGTATACGGGGCGACTAAATGGACTTGTAAAATGGCGATATCCGGCCCTAGTAACGCCAGCGCAGAGGGTTGCTATGGTGCAGGGCAGGTAAATAAACTAGCTGCAAGCCTCGTAGGTGCCGGAACGCTGGCTAGATCGATATAATAAAGAATATGTGATTGGTCGAAAAACGTATGACGGACGAAGGCGCGGCTACATGGGGTTGTAAGAAATGAGCGGGTTGGCGGGGGGCAATTAGACTTTCTGGTGTTTACCGCCGTGTTTTGGAAAAATAGAACGTGGGACGCTACCGACCCATCAAGGGTTGCAAAATACAGAAAAACATTCATTCGGACTTGGAGCTTCGTTGAGTGCAGATCGTTACAGTCTGACTCAGAGTGGTGGAGTGTTGGTCGTGAACTCGGCTCTTGAGTTTCGTGGAGTGCAAATAGTGTGCGGACCTTGTAGTTGAAAGTGAGACTTATACATTTTCGTGCGAAAAGTAACAGTCGTCATCGGACTTAGAAATTATTTGCCGGAGTACATCCGCGGACTTGGGCAGTTTTGGGTGTTCACCGGACGATAGTTCGAACATTAGTATTTTATTAAACTCGTGTGAAAGATTATAAACCTAAAGCGTCGGAAAGAACTTAGCTAGATTTTATGCAGTGTGGACTGGATACTTCAGCAACCGCGCAAGATCAGAAGACAGAAGAGCGACTCGGATTCATCGGCCAAGTGAGAAGCGTCTTCGGAACGAGCGGGTCGGCAAGACGGTAACATATACTGCAGTATATTAAAATAATATCTTTTAAAAGGGGTCATGGCCATTAAGTAATCTGTTAAAATTAACATTGAATAAATTGTTAAATTTTGTTCTTTGGAAAAAGAAAAGAGTCTGTTCATTTGTCAATCATAAGCTTCTAATTAGTTGGAAGCAGAGAATTTCCATATTTCAGATTCCACGCCAGGCTGTACAGTCGGCAGATCAGGTAATCGGCTATCTTAGCGATAGCGAATACATGTAATCCGAATCCATCGGCCCAAGCTAGCTGGATGCCCATATAATTTTGACAGAATTAAATAGGGAAAAGTTAGTATTAGTTTATGTCACCTGTTCCTGGCGCCCACATCTTTCTATAAATTCGGAACAGGTCAAACTCACGACAACGTATTACGAAGTGAAGGATGAAGGAATATTTCAATATAAACCAGTAAAATATCGTCAGAAACAGAGATACTGCCTCAGACATAAATGTCACGGTGAAAAGTATAAATATTTTACAGTCAGTAATAAAACTAACGAAAGTGAGGGAAGTTCAGAAGTGGCAAATCATATGCAAATATAAATTTAAAAAAATGAAATAAGAAAAACTGGTAATGTCAATAATGGCTTGAAGAGCTGAAGGTCTTTCTGGACCTCCAAGGAAGAATCTAAAGAGAACTTTCTAAATTGTTAAATTGTTAAATTTAAATGTATTTAAATGTATTATGTGTGTCTTTACAAAAAATATTTATTTTATAGATAACATTTCATGATCACAGAATGACCAGATTCTATATTCCAGAAAAGCGGCGTTTTATAAGTTTGGAGATGTATAATAATGATACCCAAAACGTATTTTATTCATATAAGGAACCTCTCCAAGTCTGATTTGAAAACTATTTTAATGTGTTGCAGATCTCACAACAGAAAGAACGAACATGGCAAAACTCCGTTTTCGACATGTGCGTGCGCGCGTGCCGTAATCCACAGGAACGGATCATTGGCCATTCCGCAGTCACAGAGCGCCCATCTCGGGGGGAGGGAGGCGTGGTAATTTTGCAGCCTTAATTCTATAATCATTATTTTATATCCTATTCCTTACACCACTGCCATCTTGGCGTACAACACATTACAAGATTTGCCATTCACAAATCTTTGAAAGTAACCAATCCAGTCCATACAACATATTCAACAGACCTTAACGCTTCGTAACTTAGCGAACATTTTGTTGTTGTAGTTGTTTTGTATAAACCTATTTGCGATATATTACCATTTTCCTTCATGTCTTCGTAATGAACTAATACTATTCATAATGAATTTACTTCATGGAATGATTCGATTTGCGTCAAAAGTAAATGCAATATCATGATAAGGTTGTATAGCGATTTGTTCACATTCCTGAAAAATGATATACCGTACATTTTGTTGATTTTGTTGGTTTTCCATAAGATAATTATTGGTACACCCCTTCTTCAAACTGACAGACGATTCTTTATTGCGCTAACAGGAGCACCCAGAGAAAACCAGGGGCCTGGGGCAGTTGATCCACGGCGCCCCTCATTTCGAACAAAAAATGCCCTCCTCCCCCAATTCATAAACAGAATTTACTCCTCCATTCATCAGAAATAAATTATAGCGTTAAATTTTGGATTAGAGATGAATATTTTTTTTATTTCTTTTGTATGAGGAAAAAAATTTGGGCCAAGCTGGGGCAAGTTGCCCCAGCTGCCCTCCCCCACTTCCGGTCGTCTCTGTGCGCTACTGACTAGCCACGACGATTGCGAGCAGTATGATTTAAAGAGCACACACAGAAGTTATCTACTAAAATGGTTCAATCTCAAATTTCTCAATAAGGGAATTCAATTGCCTTTCCTTTCACTGGGGCAACAAGGTTAATGCGACGTGAAAGTGAATTCGAATGTATAATATACAATTTGTAAAAAAGTTATACGATCCATTCAGGCCTAGAATTTTCATTGCGTTTCACCCCGTCACGAACATTAAAAACAGGGCTTAGACAGTTTGGAAAGATAACTTATTTGACAATGCTATGGTCGTAGGGTAAACGTACAGAAGTCATGAATCTTAATTTGGGGAAAACAAGAGTTATTCAACAATTTTTTATGAGAAGTAACTTGAAAAATGTTTGTGGTCGCAAGTTTTATTTTCTGTAATTGTCTTTAATAAAGTACTATGAATATATAGTTTACTAGTTACTAGTTAAAATCTGTATAAATTTAAAATAAAAATTACTTATTTTTCACGATGAAAGATTTTTTTATTTTGGTTTTGTGAATCATGCTTGAGAAACAATGATCTCAAGCATTATGAGGGCAAATTGTTGATTTCTTAGATATGGCATCAAGACAAAATATTTTTTTCCCTTTTCTTCTGTTTTTCCTTCTTTTTCTTATGCTTCTTCTTTTCTCTTTCTTCTCCTTTATCTTTTTCGACTCCTTTTAACCACTTCTTCTTTTTCATCTTTCTTCTTCTTCTATTAATAATTTTATGTTGCCGCGGGCTGCTTAAAACTCCTCAGAAAACACCTTCATAAAACTCCACGGAAAATGACAAACACCCCCAACATTAATTCTTCAACACTGATTAAGTCAAAGTAGAATGTTTCCTTCCGCAAAAACATTTTATCTGGGGCTAGTTGCTAATTTTTCCGAAGAATATTTACTCAGTACTTTAAATTTGCAGCAATTCTTATGTGACGTAAATAGTTTTACCAAATTAGGGAGAAGCGACGTAAACCTGACTTCAGAACGTTTACCCAGCGACCACAGAATTGAGAAAAAATGAAGCACTGTCACAATTGGATGTTTCCTCTCTTTCCGTCTCTCAGCTCCACCGGTGAGCGCCCGTTGCATTGGGTTGCGAGCGCCGCACCGGGAGGGGCCGTTGCGCCAGCGTAGTGGCGAAGGTCGAGGGCGCCGCCGCCGCCGCCGCCGCCTCCCCGGCGCCGCGCGCGCGGCCAAACGGCGCGGCCGCCACCGCGGGCCACGTGGCGCCCGCCTTGCTTCTGCGCCAGGTGCAGCGCAGGAGATATTGTGGAGAGGTGCTAGTTAATGGTCTTCCTAATACTGTAGTGATATCGACGTAACGCAACAAAATAGAGGAACGAAAACTCACTATTAACCGGCGACGTCCGGTAAGGATTGTAACTCTCCCGTCCGTTAAACAGCGTGTGAAACAAAAGAGGTGCATAAAAAAATGGTCCCTTACAAAGAAAAGGTTTTTCTTATGTACATGATTTTCCTGTAAGAAAGGGTTATCACGAAAAATATTGAACGACGCACGGCCGCTATCACAAAGAATAGACCTGCTAGTTACAAATAGGAAGCGGATTTTAATGAAATGTCAGCTTTTGTTTTCACTTTAGAACAATGCGTGCAATATCATTTATTTTATGTTAAGTTAAAAGCAAATGACTCATATTTATATGGAATTGTTTTGCATTTTTCGTCAATTTCGACTAATAAGTCATTTTTTTTAACATTTCCCATCATTTTAAAGCGTTTTTCGCTGATTTCATCGATTTTAATTGTCATTTTAAACTTGCTACAAATAATATTTGCGAGATGCAAAAGCAATGTTCTCCACAGAGTTCCTGAGGAACCTATTCGATTTTTTCGTTCAGAACTTATGTCAGATATTGAGCATACAGTCAGTGTCAAAAGTATTCGTACACTTCGCATTTCCGCTTACAAACGTTGAGAATTGTACCAAATTTTCATAAAAAGGCTGGGAGAACAAGAATTATGATTTTACATCTTGTTTCTGTCTATTCCTAGATAAAGAAACAGAAATAAGACCTGCATAATTCTTGCAAAAAAAATCCCTCACTAAAGGTTGACACATTTTTGGGCGACAAAAGTATTCGTACACTGAATATATTTTTGTTTCTAATGAGACCCAGAGTGCAAATTATGCGTGTCTGAACGGGAATCACAATTTGTAACGATTTTTCCGAATCGTGGGAATTACAAAATCTCATTCAGTCGTCTGTAACGGTCACTGGGAAACAGTTCAAGGCTAGGCCGTCGGCGCGATGGGCCGCAAAGGAAAGGAGACTACTGCAGAGGAGCGACGAGTAGTTATTAATATGCACAACCAGTGCAAATCTCTAAGAGACATTGCAAATGCCCTTGGAAAACCCAGGTCGACTGTTCTATCGATAATAGATTCTGTGTGAGAAAATCGTATTTAAATAAGTCGGGATGCGGACGACCTCTGGTGCTGTCTCGTCAAGATCGACGATTAATTGTACGTGAAATTTTAAAAAAAAATTCTAGAAGTGCACCAAAGATAGCCGTTGACCTTGGAAGAAGAGGAGTGTCTATTTCGGCAGCTACGGTACGTCGCACCTTGAGGAGGGAAGGTTACTATGGTTCACATGCGCATAAGAAGTTCTGGGTTATGTGAAGCAAATAGAAAGAAACGATTAAATTTCGCTCTTTTGCATCGGAATCAAGACCAGGATTTCTGGAAAAGGTGGTATTCACTGACGAAAGTAAATTTAATATTTTTGGGTGCGATGGAAAGCAACGCGTTCGGCGAAAGAAGAACGAGGAACTCAATCCGCGCAACTTGCTGCCCACCATTAAACACGGAGGAGGATCAGTGATGGTGTGGGGATTCATGAGTGCTTCTGGTGTGCGGAACTTGCACATTATCGAAGGGGGTATGGACCAGTTTGTTTATATAAACATTTTGCAAAACAATCTGCAAGTAACTGTTGATAAATTGGGACTAGGACGGAATTATATTTTTCAGCAGGACAATGACCCCAAACACACGGCTCTAAATTCGAGGCTTTGGCTTCTGTACAATACGCCCACACAACTGCATACGTCACCACTATCACAGGATATAAATCCAATAGAACATTTGTGGAGTTATCTTGATAAAAAAGTTAGATAAAGAGATTTCAGGAGTGTACGTGAACCTAAGACAGTTTTGAAAGTTGAATTGGAGAAAATTTCACCTTCCTTTACTGCTAATTTATTAGAATCCATGCCTAGAAGACTACAGGCAGTAATTGATGCCAAAGGGAACCCCACGAAATATTAGGGATTTATTTAGAGTAGATATTACAGGAAATATGTGTAGTGTACGAATACTTTTGTCGCGAGGGAAAAGTGCTTTATATTTATTTTTGTCTAGTTTTTGGAAGTGAAATATTTTTACTGTCATTTTTGTGTGTGTTTGTGCAATAAAAGTGATTTGGGAAGAACATTAAGTTCCTACAATTTATTTTTCTTGTTTATTGACCAAATTACTGGCGTTTTCTTGAAACACGACTGGGTGTACGAATACTTTAACACTGACTGTACGTAATCTTACGTTCTTGTGTCGCCTATCAGCGCCATTGTCAATTTGGCGGATTTTGTGATAACTAAAGAAAGAGATTTCCAAGTAAAGAACACCACACCAAAAGTTTGCAAGCTGAGTTCCCTTGAACAAAAGGAGGAAGACTCGATTACATATCCAACAGCTTAAGTCGTTCATCTGAACTGGCTTTGATCATTTTTTTACGTCATTGTTTTTCGCTTTCAGGGCATTTTAAAAATATTTTAAGAGCATTGTATTTATCATTTTGGCGATGTTTGAGGTATCAAAATCCGTCCCCTAGTTATAAATCTCTGCTATCATCACCTCTAAAAACTTCAACCGCGCCCGTAATTTGCTTGATATCGGCCTAATAATGTTAATAATTATTATTTATTAGGATTTAGGAGCTCTTCAACTACTGAGGTCATTCTGGTTTATGAGGGACGATCTAATGTGCATGCGATGCGATAATGGTGATGAGGTAAATGGCAATGTCATGAGAGGCAGGGGAACGGGAAAACCCTGACAAAACTTGCCGAGAGCCACTTAGTCCACCACAAAGTCCACATCGAGAGGTCTGGAATTGAATCCACGCCCAAGCGGTGGAAAGCGCATGCGTTAGCCATGACGCCACACACCCAACCACCCTCATCCACACACGAAGAGGAAGGCGTGCATAACGTAGCTAAGAAGTTGACAAGGACAGATCTAGGGAAAATTAGGGCTGATACGCAGAGGGAAAAAAGACTTACCAATGTGCGTGCCCTCAAATTTCGATTTACAAATGTCCCCCACCTCTTCTGGCGGTTAGCCACAGTTATCCTTCCCCTACGCCATTCAACACCTAATACTGTAACGTCGCCACGCGTTCGGTATCCATGACAGATGATTCTCTTCACACTCGATTGTGTTACACGAATAGGTCGCTAATAACATGGCTCTAGCCGCTGCATAACTTCAACGTGCCATAATAATTAGTCACGTCAATGAAGTGCATGTTATATCGCGGAAGGTGGCGGTCTTGCTCCCGGTCTACAACATAGACTCGGCAACAATTTATACGTCGGTGTGAGGGGGTTTCCCACTCCAGGTCTCTTCCCAGCGGGGTACCACCCAAGCCGGGACATGCTCCAAGTTTCCGACTGATCTCCCAGTATATGGGGTAGTGTAGTGTAAGTCCAAGCTATGTAAGGGAGAGGAGGGGACAAGGATAAGAAGGAAAGACAGTACGCTTTATGTTACCGGTTTGGTAGAATACTTCTCCGACACTCACCTGGAATTGATCAGAGAATCCACTGACACTATCAATCACATCTAAGCGTAGAGAATCAAGCCGTTTTCGAAATGCCGCGGTACATCAAGAAGTAAGTTGTTTCTCCTAAATTCGATGCATTTTTAATTCAATAAATGTTCAACTTAAGATAGTAATTAATTTGTATTCAATTTGTACTTTTTCGCACTTACTTCATAAAAAAAAGATACATAATCGCGCGCTGGAAAACGGCGAATTTTCGGCAGAAAATTTTATTGCCAGGCCTTGATAAAAAAATTAGATAAATCCATTTGCTGTATAATATAGTGAATTACTTTAAACCAGAATCCATGTTTAATGTAATCAGAATCCATGTTTAGGGGGTCATTGATACCGCAAAACTGATTGAAGGCAATACGTCTGTCTGTCCGTCCGTCTGTAGTCAACACTACAGTTCAGCCGATTTTCTCCAAAATGATATTCCCCGATCGATCTAAACGAATTTAAGGCTTTGGGAGTTTCAACGGGGTATTCTGATTTTTGAAGACACTTTACATGAAGCCTAAAAAACGTTTTCAAATTTTTCTCAAAAATTGCTTCAAACTTTTTGATTAAACTTTGTTCTCCGATGGCGCAAAGGAAGGTTAACAGAGTGGTGAAGGTCTCATGTTCGTTGAAATCTCTGATTTTTTAAAGATTTCTGAAAGACAATTTTGGGAAGAGGCGTCTTCCCACAACTATTTATCGATTTTTAACTTCTGACGAAAATATGCCGTTTTCTGGTGCACGATTACATAACTTTCTTCTTGAGAAGTACATTCCTTCGAACGGGCGAAAAGCAAACAGTCTTTCACTTCGGTTTTACGGCTTTCTCAGTAACCTCGCTCTTGTAATTCGCTCATTAATAAACTCTCTGGCTCTGGGCACACAGCCCGCTCCTCTGAGCGGATAATCCGAGCCAGCTGAGAGGCATGGCCTTCTGCAGTCGCTGCCATTCTCACCACACTTCAATAGCTTCTATCACTTTAATGGCAGTTCTAACAAGAAACTGGGAAGCCAGTTGTCTAAAGAGTATAAATAAAAATAATGGTCTATGGTTGCATTTGCCAAGGATTACCGAAAGGTTATTAAAGAAACTTGTAGAAGATATTTGACTTCAGTGTTGAAAAATCATCTCTTGGATCCTCGCCAGTGCTGCTTAATTAGTAGTATTTTAATAATTCCAAATTTATTTTCCTCCCACCTCTGATAATGCAACAAAATATTCATGTTCAGTTATACAATTGTCACTTTTTTACTACATATCCGTGTACAGCCCAAAAAATTCATAATAAAGCACGTCCTCCCAGTAACAAATATTTACGAGTGAATTATCAATATTGTGCATGCTTGCTGAAACATAGTCATGAAAGATTAGTATTCTTTCAATAACTGATGTATGCACAATTATGCAATAGACAGTATACAGAAGGACAACTCAGAACAAAATCTTTGAATGTAAAAAAATCACAGGTTAACAAAAAAGCAAAACGAGAATTATGATAACTATTTTAATCGCATAGGAATCTGTCGCATATGACATTTTTAATTTTATTGTCACTGCTAAAATATTGCAGTGGTAAACTGCTAGTGGTGGAGAGCGCCATTTTCTGTCACGGTGAGTGACAGAAAGGGAACGTGATAACTGCATCCGTTGCGGTCTCAACACTGAACGCGCGTAGCCCTCACCCAGTTGCTCGGGCATGCTCTCCCTGCGGTTGCCGGTGGCACCCGGCATTTTGTCAAGAAAAACAATGGAAGAATCTTCACGACATTAGGAATATTTACATGAGCGCGTGAGGTAGTAGTGGTCATGCAAGATGGGTGGTTTCTGTTGCCGAAAGGTGCACGGAAAAACACAGAGGATCTACGACCCACCACAATCGTCTGGTTTAGTATCTGCAACGTGTTAACCGTATTAGATGCATCCCTAAAAATAACAGCGCAAAGAGTATATACAGTGCGTGTTACAGTACGTAACCAATGCTCAGAAGCCGCAAGGAAAGATATTTCGAGAGATTAAGAAAGATAGTGACGGACGCGTATTCTAAAAAATTCTGGCAGAATACATACAGTTCAAAGATTAAGAAATATGATACAAAAACCGCTTTCTCCCACCTGGGATTTCTCCTTCGAGACATTAATTTATATTACATAGACCCATACGAATACTTTTGTTTCTACCAGGACTGGTCTATTATTCAGAAAATTGCAGGGATATTCGATTACAAAAGCAGAGTTAAATGGAAAATGTGTATGAAAGATGTTATAAAAATGACGAAAAAACTCAAAAGAATTTGAGATATAATTACATGGTAATAGTCAAGAAGCACTCACGGGAAAGCGCTCAAGTCACACCAAGAGTGAGAGAACAACAGAGGCAGAGGAAATGTCATTGAGGAACATTGATTGGGTAACGTTTTTCTCCCTAAGAGGAGTGACTTTCCATCCAACGTGTAGAGAAGTCCACACATGCCATAAGTGAGCAATTTCTGCGAGTAAACCATCTCACAGTTTCAATTCATTCGAAGATTTCAACCCTCTTGAGTGCCGACGTTGATCACCTCTACCAGTTCCCGAGTACATAGAGCGGAACCAGCCCCAAGCGCCAAAGGCCGGAGTGGGCGGGGCGGGGCGGGGCGGGGCTGGCGGAGGGCGTCCGTCACGGGCGCGTGGAAGCGCGCCGCGGGCGGCGACCAGCGGCGGAGGCGGAGCGCGCCCGCGGCCCAGCGACGGAAATACAGGCCTCGCGGCTGGCGGCCGGCCGGCCCGGGCCCGCGGCGGCGAGGGGCGGTCGCGCCCGCCGCCCGCCGACCGAGCGGGCGGGCCACGCCCCGCGGGCCCGCCCCCCGCCCGCCACTGGGCCAGGCGCTTATTTATAATACCCGTCGCTGCCGCTGGGCTGTATCATATGGCCGTGTGGTGTTGGATGGCGGCTAGCCCACTTCTGCCGTCGCGTAGCGGGTGCGCGCGCCCGACCGAAATAGCGATGAGACATCGGAGAAGGCGCGGAGGAGGAGGCGGCGGCGGCGGCGGTGAACGATAGATCCGCCCCGCCGCGGGTAGCCCTCGGTCACTGCATGGGCGCTGCACCCGCCGCACTTTGTGTCAGCGATCCCCTGCTCTTAGCGCGCAGTGCGTTTCTAGCGACACCCCAGGTTGAAATTTATTGCTTTATAAATCACAATAGCAATCTTGCAGCACTACTTCCAACTGCTCCACTCTTAACATCGTCTCCACATATTTCATTACTCTGTTTTTATACCTATTCCCTCATTATTTACTTGCTACTTCGCAATGGTAATTTACATTTCTGTAATTTGCTTCCTGTTAGGGTTACGAAAACGCGTTCTGTGAGCTCGAATGGCGAAATAATCACCTTCATAAAATTAGTTACTAATATTTTTCGTGTACCTCAATTTCCAATTCCAATACATTTCTAGAATCTCCCCTCAATTTCATTTTTTGACGGATGTCCTACTTTTTCTGAAAGATGTAATTAAAATAAAGAAGGTATTCGTTTTGTATATATTTCAATGATCAACTGCACACAAATCAAACATATGTTTTTTATACACTATATAAGAAGAATTACCACTATCCATATTTTTCATATTTTCTCCTTCTATCTTTTTCGTCCACTCTCACATATTATTGATCGGGATCATTCCTTCTCCATCATCGCCACATCTTACCTAACCTCTCAGTGTGAACGTGTGTATTGTTTTCTTTATTCTTGGCATGTTTGCTGAAGAGTATTCTTTGCCTCTAAAAATAGAGTTCCGACTGTTCCAAGAAATAGGGTATACGTATACCTATACAAAAACAAAGATTTCTTTTAATTGTAAACAGCAAGATTCAAGGTATTCAGTATAAAATCATTCATGACAGTGCAGCTAATTAGAAGCCTAGAAAAGTAATAGAAAGAAAGGAGATACAAGAATAATATGCCAAGGATTTAATTGCTGATAAACAACTCTCGATAGTCGAGCTAAACTTTGTATAGTTCATTTATGTGCGAGATTAGAGTTGTGCCAAAACGTGGTGTCATTTATTTCCCATGTCAAAATTAAAACATTTCGTGAAAGTGGTCAAAATAATGAAAATCAATTGGCATTCAGATTACAATAGAAAGTTAAGAATGACATTTTATTTTCACAACTGTTTTTGTGATGCGTATAATGAACTCTTCTTTATTTTTATATTTCTGACTGTTATATTATTATATTTTAGCAGTAACTTATGTGCATTCTTTCATTTTTCAACTGTCATTTTCATTTTAACAAAATATTCTCATCACAATACAATGAAATAGAATATTCACATTTAATTTAAAATAATAAATTTTTTATTTTTAAATTTTTTATTGTTGAATTCTTCCTATAACGTTTTTTAAAAATATTTTATATACTACATTTTGGGTTGTGGTTACTCAGCCACTGGAAATAAAGCGAGAGCTTACGAACTGTTAAAAGTGCACAAACCTTCACACCCATTGAGACCAGTCGTGTCCACAATAGGTACACCAGGTTATGAAATTGTAAAATACGTGAATAACGAAATAACAAAATTAATGGAGAAAGATAATAAATATGCCACAGAAAACAGTAGGGACTTAGTAAATGAAATAAAAAATATCAATATCCCGGTTGACCAAATTATGGCTTCCCTCGACGTCGAAGCGATGTACCCATCGATTCCACACGAGCTAATTTTTGAAGGTATATACAAATTACTGGACAATAATAGGAATAAATGTAATATACCACAATAAGAAATCAAAATAATAATTAGATTTTTACTGAATAATATAACATTCAAATTTAATGATAAAATATATACGCAAGCACCGATTGTACGGAAGGTACTCCGATTTGTGGAGGACTAAGCAGTACACTGGCAGATAACATGATAAGGGAACTAGAAACATCAATATTAAAAAATGGTGAGAGAGGGACAGGAGCATATTTTTTTGAAAGATATGTGGATGACATTTTCCTCATCATATATAAAGACAACATACAATATATACTGGAAAAGTTCAATAATTACGATGAGAATATCAAATTTAAAGTAGAGGTCGAAGAGGGATCAAGATTTAATTTTCTGGAATTAACCATAATAAGAACAAATGAAATACTCATAACAACCATAACAAGAATAAATGAATGCGCATTACAAATTGGTACCATAAACATACATATAAATATACATACATATATATATATATATATATATATATATATATACATACACTAAATTACAGATCTAAACACCCAATTTCGCAAACTAGTGGTGCTACAGAATGGCACAGACTTTCCCGTATTAGTTTTCTATTTCCATGGGTCTGCGCTAGCTATTCGGAATTGCCACATACTCTTGCCAGCTGCAATCTATCACCGCACAAATTACATTTTTTGACATCTTGTTAATTTTTCGGTTTCCTAATGGTATAACGGAAATATTCATTTTAGAATATTAAAGAACACAAAAACCTAGTCCTAAATGCCAATTTTCTTTTAAAAATTATGTGCCGTTTTAAAGAAAATTGCTACCTGAGAAAAATTATTCAATAAGAAAACACCATATAGAACTTGCACATCGTCTCCTATATTATTTCAGTTGTGTACCTTACCTTTGCGGCTCTCTCATGCAACCAATCTTTATAAATGAGGTCTATAAAGAGGGATAATTTCACGGCGACGTGACAATTTACACTTTTACATTACAAATATGAAGAATTTGTTTAAAAACGCATCTAAATATTCATGTAAGATGCAATCCGCATCGCACGTCAGAATTTTTTTTTAAATCTACATCGTTAAACAACTCCTAAACGAAGCGTTCTAAGAACTTAAAAACTAAAATTTTCAGGCAAAGGCCTCAAAGAAACGATCCTCACACCGCAAACTATAGGATGAGATCTTATTGACCATTCGAGTACATTTTTGCTGGTTCGACAATTCTCGATTCTACGCCACCTGTTCAACCATGTAGCATCTGCAACTGCATGTGAAATTAATAATTATTTGATATTCTATGCGATTGAATTACACGGGTGTCTTTGCTCTATAATCAAGTTAAATAAGAATAGTTTTTATTGACAAGGGTGTATCATATTGTTATCAATTACAAGGTGACATATAGAGCAAGTGGCAGAGAATAAGAGGGTCTTGAAGAAATATATATACACAAGCCTAACATGGAAATGGAAAAATAAGGTAGAGGTTGGGGTATTGCATGCGAGAGTTCTCACACGGATACGCTAGTAAAATAGATTTTGATAATAGCAGAATCATAGCCATGGAACCAACATTTAAACGACGCATTCTGAGGTTGATAGCCGATAGGATGATAGCATTGTGAGGAGGGACATGACCATAAGCCCTTAGAAAGTATATGACAGACACATTTTTGACCAAGATCTCTAATGGACTTGAAAAAAACGAAAATATACATCACAGAGTATATGGTAAGCTTCCACATGCTTGTACACATGCACACGTGTATGATGTGTTTTAAGATTTAATTATTTCTAAAAAATGTTTTACTTATAAAAAAATATTTAAAATGTTTAAACGAAGTTTTAACGAAATGTAACCTTTAGATTAGTATTAATGTTAAAAATTAAAATACTTTTCAGACACGTGAAAATGGGTCAAAGACCACGAAACCCGAATCGTCGAAATACATAAAATATTTTTAAAAATATTATAAGAAGAATTTAACAATAAAAAAGAGCCTATTTTAAATGTGATTTGAATATTTTATTTTGTTTTATTGTAATGTGAATATTTTATTAAAATGAAAAGTACTGTTGAAAAATGAAAGAATGGACATAACTTATTGGTAAACTATAACGTACTCCTTAGAAACGCAACATAAAAGACTTGCAGAACAGCTTTTTCTTTCGGATTAAACTGAGGAGAGTAAAATAAACAAAAGCAGTCACCAAAAATTCTTGGAATTCGTTTTCCAGTTCTACAAAAAATAATTAATTCCATCGAATAGACAACAGATCGAAAAAATGCAATAAAATAATGGACACCCAAATAATATATTTTTGTGTGTAATGATTGGCTGAGTGTAATATTGAAGTTGGACTTCCGAAATTATGTTTTTAATAAAATACAAATAAGAAAGACATTTCGTCGTGGTACATTTACCATGTGGAAAATTTCGTTGAAGTACTAAATATTCGATATCACGGCTTCTGGCTCGCCTATTTAATTGGCCATCAGATATTTCAAAATACAATTTCTGCACTAAAGAAAACATATAGAAATTCCGGTTTGGTTACTCAGAATGTCCATAAATGGCTGACTCATTTGCAAAGGATTCTATGGATGCAAATAATTACCTTTCACATGGAACCCGCAAGAGAAGTAACAATAGTTATTTAGAAAATACGTAGAGAAGTAAAATAGTAGAAAATGAATCAAGACGGTTCACTGACAAGACGCTGATGAGATCATTGAAACTAAGTACCTTTAAAAATTAATATTTTAACCTCATAAAAATTATGATTTAGATAGAATGTAACGATCTATTACGCAATCCTCTCTTTCAAATAAACTGTTAGCTGAATCATAAATTCACAAATACAGCAACATGACGACAAACAATATTGTTCTTTTGTCAGATTACAAGGAGGGACCACTGTTCTTGGACTGGATTGCCTCTAAACAAAGGAATTAACAACCAGGGCTATGGCTTTGCGTAACAGTTTGCATTCAGGTAGACAAAAGCAGGTCCGCTGATGCAAATGATGCAACTCACTTTGCATTCGCAAGTAGAACAGGAAGTTTTTCGATTGCTCGATAAATTGATCAAAGACGCATTGGGAAACGTTCAAAAGGAAAAGTTGCTTACAGGCTGGCTATTTGTAAGCGCAACTTCCGACCCACCCACTAAATATTTCAATTTCCGTGAGTGTGTTTCACAACAGAAAGATATTGTTACACGTTGAACATGAAAAATGGCCAGTTTGTGACTAGCAAGAAAATTGTTATTAAATATTCTCCAAGAGAATAATGAGAGATAAGAATTCTTTGAAAGGACGTTTAAAGCCTTGTAATTGGGTTACATATATAAAACACAAAGTACAGAGTCCAAAAGTTGAATTTATCATGCCTTCCCTTGACGTAAGACATTTACAAATTCTATTCTATTCTTCTCTGTCATTTTTTCTTCGTATATAATGTCAAATTTTCATTGTTTTTTGATTAACCTGAAACGATCACTACGGCTTGAGAAAAAGTTTCAAAATTCTTCCAAAGATGAAATTCTGAGATGAAAGTAGGGAGACGGTTAGGCAAAAGATGAAATTTAGTACGCAGTTTGCAAAAAAAAACAGTGTCGAATTACTTTTGATTGCATATATTTTTTAAAGGTAACAAATGATATTTTCTTCCATCAACAGATAATGAAATAAACGAAAAAAAATAGAGTTCCACTTTTTATTTATTTAAGATACGTGACACGAAGTTCAAGACGCGCGATGAATCAGTCATACTGACTAAACAAATACTGCACAAAGATGTTCTCATTTTAGACATTCTTTACGTTGAACCATGGAATAAAACATGGCCGCACAAAAGGGAGACACATCTGCGAATGTTGATTGCCGCCCGCATGCCACAACGAGGATCTCCCGGTTGCATCCCGTGCTGATTGCCTTCACCCCCGCTTCCCTGCGTATCCCTTTTCTCTTTTCGAATTCTGAGAAGGCATTGCCCGACTGCATCCCGTGTCGTTCATTCGATCTTTTGGAAGGAGTGAAGATTTTTATTAAATTTCCGTTCATAAGTAGCGCAAATAGCGGTTCTCGCACCCGTCCAGTGAAAAACTCAAACATGGTAGAATCATCTGAATTGTGTATGCGGGGCAAGAAGATGCTCGTGATACGAGGTTTCAAGTTTTGTTGCCAGAAACGTTTAAGTGCGTGCAATGTTGGTAGTGCTCTAAAAGAACGTGCAAATGTTTCTTGAAAACAGACAGAAATGGATCAATTATCGATAAATGTAACATGAAGTAGACCCGGTAAACGTTGAAATCAATCCTTAGACTAAT
This sequence comes from Acheta domesticus, assembly GCA_031308135.1. Taxonomy (NCBI): domain Eukaryota; kingdom Metazoa; phylum Arthropoda; class Insecta; order Orthoptera; family Gryllidae; genus Acheta; species Acheta domesticus. The sequence continues at coordinate 144,148,056 of JAHLJT010002406.1, read as the reverse complement.
AACAATAAGGAGGAAAACGGAACAGGATGCAGAGGGGCTGTGTGTTTTTGGGAAGGTACATAGGTTTAGGAAAAGTTGAGTCTCGCCCGCCACGACGATCAGCCGCTCGGCTACCAAACAACGTTACGACCGCTCTCGCAGTCGCCGCCGCCGCCGCCGCCTGACTCAGCAGCGCCTTTTCTAGGAAGCGTGACCCGCTGAACGCGCCCTCGCTGCCGCGCCGCGCCACGTCTCGCCCCCTCCCGCCCTTCGGGGCAAGGACCTCGCCCCTCCGCCCTCCCGGCCCCCGCCACCCACCCCCGCGCAAGGGGTGCGAGCGGCGCTCCCTCACCCGCGTACTGCCGGGAAATGTACCTGCCACGCATTCACCAATGTTTTTAAAGCACTTCATTTTGTAACTTGCTCAGCGTACTGAACAATAACGAACACAACAAAACAAGAGGCAGTTCACTTTTTTTAGGTGTTTTGTTTTTAGTTTCTTTTTCTTCTTTTTTCTGTTGATTTGATTTACTCGTACTCAGTGTGCAATCATAATGTTCTCAATGCATTGACACTTCGGAACCACATATTTCTACGGCACCCACATTGCAGTCATAAAGTATTTCAACGCACTTCGTCGTACCAAACCGTCAAAATATCCCAGTAATTTAAGATACGAGCAAAGTGAATTGAATTGAATTGAGGCCTTATTTTACGTGGCGAGACCCAGGCGATGATGCCTGCTCTTCCGTCTAAACACGCAAATTTCGCTACGCTCCTTTCAACTAACAGTGAAAAAAGTTATTTCTTGGGCGACGAAACAGGCGATTAGAATATAGCTCAGAGGATTCATTTAGGCTTGAGGACTTTTTACATACAGGAAATCTACTAACATGGGACAGTCGGCTTTACTTCCCCTCCGAAGGAAGGCGGAAGATTGTTTCGCCCTTAAAAACCCACAGCTTCGATCAGGTTTGAACCCGCGAACTTGGGTATAACAGCCCAATACGATACCGCAAACGAACATAATATTCGTTTGCCATCTAATCTCATTCAACATCTCTGCTCTCCGTTTGAACTACTGAAAAGCCAATTTTCAGAAACACAATCGCAGTATAACATTTTACTAGTGCTCCGTTTAATCACATTATTTTCATATGTAGCACACTTATTTGTAAGTGAATGAAGTAACATTTCAATAACACAAGCGGAAAGAAAACAAATCAAAAATAATTTGAAAGAATTTCGAGTTTGAAAACATCACTATCGAAGAATTTATCTGATAAGTGAGAAACGATGTTGCAAAAATCATTCCGTTTATGAAGATTTCGTACCAAAAACTTGAGTTTAAATTTGTTTTTTCATTTTCGAAATTGATTGATGACAATATTTTAATGCAGACAAATCGTTCAATATGAATAGTTGTTTTCAATCCTTCACTGAATTTTTTCTGCCAATGGTGGCTGTGAGTCACATTTCTGGCGACTATCGAAGAGGTCAATGACTAAGAGAGCTGAGGGTTCTTCAGGATTGAAAAGGACAGATGAAATAACCAAGTGAAACAAAATAGGGAGAAAAAAAGGAGGTAAACGTTCAACAATATAATTTGTTTTCAAAAAAAAACAAAAACAAGCATTCATTTCGGTTCACAAATTACCACTTTGAGCTTCCTTGGACACATTTTCAAAATTCTAATGACTGGCCAGTGGTCATCTGCCGCTGACCGAGTATGTTTTGCTATAAAAGAAACCTGTTAAATGACATGCGGTTTAAAAAACGGAGTGTATATTTCTTGAAATTTAAATAACTACAACGTAGTGATTCTGACATTACACAAGTTTTCTTTTCTTATAAGAATTTTTACTTTCTCGCATACATACGTATATACAGAGTAATATACGTAGTATAGAGAAAGTTATGTAATGCTGCGCGAAAAAAACGGCGGAGTTTCGGCAGAAAAAAAATTAATTGCCGGGCCCTCATAACGAACTACAGAATGGTGCTACAGAATGGCTCAGACTTTCCCGTATTTGTTTTCTATTTCCTTTGATCTTGGTTAGTTATTCAGACTTGCCACATATTGTTGCCAGCAGCAATCTATCGTCGCCTAAACTACATATTTTTGACATTTTCTTAATATTTCGGTTCCCTAATAGAACGGAAATATTATTTTAAGAATATTAAAGAACAGTGAAACCTCGCCCCAAATGCAAATGTTCTTTGATAAATTTGGAACCGTTTTTAAGAAAATGGCGATTAAGTAATACTATAAATTCAAATATTTTAACCTCTGTTTCAGAGAAAATATTTGAGTTTTCGAAAAACTTCATTAGAAGTTATTTGAAGCACATTAACTTACAAATACAATTCTGTGTACAAATTGCTGATAAAGTGAGTATTAATGGTGCCAGACATCTTTCAAAAAAATTATATTTGTGTAATTAAAAAACACACAAGAGAATACAGCAAAATTAGTTCTACGCCATCTTTAACAGTGTAATTAGTACGATAAGTTTGAGAATAAAATCTGGAGCCATTTGTGCGAAAATGGAGTTTGAACGTTTGTCCAATTTTTGAGCTAATTTTGAGAAACTTTATCTGACATTATTTCAAGCGCATGTACTCATCAATATAAAAAGGAGAACCATAGTTAAAAGTACCCCACAGCACCTGCGGGAGAACCCTCCTGGTGATCCTCCTCGTCACGACCTTGACCGGGTGGTGCGGGAGCCCACAAACGGAAGCAGAGGCACTGAAGGAATAGCTTCCCACTAAACGCAACGGGGGGGGGGGTGCTTGGCGGTTGACAGGAGGTCGGGGCCCGCTGCCCCCGGGGGGCGGCGAGGTAGCACAGTGACCAGCGGAGCGCGAGCGGCGGCGGCGCTACCTGGGCGCGGGCTACGCTGCGCTGCCAGATAAGGAACCGGTTCGGAAACGGACACCGCAGCGCAGCGCAGCGCAGCGCGGCGCAGCGCCCGTGCGAGACGAGACGCCTGTTGGGCGCACGCCTGACCGGGACCCCGCGCGCACCCTCCCAGCCAACGCACACGCCAAGAGGTTACCCAATGAATTCAGAGATATCGACAACCCTCTCCTCTTTTCAGGTGCCCCACCAACTATGGGTCACCACCGTAACTTCTAAACGGTTCACGATATCGAAGTGTACTTTTCGCTCAACAATGTGGAATAATGGCGCAAGTTATAAGCCGTAAAGAAATCGTCTGATTTTTTTTTTGTTTTTTTGTTTTTGAGAAATTTAATCATCTTTGATTTTTGATATAACTATATTTTTTCTCATCAGCAATGGATGGACTATCAAAAGAATTTTTCCGATAGTAATTTGAGTCTAAAATGAGATTTTCTGTCATGTGATTTCAATTCAAAAGGTCAATATTTCCTACAGCAGCTCCCAACCTTTCCCTGTTACCTTTGGGGAAGGTGGCCTTCTCTTCGCAGCGCCGAGACTCTTAGGGGGAGAGGGGAGACTGAGAGGGGCGACAGCGTAAATAGTTTTGACTGGACGGATACAGCAACAATATCAAATTTAACGATCAGAATGAAAGATTTTTCCATTCATTCCTCAGAATTGATTATTTCTTTCACTGATTGAAATTCCAATGCATGGATCATTGAAATGAACGACATACAGAAAGTGGTGGTGCAAGGAATATACTAACAAAGGTCGGTTTCAGATTTAATACGAATCGAGCTCGATGTCTAATGGCTGTAAGAACAAACCAGTAGTTTAAAACACTTCAAAAACAAGCAACATTGAAGATTTTCTCTATAATACCTCCAGAACAACAGATTACAAAAACGTAGAAATTTTGTTATTATTGCCCTTTACCTCTCGTTATAAATTTACAAAATTAAAAGAGACGTAGATTAAGACGTAGATTACCATGAAAAACAGAAGAAAACTATGAACGTACATTATTCACTAAGCTCTGTGTCCATCGACAACAACACTATAAAATTATATTGAATGCGGGGTTAGTTTTGTTGACTCGCCGGCAATGACACACAATGTAATGCACATCTCCAATCGTATGTGCAAGGGCCGATGACCTGACTGCAGTCATTTGTGACGTAATGCATTGATACTTCGAAATTTCAACCAGGAGGAAAGTTTAATTCTGATGAATCAATGGCAAAAAGAGTTTAATTTTCATCATTAATACAGATGTTTGTTCCTGTGTCAGTCGTGACAAGACCGTGGATTGTGTAGCTACACCTCTATCCCCCATTGCTATACCGCTCATTCTCCCCTCTCCCCATAACAGTCTCGGCACCGCGAAGGTCAGCTTCCCCACATGCGACAGTTGGAAGCGGAAGCTTGTCCGTTTAATTTAAAATCACATATCAGAAAGTCTAATTTTGTACTCAAATTACTGTTAAAATACTAACATATAATACATCATTGTATTCCTCTTTTTATCGTCTATCCATTGCTGACGAGAAAAATATGTAATTCTATTTAAAAAATCAAAGATGATCAAATTTCTCGAAAACTAAATATATTACACACGATTTCTCTACGGCATATTCCTTGCCCCATGATTCCACACTGTTGAGCGAAAATGCACTTCGATATCATAAACCGTTTAGGAGTTATGGGGTTGTCCCACAGTTGATAGGACACTCTGAATATGGGTGAGCAATTTCAGGCGAAAAAAGTTTCCAACAGTCTTCTCCTCAAGTTGAAGAACAAATGTTTCGTAATGCATCATTTTGCTGATTGATTCCTTCGTCTTTCCGGGCGCGTCAACTGCTATGGTCATTAGTCTTGTAAGTGTATTGCATTTTTTTTATCACGGAAGGTGGTGGTGTTTTCCGCTGGTTGATGAGATCCGGCGTCGACCAACACGCCATCTTGAGGGGGTTTTATCCGAGTTTTTTCACCAGCGGCCACCGCCCTAGCCGGGACAAGCTCTAAGCTACCGACTGGTCTCCTGACTCATGTAGTTAAGTGTGTGTAAGTAAGGGGTGTGGATACAAGGAAGAGGAAGGAAAGATCCCGCGCGGTCCGTGGCTGTTTGTGGGGTTAGCTCTGGCATTCGCCTGGTGTTGATCGGAGAAACCACGGAAAATAACCAATCAAAGCAAACGGCCGCTAGAATTTTCCTGCAGATAGCGACTGAGTTCGACCTAGCTAATTTTACGAGTGTCAAAAACCCCTGCCATCGTCGGAACTCGAACGCTAGGATCTCCTGATCAGAGGCGCTGCAGTGACGTCAGTTGATGCCGTGAGCCGCCTCGGCCGGTTCATTTTGCTGAGAAACGGTTTCTGCCCAGCAGTTTCTTGACTAGTTCTCTTCTTATGTAACGATCAGTGAATAGGTTGCTTAAGTAGGAACGCAGGAAATTAAAAATGTGTATATTAACGGAATTGTGGTGCAAATTACTTCAGTCTTGTATCATGTGCGGTGATGCGATCGCGCCCGATTTTGGGCTGTCAGAACCTGAGCTCGCCAGTCAATCGCCAGAAAGCCAGCACGTGCGCTATTTACAAACGATGCTAACCAGCGCTTCGAATCTTGGAAATACGCATAGTTTGCGGTAATAAACCGATTGCAACGAAATCGAAAAAATACAAAAATCATATTTTCACGGAATGCAGGTTTCTTAGGCGAATACAGTAAAGAGATTGCTAGTAATATGAGGAACACGCTAGTGTGTTTTTAATTTGAAATGACTCTTTAGCGAATGTAATACGCTAAGGAAAGGTGACGATTTTGAACCTTTCATAAGAACCATTGACACAAAACACCGTAACTATTCTTCTTGTGGTAGGGAATCCCTAGTCGTAAGGACTCCCCAGACCTTCAGTAAGGAGATTTAAGACGGAAAAACGAAAGTTCGTAGATTATGATACAGAAAAAAGAGCAAATGCACTTGAAACACGCAAATTAAATTACGCAAATTAAATTACGCTGCCTGACAAGTTTCAGTCGTAGATAACTAAAAAGGATGGAACATTCGAAGTTAGGTTCCAAAATGACGATATTTTTACTTTACAAATAACAAATTACAAAGTACGGACTGTTCGCACGATGTACTTTTTTTTTTTCTTTCCTCCTTCAGTTATCCCACTACACGACCTGTAGGCCCATGGTCCTCGGTGTTGGTCGATGTTTCCCAGATCCCCGATGCTTGGTGGACACTTTCTCGATCAATGTCCAACTATTCGCATCTAAGAGACGCACTGCCATTAGAACTGGTAATAACCAGGTAGTTGACACACCCATAAACAGAAAATATTCATTGACAGATAACCCATGAAGGGCCCTCTAATTAAAGAACTATTTTTTCGAAAACATTGTCATCCGAATAGAAATGAAATGCAGGGATTCGACCTCCGCCACTCGTGATGTTTCCGTTTCCAGAGCAGCGGCCTTGTCTCCATCGCCGCCTCCCCTGCTCGGCCCCGCCGTCGCCCGCGCCGTCGCCCCGCTCGCCGCAGCCTCCACCGACGCGACGCCAGTGCGTCTCTGTCGTCGCCGCGCGCGGTGGGTAAATATAGTCGCTGCGCGCTGCGGCGGCGGCAGGTCTTCCGGTTGGGGCCGGTTCACGGGCGGGCAAGTCCTCGGCCGCCACGCCCCTCCCGACCCGCTCCCCGACCCCTCTCGCTCTCGCTCTCTGCGGGCCGTCTCTGGCTGGCGTCGACTCGGCCGGGCGTCGAACGCGCGCCCCAGCACACGCACGCGCACGAGCTGTGCCAGGGGGACTGTTGACTGTCGTAACTCACGCTGCACCCGCCCGCCGGGTGTTCATGGCCAAGGGCGAGGCGGACGCTCTCTGGCGAGCCTCAGACACATTCGATGATTAAAAGTAAGTTCAATACGAATTTTATAAATATACATTAAATGCTTGTAATGTAAACTATAATAATTATATTTTAAACAAATATTGAAGGACTTGGAGCAGCAATAAGGAAAGCAGGAACACTCAAAAGAAGTCTCCTGCTATTCGTAAATGCTAATATCTCGATTTTCGTGAAAATCAAGCTTATCGTGATACATTTAGTTCACATTTTCACCTATGGACCTTCCTCACCTGAATCCTGGTTCTTTATCTCAAAACGCTCGTTCAAATGTGCCAATTTTAGTACATTTACCAGACTTTTTCGATGTATTCTGAAACTAATTTTTTTTCCCTCAATGCCAACGTCAACGAAGGTGCACGCCCCCCGGCCCGTCTGACATTCCATCCACTTTAACATCCGTAACTAAGGTCTAGAAACTACATTTCCCCTCTCCCTCACCATCTCTCTCTCTCATTCTAGCTCGTCAGGCCGGAACCCTAACCGACAACCCGCTTCTCAGCTAGTTCCTCAGTTATCACCTAGACGCCATTGTGATCCTTGGATCCTCAACGGAATGATTGATGGAGCAGCCGGTGGATGAATATTGGCTAGGGATATACGAGTGCCGAGAAAACTGCCGCGAATCTGTTTTGTCCACCAGAAAAATCCACTTGGAACCGCCTGGGAATGAACCCGAGCACCAGCGGTGGAAGGCTTACAGCGTGCTAACGACTTTTAATTCATTTTTTAAATTAAATATTTAGTAATAATCGTTCTCCATCCTAATCTATTCTGTCGACCTGGCTAGCCATGGCCAGGAAGGAGGATTTTTAATTAACCTTGCGCTGTCTTTCTGACTTCGTTGGATGCGGGAAGGATCAAGGTAACACACACATGTAACAAAAAGAAAAGATTCACACACTCTCGATTTATAAAAGTATAACTTGGTGAATCAACACGTGATTCACTGAGAGGTGGCTCAAGGCATCAACTGACGTCACTGCAATGCCTTTGACCAGGTCCTAGATTCGCGTCACGACGGTGGCATTTCAGACACGACTTAGATGGCTAGGTCGAAGTCAGTCGCTATCTGGAGGAGAATTCTAGCGTCCTGCTACTCCGATCGGTAGTTTTCCGTGGTTTCTCCGATCAACATCAGGCGAATGCCGGAGCAGTACCCTATCAAACGGGCCACAGACTGCGCAAGATCATTCTTTCGTCTTCCTTGTCCTATCCGCTTACATTTACATGCTCTACACTACCACACATACCGGGAGACCGGTCAGGAATTCAGAGCTTGTTCCGGCTGGGGCGGTGCTTCGCTGGAGGGAGATAACTCCGCTAATCGACGGGATGTCGGCGCCGAATCTCGCAAGTAGGGGTGGGATGATTACCACCACCTCCCGAGGAAAAACCGACGGGTCTAATGACCTTAGCAGTTGTCGCAGCCGGAATCCCTAATAAATCAATAGCCAATGTGCAGCTCGCCTCACAAGAGATTTGTAACGAACAATACGTTCCTTCTGGGTCAGTCTTCTCATTCACTGTAGGATGCCCCAGTTCAGTAGCCCCCGGCGAGACGACCGGGAGAGATGGCTCAGTGCATCAACCTGATGTCACTGCAGTCCCTCTGACCGGGAGGTCCTAGGTTCGAGTCCCGACGGCGAATTCAGTCGCTGTCTGTAGAATTCTAGCGGCCGGCTGCTCTGATCGGTAGTTTTCCGTGGTTTCTCCGATCAACACCAGGCGAATGCTGGAGCAGTACCCTAACAAACGGGCCACGGACCGCGCGCGATCTTTCCTTCCTCTTCCTTGTTCTCTCCTCTCCTCTTGCACACACACTTACACTAACATGCACTACGCTACCACACATGTCGGGAGACCGGTCGGGAGCTGAGAGCTTGTCCCGGCTGGGGCGGTGCCCCGCTGGTGGGCATACCTGGTTGAAGGGAAAACCCCGCTAGTCGACGGTAGGTCGACGCCAGATCTTGCCATCCAGCGGGGAAAAGATCATCGCCACCTCCCGAGAAAAATTACACTTACGGGACTAATGACCTAAGTAGTTGACGCGCCCGGAAACACAAATCAAATAATCAATCAAACCGACGAGACGGGCAGAGGGGTCCCAGCCCACAAGTGGCAGGCGGTCCTTTGCCTTGGCGCGGGCGCACCGGCGCGCCGCGGCGGCGGTGACAGCGGCGGCCGTGGAGGCGGGCGTCGCGGCGGCATGCGCTGGCGAAGCCAGCGGCCAGCAGATAATGATTAGAGACCGGATTTTTATGTAATTGCATATTTTTTGTCTTTCTACTTACCGTCCTCAAAATTTTAATCTTGGCGAATCGTAGCCCCCCTAACACAATAACCAATTTTTTCGTTACATATTTTTACATATTTAGTACTATATTACATATTTTACATATTTTGCTGTTTTCACAATATATTTTCTTACTTTATCAATTTTCTTCAATTTAATTCCATATTTTTTTGTGAAAAGATTTTTTTAATGATCGTTTTCCCTACATTATTGGGGAAATCTGGGTGTATAAAATATTATTGACATCGCGTTTTCAGATCTGTAACCCTAATTTCCGAGAAAAATTGACGTGTAACACTTCGATGAAGAAGCTACAGTGTATGTTTGCTGATCTTAAGTCTCACCAGTTTGTGCGATGGCTTCTATTGCGATTAGTCCGTCAGCTAAACTACGGTCCTGGATTACAATAGATGAAGGTTATACTACTGATGAGAAAGTTGTATGATGTGAAGTGAGCAGTTTTTCTAAATGTAATGTCTTGCTAAGTAAATGGCTTTTAATTAGAGCATTTTAATATTACATATTATATCCGATTATACATGTTTATTACATATTCTTTCTGTTTTCATTACATATTTATGTACATACTTTGATTTACATTAATTTCATTTAATTTAATTACTTACTTTTAATTAATTTAATTAATTTTAGTTTAATACTACATTTTTTTTCCTGTCTTTAATAATGACCGTTGGCAGATTAGCGAAGATTCGGCTCCAGCGGATTCTGGCGATAGGTGACCACGCCATCTCCCGTCGCCACGCGATGCTATTTGGGACTCAGAGCGGAGGCGCTGGCGGCTAAATGTCCACGGAGCAACACTCCGTCATACAATAATGCTCACTGCTGAAGAAATGTCGCAACGGTTGCAAGTCTTGCACCCGTTGGCCCGCGTTCAGTGGCCACCGCGCTCTCTCACGCCGGAATGGCTGTTCGAAATTCGTCTTATGGAATTCTGAATCTGAATGAATCCATCTTCCTAGCCTACTTTGTCATACTTCTCCACCGGTGAGGCAGCCTTCCGTTAATTCGTTCGTTCTATTTGAACGAATGGCATCGGAGTGGGGCCTAGCTTTGCCCAATAAAATCTCAGAGTCATAGGCCAAACGTCGGGCGTTCTTTCTCACGAAAATGGTGAACAGGCGGGCGAGAAAGGAAACTCGCAGGGCGGAAGAGGACGCGGGGTCGGAGCTCTCCCTGCGCCCGCATAATCGCGAATACCGCGTATTTCCGCGTTTATCATGGCGTGAACAGAAGTACTGTTACAATTTCATAAATTAAAATTAGTCTACACTGTGCACACATTAATTTTGCCAAGTGAATGTATACATTATTTACTCTAACCTCCAACGTGCTAAATCTGCAAGATTTTTTTTTCCAAATGGGGTTCCAACACGATTTTCTGTTGAGGACCCTGTATGAGAACACTGATTCTCGGAATACACTGCATTTTGGATAATTTGGATGACATTCTGATATTTCTTTTGTGACATATTTCAAGTCTGACTCACTCGTTCTTGAAAGCATCAGGATAACCACAAAGTCAATGTACCCACAATTTTGTATAATGTTCACCAAATGATGATTCCCAAATAGTCAGAGAACATGAACTTCGCTCTTAAAAAATGTTTAAATGACTAAACACTAACTTTTAATTTAAAATTTGTCTTCGGTAAACTACGCACTAATGGGTGGCTCCTCTCATAGGCAAAACCACTACTTTGAGCTGAACTGAAGCCAAAAATTTTACATTCAGTCAATGCATCAAACACCAAATTTTGTGACCATCGCTCCTTATCACAGAGCGCTGAAGCGGGCTACATGCCGCAGTTGCAAGGCGCCCGCTTGTCGTGCTCACTCGCTTCTGTCTCTACCGTCGCCGGCTCTTCGCGCTCCGCCCGACCCCATCGCCCGGCGCCCTCTGCCCGCCGCCCACCATCTAAAGTTGTGGCCAGCTAAAAAGACCAGCTAACGTGACAACGTTTGAAAAATGCCACTGTCGGATGATAACATGTATTCCTACTCGATTTAGGGTAGTTTCGTTTCGTTTTGTGTTGGCACATGCCGTTGCCAACCTTCACACAATTACCCTGTGTATATTATGTTTATAGGGTAGGGACATTTTTTAAAATTTAAGTTTGCAATGAAAAAATGACTACTTCCGTAGATTCCGCCAACATTCAAGCCATTCATGAGGATTGTGCTCTGTTAGTTTACTATTGTTGCTAGCAATTCGCATATTGCGGTTTGCTATTTTTCATTAAACCGGCATTTAGTGATTTCGTCAGATGTATTAATTTAGTTCTACGCATTTTTATTTTTATTTATTTGTTTCAATCGTTTTCATCACTAATCATAGTGGAGTTAGTCGAGATAGTTTTAGTAGTAAAGGTTAGTTTTTTTCGATTTTGTATTTTTTGTGTAAAATTAATTTTATTATATTTATTATTAATTTTTCTAAACCCAATTTATTAATCACTGAAAAATAATGGATAGCCCAACTACATCTGGGTCTTTTCTTAGTATTTTGTCTTTTAATGATAAAGTGATTTCAAAGTTATCTTCAAACAAGAATTGTAAATTTATTTTGTGGATTGTGGAGGAAAACAGTGGAAGAAGGAGTAGTGTTACTCAGAGGAATAAGTATTGTCAATCAAACTGATCTGACATCACAAATGGAAAAAATTATTACAGGTAGGATTATTTTTTTCCTAAATATTATACAACTGACGGGTGTCATTTTCATTTTAAAAATATTATTGGTGTATTTATTGTCTACAACTATTAATTATCATTAGTTATGCATTAATAGTAATAAATCCAATTTTCTTTTTTCAACTTTCTGTATGTTTACAGGTGGGTGTGAAATCTATTAAAAGAATTATCAACCAGCAGGATAAAAAGCAAGAAGCTTTGACCACACCTAAAAAGACCCCTAGAAGGACTCATCCAGCTTCTATATTGTCAATTTTATGAAGGATGGAAATTTCCAATAAAATACATTGTAATTTGGGTGCTATAATCATTTAAAATTTTAATTACTTTGTGATTATAGAATTTTAGCCATCTATACAATGATCGCTGTATTTTGTAGTATTTTATGTGAAGTATTCATGAATCATATTTTATGTAGGTCTTGGTATTTCTATAAGAAACCTGTTCTTCAGAGATTGGGGGTTATGATACATTCAATTTTCAAGACTCTCAAACCTCTATGATGTGTATAGTAAAAAACATTGATTTTATTTGTGGCAAGAAAGTCAGTTATGCCCTTGTGAATGAGAGTGAAACAATTATTTTTAAAAGAGAATACTTCCTAAGCAATTATATTAAGTACCCAAACAAAGTCCAGCACACCATATATTGTAGTTTTTTTAATGAAACATGGCTATATTTATGAATGGCAATTTCTTATATTTTTTTCTGGAACATTAATATTGTTTCAGTTTTTCTAGCTATTGTAACCGTTTGTTGGTAACATTTTCAACATTACTTGTAACGTGTAAACACCATTAGTTTTGGGCAAGTGGCACCACATTTCTCTCCTCAAATCCCATATGCCTTTCGAAATTTTCTTTGACATAATAAACTAATTTTAATAGTGAAAATAACCATTGTCCTACCTTGAGTTTTTCATAATCCCCATCAGCACTACAAGAGTGTAAGTGGGGTAGTAAATATATTAATCTTTTACTACTTGGATGCCTTTTGGGAATAATTTGGTATGAATTGTGAAACTGGAGTATGTGGAGCATTTGGAAAACTGGAGTATAATACACTGGAAACTAGAATATAATATGATCATCCTGATTTGAATTATTTAGCAAGTTAATGAGATTTTTTACTACGAAATGACTGCGAGTAGTTTATGGTATTGTAGTCACAATAACTGATAATACAAGAGTGCAATATCATTGTGCAACTTTATTCACTATTTACTGTGCCATTTATATTGTCAGTATACTACATTCCTGTTTCAATAAATAACTTTTAAAAAATCAAAAGTTCTATTTATTATCATAACTATCCATGTAACATGTACCACACCCTGTTTTAATAGAGAAGAAATAGGTATAAGTCTGTCACTGGTTAGAAAAGGTAAGTTACTGACTACTACTTATATTAATTATGAATTTCTTATTTTTTAAAGCATCACTAACTGTTGAAAGATAATTTAATTAAGCAGGTAAATAAAATGGATGCATCACATAAATATTAAATATCTCAGGACTGTTAGAAACAATTAATTAGGTCACAAAAATTACCATGTATTTGTAAATTAATAATCTTAAATAATTGTGGTATTTATTTCATTCAACGCAAATTTTAACTGACAGATAAATCATGAATAAATTGATAACACTACCATCTCAAAATCATTATTAACACTAGTCAGCAGATAACTTTTACCAAAAGACCACAGATAACTTTTAAATGCATGTTTTTCATTTGCTCTTGGCGCACTTTAACATCACTCGCGCGTGCATTTTCTGATAATGATAACTCTTATTTGGTTTAATTGTTCACCGAGTTAATGTTCGTATCTAGATGGAAATCTTGTTTAATTTTAACGAAAAACGAGACATACATTACTGTACTGTGAATTCTTCAACCGCGCGAGAAGTGAATGACAACAAAGGAAACAAAAGCAAGAGAGTTGATCGGAATGATTGTTTCATAAGTTGGCTATTCCGACAGGAAATCCTTTTAGCTACCAAATTGCGAATCTAGTGCGGCCTAATACACGGCCTAGACTATACAGCTCACCACGCATTCTCGTAGCCAATCACTCACCGCCCACTGCCTACACCTCCCTGCCCATCGCCTTCCCCTCACCGATCGCTAGCCACAACACATCGCTCACCACTCATCACCCATCGGTCACCGCCCACTCTCCTGCACTCTCCGGCACCTTGCCGCTTACCGCCCAGCAGCTCCTCACTCTCCTTTTTCACCCTCTGCCCACTGCCCGCCGTCCTCCGCCTGTTTCTTTCACCCATTTTTAAACACGCAACGCTCATCGTCTTCCGCTCTCCGACCTCCGTGCACACCCATCTTCCACTGCCCACCGCTCACTACCTTCCGCCCTCCACCCGTCCTCCACCGCCCTCCGCCCTCCGTCCTCCGCCCCGCGCCAATCGCTCGCTCACCGCCGCTGCTCGGTCTAAAATTACATGACCTGTTATAAGCAGCGTCCCGTAGGAGCGCGAGCTGCAATAGTCTCACTTCGATGCAGCAACGGCAGCTTTTGTCACCTACTGGCTGTGAGCATCTTGAGGGAATGTAGTTTCAGAGACCGAACCACAGCCACTCACGAGTTATGGGGCGTAGGGTCATTAGCTGTGTTTGTGTGTAAACGAACAGGTGCTACTGACTGCCCATGTCATGTGAGAAAGTAAAGGAGATACAAAATTTGTTCACGAGGTCACAAATGCATGTATTGGTTCGGTATACATGTGATTTAAATGCTTCTCACAACAATACATTTAAATATCATCCACAAAATAACATCTCACAGGAATATCCAAGAATATTTCAACAATATGCAAGCCGTAATGACAATCTAAAATTGCATCAAATGTTAATGGTAACATCCACATTATTATATCGTGAATCATTGGCGTCTGATAATTTTTTTTCTAAGGAAACAATTACATTTCAGATGGAAGATTTTTGATTTTTCACATGGATATTACGGCAATTGGATAATTTAAACTACTTCTAAATACCTTATTTGTAGTAAAGGGCGATTATTCTGTCTTGCATTGCAAAATCAGCGATGTCATTGTCGTAAAATTTACGATTTTCACTCAGTCTTTTAATAAATTAATTTTCATAACTGAAAATTCATTTATGAAAGTTCATTCAAAATTAGAAAGTCAGCCTTGAATTATAACATTTCTCAAATTGTTTTTAAACGCATATATGTCGAAAAGTTGCGTTCTACGGATCCATATTGTTGCCGAAATAATCATAACAAGTTCGCGCAGTTTCAACACTTCTGAGTATGCTTTTTCCAGTTTATTTTTCCCAACAAAGCACAACAATTCTTGAGCAGATCGTTTCTTAATACCATCAGTCACACTGTACATCACACATCAGGACACTCAATTCTGAGCGCAAAGGGACTACATCGAAAATTGTTCATAGCTCTGTATTAACGAATCTAGGGCATCTTGTGAGAATGGCGCTAGGTTATTATTCTCGAAAACAGTGAGTTCTAAAAACATCAGGGATTTAGAATTGCAGAACCTTGAGTTTCGTTGCTCTAAAATGTTAATTATTTCGCAGAAAAGTCTGCAATAACTCTGCTTTTCATCATCAGTATTATCAAGAATCTTGTTTTTGATGTCTCGAATGCCTACAGCTTTATTCCGCACGTCTTCAAAACAATCCCCTTTTGCTTTTATTTTCTGAAACTTATTTATTTGTTCTACACAGTAACCAATGACATTACTCTTATTTTGAAAAATATTGAATACGTTTTCTGTTAAGGGAAACATTTCATTAAAAACAATAATAAGAAAATTGAAACCTAAATCCTTTTTCAGTAACTAAAAATCTCATCTTGCAGCACAAGAAAATAAGAACTCGAAGAAAAAATAAATTACACTACTGAACAGATGAGCACATGCGGGGCCCACTACACGCGCGCAGTGAGTCACGCTGTATACATCTGGCCTATTGCTTCCAAAAGCGATCTCGACCGAATGAGCCAACCGCGCCACCGTATAAAAAAAATCTGCTGATATATCTGCTGATCATAGCATTTTCCTATGAGGCGCTGGAAACACTCAGCCCAGTGCTTCCAAAGAGCTTTACAGGCAAACTCCACCCTATCTGTTGGTGACAATAATAATTATGTGTTATTTTGGAAAGATACTGTCGCGCCCAATTTAAACTGTTTTTACACGGAATCAAGTAAATGATTCTAACTTACTAGTCAAGTGGTATTTAAATGTAAGATATCCTTGGAAATGATAGGGGAAGCAATGCGTCTCTTGTTTCTATGGAATAAACGCACCTGTCGTGAATATTGTTCGATATTTTATATCCAAACTAATTTAAAAGAATGGATCTTCCTTTTGAAGCTAGAATAAAATCAAATCATCTGGATGCTCACAGTAGGCAACTAACACTAGATGACTCATTACGTCAATGTTTTACGAATCAAAGCTAATTTTAAAATATATATTTCGAAATAGTTTGAACTCGTATAAATTCGGTCGCTGAACGAAGCAAAAACTATCATTATTTTACACCTTAGCGAAACACTGGCCTAAGATGTATCTCAGTTCATGGGCAACTGGCCAGTTGGATGGACAAACACGACTTCTGATCTGTTTACTCTGAACCAAACCTGTTGACAGACTTAACACGCACAGTAGTGCATATTTAGAGTGGCAGGAAATATTGACTACTTGAACAACTGAAGAATCTATTGTCTTGAAGATTAAATAAAATGTTCTGATGCAGCTAAGAACAATGGAAAACGTGTTATGTTAAATGTTCGTGGTCGGGTTTGTTATAGCTCTAGGAGGATACATTGTGCCCCCTGTGATACATCATTAAGAGTTTTATATCAATGATGAATTGAAACACACGATTTTTATTTCCAATATAAAATCGCAAATGACTATAATTATCGAGAAGGATTTTATTGACCTTAATTAGTATTCAATCTTTCATTTGCTATTCGGAGTGGCTGCTTCATCATGTGACTGATTCACTCTTCAGTGTGATCCATTCACCGCCTTCCTGGACAGCCGGGCGATATTTGTTTGACAAATTCACAGGGGACAATATTCTCAAAGTTGTCTTTCTTTTACCGGCATACACGGGAAAAAATTGAGAGAGTTTGTTGATAGTAAATGTGGGAGTAATGAATCGTTTCCTTGAACATCACTTTCTTCCGAAATGATGTGCCTACAATAATCATACGTAAAAGTAAAAATGTATAATATAATGTTGTTGCTTCCTTTAGAACAGCAAACACACAATAGGCTTCGTGTTGGTTATTCTTTACAAATAATATCGAAATACAGATTTTTCGTGTGACTGTGAAGAGTTTCTTCATGTTTGTAAAACAGACACATGGGCAGTAATTTTTTTAAATTCATATAGATTCCTTTGATACAGTAAATATATAATAGCAAACGAACAGAATTAAACAACAGCGTATACGAAATATAGAAGTCTGGGAAGGATATTTACCGTTGTAACCATTGTAAGATAGACACGAGAGTCAAAAAATCACCGAAAACTCTTTTCCTTATAACTTATACATTATTTAGGAGAATTTGATCATGCTTTGAATTATTTAATGGCACACTTCAACTGATTTTCGTAGTCACTGAAATTCTGAAAAAATTATAACACGTCTTTAATTAATCATTAAAAAGTAATGATAAAATCATTTCTAAAAAATACCTACAAATTAAATTTCGGGGAACTATTATGCAATAAGTTAATTAAATAGTTTTTAAACTTCAGCTATTAAATACTTTTGAACTGCCAAACAAATTATTTCCACTGCATCCACTTCGCCATTGCATCCACTGTGCAAACATGACGCTCTTCTCTTTCATCTTGTCCTCACCACAATCCTCTCCTCCAAACGTTTGTGCTCTATTGTCGGCCCTTTTCCTCCGAGTTCCGTTCCCCGCCTCGGCGCCCTTCCCACCGCCGCGCCAGCCGCCACCCGCGTCGCGTCGCGGCGCGTCGCGTCGCCCCCGCTGCGAGAAGAGCGCCGGCCTGTATTTCGAGCGCCCGACTCGTGCAGTGGCAGCGAGGTCCCGCGAGCGCCGGCGGAGACGACGGGGCGCGTCGCGTCGCGTCGCGAAAGCGGCAGGCGCGGCGCGGCAGGGCGAAGGCGCATTTGTCAGCGTCGCCGGCGGCCTGACGGCTACGCGTGTTCGCCCCCGGCTCAAAGGGCCCGCCCGCCGCTCGTGCCAAGCCTCGCTCCGCCCGCCCCCTCCCGCACCTGCTCACCACGCCCCTTTAGGCTCGCCAGTGCACTTGTCCACTCTTTTGTTCCCGTTCCTTTCCTTCTCGCCATCCATTCTTCTTCCGCTTGTTCTTGTTTTCGCCTTCCCTTGGTTTGATTTGGTTTGTTTTCTTCAAAGAGCAGTAAAAACTGTTTGCCACATAGGGAGGAGAAGTATAATAAGATATAACAATTCTAACTGCCGCAAGGTGGGTACTCATTTTCTAGGTCAGATTCCTTTAAATTTTACCTATTTTTTAATGTATATTTTTCCGCGACAAGAAGTGGAGTCAGATGAATTAAATGAAGGCTCTGGAATACATTACTAATTTGCCACCTCTCTGATGTGCCCGTGCGAAAGACAAACATTACTCACATTTTCGTAACAGTTTCAATAATAACGCAACGCAAATGATTTTGTAAGGGATTTTACTATCTAGTTTAACATTTGTCCTGAAAATTTCCCTGCCTTAAAAGATTCTTCCTCGTTTTTCCGCGATTCTTCCCTCACTTATACAGATCAATAAACTTCTCGACTTTTTGCTTTTTCAAGTTTTTTAGAAATTGGTGACCCTGCCGGTACAAGCCGTGAATTCTTACTCATCTTCCGACAACCGCAGGCTGCTGACTACTTTGAGCTTCATGTTTCACCTAACCAAGCCGTTTCTTCCCATTACGCCCGTCACCTTCCACAGAATTACTGTAAGTTTTCATCTGAACGATTTCATGGAACACTCATACCTGGCCTTTGCTTCTTCCCATTCGCTTTGCTTTAATTCCGATTACGTAAATCACGCTTCTCAACTCTACATCTGAGTCCACAATCCAAAATCCGGGGTATTCCCGGGTGGCCAGCTTTGCCCTCCTCTCTTCTACCTCCTTCTGCCCGGGCAAAGAAGGAGGAGGTTGGTGTTAGAAGCGGTGGGGGAGGAGGCAGAGGAGAAGGTGATGGTGAAGGAGAAGGCGAAGGCAGAGGAGGTGTAGAAGGAGGCGGAGGCAAAGACGAACGCGGAGGGGATGGAGGTAAAGGCGAAGGCGAAAGAAGTGGATTAGGCGGAGGTGGTGGTGGTAATGGTGGTGATGGTGATGGAGGAGGAGGAGGAAGAGGTAGAGGTAAAGGCGAAGGAGGAGGAAGTGGAGGAGGTGGAGGCCGAAGTGGTAATGGAGAAGGAGGAGGAGGCAGAGGTAAAGGCGGAGGTGGAGGTGCTGGAGGAAGAGGCGTAGGTGAACGAGAAAGAGGAGGTAGAGGTAAAGGCGAAGGCGGAGGAAGTGGAGCAGGTGGAGGCGAAGGCGGAGGAAGAGGCGGAGGTAGAGGTGGACGCGAAGATGGAGGTTGAGGATGAATTAGATGAGGAGGTAGAGGAATAGGCGAAGGAGGAGACAGGGGACGGAAGCGGAGGTGGAGGCAGAAATGGTGGTGGAGGCGGGCGCGCAACGCTATACATAGCGGACAATCCCTCATGGCCAGGAGACGCCGCCACGTGTCTTACGTAAGACGAGCTTTCGCCAACACCGTCCAACAGCATCCTGCCAATCTGTTCGGAGGAAGGTCCCTTCTGGGAGGAGTTCTTTTCCTCATTTATCTTAGAAGATATACTCTTAACTATGTAACTTACTTCAATAGCACAGGTTTTGCAAAAGACCGAGTGTGGTACATAACTAATTGTGAGCAGCGACTTTCGAAAATAAAACATGAAGAATGCATGGACCCAAAAAGTGCAAGTAATACAAATGATTAATAATTTTTGCGATTTTTTTAATTATATTCTACAAGACTAACTTCTGACAGCTCTAGTTTGTAATGCACAAAATTTAATTGCAGATATATCAAATAGTTCAACAGTTACGAGTAAAGCAACTATTTTTGCAGCTGATGCATAACTACTGTCGTGCACTCAATTAACGAGAATAAATTATAATAGTCTGATGATAAAATAAAAAATGTAAAATGCATTTGTTTCTCTGCGACCAATGACATCAATGATGGGGGTTACAGGAGGCAATGGCTACACCTCAGAATTCTCTGATGTATTTGCACATGGGTGATTTGAAACACCAGCGTAATACTAACTCCCACAGAATAGGACACTCATTTACAGTTTATGCTTCCATTTAGAGTAGATTGGTCTTCCCAGTATATCCATGATCGCGAGGAAAAAGCTGCAAGCCACAAAGAATGTAGTTTTGTTAGAAAATTTTTTGCAAAGATCAACATTTCGACAACAGACTGGGATTTTAATTTGTGGTGAATGTGTTTTAATTTGTGATGAATGGATTTTAATTTGTGATGAATGTGTTTTTGCAGAAAACTATTGAGGAATCGAGAAATTTTATTGAAAATCATTTGAAGCACTTCTACTTACAAATACAATCAATACAGATAAATAAATCTGACAAGTCTGTATGACCCATTTGAAACTTTAAAAATTGTTTGAACTCTCCTATTCGATTTCTAAAACGTATGCCACATCAAATCAATTATTGTCTTTCTGTGCATCTGTACGAATCGATTTAGATGAAATAATGAATATATCATCATGAAATTTAAATACATGAAAAACACTACCCATGGGACCAACTTAGATATCTCTAACGGTTCTCATGTTCGTTGAAATCACAAATTTTTTGAAATTGAAAAAGCGCATTTTTTTGGGGGGGGGGGTCTCCCTACATCTATAATATTGAAGATAGAGATTTTTTTCCCTCATGAAATTTGTTCCTTAAAGACGGATATTTAAATACGTTCATGTTCAATTTTTGGAAAATATAAGTAGTTTCCGTGTAATTTTTGTGTAAATTTGCGCTAGTGGTGCACACAGGACGGACAGACTGACAGCGACCCTCAAGGCCACTCAAATCCCATCTTCGCGATGGAATATGTCACGGCATTTCGCGTCTTTTCTCGGTCTTGCCGGTAGAAGTCGCATGATCGCAAGCACTGCTTCATACGGTCGCGATCGTGCGAAATCTAGCGGAACGACTGAGAAAGACGCGAAATGCCGTGACATATTCCATCGCGAAGATGGGATTTGAGTGACCTTGAGGGTCGCAGTTAGAAAAATCGCAGTATAGTGTCGGTAAACGCTTTTGTAGGGAGCACGGCCCATTTCGCTTGGAGAGCGGGGCCTCGCGCACTCACCGGCGAGGAGCGGCGGGGAGCTCTGCGCGGAGGCGGGCGCGGGGGCGGGGGCCTGGTCGCGGCGCGCGCTGCCGGGGCTGGAGCCGCCGGCGTCGCTGGAGTCGCCGTTGGCGCTGCCGCTGGCGCTGCTGCTGGCGTCGGCCGCCGAGGCGCTGGCGGCGGGCGCGGCCGGCGCCTGGGCCGGGGCCCGGTCCGGGGCCGGGGCCGGGGCCGCCGCCTGCGAGGGGGCGTGCGGGGGCGACCGCTGCGCCGGCGGCGGGGCGCTGCTGGCGAAGTGATGCAGGTTCAGGCCCTGCGTGTCGCGCGCGTCAACCTTGTCGTAGCCGTACCAGCCCAGTAGCTCGTTCATCGCCGTCTCCGCGTACTCCTGCAACACCCGGCACACACTTTAGAGAACGCGTTCCGACGCTGAATTTAATTATTCAATAATAATGATAAAAACATTAATAATAATAATAATAATAATAATAATAATTTTATTAGTGGCGATATTCAGGCCTCACACCCTGCAATTCCCGACACTCTCCCTCCTACTACACCTGGGGGATGAGAAGTCCAAACCATGCCAAGACTAAATCCCTTAGCTTTCTCAATTTTCGCTCCAGCTTAACGTCTTGAATATCAATAATTCAATAAGGTCATCAATAATCATTTTTGTTGTGATCCCATGTTTTGTTATTGACAGTCCGGAACGATTTATATTGGGATTGACAGAAGAATTTGACTGATCGATTAGTGATTCCGGGCGCGACAACTGCTCTAAACTCCCGACCCGACTCCTGGCGTGTACGGTAGTGGAGTGCATGTTAGTGTAAATGTGTAAGTAAGGGGTGAGGATAGGACAAGGAAGAGGAAGGAAAGATCGTGCGCGGAGCGTGGCCCTTACCGTTGGATACTGCTTCGCATGGTATCGATCGGCGAACCCAAGTGAAACTACAGATCAGAATGGTCGGCCGCTAGGATTCTCCTCCAGATTGCGACCGTATTCGACCTCGTTCTGTAACTGGTATCGAAAATCCTCCCAACGTCGGGACTCGAATCTAGGAGCTCCTGGTCAGAGGCAGGGACATCAGTTGATGCCCTGAGCCACCTCTTCCGGTTTGACAGAAGGATAATGCCCACGTAACTCAAAGTTTATTGTCAGTTAGATGGCAGGTAGTGTAACATTCTCAGAACTACTTTTACCCTCATACTAAGGTAGGTAGGTACACAATTGGAATTCTGATCGTATAATTAACCATCTGGAAAATCGGGGTATAGGCGTATTTACGTATAGGCAAAGGCGGTACCTGCTCACGGTGGCGAAATTTTAGGGGCGGCAAAAAAAGTGGACTTTTCTGTCTATTGATTTCTAAAATTTATAACATCAATAAATTATTAACATGAAAAATTTTAGTATTTATACAGATTGAAATGCTTGTATTTCGATAATCTGTTTGAAGATGTCTTATATCGTTCATATTTTTTAGTGTGAAATGTAGACATTAAATAATTTTAAGAATTAAGGGTAGAACAACGGTAAAATAATAAATATTAACATAACGAACTTAGTTGTTTCTATGTATAAAAGTACATGATTTCAAATTAACCGATCTACCGCAAAAAATATTGAACACGCATAAATTATTAATTAAATCATGTTTAATTTCAACCATGAATATATGTGTCCAATTTTGAAACACAAGTTATACTTATTATATTGATCATCTTTCTTGGGTTATTAAAAGAAATAGGCGGCAATTTTTCGCGTGCCTACAGACGACAAAGTTGTCAAATCGCCTCTGCATGGGGGTTCTGATAGTCCTCGATAACATATGGCACACGCTTAAGGCCCAAACAACACAAATAAAATAGATTTATGGAAAACCGCATCCTTAAGATAAGCGGTCACTTTCATATATCTTCCCAAATATTTATCGTAATTATTCCTTCCTTAATGAACATAAAAACTACAAAATTGTAATCTTCCTATTCATGCTTATATTACAGGAGCTACGTCTATTAGATTCTTAACAATCATCCCCATCCAAATTGCGTAAAAACTTTTTATAAATAATTTTAACAAAAACCAATATTGCAGATACCGTAAGGGCGTGGGAGGCTACTGTCCCCGCTATGAAAACAATCTTTACAAGCTAACCAGAATCTAACTTCCAGGACAAGACCTGCCAAGGAAATGGTGTTCGTTACCGAATGAAACGTGGAAGAACCTGTGACGGTTTACATGGATATGCCAAAAAAAAAATATATATTTGGGAATATTTTAGTAAGGAAAAATATTGGCATTGGCATTGTGACTAACGACGGCGCGGAGGCGTACGAACTTTTGTATATTTATTACGCCAACATCGCAAAATTTAGTGAAATCCGAGCAAGCAACTACAAATAAAGGATATTTTAAGTTGTGTTGTGCTAATGAGCAATAGATGCGAGAATAATTAAAATTTTCTAAAACTGTAATAACTTTAATTGACGTCAGCAGACAAGTGAGTGGATTACACACCATGTAGGTAAGGAATCATTACATAGAAAAATAGAGAAATAAGAACAGTTTCGAAATGTTTAAGGAGGCTTGACGCTCGGATAAATTGCATAAGTAATTTATTTAAAAGTTGCAAATAAATACGTGTCGCAGTAAGGAAGAAAACGCCACGAAACAATGCCTAGGAGAAAAGACGAAGAGACAGTGTGTTGTTTTCCTGAATGTTCGAGGTGAATGCAAGTAACTAGCTGATCAGACGGCGCGCGGATTTCGTAGAGGACGGAACGATCGGAGGAACGAGTTTAGATTGTGTTCTGAGATATCATATGCGAATGTAAATGGTGGAAATCACGTACTTTTGGAATGCAGATCCAGACCTGTGGAATGCGAGAGGAAAGAAGCTGGAATGACTGGTGATGTGATGCCCAGCGTTGCCACATTTATTAATTCAATTGCAAAATACACTTATTAAGGTGGCATAGGTCCGATTTTCACGGTTAACTCTGAATTTTCGAAAATTGCAAAAGTTTGAATTTTATTAGGCGTCTTCCTCTAACTACGAAACTGCAGATAGAGATTATTCCTTCAAATAAAATTTGTTTTCCATAGTGATTTCTTTCTTTAAGGTCATGTGCTTCAAACGGTCATGCGTGTAAGTGGGTCAAATGACTTCAATTTAAGTTTTTTTTAAACTAAAAAATTAACACGAAAAAGAGCTTTAATTTTGGCATGTTTAGTAACGCTTAAACGCCATTTTCGTAAAAACGGCTACAAATTTTTCAAAGAAAATTGCCATGTACTGTTTTACTGTTCTTTAATATTCTAAAATTAATATTTCCGTTCTACCAATAAGAAAACGAAAAATTGAGAAAATGTCAAAAAAATGTACTTTAGGCGGCGATTGATGACAGCTGGCACGAGTATGTAGCATTTCCGAATAGCTAACCCAGAGCCAAGGAAATAGAAAACTAATACAGAAAAATCTGTGCCATTCTGTAGCTAGTTCGTTATCACGGCCCGCCAGCGAATTTTTTTTTGTCGAAAATTTGCCTTTTTTTTGCGCAGCATTAAATAACTTTTCCTATACTAGGTATATTACACACTATGCATTACATACTATGTAGTGCAAAATTACCACCATGTATAAAAATTGTTCTGTCGACAATAAACGCTACTTATACTCCGTATACACGTACGTATACGAGAAAGTAATAATCGAGAATTTCAACTAACATGAGACTTCCACCATTCCCTTAAACGTCCTTTACGCTATCCAAAGACAAAGTTTGATCAAAAAATTTGGTACCATTTTTTAGAGAATGTTAAAAATATTTTTGAGGCTTCTTGTAAAGTATCCTCAAAAATCAAAATATCCATTTAAAACTCCTAAAGTCTGGAGTTTATCCAGATTGGGGAATATCAATTTTGAGGAAGATTGTCTGAACGGTTGAAGCGCTAGCGTTGACCACACACATGAACAGACTGACAGACAGACGATTTGCTGTCAATCGATTTTTCGATGTCAAGACAAACCATTGATTCTGGCTACACTACCTCTTAGATGATTTTTTTCTATATTTAGCAATGGGATTTATCCACTTTTTCGTTACCAGAACCCTGGAATGAGAGATTTTGTGCAGAAAATTCGCCGCTTTCCGGTGCACGATTTCATAACTTTCTTTTCTTATGAAGTTCCTTCGCATGAGCAAGAAAGAAAAAAAATAGGAAATAAATGACTGACATATTAGTTTCCAATCACAAAACTACCTTTCCGACTGTACAACAGAAACTCACTTTGTTCCATTTATTCAGATTTTATTATCATTTCAGTTTCAAAATTAATGCATAACATGTGAGAGATACTCATTTTCTAAGTCTGTGCTCTAATAGTCTAATGACTCTTCTTCATTCAATGTTTATGTGTTCATTTTAAAACTAGCAAGCTGATTGTAATCTTGTAACGAAACAAGTTGATAATTAATGCCGTTCTCCGAATTTATGAAAAAAATACTTTTAAGCCACTCTTGCTATTGTGATATGTTTGGTTGGGAATCTGCTTTACAAATGTGTGCTCTCTGAGAGTTTTGGAAAAAACGATAAAATACTGAGGGACTAGCAATTGAAAAAATACCTACAAAGAATAATTTACTTCACTAGAGTGGTCCATAGCATTCTCAAAAGATAGCATCTACGTTTCTGCACATCTTTTTCGAGGGGTAGAATTAATATATCGTTTCCTTAGAACAGGCCTGCACAGCATTTTGCACTCTGACTGACCTCGAGAGCTGCGCGGGAATAACTTGAGTGCAAATCGGGGCCGCTTGGATGGGTGGGGATTATACTCATTCTAGAAGAGGGGGGCCGCCAATGAGAATGCGCAATTCGAACCGTAGCGCCTAAATTGGAAGAGCAATTGCAAGAATGACGGACTAATATCATTACTTTTATTTTGGAAATGTTTGTTGCCGATGTATGATAATATGGAGTAACAACCTAAAATGTTTTTTTATCACCTGTGCAATTGCACACAGGCCGATGTGGCCCATAGGGGAAGTGAAGGTAGGGCTCCACCTTTTCGTCGCCGTCGGCACAAGGAAGAGGTTGTGTGGCGAGCTCTGCGCTCCGGCCGCCTTTCCCGCAGGAAATCCTGGTACTCCCTTGGAAAGGAGGCTGAATTGACCCCAGAGCCGCCCTCAATAGAAAGAACGAGATAAAAAATCCCAGCTTACGCCGGGATTCGAACCTGAGTCCTTGAGGTCAGGAAGCCAGTGCCCTACCACTGAGTCCATCTTAAAGGAATTAGACAAGCACATTTGATTTGGATATCGGTATTATAATTGCTTGTAGGACTGATAATTTGCATTGCTACGATGTATTCGCCGTGCTACTAAATACAAAATTGTAATATTGAATTTTTTGTTTGATAACGACAGTAATAAATATTTTTTTAAATTATGTTTAATTGATAAAGACAGTTCTGTCAACGCTAAAAAATGAATTGAACGGACGGACAGACGAACGGAAGTTTTTTTTCAATTGTTTTTTCGGTGTAAAGGACCCACAAAACAGGGATTGTGGCTACACCACGTGTTAGGGGACTTTTTCTTAATTTAGCCACTGGTTCGCTAGCAGGGCCCGCCAATGAATTTTTTCTGGCGAAAATTCGGCGTTTTTTTCGCGCAGAATCGCATTACTTTCCCTATACTGCGTATACGTATGTATACGGGAAAGTGTAAAGGATTTGCTCATTGGTGTCTCTTATTCAGCTTCATGAGTGAAAACGGTCACAAATATATGTGCTGTCATGCATTATTGTTCTTGGAATTGGTTATATTTCATTTTCATACCAATCTCGATGTGAGAGACTGCTCTCAATTTCCTCCGTTACGCTATCATTTGCTGCCTATAACATTCATGGTGAAAAATCAATTATTGTACATTTTTGTTAGTTAAAATTACATAATACATTTTTAAAAGGGGCCATTGCTTTAAAATATTGAGTTACAATGAGTATAACGTAAAAAATAAAAAATAAACAAATAAATAAAAATATGTCGATGTATAGCAGTCTACAGAAGCACATAAACAGTAAAATACGGCCCTTGAATCTAAAAATATAGTGTTTACGCATTTAAATAAGTGGGCAAATCATTTCACAGCAGGGATTAGACACCCAGGCATTCAATCCACGCGCCGCGTCGACCCCGCTCCGGCTGTTCCCTTCCCGCAAAGACGCCTTCTCCCCACTACTTGCACTTACGTAGCTGTCGCGAGCAGCCGGTTGGCTTGCAAGTGCAGAATGCCAGCGGGAGCAGGCGTTGTGAAGGTCTGCCTTAGAATATAGTAAGACGTATTGTACATAATGAAATGTCTAGTTATTAATATTACAATAATCGAAAATTGTTACGATAAAATATAAAATATAAGATATTTTTTCATTTGAAATTGTTAAATATTTTCATTAAAAATAAACAATACAATAATCATATTTAATGAAAAATCTAAAAAGATAAATATATTATTAATAAGAATGTTAATTTGTTTAAAAGCTCTTTGAAATAAAAATGTATCATGTTAAGACTAAAAATAGCTTATATTAATGCATGAATGCACAGGTGCTCGCTGACAAAGGCGACTCCTATGAAAAAAACTGACGAAAAATTGGATACCATGTCTCATTATCTTCGGATCGATCACACACAACTTCGACTGATGAAAAATCATGTAAGAAATACTCTTTTATGTGCAAACATATCGCTTGCGTTCAGAGAAAGCCAGATACCTCGCAAAGGCAGTGCCCATCGGATGTCCTGCAATGAGAATCAGATTTAATGAACGACGTGGGTTTCGGGGGCGAGCGGGACTCGGAGACGAGTCTTGTGTTTTCAAAGCATTCTTGGGGAAGGTGACACGTTAGAACCGAGGGGATGGGAGGTAATGTGGGAGGGAGTGGAGTGGGTACTTCGAGGAAAAAGATGGTTCAACATGTAGCTGGTCGAAGACAAAGTAATTAATGGCGGATGTAGTTCTGTAGTTAGCTCGTAGAAGTTGTATGGTGATAGTAGTTGAGGAAGATCGCCTGGTATTGACGATCTAGCAAACAAACGAGAGAGCATGTGAAAAGTACTCGTAGCTGGTTTGAGTATTGATAAACTAAATAATTTATCGTATATATTTTTATTAATGCCTATTTTTGCACTGATTATATTTAAGAAATCTGATGTAATCTTGAAATACTGCATTTACTATAGAGATTATCACGAGCGTAAAATTGATATGAATAAAATCGAGATGTGATGAAACGTACGAGGCCAGCATACTATACACATGTTAAAGCAAAATGGGAGGAAACGGTGGAGACAGAGTAAGTGAAGTGAGAGGTAACGCATCGGAACGAGACGGTTTAGAACTAAAAGTGACGGATTATAAGATGTGATATTGTAGCGTCACGTTGGCTGCTCTGCGTGGGAGGAGGGGGTGGAAGTCTCGCATACCTGAGGAAATGGATAACGAGCAGTCACAACTTTGGGGGTTGCAGATATTTTTAGAATCACGTGACGCCGGTTTGATTTGTGCAGCTAATTGTCACGTGATAATATGCAACCTTCCTCCCACGCTAAACGGTGGTCACCTGGGGGTGAGCCGGCGGGTGTAAGTTGGACCGACTCCCTCCCGCGCCGGTCGGTTTTGTTCCGGAAGTCCTCGGACTTTTGCACAAAATTCACGCGCAGGCTGGAGCGTTTTCGTGCGTTGCACGGGTGACGAAATCTCGTGAGTGGCGCGGTAGGAGCGTGAAATCGAGGCGGGGCCTCTTTGTTAAATGTGGTGTACCCACAAGACTGTTCGATCGAAGTTGGCGGTCGGGAAATACCGGAAAGTGTAAACGGGAGAGTTCAAATCATTTTGTGTACATTTTTATCAATAAACTTGTGTATATACTTTATACGCCTGTGTGTTACTTTCACGATGACACAATATGCTGAAATAGTTCGCCATTGCAAGTTTGAAAAGAGGGTGCATTCTGGGAGTTGATACAGCCGGTGTCGCAATGGAGATAATGGTAACAAGGGGCGAGATATAAACCGACGCGTGTGCCACAAAGTGTGGTGGATCTCTTCGAATTTCGGGCACCATGCGACAAAGAAGTCGAGCGGACGGAGAAGACAAGGCTTCGGGGTAGTGGCAGCACTGGCGGGCGGGCGATCGGACGGCGGGCGCCGGGTGTGCGGTGGGGCCGCACCAAAGCAACGCGAGCCCGTCGCATCGGGTTGCAATTAAAACGCGATATCTGATCGATGCCGCCCATTTGATACGTCATATGCTTCCGAACGGCCGGCCCCGCCCTCCGCCCCTCCCGCCCCGCCCCCGCGGCCCGCGCTGCCCGCCGCCGCCCCCGCCGCCGCCAGAGGATCCGCAACGGACGGCCCGCAGATTACACGCAGCGCTGAAAACGAGCTGTGATATGATTAGCGGCGCTGCGGCGGCGGCAGTGCTGGTGGCGATGCTTTGATTATCCGCCGCGCCGAATTAAATTAACCATAACAAACAAGCGAGTCGGGCGGGCGGGCGGAGAAGAGGAAGAAGGGACAGGGACCGCCAGCGCCGCCCTGGAGGCGCCCGGCGCTAACGAGCTGCGCTGGAAGACACCTCGTGCGCCGCTGCGGGCGGCGGGGCGGGGAACGGCGCGCTCAGAATGTCGGGCAAGAGCACGGATGAGGGAAGAGAAAGGAGGTGCCAGAAATAAATAGGTGGCGGAAATGGCCCTGGGAGAGTTCAATGAAAGTATTCTGAAAACTATCGTTTCGGAAGCCTATGTGGATAAGCACGAAATACAGGTCTGTGAAGAGGGTTACGATAGTGATGTCGAAGGCTTCCGCGGCAAGTCATTCAAATGATCTTGTCTGTCTGGGTGATGCTGTAATGTCAACGTTTCGAACACATTATTGTGGTGTTCCTCGGGGCTTAAGTACACTTTAGGCAGTGTAAGATGGTCAAAACCTTGGCATCGCTGCTTACGACACGATGTCATCCAGACAGCCAAGATCATTCGAGGGTTACAGTAAACTAAGTTAACGTGGCTGCTCCGGCGGGTATTTTCATGTTAAAAATTGTTTATTGGTGCTAGGAAAGTTTATTATAAAAAAGTATCGATTGTAATTTTTGATTTTTGTTTCATTACAAAATTAAGTTTAAATATCGTTAACACAATGAGTCAAGTCGTAATAATTCTTACGTTTCACAAGTATAGTTGCACTGAAACTATCAAAAACAGCGTTCTTTCAGAATAATTTCATAATATTCTAGAGGGATGGCTAAGAATGGCGCCAATCGATTCGTCTTGTCGAGAGGAATCGAATGGGACTTAAATCACGCCTGAAGGTCCCCCAAGACTCCTAAAATGCGATTTAGCTTAACTCCCCCCCCCAACATGTTTTTTAAGAAATCTCTTAATGTTTTGGATTGATCCGGAAAAAAGTCTCAGTTCTCCACCACGAGATCCAGGCGAATGACACATTTGCTCCGATTGGTGGATCGGAAGACATCTATCCGTGAGTGATCGACGGTTAGAGGTTACCCGATTTCTTTATGTAGAAGAACAATGACACGGCAGAAGTGATGGTGGGGGGGGGGGTAAAGAACGTGGAAGCATGAGGGGTAGAATCCCTCGGGAAGTAAAGTAAAAAAGAATAATGTCAAACGAGGAGTACAGATAAACGGAGGAAGGGACGAATGGACGAATGTATGGAATTATGTGTGAAATAGGTGTGTGGACGGTGAGGGGGGCGGACGGATGAACGGACCGAAGTATGAACTGACGGGCGGATGGACTGATGGACGGACGCACGGACGGAGGGATGCACAGACGGATGTATGGATGGATGATGACGAGCGAGATGGAAACGGTGAAATGGACAAGAGTAACGAATAAATGTTCAGCATGCAGGTCTACTAAGGGGCAAAGGGAACATAAAGAAGAGAGGGAAGGAAGAATAGGAGGATGATCGAACGAAAATCAAATGTAGGAGTGTGTCATTCTGAAGTTGAAAGCATTTTCTAAAGGTTCCCCCAATACTAATGGATATTGAAGAAATTGATTTTAACTATTTGGATAAAATCCAATTTTTTTCTTTCCTATTTTTTTTCTAGTTTATCCAATTCCTCGGAAGTCACCTTAAAAATCGGCCAAAACATTAACTATAATTTTACTTTCTCGCTACAGAGTAGAGAGAGTTATGTAATGCTGCGCGAAAAACGGTGAATTTTCGGCAGAAAAACTCTTCAGGACTCTAGTGACGAAAAAGTGGATAAATCCGGTTGCTAAATTTAGAAACAAAATCCTCTAACACATGGTGTAGACAGAATTCATGTTTCGTGGGTCGTTGATACCGAAAAATCGTATGACGGTTCTCCATCTGTCTGACCGTCTGTGAACAACGCTAGCGACTAAACCGTTCAGCCGATTTTCTCCAAAATTGATAATACCCTATTGATCTGGCTGATATCACGGCCCTTTGAATTTGAAACTGATATTTTAATTTTGGGGGTTACATTGCATGAAGCCCCTGGGGCATTTTCCAAATCTTCAAAAAAATGGGCCAATCATTTTTTATTAACTTTTTTGTTGGATAATGTGAAGGACGTTTAAGAGAATTGGGCAGGTCTCATGTGCATTGAATACTCTAATTTTTCGAAAATTGCAAAAGTTAAAAATTTCTGGCGCATTCCTACAAATGCAATTTTGAAGACAGAGATTTTTCCCTTTATGAAATCTATTACTTAAATACAGATTTTGAGATAAGGTCAGGTACAAGTTTTCGAAAATTTGAGTACATTTCGCGTAATTTTGTGTGAAAATATGGGGAAGAAAGCACATGCTAGCGCGTTTTAGCACCACTAGTTTCATACCGTCTTAGTACAACTATTAATATTCAATAAATGGTTCACAATTTCTTATAAGCAAATTTAAATTAATTTAAAACGATTTCGGTTAGAAATTGTTAGATCATTGTTTTACATAGTCGATATGTATTATTTGGAAGCGTTATTTTAATAGTGGTACATTTCCCATTTTTTGGGAAATGGAGTTAACTCTATTTTCAGGTCCGCACAAATGTTATACATGTATTCTGAAAGTGATATAACTCCAACTTCTTTCTGTGAATGACATAGCTCATAAAAAATAATCACAGGAGGTTGCAATCAATTTATTTTGATAGTGGTACAACTCCACGGTGGAACAACTACGAGGGTTTCTACAAAACTCGGGATAAGTGCTTTTCGAGATATTTATAGCGTCTGTAATGATTTGATGATAAAGAGCTTGGTCCAGATTTGATATTATTAACAACAAAAATAATATATTTATATCACACATTTTTATTTACATAAATTAAACTTAATGGTCTATGTATTACAATACCTTCAAAAGTCTGTAACAAGAAGTAAGAAAAATGAAAAAAATGGTGTCAGTAACTGGCTAAAAATTGGATGAGATTTGTCAGACAGTAGTCTTTTATAATTATGTTCAAGTAAACCTTAAAGCAAGACATTTGTTTCTATACAGTAAACATCACTACACACCAACCCCCAGTGGCTGAGGAAGAAGTAAGATTTTCAAAAACGTAAATATCCCACTTAATCACAGCGGAGGAAGGTTAATGAAAAGAAGCACAATATGCTTGATTTGTTTCCATTCATTTCAAGCGTTAATCATGCTTATTTCGCTGATCTGCAGGTAGGAATCCAACGATTTCAAGAAGATGAAGAAAACCGAATGTGTCTCAAAAGTAACATTCAATTAATATGTAATTTGTTTTAATAAATAGATATTGCCGTCATATCCAACTTTTCTTAGAACGACATCAACCGATTTGGCTCACCAACCTATATTTTTACGGTTGTACAACTCCTTTGCACTCCCAATATTCCGCAAAGCGTACAGTACGCTTATTCACATCATCTTCAGACGAACTAGTAAATATCGTATAAGAGAAAAACATTCAAGTTTTTTGGCTGACTCCATCCCTGATTTTTTCATGATCATTTAACTTTAGAGCTCAATATCTCGAAATGAATGTCAATGGTTTTTGAACTGCTATTTAAATAACGCCTCCATTTATTGAGTAGTGTTCTGATTATCGGAATTACCTGAAACAGTGAAATAAGAAATACAATTGGATACGCCAAAGAATAATTTTGTAAATTTTCTTTGATTTCATAGCATCTTGTACTAATTCGGGAAGAGCAAAGGAGATTTATTGCCCAGAGACGAATGGACATGCGATGAATGGACCACGTAACCAAACCACAAAGATACCAAACTGAGAAAAATGGACTTAACGTTAATTGCTAATAAAAGTGCACAAATTAAAATATATGTGTACTGATTACTTCAACTAACATCATATTAAAGAGCATGTATTTTATGCAAAAATGGCCTCTCAAACATTTTCTGATACTAAGATATTACACATTTTTGTGGGTTCATTCCTTTGTAGAGAATGGTAGATGGATCGAAACCAATTCTACTGTAGTGAATTACGTAATGTTTTACGTTTTAAGAACAATAGTTTATTCTTATGTCTCAATAAGCATTAAGCATATACTTAGACATTGTTGTTACCTTGTCAACATATCAATTATTCAATTTCAAAATCTGGTATCCCAGAAAAACCATCGATATCCTCTTCTACTTTTCATTTCCTCATCCCTAACTAATCCTCGTCCTAAATGGCAATTTTCTCTTAAAAATTTGGAGCCGATTTTAATAAAATGGCGATTAAACGGTACTAAAAATACGAAATTTGAAGATCTTTCTCACAAAAACTTTTTGAGGTTTCAAAAAACCTCATTTGAAGTCATTTGAAGCACTTACACTCACAAATACAATTGTGTTTACAAAGTACTGTTTACAAATTACATATTAACGGTGTCAGAGATATTTCAAAACAATTCCATTTGTACAATGTTTGAAAAAACAAAAATATACTTTGCGTCATATTGAAGAGTGCAATTTGCACTATCCGTTCGAAAAATTGGAAGAAAAAATTTGGAGCCAATTATGACAAAATGGCGTTTGAGCATTTCTGAAAATGCGAAATTTTGAGCTAGTTTTCACAGAAAACTGTTGAGTTTTCCAGAAACGTTACTTGACATTATTTAAAGAATATGCACTCTTATAGGAAAAATTTGGAACCGTTTTTGAGAAAATTCTGAAAATGTCCGGGGAGCTTCATGTAAAGTACCCCCAAATTTTATCAAATCATTTTCAAAATCTCAAAGCTTCGACTAGAACCAGATCGACCGGACGTTTTCCTTTCAATTGATTTTTCGGTATGAAGTACCCACAAAGAGGGGTTCTGGCTACACTACGTGGTAGGGTATTTTTTTCTTAGTTTAGCAACTGGTTTTATTCACTTTTTCGTTATCACGGCCCGGCAACGAATATTTTTCCGGCGAGAATTCGCCATTTTTTCGCGCAAATAACGAAAATGCAGTACCTCTGGCAACACTCCGTTAAAGAAATCCGTTAGTGAACGATTTTGCCACTAGGGGCGCTTGAGTCAAACTAAGATTTTTGCATGAAAAATTGTGAACTGTTTAAACGTTTTCAGTCCGAAATCTGATCTGCACCTTTTCTGTACGTCTAATCTGCACGAAAACTGTACTTTGTATATTTACCGGCGTTAAAAATCTTAGTAAATATAAAACATAATGTATGTTCGTAGATATGCGTATTTTCTGTCCCAACTTTTCTACAGCACTTCCTTCTGTGCGATGGTTTCAGTTAGTTCAATAATAAATACAGCCATAAATCTACGAGGGCCGTTCCGAAAGTAATGCCTCACATATTTTTACGTTGGCGTATCACCTCAGAAGTGAATGTGTGTGGTGTCATAGTGGAATTTAATCTTTCCCGTTAATGTTTGTTTCATTTCTTGGCTATTTGTCAGATAGAAGAACAGTGATAGTACGCTAAAATAGCGTCCAGCTGGAACGCGGGTCAGAAGCAGAGATGTGTGACTGAATTTCTCACTTCGGAGGAAATTGAACGTACTGATATCCACAGTCGTTTGCTGAAATTTAACGCGAAAAATACAGTGGATGTCACTACATTGTGGCGACGCGACGATGGGTAGTGCGTTTCAGCGGTTGTTGACAGCGATGTGTAAGACAAACCGCGTTGCGGACGTCCACGCACAGCTGCCACAACACGCGATGAAGAGCACCTCGATCCGCGCGAGTACGCACGTCACCAGCGGGGATCTGCCTACGGCGCCGAACATTGGCTGCAATGCATTAGAGGTAAAGTTGAGTACATTGAGTTACCGAAAATTTTGCGCAAGATGGATCCCTTGATCACTCACACAGGAATGGAATGGAATGAATGGAAATTGTGACGAACAATACGAAGCTGAAGATGGCGGTTTTCTGGATCGAATAATCTCTGATGACGAGACATGACGTGACCATTATGGGACAGAAATTCAACAATCCACGGAACGGCGTCGTAAGAATTCCTCGTACGGGTTACCTCGGCTGTCACAGATTTTTATCACCGTGGCATGCAGGCCCTTGTTCATCGGCGGATAAAATGCGCAGACAAACGGTACTGTATTGAAAAATAGTGATGCGTTCAAAAAACTCTTTTCTAACGCATTGTATTAAGTTTGTTTTTATTTACTGTAGTTGGCATACAGATATATGGAAGGCATTACGTTCGGTACGACCCTGTTATTTAGTCATGAAAAGTCACCTGAAATTAATCACATCTACTTCATTACTAATTAGACCGAATATTTCTTGTTTCCCCAAATTTTTAGAGCAAGTAAACGACACAATTATTATTCACAATTCCAAATACAAGTATCACGATACATGCATAGTGTATTATTACATTTCCCTGCTTATGGTAATTAAAAGAAAAGAATATTTTCTGTTGACAGTAAGAACGAAGGTTAATTTTTTTCCACGTCATATCTACACATTCCGGCAACAAATACATGCTTCAATCAATCAAAATTCTCGTAGATATACTATTTTCTAAATGTTTTGTGAATGAATAACATTACGAATCATTAGAAATTCTTTCGCCATGTTGCTTCATGGACATTCACACAGATACTTACCCATCAAAATTTTTAAAACTAACAATCTACGAGTATTCTAATTCCAATATCTCTACATTCCCGATACGAAAATACAAGCAAGAAAAGACAGCGATCACCCACAAACCGCACAAAAATAATTTTTTTATGAGCGCCCAATGCAAGCCGGGCGTCTCGTCAAGCAATTTTGCAATAAAAAGTACATCTCGGGATACATACTCGTGCATGGACGCCCGGCAGCGTGCTAACTAGGCCGGCAAAGGGCGGCGCGGCGGCGGGGTAGCGACAGCGCCGGAGCAGGGTGGCGAGGGCGCGCCTCTCGGGCAACTGCAAACAACACACAGCTGTAGCGCCACCGCCCGCGCCTGCCACTCCGCGGACCCTGCACAGCGCGCGCCTCCTCCGGGAAGGGATCGCGAAGCGAGTGCGCCTCGGCACGATTCTTGGGAGGAGGAAACACAAAAAGATAATTGCAAAAACTACTTCTAATGAGACATTACAACAAATTCAATTGCTTGAGATGGGAAGAGAAAGAATGATCTGTCAGTACGGTTTCCCCTTTCACTCGGGCTTCCACCAGCCCTGTAGTGAGATTACAACGTGCTCTTGTTCCTCTACCCTCGCCCGGACGTGTTCTGGCCCATGGTTCTTGCTAGCGAGTGTCACCGCCCACGCTTCGTGGTTCGTTGATGTAGTTGAAACCGCGCATGTAGATGGCAGCTCATGAGAGGTGGATATGCCATCTAGGGATGTTTAGCTCCGTTAAAAGATTTCCTCATCTGGGCGCAGGAGAACTGTGACATATGGACGATTAACACATGAGAGGAGGAAAGTATGGCAGTTCCCGAACTTACCAGAAGCTTTTCGCCACACTGTTCGTGAACAGCTTATTCTATAGATTAGTGGGGATGTGTGGGAAACACAAAATTTTAGTTGTTAAGGCCCTAGAACACCTCGTTTAGGAATTATTTAACGATGTAGATTCAAAATGCTGCTGAGTATGTTGCGGGTTGCATTTGACGTGCATATTTAGTTTTGTTCTACAGCGCCATGTAGTGGAGTTACAACAGAATTAACAGCACAAACCCTTCTAGGTAAAAAAAGACACGTAGACGTGCCCACCTTCATGGAGATCGGTCCAACGTTGTCGGAGTTTAGCTCTTATAAAGGTAATATAATATTCAGCACCCATCGATTGTACGACTAAACTTATACTAGAAGATAGAAACTTAAGATCTTTTTTGCACATTATTAACTTATTATGGCTTAAGTGTATGCGTCCAAAAAATAACTTACGGATAGGAGGTTGCCGTAAGCAGCTTGGCGGATCCACGGGGGGCTTGGGAGCCATGCCCTCCACCACCAAAGGCCTCGAGTTTTTTTGTTACTTTCTTTTATTTGGCAAAATTGATATTATTTATTTATATTAGAATTATGTAATTATTTTAAAAAAACTATTGTATAGTATTATATACACCCTACAAAAATTATCTATACCAATACGAGGGTAACTCTAAAAGTAATGCACAACAATTTTTTAAACATTCAATTTATTTTCCATACGTGAGCTATTTTTACAGAATGTTGATCCATCTTTGAAGAACAAAAAGTCACCTCTCCACGTATCTCAGTTTATTTCTACTGTCTTATGACACCGTTGAAGAAGGGCATGTATACCCGCACGGCAGAAGCCTGGGCCAGCACGTCTGAGCCACTATTTAGCACCCTTCACACTGGAGTAATCATCTCCTGGAAATCACCTGACAGAAACCTGTTTTTTCAGTTGCAGTTCTTTCAATATTATCTCCATAGTCGCTTCTCCTATACCCACTTTCATTGACAATTCTTTCACGGTTACACTTTTGTCAGCCAAAATGAGATTGTGAAGGCGCTGCACATTATCAAGAAAACGTGAAGAGCGCGGTCTGCCTCTGTGCGGGAGATTCTGAATATTTGCTTGCTGTAATTTACCAGATAATCTGAAACCCCACCGACTAACTGTGATCAACAGCATCATCTCCGTTCACATTTTTAACTTCTTATGAATGTTTGTGACTGTCTGGTTCTCACAGCACGTTGCTTCCGACGAACATGTAATGCAGCAGACATCTTAAACGAGTATTACGAAAGCAACACTTAAGGAAACAGGTTGAACTAAATACGAATTCAAGCGAGAAGAATGATACTATGAAATCTGTTACGAGCAAAGACGTAGAAAAGAAAGCGAATTTTTAAAAAAATCATGTGTATTACTTTTGGAATTACTTTGGTCCAGCCTGACGGAAACACCGATCCCCCACACTCTACCTCGAGCCACTAGTGTCGCCGTGTTCAAAACAACAACAGGCCACGACTACCTTGCCAGCCACTTGCACCGCATAAGGGTCTTCGAAACCGACGCCTTTGTGCTATGTAATGGCCCAAAGATGGATGCAACACACCTTCCGATGTCCCCAGCCCTGAGTGCCAACACAAACTCGGCAGAGGACGAGCCAGAGAGACAGCCCGTCTATACTGGTCAGCGCGTCACCAAATGGCTAACCTGCCAAGGGTGGGCGTTGGCTAGTAAGTAAGTACTTTTAGAGTTACCTACGTATATAAGGACACAAGGGCGTTGCGTTACAACGTGATAATCTCTTAATATTCTGGATCAATATCGATGAATTCTTTGTGCTAGCTTCCTTTAAATGTCAGGAATACTGTAGGCTATGACTTATTACCGTAAACCTTAATATATTTACAAAATAATTACTTTTTCTGTAGTTTTTTTGTATATCATTACAACACAGATTCAAGAATGCATCAATGTGCAATTATTTAGCTGCGCGCTAGAGGATGACGATGGTGATCTATGACTGAGTTCATCAATGCACAGAATTGCATATTTAGAGGACTGTTTGTAAATTGTCTAAACCGAAATGGTTCTGCGTTTTCTCCCTTCCAAATATCAAAGTTACTTAGACGTTCATTTTAATTGCATCTGGGCGTGAATGTATCAAGTGAACAAGAGAGAAGTATACTTATTCATACATGAAATGTTTGGAAAACGCCATTTTGATGATGGATGTTGGATACTGACGTAAAACGTTATCAATGTACACAAGTGTTCTACATGAAATAGTTATTGGTTTACTTGTAGTACACTAAGCATTATTATTACGTATTTACGACTTGCACGAGTGAACGTTCACCATATTATGAATGATTTACGTATTATGCTTAAACTGTGACAGATGGATGAATTTTTGTAGGAAAAAGTTTTATTATAGTAGAGAAAGTGTACCTTTGGATGGTGAAGGAATGGTTATTTAAATTGGTGCAAGTATATTCGGCAAGAAGTACTACGTTTGAAATAAAACAGTGAAGAGAAATGAAAGGAATTGAATGTGTGTCAACACCATTTTACAAGGTTGTAGAAAATAGAACAAAGAGGTTCTCTTTTCCACTGTTTGATCTCGGATTTTTAGAGATATTATAATTGTCTGAGTTGTTAATGGCACCATTCCGTTTGCTGCTATTTACCAAGAACCCTTAAACGCGTATCCGCATTCAATTAAAAGCGCTTTATTTATATTTACCTTTCAATTGATTCTATAAATACATGGTGTAAAAAAATGAAAAATAATAAGTTTTACAATGTGGCAACTGATTCAAAGTGTGGGTATAATATATAAAATTCCACAAATATGTGATGTGAATGTGAAATAATATGTGAGTAAATGTATTTTATTTCTAGTTTAGATTTGTTTATTAATTTTAGTTACAAAGTGAGTGAAGTTTGGGAGCGGAAAAACCAATTTAAAAATATTGTAAACATTTTTAGCGACACATTTAGTGAGGAAGTCAGGGTATTTACAGGTGGGAGCAAGGCAGATAGAAGTTGGGCAAGACGGAGCGGGAATACAACAGAAAAGATACAAGTAAGCTCCTCGGCAGCGCGGTAATAAATGGAATACATCTTCACATCTAATAAATTATGATGAAGAATACCCAGCCAACGAGGGGTAATCAGCTAGTATTCAATAAAACAACAAATTTTTATTATTTAACAAAAATCTATGATGGACTCCCTCCAAAATAATTGGCTTGATCTGCCCCTGGCCATAAGCTATAAAAATTTAAAACCGACCGGGTCGCTATGAAATCACAAGTTCTATTGCTTGCAGTGAAACATCTCGCAGTACCCTTCAGTTGCTTTTGCGGCGCTCAATTCGGTAGTTGGAGTTTAAGGTTAGAGGATGGGGAGCTGGAACGAGTTAGGGATTTGAAAATATAGCAACACCAGGTAGGCTTCAAAAAATTCGTTTTATTTTCATTTTCACAGTATCTTTTTGGCGAAGTAAAATTGCTATTAATATTTTGGCAATTTTCACTTCCTTTAGGAATCAAATATTCTTGCTCGTTTTCTATTGGCTTGGACGGCCATTCTCCTAAATTGGTAGAGAAACTGCTGCAATGACGATATTCGTGAATCTCTGTTCCTTTTTCAACTTGAGAATTTTCACTTCAGTGTTGTGAAATGTTCTGTTATTTTCTGACAAAATTTGAAGTCGACGGTTCGGAAGTTTCAATTGAAACGTAGTCAATTTTGGAATTTTCGATATGGTCTCTTCTTCTTTTATTAATTTCTCCTTTGCTTTCCTTTTAGTATAACCGGAAACAGCGTCACCCGATCTCTCTCAGAATTTGCCATCTTAATCTACAGCAGAAAAAAAATGTTCGTACATATTTCCATTCATACTCAAAATAGTAAGATTTTCAATTATTGCAGGAGTACGGAAAATTGAATATCTGACTCAAAAATACTGTTTTTTCTAGTAAAATAATTTCACAAAATGTAACTATTGAAATAATTTAAAATAAAAGTGAAAAAGATGAAATTAGTTATTACAAGTTCTAAGAACTTACAACTTCAAACTGGCTGTACCGGCTTTTCTAAATTAAAATATTCAAATGCACTCGAGAAAATCTATTTATAATAATAGGAAACATTAGCATGCATGTATTCTAGATTCAACTTTAATAAACCAAGCCTAATCCCACCTGCATTTAATCGCACGGATCGGTACGTTTGAAATGCAGTCATTTATTGGCTCTTGTGATTTGTTGTGTGATTATTCCCAAAAACAGTGTTTCACGGTGATCCGCCGCGATTGGCCATTAAAGTGTTATTGAAAACGTGAAAAGCGTGAACTTTCACAGACGTCGCGTGTCATTCGCGTTTGACATCAATATGCATATGCAAATTTAAATATGAAAACAATATTAAAACTATATGTCTGCAGACAAACATTATTTTACAAATCTGAATGAAAATTCCTGTGAATAAGACTTAATAGATGCACATTGACAGTATGCAACTTTACAATATAGGAAGTTTATGAAATGTGTACCTCCTCGAAACAGAGAAATGTGGTTAACGCTCCCCTTGTTGACCCAAAAAATGTGTACCTGCCTTCACTGCACATTAAATTGGGTCTCGTCAAAAACGTTCGGAAAGCCATGAACAAAACATCACGTGAATTCATGTCTTTACGAGAGACATTCCCAAAGACCAGTGAAGAAAAAATATGGAAATCTTCCGATCTTCCTAATCTTCCGATTTGTAGGACCGTCAATAAGAAAATTAATGACAGATGAACATTTCGTTAGGCGATGATATGTTAGGCGATGTTGAAGAAAAGGTTCGGATGTCTTTCATAAGTGTCTGTAAAAACGTTTTAGCAAACATAAGGTAGAAAACTATCCTGATATTGTATATTAACTACCGATATTATACCACTGTATGGGATGTAGCATGTCAAACTAGTTTTTTTTGAAAGATTATTGGGACTTCTTCCCAAATAACCTCGGCGCTGTTAGAGACGAACTTGGCTAACGGTTACACCAGGACATTTCTCACAAGGAATAGCGTTATCAAGGCAATTGGCATAACGCAATGTTGTTCGACTAGCGCTGGACCTCACAAAGAGATGTTTCTGAGACAAAATATTGCAAGAAATTGGGAAGTAAATATTTTTAGGTAAGTTTCTTAATTTTTCTTATACTTATGTTGTATTTTTTACTGTACATATTTGGATCCGTTTTTATTAGAGCGTGTCATTTTGCAGATACATACAATTACAAAAAAAAAAGATCATCACCTGAAACCAGAGGCTGATACAGGAATTCTGAAATTTGTAGACCTGGTTTAAGAGCCAAATTAACTACCAGTAACAGTGTATTTTCTACTTGTTACTGGAAAGGTAGGTTTTATTTATTTATTTTATTTTTCAAACCAGTGTAATTCGCATGTGCTGATTTAATTTATGCGTATAAAGTTCAGTTCTTTTTTTTACAGTACGTTCACAAAATGCACAATTACAAGACTCTTTTCTTGACAAGACTTTTTAAATGCTGTTCCTTAGAAAGCGGGAGGAGGGAACCCAAAACCGAGGGGCCTACATGTACTACGAGGATAAACAGGGACTGCACTGTCCAATAGTTCTATATTTTATTGTTTTCTGTTTTTCTTTCTTCATTAATTGTGGAATAGCTTCAGAAAATCAGCCTTTTAGTTTCTTCAAAAATCTAATTTGTAAAACGTTACGTGGAG
Source organism: Acheta domesticus (assembly GCA_031308135.1). Classification (NCBI taxonomy): domain Eukaryota; kingdom Metazoa; phylum Arthropoda; class Insecta; order Orthoptera; family Gryllidae; genus Acheta; species Acheta domesticus. Next base: position 144,105,148 of record JAHLJT010002406.1, on the reverse strand, counting down.
TTACTTTCTCATTCATTATTAATGCAAGAATTTAATTTTATCCCGTCATTTTCGACGAGTTACCCCTGGTAGTTAATAAACTCTTATGATACAGTCTAGGCAATCCCTATAGGCACAGAAACTGCTATATACTGCGATTTATTGAAAGCTGTCTCTGGCAGGTAATCAGCTGTTACGGTGCCAATCGGGACCTTAGACGATACTAAGCGACGTCACTATGGAGGCGTTGAACCTTCCGATTGGACCGTTACACCTGATTTACGTCATAAGCAGCTCTGAATAAATCCAAGTACAGAGCTGAATTGTTCATAAACTGTAATGCCTCGAACACTAGATCATTTGTATTTGACCCCCAGTCCTGGGTTCCCTTGGGCCCGCTAAGGGTCGCTTTGAGCCCTCCAGGCGTCGGACGCTGGTGCGACTCTGGCGCTTGCGGCAGCGGGCGGCGCAGGTCAAGTTCGAGGGCGGTCAGCTGACAAGCGGAGGGCGCAGAGCGGCGCGGTGTGGGGAGAGGCGGGGAGGGGCACGGAGGAGCAGGGGAGAGGAGGGGAAGGGGCGGGGCGGGGTGGGGCGGGCCCCCCCGCCAAGCGCTTGGAGACGCAATTAGCCGCCTAAGACGCTGCCCCGCCCCGACCCACCTCGGCGCCCGCGCTCCCAGCTTCGCCGCCCGCTCCATGCTCAATTACCGCACATCAAACGCTCGAGCGAAGGAACGGCAGCAACAACGGTGGGGGACGAACCTCGTTTACGGGCGGGAGGGAAAGTAAACGGGTGTTTTGGTTACTACTCAATTCAGACATATGTAAAATTTACTGTTAATCAAACAACCTTTTTTTTACATTGTATGATTTTTGAATTACCTAATCGGTTTACTGCAGATAATTTATATGACTTCCGCCGCCTTTAGAATTTAAGATTTAGAAAGGTTATATGTTGTCTCTGGCCAACTTTCAAGAACAATTGTATTAATTTTGTTTGTTTCCTTTCTTTTTATATTTACAAAAAACTTCATTTATCAATTTCAATTTCATTTTTATTCTTTTGTAAAAAATAAATGTAACTAGTGGTGCTACAGAATGGCACAGATTATCCCGTATTAGTTTTCTATTTCCTTGGGTCTGGGTTAGCTATTCGGAGTTGCCACATACTTGTGTCAGTTGCCATCTATCGCCGCTCAAAGTACATTTTTTTACATTTTCATAATTTTTCGGTTTCTTAATGGTAGAACGGAAATATTAATTTTAGAATATTAAAGAACAGTACAACCTCGTCCTAAGTGGCAATTTTCTTTAAAAATTTGGAGCCGTTTTTAACAAAATGGCTTTTACGCGCTACTAAAAATGCGAAATTTGAAGATCTTTTTCACAGAAAACTTTTGAGTTTTTGAAATACGTCATTTGAAGTCATTTCAAGCACTTTAACTCACAAATACAATAGTGTTTGCCAATTGCTGTTAATTGCAGTTTTCATAGTTTCATTAATTTTAGATGGAATTTGTATTAAATATTTCGTAAACAACAAAGGTGACAACATTTGGTACATAGATGTCCAGATGGGCTTCATCACGTCATGCTTTTTGTTTACATTATATAAAATCCTCTCTTGTATTTTTTCAGTAGTATAGATGCATTTTACGTCTCTCGCATGCTACGAATCTATATGGCTATCAAGGAAAGCGAAAATCTGTCAAGGAAGATTGTATAATTATTTCACATGCTGTTTCTAAGGAAGTGTTGTGAATTGTTCCAAGACCATTTGCCTATAATACTGAATTTATTCAAAATTTGTTTTCAAACATAAATTTCATTGTTTTTTTCGAAATTTGATATACTATAGATACATCCGAAGTTATCATTATACATTTTTAAACAAATTAACACGTTTCGTTAACAACTTTCCGCCTTAATATGGAAATGGAAAGATTGGGAAGGAGGTGCAATTCAATACGCAAGAGTTCCCGCACGGGTACGCTAGTTAACTACTTATTTGGTTACAGTAGACAAATTAAGCCGATATACATTGGTGGTTCCAAAAGTTTCCGGCCAGACCATGAAATAGCTCATCAATGAGAAAACCGTCTGAACAGTTTGTATCCTTATCTTTAGTAGTTGTAATGCTATTTGTTTGCAGCCGACACGTCACTTAGTTTTGTGGAGATAATTGCTCGAGTTGGAGCTACACATCGATAAAGTTTGATGAATAGTTCTGTAACATTACCGTAGATGACATATTAGCGAATGTTACCTTACTACCCTTCGAAATAGTCACCTCTCATAACTAGGCACCGTTGACATCTGCTATACATGTCCTGGAAACTTTGCAAGAAGTCTTCTTTTGGGATGGAGTTCAAAAGCGTTGTGACGTTTCGTTAAATGGCAGAAATATCGTCAAATCTCTTTCCTTTCAAAGCAAGAAGTCTGGAGGATTGAGATCTGGCGAGTATGGTGGATGTTCAATTTGCACCATGGATGTTCATTTTTTTGCCAGGAACTTTTGGACGATATTGGTTGTGTAAGGGGGAGAATTGTCGTGAACAAAAAGCCATGAACCTTGTTGTGCGTAAGTGGGGTCAAATCCTGCGTAGACGTTTCATGAAACGGGTCAAAATTTCAATGTACCTTGCAGCATTCATCGTCGTTCCGTTAGGTAGAAAGTGCTTGTGGATAATGACTATCACAAAAGGTGATGAGCATCGTCTGACTGGCGGAGGTCGCCGGCCTTCCGCTATGAGAGTTGTGAGACACTTTCTCGGCCTTCTCGAAAACGGGCGAACCAGTCGTACACACACTTCATGGACAGTACTTGATCTTCATAAACACGTACCAGCATTGCACAAGTTTATTTCAGTATCTTGTCAAGCTTAAAATAAAACTTTAAATCGAACTTTTGTTCGTTCATTTTCCTGTTCTCAGTTAAGAACCAACGCGCTAAACAAGCACTTTGTTAAACAAGTCTTACACGGAACACAAACGACGCTCAACTGAGCAACGGTGAGGGAAGATGGTAAATACCTATCGCTACGCATGTACAGCGTTTTGTTTCGCCAGTTTTGCCAGAGCAGCCGTTCTGGCTTCATTCACCGAACTTTATTGACAGAGGTTATTTGGCCGATAGAGGGCAAGTAACAAATGCAGTAGAAGTTTGTAAACCGAGACGATAGCCGAGATTTAAAATAAACCAACTCCTTTACTTGTGATAAAGGCCATGTTTTTTTTTTCAATACTTGTGTTAATATCACATTCTTACCTAATCAACAACAATTGTTGATTAATTGATTATTTCATGTTTCTCTGCGCGTCAACTGCTACAGTCCTTAGTCCCAGAAGTGTAACGTAGTGCGTGATTTTTTCCTCGGAAGGACAGGGTGATCTATCTATAGGGTGAAAGGCTGGTGGCATCCGCCGCAGACCTGCACATCGGATAGAGGATTTTTCCCTACTAAGTATCTCTTGCAAACAGGGAACCTCTCCAGCCGAGGCAAACTCGGCTCCAGACTGAACTCCGGTATATGTGGTAGTGTAGTGCACGGAAGTGTAAATGTGTGTAAGGATACGACAGGAAAGGGGTAGGGATAGGGGAAGGAAAGATGGCGCGCGGTCGGTGGCCCGTTTGTAAGCGTAGCGCTCCGGCATTCGCCAGGTGTTGATGGAAGAAACCACGGAAAACTACCGATCATAGAAGCCAGCCGCTAGAATTCTCCTCCAGACAGCAGCTGAATTCCACATACCTATACGAGAAGCTAGTGCCGAAAAGTCACCTTCGGGACTCCCCGTTATGACTGGTACTGCAGCGACATCAGTTACTCTGAGTCACCTCAGTTGGTCACAAAAACAAGAAAATCATTAGAATAGGATTATTCGTACGTCACGTTTGTATAGAACTCATTGCTTCAATTGTTCCTAACGGACGGAGGACTCATAATATCCAGTGGCGTAGCGTCAGGAGACGCTGAGATGCTGAGCATTCCCGTATGTAATATTAATAAAGAACCCTAAATACTGTATTGATAATCTTACGAGTGATTCCGTTGAGCGAAACACGTTTTGTATTAATTTTAAATTGATTTCCTTGATTGAATTCGGCGGATTGTTGAAGCTAGCCTGTGATTGCTTGGAAGCTAAAGTGCTTCTAGCGTCTGCCGCGAGATTGCGACGAGCAATGACGCATGCACAGATGACGAGGTTCCCCTCTCCCCTCTTCACCCCTGATCCAGAAAAACCCGACTGCTTTACGCTAGCATCCACAGCGGAAAGAGGCTAATTTGAGCAAGTTACTCGTTTCTGCACGAGATCGTAACACACTTCAGGCGGTCAGTAAATTATCTCTCTCTTTCTCTCGGGATTCCCCGCTTGGTCATGGGCACAAACTGTAAAAATTGTGCCTGTCTACTATTTCTTAATTAATATCCAAGAAATTGAATTATTCCTCGCAAAATATTACATATTATTTTAGTCTGCAATGTATAAATTAACACGTGGTCTCGCTGACATTCGCGTATAAGAATTAAAGCTGAGCCATTGTATACTTTGCTTTCAAGATATCGGCAGCCCTGAATGCTGTAAGGATTTTGTGGGAAGCACCTACACCGTCGTAAAAAGTCAAGATCATGGAAGTAGTTACAGTGTATCTGCCTTGTGTTGCATTCGCCAGTTAAATGAAGTAGTTGATACGGACATTTTGTGTGTTGTTGTTGAGTGCGAGTCAAGCTACGCCACTGATAATATTCTCAAAGGGCGCCGGACGTTAACAGCGGGTTTTCATTCCTCACTGAATTATGCCGATATAACGGTTCAGTATTACGAAAAATATTTACATTTTTTCTCGAAATAACATTGCATAATCGGGTAATCCGGTGCTTGGCGAAGTGGTGTGAGGCCGAGCCGTGAGCAGGTCGGATTGAGACCGCCGCGCCGCGCCGCGCCGCGCCGCCGGCAGCCCCTTGCAGAGGCGCAGACGGCCGCGTCGGAGGGCGAAGTGGGCGTCGCTCGGGGGAAGGGGGGAGGGGGGCGAAGGGGGCGCTAACGAACCGCGCGCTCCGCCCCCTCGCCAGCTGCCGCTCGCCGCCGCCGCCGCCTCCTGTCAGCCGCAGAGGCAGAGCCCGTCCCGCGCACTGTCCTAGCCCACCCCGCACCCCCCACGCCCCGCCGCACACACCATTCCCCACATCCGTGCGAGGACCAGAGGCGGGTGTGGCACATTCGACGGACCTCTACCATGAGTTCAAGGTTAAAGGGCTATCGTCGCACGCACACACACACACTTTACTTTTCTCTATTTTTACAAGAACTTTAAAGAAAAAATCTTGGAGCGGTACCTTCAAATTTTGAAGAAAGTTTTTCAAATCGCGGCGCCTTGAGTGGAGCCAGATCGACTGGGGAATATCCATTTTGGAAGAAATCGTACTTATGGTTTAAGTACTGGTGTTCACAGACTGACTGACCGACAGACGGACTGACGGACAGGCTGACGAACAGGCGGACGGACAGACGGACGTTTTGAAAAAAAAAGAAAAAAGAAAAAAGAAAAAAAAAGGAAAAAAAACACTTTTTCGGTACCGGGGGACCCCAAAACATGTATTTCCGTTGAAATCTCGAAATGGATTTTCCGCAGTATTACACAACTTTCCCTATACTACGTATAAACGTATGTATACGGCAAAGAAAAAAATGACAATTAAAATATCAATGCGAAGTGATAACATTTCAATACGCAATTTTATCATCGTGTTTTGATACACAACTTACTACATTTTGTAGAAATTACTTTTTTTTGTTTTCTCCAATAATGAATTCTGTTTAGCAGCAGTAGTGGCAGCATACTTCTCCCTTGTCCGCAGAGACACAAATAAATTTGCAAGAAAGAGAATAAACAAGCGAAATGTCTTATCCACAATATCAGAGAGTTAGAAGAGATCGGAAGGACATTATGAAGTGACCGGATAGTGCATGTATACTTCAAAAACCTATACGGCACCCAGACGAACCGAAGCGGATGCACGAAAGAAAAGTGGAAGTAGAAGTTGAAGTGTAAAAGTGATATCCTCATGGAGCAGAGTGTGAAGCGCGAAATGAAGTGTGGAAAAAGTGAGAGGGGAGCGGAGGCCCGGGCGTGGGGCGAAGCGAGATTCGTGGCGGAGCGGCGTAGGGCGGGGCGCGGCCTCGGAGTGCGGGGGCGGCTGGGGGGCGGAGGGGCGGGGCGGAGAGGGGCGCCGTAGGGAAGGGCGCGGCGCGTGTCGGCGCCTCGCGGAACTGGCGCCGCGCCATCTGGCTCCGCCGCCGCACGATGACAGTAGCGCATCCGCCCCCCCCCCCCGACGCTTCCTCGGAGGGTCTCCGTGAGCCCCGGCGCAGAGGTAGGCAGCGATGCACGCGCCCATTTAATGCGCGCTATTTTGTTTATTCGTTGCGGTTCTCATTGTTGGCTTCAATGGGAAAAAAGTTGTTGGGAAAAAAGATGCAACCTACCTAGCAGCTCTTGTATTGGATCAAGAATTTTTGTGTCATTTTTAATTTGGCACCGTAGCTGAGAAAGTTATCACTAGACATCGAATGTTTAGGCACTAAAAATCATCTTTTAGGCGTCTAAAAAGGCACTGATAATGTTAAGAATAAGGAGAAAAGAGGCACTGTCCTCAGTTACGTCCAAGAATTTTAAATTATTAGGAATTTTTGCCTGTATTATTTTGTAAACTCAAATGGACAAAACAAGTAAATGTATTTTAATGTAAGTATTTTAGTATAAGTATTTTAGTATACGTATTTTAATATAAGTATTTAAATGTAAAACGAGATTTACATATTTACATTTTACTTCTACATTTTATTCTTAATACTTTGCATTGCAATATTTTACCAGTAATTTTCAAGGATCACAATTTCAAATTTGCAACGATTGTGAGACAAAATCAGTTTGAATGCGGAGAAGGATCTCTCAACAATCTACTGAAGTACAACACTGAACCTTTTGGGAATTTACATTTATTTCCACTTAAAATTTTATAGCTGGTATTTATGAAATAGGGAAATGGAGAAAAATCTGTTGGTATACTTTTAGAAATTCTCGCATATTGTAAAATACAAAGACGTTAACTTCGTAATGAATGGTCACGTTGGAACATGGCCGATTTTCTCATATCTTAAGATTGTCTATAAAAATAATACGAGTACATAAATGGCAAATGTCCAATAATTCTAAAAAAGAGGTATTTATGTAAAAAAAGGTATTTATGCTGAAAGAAGCAATAATAAGCATTATAAAACTTCGTCATATGTCATCATTTGTCATGATTCGTGTACATATATTATCAGCCTTTAAATAAGTTCGTTGGAATAAAATAGGCATTTTCCTATACATCCGATGTCTAGTTATCACCAACGCCTAATTGTTGGTTGTGGTTTTATCTTTCACGTACGTGGTATAAAGTGCTTTATCTTTCATGAATTTTCTGTAATTTTCTGAACTATTTTCTTAAAGAACAATTACTGCATTGTACAACTCATAGTATTTACCATTTGGGGCGCCCGATGCCTTCGAGATTTAACATCTGCTTTGTGCAGTTTCAAACTCAGCTATATGCTGTTTCTACTACTACTACAAAACTACGACTACTACTACTACTAGTAATAATAATAAAGTATTTATCATTTGCATATAATGATAAGTTCCCATAACGAATACAATGAATATTCATTGTATTCCTATCCACAAAATATTCTGTTCCAAGGGAGAGGGGATCACATAATTAATGTGATGTGTCTCAAAACGGAGATAAGAAAATCGATATGATTTCCTTTTCTCCATATAATATGGAGCACATTTTCCCAACAGGACTTCTCGTTCAGTCGTTTCAGATACAAACACGATTTTGAAATAGTACCGCTGTATATTAGAAATTTTCTAAAAATAGTAGTAGTGAAGATATGGAGGCGAGGATGCATTATTTATTTTTCATCAAACTTCTGAACGATTCTTATCTACAGTGTACTTGCTACAAAACAATCACTCCAAATTGCCACCGATTTACAGATGATAATGAAAGTGTGGTACTACCAACTGAAATTCACTGCAAATTAAGTGTGCGGTAAATAGAGATCTCTGTTGAACTTTCTTAAAGACAGCGGAGTTTTACTTCCTTGTTAGACTCAGAGAAGTCAATGCGTGTCCCAAGAATATCAGTTGTCAAAAGCTCTTGTGATATCAACTGCATGGAAATCACTCGTTCACGTCTTAAAATTATAATGTTATGTCATCGAAAAATTATTTAAAGTCGGCATCTAACTGAAACGGGTGCCAATGAAAACTTCTGGTGAAAACGTGTTCAAAATACGTTGATCATTGCCAAAGAACACACCTTGAATAAAATAAAGGCACTTGAAAGAAAACGCAGATGACATGAACATCCGAAAATCTATTAAAATGTTTGCAAGTCTACAGAAAGTAGGTCATAAATTCTGTCTGGCCAAAGATTAGTAGAAAATAATAAATAAATTAGTATCGTGAATCAAGTGACAAAAAACTGACAATCTAATTATAATAAGCTCTTTTGAGTGCTCAGTGAAAACGCTCAGCCTCAGTGGGATATTTGCAGCCATTTTCCACAAGTTCTACAAAGAAAAATGAAATTACTTACCGAAAACGTACCTACCAAAATGTATTCATCGAATTTTAACTTAGCCCTTGTTTCCCTTTTCATTAACAGGCATTACACGTATTCAGGCAAATATTTTTAGCACATCTCTCTTTGTTCCTTACTTCTCTAAAACGTGCCAGAATGCTCCCATACGAGCGTTCCAGATATCTATGTTCTCTGAAATAATGATCTTATGTCCTATACATATTTTCCATTATTGATATGTAGTATTTTTTGGTGAGAGTCTCCTATAGTTTCGTTCAGTTCATCGAACTTAAATGAATGACCCTCCACGAACACCCTAGAATTTTCGCGAGAGCCCCGCTAATCAAATGGCTCACCAATTGTGGCGCTCCGCAGGGCAGACAGGGCCGCGAGGTGGCGTGGTTGGGCGGGGGCGGGGCCGGGGCGGGGGCGTGCGGGGGGCGGGGCGCAGGGGAGCTCGGACCCGGAGGTTCCCACCGCCCGGGGGGCGGGCCGCACGTCTTGTCACTGTCATGTTTATACTCGATAATTCCAGGCTAATAACGGGCCCGCGCTAAGCAGGTGTGCGAGCGGCGCCGGCGGCCCCCTCGCTCGCCCGCCCCTCGCGCCGTCGAGCCTCTCCCTCGCGCGCCCCGTCGCCGTGCGACGCCAGCGGCTCGGCCTGGGTGGGAAGAGCACTAAAGCGCACGGGGCGCGAGCTTCATCAACGATTCGGTTCATTTATTTTATTCTTCAAGATTTCTCTTCTTTTTCAGTGTTCTTCTGTATCAATGCGAGGTATCCTTATAAATATTTCGTAAAAATTCTAATGAACTATAATTTTCGTTTACGTTTGGCTATTCGTCTTGCTAAAGGTGACATATTAATGCTCATGTAGTTAATAGGCTATTCTATTCTAGTTCTAACTTCACTTACATTACCGAAACTGATCCTTGTTGTTAATAAAGGATAATGGGTAATTAAAACAATTGCTTCGTAATAACTCTTATTACAGCATTCCGATCAGCTTGGAAACGTTTGACTTTTAATAATCCAAGTGGATAAAATATTTATCACTGTATTCATATCAAACGTAAAGACCTGGAATCAGTTACAATTCTCAGCTCGACTTCATTTCCTGTCTCTCTCCGTCTCTTTCTCTCTGTTTCACTCTCTGTCTGTCTCTGTGTGTGTGTCTGTGTATGAGAGTGTCTCTCTTTGTGTCTGTGTGTGTTTCTCTGTGTCTCTCTGACTCGCTCTGTCACGCTTTGTCTCTCTATCTCTGTCTCTGACTGCCTCCCTCTGTCTGTCTCTCCCACTCTCTCGTGTGTGTCTTGCAACATATTTGTCATTCTACCTTTTTCTAAATCCATTTTCGTGTTAACATGTGATGTAGCGATCAGACCGTTCACCTTCCTTCCTTCCTTCACATCTCGGTCAAACTACGTGGAATTTGCGGTGAGCAAAGCGGTTCAGGACGAATTTTCTGAGGATTCTCCATTTTCCTGTGCCTCTCATTTCACTATTTCTCCATCATTCAAACAATTATACATTGTATCTTCATATAATCTACCCATCAAAATCTTTCATGAATTTCCAGGTATGGCCGTAAGGCTTCGACTCTGGCATCATAATAAATAAATGTTCGTGTTTTGTACATTATAGGTCAATGTTCAGCGCTCCCCTCGCGCTCCGGCCGCCCGCCCCCACCGCCCGCTTTACACCAGTTGAAGATCGCCTCCACGCTAATTGGCTAATGAGATTACACGCCCCAACCACAACTTCGCGAATATTTCACTCGTGCAGTTAACTTCAGGGAAGAATGCGGTGGTGAGATTGATGGAGTATTTCCCAGGAACGCCTTCCTATGAAGTCATACTAACGAGCTTTTCACACGTTTTGCATTCTTAAGGTAGTACTTCATCTACTTTTCTGCAAGTGTAAACTAGAAGATAACTTAAGGAGACGTTAAGGTCTCATTCATTACAATTTAAAAATATAATTTATTGTGTAGTATGTATGTTTCAATGACATGTGATAATATAAATTGTAAAAGACAAAATTGTGAGGTACTACTCTCTATGGTAATACATAACTCTTTCAATGAGACAAAGCGTTTCGAAAAATTTTAAATGTTGCATTCATATTTAATTTTCATTAACTTTTGGAAGTTTGCACACATTTAACCTCTAGAGTATCCAGGAGAAAATGATAATTCCTTGAGTGGAGTTCTATTACTATTCTGAAAGCAAAGTATTAAACATTAAATTTGTGATGCAGAGAGTTCAGTTTATCAGTTTTGATAGTAGCACTTTAATACTATCCGATTGATTAATTTGTTTCATGAAACGATAATGTTCGAATGAAATTCGGTATAGACATGTCGACGGTGCAACTGTTGCCCTTTCTGTATTCAATTCATTTCTCTAAGTATGTAACGCTGCTCTTCGTGGAAGCGGATCGGTTTATATATTTCCGCCTCCCTTTAAGCAAGTACTGAGTGTGGTGCACTACCTACCTCTCCCTTCTGCTGCTCAAATTGCGTGCAGAGACGAGTGAGGGTGGAGGGAGGCGGTGAGGGCGGCGTGGGTAGCAGCGAAAGAGGAGGCGGTGGCATGGCGAGAGTTGCAGGAAGGAAGGAGAGACGGAGTATCGTGGGTTGTAGGGAGAGGCGAGGGTGGAGGTGGAGCTGCACAGAATAAGGGGCAGCAGGATGGCGACGGCAGCACAACGGGAAGGGCGGTCGGGGCAACGGGGTTTGTAGGCGGGCGGCGGGGCTGCAGTGATGGTGGGGGTTGCAAGAAGGAAGAGCTCAGCGTGGGCGGCGAGGTTGCAGGGGAATGGGGTGGAGAGGGTTGTCATGAGGGAAGTGGCGGTGGGGCAACGGCAGTTGCTGGGTGGGAGGGGAGGGCGGCGGGATAAAGGAGGGCGAGTGTCAGGGCTTGTAGTGAGGGGCGGCAAGGGGTGCAAGGAAGGAGGTATGGCGGGGGTTGTGGGGAGGGGGAGGGTGTTGAGGGGTGGCCGGTGGGGCCGTGCGGAGACTCGAGCCGCCGTCGGGGGGATCGCTTACAGGGGTAGCGTTTCCAACGCGGTGGCGGCGCGGCGATGGCGACGACGAATCGAAGGCGGCGCGGATGCGGCGCGGGGCGGGCGCTGACGGACGACCGTCCCCTGCGTCCCCTTCCGCCCCAGCAGCCGCTCCACAGCACGCCCACGTCCTGCACACGTGCTGCCCTCGCTACCCCGTGACATTCCTGCGGTGCCCCCTCACAGAGGACGTAAGTCTTCTTTCGAACTACTGGTGCGCGCGCGGAATCTCTGCACTTGGAAACGTCATAGAGGAGGAAGACTGTTGCAATAAATGGCGCCTCAGAAACAATCAATCCACTTAGTAGCTTTTAGTCAGCACCCTCAACGCAAAAATTGTACATTTACATTTCGTGTAAGACAGCACTAAAGAAAATAAAAAAATACTAATTTCTGGGCGATTACAAACTCTGGCTCGCTTTGGGTTACCGACAATGTTTTGTGAATAGCGATAGTGTACGTGGATGGCTCTTCTGCGCATGCGTAGTATCGCCCTTCTCGCGTGTGTCATTCGCACTGTAACGACCATCGAGTGCACCGGTATCTCGTGTGACGATCCCCAGTTGACTCGTCTTTACGGAATTCTTGGCCTTGTCGCAATGCCGCCGTACAACGACTCATTTAGGGGTACATTATAGTTTCTCCCTGCACAGCTTATCAACCTCACTTTCAAGTAGCCACTCCGTGTTTCATTGACGGCTCTGGACTCCTCCCTATACATCTTTATTCAATTGTATACTGCCTCGTTACTTGATCGCATCCTGACTCAGTGGAACTTCCCTTCATATGATGTACATTTTTTCGCAGGGGAAGGTATGGGACGAACTCTGTAATGGCGTTGTAGCTCAGATTGGGAAAGATGGGGGGGGGAGAGATCGAACGCGGCCCGTGCTCGAGATCCGATATATAGGGTACTATTCCGGAATTCGCCTGACGTTATTAGGTAAACCACGGAAGCCACTAATAAGAGTGGTTGACCTTCGACTCCTATACGCCTTACTGGCAGGGGGCACAAACACAATGTTTAACACATTTACCAAATTTCTGTCACGTGGCGAAACGAATCTTCAGTCATTCTATTGTGGCAAGGATCGCAGCCACAGGAGAAGAGCAGGACTGTTCTACAAGTGATTCAGAACATCCATGTCCCATTCAGATCTTCACGTCCCTCAATGCAGCACTGCTCACCACTCATGAACGGACTCACAAAAAATGGCACTATACACGCAGGCAGTCGATAATTCGATCCAGACACGAGCCCTCACACTCAGTTGCCAACATCCTGAAGGGGATTTACCCATTGGCCTCCTGGCGCTGCAGCTTCTTTAATACCAGAGGCGACGTCCCCCTTATGGCTGCCTCGAATCTCCTCGTCGCGGAGTCTCCCTGGCGAGCCCCACAGTGCGCGCTGCACTTCCGTGCGCGCGCTCTTTCAAATGGCTCAACTCGTCTGGAACCGTTATTATACACGATTTGTTAATTGGCAAAACGTTGTCTTCGATCCCCTGCACTTGCCCTAGAAGTTTGTAAAATAGAATTAAATGACCCTGTATATCCTTGGCCCCCGCGGCACGCGCTCTCCGTCCGCAGCCAAACGACGCGGCAGGCGCCCCTCCGCTGCGGCGCTGTCGCCACGCGGACGGCAAAGCAACGCACGCGCTTAATGCGGCGTGCTTCCGATTCGTGTCTCGGCGCCGCCGCCGTAAGCGCTCGCCGTCGTAACCCCCCCCCCCCCCACCTTGAGGAGCGCAGTCGCTGCTGCAGGACAGCACAGTGGTTCGGAACGCGCAAGTTGTCAGCCATAAATTTTTGTCCTGCGGGCTTCGGAATGGATGTGTATCTTCGCGGTAGGTAATAATGATGTCATGTCTGAAACATACTGCGAGCTATGTCAAATAATAGTTAGAGATGTAATAAAAATGTAACTATCAGTTCTTAACTTCCGTGTTGGCGACTATTTGCGCGTACTATCGCTCCTAAATAACTTTCTTGTCTCGTGTTCAGTAAAGAGACACAACTTTTGCCTGACTTCACTAAAAAAAGTTCCATGTAAAATAATTACATTAAGCATTCATTTTAAAGTTAGCCATTTCGATGGTAATATATGAAGTGAGTAGATGAACACGTAAAACGGATCTGCAATTGCTGTCACATTGTTAACTCGACACGATTTCCACTCCGAATGCTTTAAATTCCAACATCACCTTCCTTTCAGAGAACTGAAAAGATTGAATATTAAAAGAAAAAAATATACTAAATCATTATCTCATAAAAATAAAGTATTAGTGAAACACACAACTTCCAAAGATTTCGTGTAAAATTCTTTTGAAGGAATATGTATATGAAACAATCTAGGGTTTGTATCAAACATCATCAGTAAATCAAATTTTCTTTCTTTTTTGATAAAAACCATGGACGTCAAGTACTAAATTTAAATTAATAGCTAGAAACAGAAAAGACCGAGCCTAAGGAGTGGTCCGCTAGAAGTCACATCTTTAGGGAGAATCGGAAAAGGAAAAAAAGAAAGAAGGAAAGCGAATAAAATTTTCTCATAATTTCAAATTGACATTCGAATATAATTTCTTACAGCCTTTACTTAGAGTAAAATGTAATGAAACAGGAATCTTGGTCATAAGGCGTTGTCTTCGGCATCCCGCCTGCCCGACAGCCACCTGTCCGTTGAGTTATTTCCATGTCGCCTAAGCATCCTGCTTCAGCACACGCGTATTGGTCCCCTCATTGTCATTCAAAAGATTAGGGTAGACGCAAAAGAGAGTGCCAAATCGTCAATGCATCTGGAACGACAAAAACAACACTACGAATAATTTTACAGAGATTAAATAGACATATAACTCTGCTTCTATTAAGCATACATTGCACTTCATTTCCAATCAAATACGTGAGGGTATCTACTTTCCCTTCTGTGTTCTTCGTGCTCTTTTTTCCTCTCAGTCTGTTTCTCTTTCCTTTTCCTCTTTGTCCCCCTGTCTGCTTCTCCTCACCCGCTACATCCTCTCTCTCCTCCATTTCTCGTACTTATCCCTCCTCTCTATCTCTCCCCCTTTCTCTCTCCATCCCTCACTCTCCCATCCCTCTCTCTACCCTTCCCCATCTCTCTCCTTCCTTCCTCCCTCTGCCTCTCCCCCTCTCGCACATTCACCCTCTTTTTAAGCTCTTTCGGTTTCTTTTCCCACTTTATTTTACAACTGTCATCAGCTTCCCCTGCGTTTCTGCCTTTCCTTCTTCCTTTTCGCCCCAGTGCATTCGAGGCTTGGCGTTGCGACCAGTGCCGTGCCGTGCCGCACCGCGCCGCGCGGCCGCGATAAGTACAGAGGAGGCGGCGCGCACGCGGCGGCACGTCTCGCGTGAGAGGGGAGGGGAGGGGAGGGGAGGGACGCTATCGCGCCCCGGCAACGCCTCGCCGGCGGAATGCAAAGCGAGCGCCGCCCGCCAGCCTTCCTGTGCTAGCGACTGCGCTCAATGCGATCCTCAGCGTCAGCCGCTTTGGACGGGCTTGCGTCTTTCTTTGAACCTTCCTTCCTGCCACAAGGGAGAGGAAAATCGATTTCTCACATCCTATTATTCATAAGTGAACGTCCAAGAACATTAAACAAACGTTTAGAATTCAATTAGTGGGATGCAGCAGTTGTGGCGTTGTTACGAACTGCTCTACACCTTTTCAACTTCAAAATGAGACCAAACACATTCAAATCGAGAACAAGTCCTTTCAAATTAGGAACAAACACCCTCAAATTGGAAAAAAAAACTTGTTCACATTGAGATAAATTACAGTCAAATTGAGACGTCATTTTCATATTGACACCAAACAACTTCAAAACGAGAAGCAAACAGGCAATTGTTTTAGTTGACAGAAACATGTAATGTGCATCGTTCTGTTCTGTTTAGTTATCCAAGACAAGCTTTTCTCGTTGATTAATTGTGCCGTATATTAAAAACAGAGAGGCAGAAAGCATCAAACAGCAAATACATGCTTTATTTAGCAATAATGGAGATTGGCGAGGTTTGGCGAATACATTTGAAGTAAAAAATCTACTACTTGTAGATAGGCGAAGAAACAGTAACAACACATCCCACGAGGTGGAGGGAGGAAGGTGAAAATTACGGAACAACATCGTGAATTAATTGTTGATTATATTGATAATAATTCAGGGAATCATTACACTAAAGGAACTTCAACACAAATTTCAAGAAAGCCATGAAATTAAATTGACCACAAAATATTTACGGAAACATTTAGATGGTTCACAATTCACAATTACGGATATTCGATGAGAACTATATTTACAGCAAAAGTATTTTAATAAAGTATACGTTAATGCCAGTGATGGACATGAAGTTACTTCTTCCTTACAATAACATTTATTTTCTTAGAAATTATGACACACACAGATATATATTGCAGAATCCTAAGGATTTAAATTGTTTTTTCAACTTTCCAACGTCTGTGACACCTATATCGAGGGTTTTGTTGTTTAACAACCATTATTTTTAGTACGTTGAATCAGAGCCTAGTCTGTCAAGGTGAGGGTTGTCCAACCTAGAAGGGCATATAGACCACATATCAAATTCTAGTTAAGCCGCGGGCCGCACCGTAATTTAGGATGGATTTTACGCTAACTAGTGTGATTATACTGAAACAAATATATATTAAACTTTCATTCAACATACTTTCATACAACGAGAAAATTAATATATCATTAAATAAAAATAAGATGATTTGTGCAATTGTATTGTATTTGGTTGGTATAATACAATTTTTCAAAGCAGTTGCGGGCCACACAAAAAGATCCGGCGGGCCGCCAGTTGGAAAGCCTAGGTCTAGGTAGCAAAGTAATAATAATCCATTATCAGTTATTTACACGTATTATCGTTTTACTTTGTTTAATAAAATACTTTCAACAAATCGAAAACTTTGATTTAAGTACCAGTTCTGAATATGCATATCGCTTCTTGACTTGGGAAGGAAGATAAACCGAAAGGGTAACGGATATAAACTGCGATGACGCCAGCCTCATCGCTCTAATGCGACGAGGGCAACTCTTGCAGTGGGCGCAGGCGCGCCATCGCGCGAGGGGGGCAGCGCTGGGCCCGAGGGGAAGCGCCCGCCGCCCCGGGCCCCGCCGTAACTCACGGGCGGTCAGGGCGGCGGAGCGTCAGGGCGCGCTGCGCGGCGCGCCGCGCAACCTGCGCTGTCGAAACCGCCCGCTAATCAGAGGCCCCGCTCAACCGCTCGGTGCGCGCGCGCGGGCGCGCGACCGCCGCCGGCAGCGACGTGTACAAACGGGCGTGTAAAGCTCGTGCGTTCTTAATATATCCCCCTGTTGTTGGGTCGTGCCGCTCTAAACAGCGGGGCCGTCGCCCGCCCGCCCGCCCGCCCGCCCATCGCGCATCGACGGGCCCCGCCGCCCGCGCCCGCCGCTCCACCTGCCCCGCGCCCGGCCAGGCGCTCAACGCAAGCGTTGCCACTTCTCGAGCGTCACTACACATAAATTGGAGCAGGCAGTTTCACATTTCAAATGTATAGTTATTTTCATTTCATTTTTGACATAAAATAACCATCAAGTTTTACAATGCTTGGCGCTATAAAAATGGGAGCACGTAAAATGTAAGTTAACCGCACTTACGTCGCAAGAAATGTTACACTGAGAATGAATAATAAGCCACTTGAACATAATAAATCGACACATCTATGCATGGAATTAATCAAGAAAGTTACCGAAGACTTGTGAATAGTTAACCAATATGTAAAACATGCAAACCTACATGATGAACGAGGTAGGAAACGACAGTCGGTGAGGGATTGCAACATCATCGCCGTGGATTCTTTCATGTGTTGTATTGAGAAATATTTTCACTTAGTTAAATTGTCTTTCGTATCAAATACATTCTCACTTCAATGATTTGTGGTGTAGATGTCAGACTGCTCTCCTTCCATTGCTAGGACAAAAAGTTCAAATCCCGGATAGTCCATGTGGGACTTGTACTGACTTGAATACCATGATGGAAGATTTTCTCGAGTGTCTCTCGGTTTCACCATCATTATTATCATTACTCTATTCCATCATTCATACGTTCATAAACATCATCCAACAACATCATTATATAATTCATTCATTCACTCCAGATATTGCGATAAAGATTAGACATTGGTGTAATCATACTTAGTGGTGCTAAAAGAGCACGTACAAAAGTCTCTATCTTTAATATTTTAGTTGTAGGAAGATTCCGAAAAAATGTTAAACTTTTGCAATTTTCGAAGACTTAGGGTTTTCAACGAAAGTTTCATCTAAAGTACCCCCCAAAATTAAAATATCGGTTTCAAATTCAAATGGCCTCGACACCAGCCAGTTTGATAGGGAAATATCAATCTTGGAGAAAATAGGCAAAACATTTAGCAGCTAGCGTTCTTCACAGACAGACGGGCAGAGAGAGACAGAGATAGACACAGACAAAGACAGTCACAGACAGAGACAGACGGACGAAGAGACGGATGGACGAACGGACTGACAGACACACGTTTTACCATTAATCGATTTTCCGGTATCAAGGACCCACAAAATATGAATTCTATCAAGGACCCACAAAATAAGGTCGTGTTAGAGATTTTTTTCTCTAATTTTAGCAACTGGATTTATCCACTTTTTCGATACCAGGGCTCTTTAATGGGAGTATTTCTGGCGAAAATTCGCCGTTTTTTCGCGCAGCATTACATAATTTTTTACTCCACAGCGGGAAACTAAAAGGAAGCAAGCAAAAAAAATCTCCGTGCATATCATTACTTCATTCAAGGAACATCATATTTACGAAAAGAGATAGTTTTCAGGAACTGCGGTACACAGGAGCCATCGAGCGGAGTTGCGAAGAACAGACGGCGGTCGGAAAGGCCGGCGGGCGGGCGGGCGAGCGGGCGGGGCGGCGTTGCCGCGTGTGTCGGGCGGGGGCGGGGGCTGGTGCGATCGCCCCCCGCAGCGGCGGCGCAGGCCGAGGGCGCGCAGCTCAGCGCAGCGCTGCGGCTAATCACAGTAATCCGCAGCGCAGGCCCTGACAGCTGCTCTGAGCACATAATGGGGCCGTAATTACAGCCCCGACTCGCACCTCACGGATCCAGCGGTTACCCGCCCCGCCCCCCAACCCCACACCACCCCCGCCGCCGGCACCGGGCGGTTCTCGCGACCCGCCGGCGCCATTTTGGTCCCGTTGTTTCGATGTCAGTATCCGCAGAAGAATTAGTGCTCAAAGGTCCTGGTAAGTGTGTTCTATCTCGGAAATATCGGTCGCGCTATTATTCGTCTTAGTTAACTGTCTCAAAATTATTCGAGAATATATATTAAAGACTTTTCACGTCAATGTAATATAATTTTCCTAAACTTGTACGTAATAATAATCTCAATTGAATTTATACAATATTTATAGACGCATACGAAGAAAATAATCCAACTTTGAGCCGTCGACCCCTGCTACGAGGTATGCCTACTCTCCAAAAATGTACTAAATCATCCCCAAACCTGATTATAAGGGTCTAACAAAATATAGTTTCGGCTGTTAATGGAAACATTCAGCCATATAATGCACCATGTATTCGGGTATTCTCGCAATTACACCACACGCAATTGCACTACGTTAACATGTTCCAAATCGTCCCTGCTCATTAAGTCATACTGCGATTTTCTGAACTTTGCCCCGGACAGGAATCAGCTGTTGACGCTTTCATCCAATCGGGAGCTTAAAAGTCACCATAGTGACGTCACTGTAGCGACATATAAGCTCCCGATTGGATGGCAGCGAAACAGCTAATTCCTGTCAGGGGCAAAGTTAAGAAAATCGCAGTATAACTATGGTCCTCATACATCCCCCCCCAAGGAGCCAATTGCCTCATCTGTCTATACATGCACAGTTCATTTAGGCATATGGCGGCCAGTCATCATCAAGATCAATTACGCACATGTCCAATAATTTGAATTACCACCCGTTTTCACAATCAAGTTTCCTTTCACTTTGATATTTCAAAACCACTACAACACATTTTTTATTTGCGTTCACACAGCGGTGGCAATTCCCGGTGTTACTCGCATCTCCAACGTATCGCGGTCGTTCCGTTCACCTCCCAGGCTGAACTGACTATCTTCAACCGCCTTCTCTCTGTTCTTCGCCGTTTCTCGCCAAATCTCATGGATGACCGGGTCGCGTACCTGGCTACCCTATGATTCCGCGCCATTTCTATTACTATTCTCTCTCTCTCTCTCTCTCTCTCTCTCTCTCTCTCTCTCTCTCTCTCTCTCTCTGATGTGGACATTGAAGCCACCGGAGTTTGTGTTTCTTTCCAATACGAAGATCATTGCAATGCTAGAAATGTCCATGGTTTATGAGGAAATTCTCCCCCAATTTCAAAGAAAATCACCTTCCCACTATAGTGCGATTTTTATAACATTGCCCCTCAAGGCCCGTCTTCACGATGGAATGTCAGGATATTTCGCGTCTTTCTCAGTCGTGCCGCTAGATATGGCATGATCGCGATTGTATCAACCAGTGCCTGGGACCATGCGACATCTAGCAGCAGGACAGAAAAAGACGCGATATGCCGTGAGATATTCCATCGTGGCCATAGGGGCTTTAACGGCAAAGTTATCAAAATCGCACTATAGAGCTGTAATTAGCAGTTTCTTACCTTATTTCCTCGTGTTGCTCTTTGATATTTTTTCCTCAGTCACTAATTGTAGAAGTTGCAAATATCGCTCAAGGGAGGCCTTTGAAGGAATGTAAGATCTACCTTTCATGAAAACATGCCAAGTTCTTCCTCCTCGAGGTATTTTGCTAGCTTGTTAGACACCTAATCGCATGATTCTGCTCAAGGAAACAAATAAATTGATTACATTGAATGTTTCATGACACACCATGACCTTTAATTTTCATTCTGATTTTAAACTCACAAATTGAAATTTATTCCAGTTTCTTTTCTTGACGGAAGGACCCGTCATTCACCATTTCAACGAAAAAACCTGCTTACCACAACCACTCACGGACGACAGACTCTTTATCTTGCTGGTGAAGTATAGAACTGCTCCATGGCTAAGAGTAATCTTAAACTAGGGAATTAAAGCAACAGACTACCAGGAAGAAGCAGTGGAACGGTACACCTTTCGCCCATAATTGCGCAGAATAAACATTTCCATTTTATTCCCTCTTTACAAATGTAGCTTTAACCATATCAAACTGTTATATTGTCTTTCTTAGTGAAGTTGTCAATCAATTAAGCGAGGAACAAAAACGACAGTCGCGACCAGAGTCAACAGAAGCCAGCAGTTGTATTCGTCCGCGAGGCGCCTGCCGTCTCAGCACAAGGAGAGGATAAAAACGGCTCTCGAGCGCACGAACCAGTTCAGGAGTTCAGCAGGGCAGGGGCAGCCCGCGGATGGGCATGGAGTTGGACGCATTGGAATAGTTTCATTTTTTTCAACGAATTTACTTTTACATTCGATCACTAGTTATGGCGATCTTTCAAAAATCTGTTACACTGCTTATAGGCTTATTAGTTACATAAAAAAGGTATGTATTTTTTTCTTTCTCTCTCTCTGAAAATATAATTTCGCCTACTAAGTCCAACTTCCGCCTGTTATGCAACTGCCTTCTTTTTCACCTGTGCCTAAGTCCGTCACTTCCGCTTATACTCCACTCGAACAATAGCCTCTCAGCGCCTGGTCGCTTGCCGGGAGCTTCTAAGGTTCGAGACCCACTGATGGTGAGGAAATCCGTAAGGGCATCAACGCACCTTAAGTTTTTCAAGAACATTCTAGTCCCTGGTGGATGTGGGGCTGCCGGAATGTATGGGTTCGTACAAGTAACAAGGTCAAATTTAGACGCTGTCAGGATGGGAATTCAAGCGAACGGATGTTCTGATCGGTAGTTTTCCTTGGTTTTTCCGCTCATCGCTAGGGGAATGCTGGAGCAGCATCGTAACAAACGACCATGGACCGCGCGTGATCTTTCCTTCTTCTTTCTTCTAACCTCTTCCTCCCTTAAACACACACTTGCATGCATTACGCTACTATACATGCTGAAGACGAGTCGGGAGCCCACCAGGAGGGGGAAAATACGCAAGCTGACATGCAGGTCAGCACCGGACCTCACGTTATAGCGGGGGAAGAACGTCACTTCCCGAGATACAACGTGCCCAACACGTATGGACAAATCACCCATATTTAGGAGTTGGCGCCCTCGGAAACACTAAATAATGAAGCAATTGATCAGTCCGCCAATTCCGCCAGCTCGATACGTCCGCCTGCCTTCAGAGTGAGCGCGTCCCTTGTCCAGCTGCTGTCTCGCACCGTCGCGTCGGCCCGCGAGGGTCCGCGCCACCCGCGCCACCCGCGCCCGCCGCCGCCGCCGCCGGCACGCGCGGACGCCGGACTATTTTAGGGAGGCGCCGTAACCCGAAGCGGACGCCCGAGATTGTATACAGTTGCAGCGGCGACGAAGGCAGCGCGGGCGGAGGCGGGGGCGGGGCGGGGCGGCCGAAGGGAGCCAGCGGAAGCGGCAGCGGGCGGCGAGGAAGGGGCGCGAGGGCTGTGATTACGATGATAAAGAGAAATTTGATACGCCAAAAGAGAAAGAGAGCAGGTGAAATTAATCAAAAATGGTGAGGAAGAAGTACGAACGAATGTAGAAAGGCTGAACTTTACAGAGACGAACTATAGTATATATGTACTCTTTTGTATGTATATAATGAATGTATGTAATAATGTATGTACAGAATGTACGCTATATGAATCTACTTGTATCTACGCGTTTATGTATGTCTGTATACACATGAACTGAAACATGAAGCTGCAGAATGTGGCAAAAAAACATTACAAGAAACCATTCTCAAATCTCATTCAATACATTTTATGACGTCCAAATTCGTCATTTGCATACTCAAAGATCTGCAAAAATTCCAAACTTCCAATGCAACTTCAATGACTATTACGGTATTGAAAACGAGGTCGTCTGGGTTTTCTGGGAAATTTTGTTCGTTATGCCTCAGCCAAAAGAAGTTGAAAAAACTACGCGTTTTAATGTTCTGGAAAGACTGAAATATGTGCTGGCCATATTTTTAAACCAAAATATCAATTGCAATAAGATGTTTGGACTGTGGAAATCGAGTTGTTGAGGTAAATAAGAAGATGGTACAAGTTTGTTGAAAGAGCCAGGAACACATTAACACACAACGTTAGGGGAGTTTAGCATTGCCGCTGCCTGCGCAGCGACTCTCATCGCGAGATCCTAGGGTTTGAGTCCCGAGGATGGCCTAATTTTGACAGTACCAACGTCAAATTAAGCCCCTTTCTGGAGGAGCATTGTAGGTGCCAGCTGCTCTGATGGTAGTTTGGTAGTTTTCCATGGTTTATATTATGAATACCAGACGAATGCCGGACCTAAGTAACCAGACGAATGCTGTAACCTAAGAAAAGGGCTACGGACCGTGCGCGACCTTTCTTACCTCTTTGTTGACCTATCCTCATCCCTTACTTGCATACACACTTGCATTCACTTTGTTACCACACATGTCGGCAGTTTAGAGCTTGTCCCGGCTGAGGCGGTGCCCCACTAGTCGAAGTTACCTGGATGGGGAAAACATCAAAAGCCGATGTGTAATATGGAAGGAAGATCGCGCACGGCCGTAACCGTTTGTTTAGGAAGTACCCTAGGTACTCGTAGGCACTCGTAGAGTCGTTCTCCTGATGTTGATCGGAGAATCCACGGAAAACTGCCGATTAGAGCAGCTGACCGCTGGGATTCTCCTCCAGTCAGCGGCTGAACTCGGCCTAGATAGAGTCAAAGTCCTGCCACCGTTACGCTTAGGTCAGAGACACCGTAGTGACATCAATTGATGCCGTGAGCCACCAGTTTAATCAGTGTAATGCAAAAGCAACAGAACAGCGAGATCGCGAACGTTAGGCCAAGGCCGAATTTGGCTGCAGCCCTTCCGGAAAGAACGGCGTTTTTAAAGCGCACCATCATTGTCTGTATATACCATTCGTTCTTCTGTATTAGTTGTTTGTTAAAAGCTGCATGCTTCAGCATCGACCTGTCGCAATTTAACCTTTGTCGAAGCAACTTCAGGAAGCTTCGAACTACAAGAAAACAAAATATCTATAGGCGCACCTAGAAGTTTTCTCGAGGGGTGCTACAGTTGTTCTGTGGAGTCGTCTTGATGTTTTCTTGTAGATAATTTTTCAATGCTGAATATAATCATAAAATGTACAGTCGACTCCGGTTATAGTGAACTTTTGTGGACTAACATTTTTGGTTCACTACATCAGAGGTTCACTATATCCGATGCTCTCAAAATTGAATACAATTTCTCAACAGCGATTGATTTTATACAAGTGAGATACAGCAAAATACATTGACAGCAAGAACTGAAAATTTCAATATCTTTTAATTAAAAATCAATTATTTTCAATTGTTATCTTCGAACATTTTTCATTAGTAATTTCTGTAGATCCTTCTCAAGAGTTCGTGCTCTCTCCATACTCAATTCTGCATTATCAACTGCCTCTATCACTAAGTATTATAATGGAGTCTTCACACCCTTCAATGGAGGGAATTAATTTCCAGGACGTATTTCCTACGTTCACTGTAGCCGAGGTTAAAGTTCACTATAACCGAATCTTCTTATGCTTATTTGAAATGAAAGTGAAACAGGACCAGTAACTTAAGTTCACTATAACCGAAGGTTCCCAACATCCGAGTGCACTATAACCGGAGTTGACTGTATTTTGACATAGGAGAATAATTAAATTCATAATGCTCATTAGTAGCATTCGTTAACACAGAAAGATAGGGAAATCTATGTATATGAATATGTTCATTAGTTTGGGGGGACTTAAGCCCCTTGACACCCGTATATTATGGCGCCACTGATAAAATGACATTGATAAAAATGTTCGTTTTTATAGTAAAGTACAAACGAATTCAAATATGAAATATTAGGTCTTTGACTATACAAACATTCATTCATTCATTGACTATACAAACCCAAGCGGAAGATTAAAATTCCAGTTCAGAATGTTTAATATCAATTGTCTGTCATTTTGTTTGGTACTTCGTTTCATCTTATCCAATTTGCACGTCAATTTTCATGACACTTTTCATATCAAACAATTACACTATTTCAATCACCGTACTGTCAACTCTTCTCAGATTTTTATGACTGTTATTTTAAACTCTCCACGCTATATCATCAAGAAATACGTAGTATCCATCTACACAGTGACTTTCCAATGCAGTAGCTCTTACTTTCCCGTAAACATACGTATTCTGTACGGAGTAATATACATAGTATAGGGAAAGTAAGGCAATACTGGTAAAAGTCGATTTCGAGATTTCAACGGAAATACACGTTCTGGAGTCCCCTGATAGCGAAAAAGTGTTTTTGACAAACGTCCGCCCGCCCGCTGAAAGTCTGAAGAAAGTTGGGTTAGGTTCCTGGATATCGGAAAGCTCCTTAAAAAAGGAAGAAAAACTGTGAGAAACAATTGAGTAAGAGCTACTACACACAGAATTCACAATTAACGTCTCAAACATAAGAAATAAAACAATATTTGAAAGTTTTCAAAGTTGAAAGTGATTGGATATACGATATACGATCGTAGGATTTGGTTACCTACTCGTTCTAATATCCAAACATGGAAAAGTTGCTGCTTCTATTTCTCTCTTAAATTTCGAAGTTATTTCCATGTTCGAATCACATTCGATTGCCCTTTCCATCGAGCTTGTTAAAGTTTTAGAACGCCATTAACAGCTTTGACATTGAAATTGGTCCAGGACGCAGTGTCGCTTCTGTTACTTCATTACGTTCCAGGAGGCTTTCTTCGCTGATTTCCCAAAGCTGCTATATTCAGTGATGTCATAATGAAAGATACACAGATCCTGAATGGCTTTTTTGTTCCTGTGGCCAAAGCCCTTACCTCCAATTTCACGCAACTGAATTGAATTATTTTATAATTGTATTATATTATTAATGGAAATTGACTTTCCAACTTTGATATTTTTGCAGAACGTGATACTTTGAGCTCCAGTGTCTGCCGAGTTCGTTTCCCAGATAAAAATGATAAAAGAAATAAAATGTACTCGCTTTAAAAAAAGTACTATGAAAGACGCACCCGCAAATGTATTAGTCCCGAATGTTAAAACCGGTAGTATTTCTCTAATCGCGAATGTTCGGAGCTCGTGAATAGCGAATTCGCGAATGTCAAGGGATTACTGTACCCTTGAATATAATGATGTGAACAAATCATCATTAATGTAAATATTACCGACGTGAGAGACAAGTCAAAAAAATTACATATTTGAAATTTTTGAAAAACCAAAGAATGGAGCAATGTGGCGTTTGTGCAACTTCATTGAGTATATTAGGCCCTACCCTACCGAAAATTTAAAGAAAAATTTGGAGCCGTTTTTGAGAACATTCTTGTATTTTTTTTAATTGCACATATTTTACGCAATAATGCACAAAAAACTACTATAATTTTCAAAAACATGCACATGACCATAATGAAAGAACTCACTTTAGAGAACAAATATAATTTACAGGAAAAATCTCTATTATTACTTTTCCGTATACGTACGTATATACAGAGTAATATACGTAGTATATGGAAAGTTATGAAATGCTGCGTGAAAATACGGCGGATTTTCGGTAGAAAAAAATTCATTGCCGGGCCCTGATAATGAAAAAGTGGATAAATCCAGTTGCTAAATTAAGAAAAAAATCCCCTAACACGTGGAATCCCTCTTTCGTGGGTCCTTGACACCGAAAAACCATTTGAAAGGAAAACATCCGTCTGTCCGTCCGTCTGTGAACACTGCTAGCGCCTAAACCATACTTACGATTTCTTCCAAAATGGATATTCCCCGGTTGATCTGGTTTGAGTCGAAGCTTTGAGATTTTGAAAAAGATTCTATAAGATTTGAGGGTACATTACATGAAGCCTCCCCCGACATTTTCAAAAATGAATAACGGCTCCACATGTTTTCTTTAAATTTATTGTAAGAATAGAGTAAAATACACTTAATAGGGTGACATAGGTCCGATTTTCATGTTTAACTCTGAATTTTCGAAAATTGGAAAAGTTTGAATTTTATTCGCCGTCTTCCTCCAACTACAAAATTGCATACAGAGATTTTTCTTCAAATAAAATTTGTTCATAGAAGGTTCTTTCTTTAAGGTATTGTACATTTGTTTGATCATTTTAGTAGTTTTAGCGCAATATTATGTGCGATTAAAAAAATACAAAACCAAGAATTTCTCAAAAACGGCTCCAAATTTTTTCTTCAAACTGTTGGTAGGGATAGTACTAAATGTACCTGATGAGATGACATAAAATCCATATCGCTCTATTGTTTTGTTTTTCAAAAATTTCAAAAATTTAATTTTTTTGACTAGTCTCTCACGTCGGTAATATTTACATTAGCGGCGATTTGTTAACATTATTATATTAATGAATACGTGTGCTTTAAATAATGTCAAGTACCATTTTTCGAAAATTCTTTTTCTTTGAAAACTTGCTCATAATTTCGCATTTTCATAAACGCTCAAACGCCATTTTCTCATAAATGGTCCCAAATTTTTTCTTCAAACTTTTGGAACGGATAGTGCTAATTGCATTCTTTAATATGACGTCAAGTTCATTTTGAGATTTTTTTCTTCAAAAATTACACAAATGTAATTTGTTTGAAAGATCTCTCACATCTTTATTATCCACATTACCAGCAAGTTGTAAACATAATATTTGTGAGTGTAAGTGCTTCGAAAGAGTTCAAATGAAATTTTTAAGTCAAACTACAACTTCCATCATAGCCCTTTTATTATATCTTATTTTTAAACAAATTGTGTACATTATCATAATAAAACATGTGGATGTAAATATTTTACACTTTTAAAAATTCATATCTACAGCAAAAACTGAAATTTCTTAAAATTCCTATGATAAAACTTTTAAAATATAGTTATATTGAAAAATATTGAAATTATAGTTATATTGAGACTATATTGAAAAATCAACCGCCTAGTGTACTTTATATGAGGGGCAGTCAATAATTAAAGAGACAAATTGGTCTGGAGAAATAAACGTTTATCTTTACATTACAGGACCTTTCCTACTTTTTAGTATATTCCCCACCAACATTGATGCACTGTTACAACGGATTACCAGCTTTTTCATAACGGCCGCAAATAATTTTGTATCTTGGTGTTTGTACCAATTTCCCACAGATTCTTTGACAACCCCGTTATCCTGGAACTTTTCCCACGTAATGCCTCCATCAGTGGGCCAATAAATGGAAATCAGATGGTGCTAAATCGGGGCAAAAAGGAGGATGAAGCAGTACCTCCCAAACCATTTTGTCGATTGTTTCAAGCCTTTGTTAAGCAGTATGGGGACGTTCGTTGTTTTGCTGGAGAACCACACCCCTCCTTCAAGATCCACGACGTTTTTTTTCTCATGATTGGCTTCACCTTTTTCAAAAGCATATCTAAGCAGTAATGACTGTTTATTATACGATGTTCTTTGTGATAATCACAAAAACGCAACTACAGTGTCCCCAAACACAGTCAACATTACACTTCCTGCAGATGCGGCCAGAATGATGTTTGTCAGTCACTGAGCCTCGACCACTTTTGAACTGTTCTGCCACTTGTAAATATTCTCGCGATTCTTACAACTTTCATCGTGAACTTTAGTCACTCTATAATATATTACCTGGTTTTTCACCTTCAGCAAGTTCGAAACGAAACGCAGAACTTTGTTCAACCAGTGTGCAATTTTTAAGTGGACTCGCCATCGTTCAACTTAATTTCAAGGTTATAAACACAACAATACTGATCCTCCAGATGGTCAGGGCAACTGTGCCAGTGATGGCAACTTAAGGTCTTAAAATTTCCAAACTTGTCCTGCTCATTGGTTTTCCTCCAGACCAATTTGTCTCTTTAATTATTGACCTACGTAGTTCGAAAGAAAATGTTCCTTGAACTTAACACTGTAGGTATAGGGCCTTCCGGGTCCCCTTAATGATGGATATAGCAACCGTTTTTATAATAGTTTGGGATGTTGTCTATCCCAGCAAATAGTTTGTTTTCAATTTTGTTTATAATGTGAAGTATTTCTTTTACTGTTATTTCTGTGATGTATATACTAGAAGCCTGATTTTTAAAGAGTCGGTGGTTATTTATAAGAAAGTCGTCAGGCCAATGAATTTATGGTCAAATGGTAATTTACAAGCTATTACAAAAAGTGAGTCTTGGTGTATGAATGAAATACTGACGGACGTGGCGACGAAAGGACCCGAGTCTGGGATTTTGAAATGAATACGTCAGAGAGAGTTTCCTACATTATCTTCAGTACGAATTCATGGAAATTTACAAGTAGTACATATTTTTGGGCCTTTCTCATTATCCGAGGTGGAAGCCATGTTGATTCATGTGTCCTCAGTGTTTTGTTTACTTTCCAGTACCAAGTGGTTTTACGTGGCCATAACTTCTTTACGGTAGGGGCAGGGCAAAAACTGTCGAGCCGAGTTTCGTGCCGCAATGAGACATTTTCTAATGAGTAAATAGAGGAGGCAAGTACTACTTTCCATCCATGATGTATCCATCCATAATTATGCAATTAAAAGTTATAGACACACAATATTTTGTTTTATTGAATTATCAAAACTCATTTCTAATAAAAGGAGGCATTACGTTTCGGCACGCCCTCACATATTAAGTGTTCACGTGCCCTGATAGCTCGTGAATTCGACAAAAGCAACACCACAGCGGCCATCACCCACACACACCCTCCCCAAAGCATCACCCACACACACCTTCCCACCTACGCATGTCAATAACATGCAACGTCCACAGCAACTCCTCGCCTCTGTTTTGCTTCCTTATCTTTGCACTTGCGAGGAGTTTGAATTATCATTCTCTTCCCGTAGACGTAGAGTAAAATGTTCTAGCATTGCTTTATGGATTTCTTGTAATGCAATTCTTTTCTTTGTTGTGTTTTGTTTTCCCACGTATAAATATACCATTTCGTACCATTTCTTTTAATTTAACTCCTCTGTATCTCTCCATTTTCCTTCCGTTTCCTCAGAAACACTCCTGCTTCGTCATTCGGAGTCTCGCCTCCTGTGGATCCTTCTACCCTCTTCCCGCTGCTTTCCCTTCGTAATTTCTTACATGTTACATTATGTTTTGTTTCTCCAGCTGTATGTTTACCATTGCGTCCCGTCTTTTAATTCCACTCCTCTATATCTCCTCTTTCCTTCCTCATCCTTCGTGATTCGCCTCCCAAGGATCCTTCCGCGTTGGGCACGCTGTTTTCCCGCCGTTGCGGCAGCCGCCCCCGCGTCGGTGGCCGCGGAATCGCTGTTGCGGTGGAGCCTCCGGCGCCGGGGTGGGGCGGGGCGGGACGGGGAGGGGCGGGGCGGGGCGGGGCGGGGTGGTGGCCGTGCAGCGCCAAGTGTCGGGGCGAGCGAGGCTATCGGCCGCCTTGCTCAAGAAATGAAGCGAGGAACAGGCAACACGAGCGGAGGCGGCGGCCGACAGCGGAGTAAGCCAACGGCGGTGGCGGTGGAGGCGGTGGGCGAGCCAAACAACCTGCGTGTGTGTCCATTAGGTAGCCCGAGAGCACACAGGCGCGGTGTCGGGTGTCGGGGCGTAGTTAGCGGGCGGGCGAGAGGACGGGTGGGCGAGCGGGCGAGTGGGCGGGCGGGTTGGGCCCTGCTACGCCGCCGGAGCGGGTATCACCTTGTCGGCTGGGTCTTGGGTTTCGCGCCGGATCAATCCATTAGCCTCGAGCTGCCGCCGCCGCCGCCGCCGCGGGGCCGCGCCTGGGCCCCAACGCCCGACGGGGGTGGGGCGGCGCGGGTAGGACGCAAGGACTATGCAGGGCGGGCGAGGAGGGTGGGAGGTAGGGGAGGCGCCACGGCTGGTGCGGCGGCTGATTTATCGTGGACACGCGAGCCCAGACCTCCGCAGCCCCCCCCCCTTCTCATTCCCCCTCCCCCCTCTGCCGCAAAGCCGTCGCCGCCGCCCGGTCCCGACCGGCGCCGCACGCTGTTTGTTATCCATCGGGCCTTCGCCGCTGCCGCCGCCTCCAATTAAGCGTAAAATATGGCGCTTGAGGGGTCGCGAAGATGCGGTGCACCGCAGCCCTCGGCCGAGCAACGGGCGGGCATCCACACGCGGTGGATGAAACAGGGTGGCAAGATTTCGAAAGGTCGAAATGTACGCACAACCTCACAACTCAAGGCCACTGGGCCTTTACGCACAACCCCACAACTCACTATACACAAACGACTACTCTAGGAACAGTCTCCACTCGTATGCCCGCTTACGTTCATGGCCATGACAAATGAAGTACTTGGGAAAGGATGATTTTATTCAAATTCCACCATCACTTCTGAACATCATGAAATGCTGAAAATTCTCAAACTTTCACAAAGAATGTTAATTCAGTGATCGGAAGATATTTTCCCCCTCAGAAATGACCCAAATATAATAGACCATCAATTTTTTTCTTCAATATCAATCAAGCTGATAATCTATAATTATCTCTGTAAAGGTCTCTGCCAATCAAAACCTACAAGAAAGACAAATGCTGAAAAGATAACTGTCATTCTGATAATTTATAAATGACTGAGGGAGTTAGATTCATTGCTGGAAGACTAAATAAATGATATAGTATTAAGATCTTACGTTGCGAAAGAATTGTTCAAATGTTTTGAAAACTGATTTTTTCAGTAAAATACGGAACAATGTAGATAGAAAGCAAATAAACGACGCAATAACGACCTAACGAAACCTTCCGGTGCGGTTACTCTTGATTTTTAATTATGACACCTTATGTAAAAGTACAGGAGCCACTAAATGTTGTGGTCGGGCATATCTTGCGTCTCCATTAAAGTAAGCGGAATGTAACTTAATTTTGACACCATTGTTGCCGTAAACCCTGGTTCGCTGTAAACCCTGGTTTTTGCTATTTATTTTATATGAAAGATAATTTGTACTTTGAGAAATGTCTAAAGGCACTTTTTGATATTTTACACCATTTTAAAACTAGAGTGCATTTCTTGAACACGAAGGGAAAAGTTGTTCTGGAGATATATAAATGGCCATTTCGAGATAATTTTGGTGAAATATCCCGCAAGGTCATCTCGAGTTATATCAATTTGCATGCCGAGTCTCATGTGTCCTATATAAACTTTTGTTAAGTTGTAGCTTCGTAGGTGAAATAGTTCTTGAGACAAAGAAATTTTTTGACCTCATGCAGCACCTTTGAAT
Organism: Acheta domesticus; assembly: GCA_031308135.1. Classification (NCBI taxonomy): domain Eukaryota; kingdom Metazoa; phylum Arthropoda; class Insecta; order Orthoptera; family Gryllidae; genus Acheta; species Acheta domesticus. Next base: position 144,073,139 of record JAHLJT010002406.1, on the reverse strand, counting down.
GACCATCAGATTTTTGAAATTTGGGAAACAATAGATTCTCCTACATTATTGCTAAATAAATGACAACACACGGAAATCTTCCAATCAGATCGGCCGGTCGTTAGAATTCCTCTCCAGCGATTGAATTCGACCTAGTTATACAACTAATATCGAAAGTTTGACGCCGCCAGAGCTCGAATGCTAGGATGCCCTGGTCAGAGTATCTACAGAGTCAACGATAATTCTGGCTCTTGGATAAATCAGCTGGCCCCTCTATAGATGTTTTCACAACTTCATTTAGGCGTTTTTAGCTTCTCATTCCACCATTTAACACACCTGAATCATCAGCCCATCTGTAATTGTTCATCATACATCAGCATTCATCTCCACATGATCATCTCTCCCATCCTCCACTCACGTCAGTAGAGAACAACGGCGAACCACCACAGTGTTCATTAATACAGGAAATAAGCACATTTGAAAGGGATAAGCCTCCTTGCTTGCCTATATTTGGCGTCATCATCATCATCATCAAAACAACCTAGGTTTTACTTCCTAAAGCACGGATGTTTTGCCCCTCACCTATTCCCATCACTGACGACACTGGCGGCAAACGAGAGCAGAAGCTCAACCCGAGTAGTAGGATTCTCCGAGTGGAATGCGCGCTCGCGATAAGCGAGTGCTCGGCGCTCGTTTACACGACTCCGCGCGCAGCTTCTGGGAAGCGCAGCGGCTGCGCAGCGCCTGCGCCGACTGCGCAAAGACGTTATCGGAAGCTGAGTTAGGGCGGCAACCAGATCTGCCTGGCGAGGATCGTCGCCGCGGACAGCGCGACAGCCTCCGACCGGCCACCGCGCCAAGCGACCAAGACCTCGCGACGCGACGCCACGCGACGCGACGACCAACAAGCGAATCGCCAGTGCACAAGAAAAGTGACACATCTCTACAATTGTCGTTTTGCTGGATAATGGTTTTAATCTCGTTGAAACCGCTTATTTTGCGGCGAATGAGTTTTAACATATATACTATATCTTCTAAATGATCTTTATGAAATACTAGCTGAAGAACACCGCATTGCCGGGGTATTTATCATAATAATTTTGTATTAAACAAAAACAGGAATTCCATCTATTCCCGCCCTATGGCAGAGCCTGCTTCTATCTATTCTACTGTATATTCCCTCCGCCCTATCCCGCCTCTCTCTGCCTTGCTCCAATATGTAAATACCTGGTCTTCCGTACACACTAAAACACTTCTTGCTAAAAATATTTAAATTTTAGTCCTATTGGGATTCCCGCCTCCAAACTCCTTTCTCTTTATAACTGAAAATAATACAAATCTAAACTAAAAAATAAAATGCATGTACTTACGTATATCCTGTTTGTGAAATTTTATATATTATACCAACTCTTTCAATCAATTGCCACATTATAAAACTTACTCTTTTTCATATTTTTTTCTTCTCGCGTATTTATAAAGAAAAGTTCGTAATTGATCTTGCCGCATCAATCGACGTTCACAGATCTCGGATTTTTGGATCCCGGCTTGAACACACTTTTTCTATTTAAAATAACAACCTTCAAAAACAGCGTCGTCACACTTTAAATTTCTCCAAATAGCCAATTACTAAAACTGTTTTACTTCAATTATACCGCCGTTTTACTAAAAATTATATTATTGCGAACTTTAATCAATTTAATCATTCCGTCAAACCCCAAAGGTACTCTCTACTATTCCACACTCTACTATATTAAAACACTTATCTAAAACATGCATCCCTCCGTCAGTTTCAGAATAACACGTAAATCGCACTGTCACTCGCCCAATCTGCAAATACGTAATAATTATGCTTAATTTACTACAACTAAACATATGTGCACTCATACCTTTTTACGGCACTGTTAACCACATCCAATAGAAAATGATATCTTCCAAACATTTAGTCTCTTGTTCACTTAATACACTCACGCCTACACGCAATTAAAATCAATATTCAAGTTACTTTCATAAATAAAGCGGAAAAACGTCCGAAATATTTCGGGTTACACAACTGACTGTGAAAAAATAAACAAACAATCCTCTAAATACGCAGTTCTGTACCTTGATTAAATTAGCCTCGTGGCAGCTCTTGGTCAGCGTGCTCGCTTTCCAGTACGCAGCCCCGGGTTCGATTCCCGGTCGAGGCAAGACTATAGTGTGCGTTTTCCTTGCAATGTTCCAGTATATGTTGCTGTGTGACGATGCGAAAATTCACTTCTTAGGTTGAGAAGACCGGAATACGGCGTGGGGTGTCTACGTGCTAACCACACGTACCCACGTCTTAACCCATGGCTGCGAGGCAGGGACGTCGCCGGTAGGCCTGAACCCGTTCACGGGACGAGTGCCAAGTCGATCTCAGACGTAGTCTTCTGGTGACGCGCAGCTAAACTATTGATATTGATGCACTCTTGAATCTATAATGTAACGCTAGGCTAAAAATGTACAGAAAAGTATTTATTTCGTAAATATATTAAGGTTTGTGGTTATAAATCATAGCCTGTAGTACTCCAGACCGTTAAAGGAAGCCATCACAAAAGTTTCATCGGTATTGGTTCAGTAGATTGAGATTATTGCGCTGTAAGTCAGTGCAGTTCTGTCTTTATATATTAGTATAGATAGACTAGCGGAGTCCGTTTTCTGCTATTTATCTCCCTCTTTCTCCTTCCCTCTCCCTCTCTCCGTCTTTACCTCTCCGTGTCTCTCTCCGTCTCTCTCTCTCCGTTTCTCTCTCCGTCTCACTCTGTCTCTCTCTCCGTCTCTCTCTGTCTCTCTCTCCGTCTCTCCGTCTCTCTCTCCGTCTCTCTCTCCCCGCCTCTCTCCCCGCCTCTCTCTCCCCGTCTCTCTCCTCGTCTCTCTCTCTCTCCCTCCGACTCCCTCTCTCCATCTCCCTCTGTCCGTCTCAGTCTGTCCCTGTCTCAATCTGTCTGACTGTGCCCCGGTCTGTGTGTGTGTCTCTCCATGAAATTTGAAACTTTCTAAATTAATGAAAATAATTTTTTCTGCAGAAAATCCACCGGTTCTTTCGCGTAGCATTACATAACTTTCCCTAAACTACATATAGTATTCCGTATACGTACGTCTTAAGTTTGTCACGAAATTATAGAATAACTACTCATATTTTCAAAAAATGCAAAATGACCTTATTTGAAGATCTGTTTTTTATGAGAACATTTCATTACGAAAAACTATTGTATCCTCACAATTGAATAGTTTATTTCAGAAACAACATAAGTCAGATTTTTAGCCATTTTGACTTTTTAGTGCAATCATATTCTCTGTATGTATATGCATCGTTTCAGACGATATAACGAATGTCAAGCAATTCTAAAGGTAGTTCTTGAAGAGCACGTACATGGAAATTAATGCAGATACAACATATATCAGTGACTTGTGTTCTTTCTGCATTAAAGAATTAGAAGCGGCTGCTCTTTGGAGTTCAAACAGCTGATCGATTTTAAGTTTACAGGACGGCGTAATTGTAGTGTGCATTAACGCAACTTTTGAACATTCCTACAATACCATTCCAAAAGTTGCGCCAACAGTAAATACGTGTGTCCATTAACTGAAGGATGACTCCGACACACTCTTCGTATATCATGAACGAATGGAGTCTAAAGAGCCTAGTGAGATGGCGAAATTTACTAAGGAATATCTAAGCACCTCATTGTCCAACCATGAAAACTTCCAAATGTCTTCATATGGCTGTGGAAGTCAAAATAAAAATCACACAGTATGGAAGGTCTTGTCAGTCTGTGTTTCTAAGTTTTTTGACCCTTCAATCAAAATATTCGGTTGAAACTCGCAAAACCTCGAGTTCGTTCAGATCAATCGAGGAATTTCAATTTTGGAGAAAATCAGCAACGGTCAGACGAGCACACAGACGTTTTGCCATCAATCAGTAACAAGGTCCCTCAAATATGGATTCTGGCCGCACCACAAGCTAGAGAAAGTAATTTAATATTTATAGGAACAGGATTTATTCTCTTTTGCGTTACCAGCGCCCGCCAATAACAATTTTTCTGGCGAATATTCGCCGTTTTCTGGCGCACAGTTTCTCTTCTTACGAACTAAGTGCCACAATTTTTACAAAATTAGGTATTTCAACGAACATGAAACCTGTACAACTCTCTTAAGCTTCTTTTATGCTATCTTAGGTCCCAATTTATTAAAAGAAAAAATTGTTTGCGGTTTTTAAGAAACAATGGTTTAAAGAAAATAAAACATTGCCTATATTTGACACAAAATTTCGCAAAAACTACTCATGTTTTTGAAACATTGTACGTGACATTATTTGAAGATCTACGTTTTATGAACACATTTCATTAGGAAAAAATATTATGTTCATAATTGTAGTTAAAGGAAGATGCCGAAAAAATTTTGAATTTTTTCAATTTTCGATAAATCAGAGTTTTCAACCAACATGAGACCTGCATCATTCTCTTAAATGACCTTCAGACTAACCAACAACAAAATTTAGTGAAAATTGTTGGCGTCGTTTTTTGAAAAGTTTGAAAATGTCTCAGGGGCTTCATGTAAAGTACCTCCCAAATTTAAAATATCGGTTTCAAATTCAAGGGGCCACGAGATCAATCAGATCGGCCGGGCAATATCAATTTCGGAGAAAATGGGCTAAACGGTTTAGTCGCTAGCGTTGTTCACAGACAGGGAGACGGACAGACGTTTTGCCGTCAATCGATTTTTACTATTCAAGGAACTATAAAACGTGGATTTTGGCTCCACCGCCTGTTAGAGGTATTTGTCTAAATTTAACAACTGTATTTATCCACTTTTTCGTGACGAGGGCGCTGTAATAGGAGTTTTTCTTCCGGAAATCCCCCGTTGTTTCGCGCAGCTTTACACAACTTGCCCTATACTACGTATATGGGAAAGTAACGAGTTGGAGGATTCTATTTTTCTAAATTTAGCAACAGGTTTTATTCATTTTTCGTTAGCAGACCCCAGCTATAAGAGTTTTTCTGGCGAAAATTCGCCGTTTTCCGGCGCACGATAACATAACTTTTTCTTCTTACGAAGTATTCGTAAAGCGAGAAAATAAAACGTTAAGTGGAGAAGGGGCCAAGAAATGTAGTTGTGGCTATTACACAAGAAGTGTAATAACCCCCCTGTAATTTTAGGCTGAGCACAGCTACGCCAGTTTAATACGAAATATAAAGTGGCAGATTCTACGAAGTATCTCCGCGCAAGGATTTCGCCGCCACCGCTGCGCTGTCCACTCGTCTCTTGCAGACGCCGTCACGACGTCACCACCAGCGACCACGCCGCCGAGGCGTCCTCCACGAGCGACGGGCAGCAGCGACGGCGGCGGCGGCGGCGCGGCGGGGCGACGTGGGGCGGGACCGTGCGGCGCGGCGGCGGGCAGTATCGAGTGTCTCGCTGATGGAGGAAGGGCTCGCGTGTCTCCTGGCGGGCTGCAGTGACAGCCACATAAACAACTCCGGGCGCGCCGCGCTGCTCACGGACTCTACCGCCGCCTCCGCCGTTCCCACTGACGCCGCCCTCCCGCCCCCGCCGTACCGGCACCGGACACCTTGGCACCGGCGGTGGCGCGAAGATCTCGCAAGCGCAACCGGAACCCTCTTCTCCCTCTGTCTGCCCCCCCCCGCCGCCCTCCCCGTCGCGCACCCCGCGCCAGCCACCTGGTGGAAATGCGCTGCGTCGGGGCATTCTTGCGGGACGCACTATCGCCCCCGACACTCGAGTCGGCGCCGACGCAGCGCTGCCGGAAGGGCACCGGCGCACTGGCGCGGCCCGACCCACGCGCCGCCGCTCATACGAATGCGCGCAGTTTCAATGATTGATATTCGATACCGTTCTTTGACAGATCCCTGCGAGAAAGTCACGGTCAGGTCCTTTCAGGTCTTTGAAGAAGTAGTGCTACAAGAGCACCCTATTCACAAACGAACAATGATCATTCAACACGGGTTCTTCGGCCGTTCTTCCCCAACAGATTCATCTTCAGTAGTGCATCGGTTTCTTCAACCTCCAGTTAATTTCTTGCTGTTGGTGCTTTGGTAAATAATTCGAGACAATGTTATTTTTAATTACATAATCGCGACCATAAAGTTGTCGAGTCTAATAACCAAGTACTCTAACGTACTCCAAGTAATGTGTATTTTACATTCACACTGCTTCATGCAAATAAAAAGATATTATAAAACCATTGTTTAGAATTCTTTTATCGAAAGAGTGTTTCAATTTTCTTCTTATTTTTTTTATTCTCGACAAAACATTTATATACAACAAATTATATAAAAATTTAATTATTCAGTTTTTTAAATATGTAGTAGTTCATTTTGGCGTTCAGGTTTGTATTAGTCTCCCTTTCATTTTCCGAGGCAGACAGCTTTTGTCCTCTCATCCCTCCAGTTCACTGGACAAGGGCTGCTGTCAACTGCGTTTGTAAATGTATTGTGTTTTAATGAGAAATGCAATGCATGACCACTTCATAAAATGGAAACATTACATTATAACGAGACTTATTCTAACTTACATTTAAATTAAAACTACCACAAAAATATTGAAACCTCTAAGAGATTCATTCTTTCCGCTCCAGGTTCCCGCTGAGGCAGATGTAAAAGTAATATTTGTTAAGGACTGTAGTTTCAATATTTGGATTTTCAGCAAGTCGTAATTCTGATAGGGATGGGATTTGATGGCGATTAAGAAAGAAATTACTTGCGAGGTTTGTGATGAAAGGATCAACAGTTTCAAGATTTAATTCAGAATGAATTATATCTTAGAAATACTAGGGAGAATTTGCTATTAATATTCAGTACTTACTTTGGATAACTTATAGTTTATGAATATTATATTTGGCAGTATTTATTCAAATGTCCACTGCTTCGCCCAGGCCGCCTCGCCGCTTCCCCATCGCCATTGCCCCCGACACGTAGCCGGATGCACGACGCAAGCGAGACGGTGCGTAGGTCGGTTTACACCTCGCCCTGCGGCTACTACACCGGCGCAACGTGACTTTGAGACGCGGAGAGCGTCGGCAACCACGGGCTAACAAAAGTTGTGGTCGAGAAGCAAGGAGAAACTAGTGGAAAATAACACACACGTAACATACGGTGGTACCCCAATGCAGGTAGTATATTAACAATATTGTGTATCCATGTAGTATTTTAAACGAATTTCTATGAAGCAAAGTAAGTCGATTTATATTTGGAAGATAACATGGTACATAAAGCACATCTTTAAAAACTGAACTTTAAGATGATGATGATGATAAGGATAATAATAATAATAATAATAGTAATAATAATAATAATAATAATAATAATAATAATAATAATAATAATTCTCAATAAACTCCGTTCTAACATTTCAGGGTTGACAATTCGCGGAAATCCGGTATACTATAACCCCGAACATAACTAGGGTAACATGGATAACATACAGTGGTTGCATAAATAATAATTTAATATTGAACAACATGGAATCAAACAGATTCTTATCAATCAATGCTAAATGACCTACGGATATTTAGCAGTTAGCACAATACGAAATTCACATGATATACATTCTTTAAAGAAAGAATTTAGTGATAATATCAATTCAATAAACTTCGTTGTAAAACGTGTAATTATTCACAAAGTTTCCCTACTACAATGCCCAAAATATTGTATATAAAGGTCAAGAAGGGTTTTTTAACATTCTTTCCAAGAAACTCAATCACGTCATAAAATATTTAAACTACTACACATAATTTAACACGACGTATTTCATTCACAAAATGTAGTACAAGTATTAAGACCAGCCAACTAAGTTATTTTATACTCTTTCTTTATTACCAAGAAAAAAAGAGTTTTGTCATAAATTCCCCGACATTTAGTAAATATCGTAAATAAAATTTGTAACTATATTTTTAACAATAACCTTATAAGCTTTCCTTCAAACGCGTACCTCTTTCCTAGACTCTCATGCGAAAACATTACGAGCAGGGGAAAATGCACGAGCTAAAATTTAATGTTGATGAATCGTATTAGAGGAAATGAGTAAAGCTTTCAAAAGAAGCTCTTCCCAGTAGAAAACGCCTGCCCCAACTCAACCGTAGAAACGTACGAACTGTAGAAAAACGGGCTGTACAAGAAACCATGCAAGAACTTGAAGCGAGAATCTCTCCTGAAACTTCTAGTCTGTTAATATCTACACACTATCACACATCAGCCATCAGACTCATCCTAGCCGCCTCCAGCGCTAGCCCTCCCCCTCCGACATCACTCCTACTGTCCGCTCTCTCCGCGCTCCGCTCCCAGTCCCGCTCCCGCCCCCGTCCCCGACTCGAGCGCGACTAGTTTTTGGAGCGGTAACCAGACCCCGCGCACCCCACTCGCAACGCCCTCCTCGTCTGTTTATTCAGTTCCTCCGCTCGCCGCCGGCCTCCGTCGTCGCTTCGTAGCCCCCATCCGCAGCCGCCGGTCCAGCCCGCTGCCACCGCCGCCGCCGCAGCGCCTCAACTTAATTTGAAATCCGATTCGCGGGGCCTGCAACCCACACCCGGGCCCCACGCACCCGACACCACAGCGCGGGGCGCGGGGGGGGGGGGGGGGAGGGCGGCGCGCCGAGGCGCACAGTGGCCGGCAACGGCACAAAAATCAAGCTGATTGTGAGCCCTAGCAGGAAATTCAATCACTAAGGAGTATAAACACTTATCAATAGGGGCGGAGTTTGATGACCTAAATAATGCCAAAAACGATCAACAAAATACTCTCAAAATGTTTTTAAAATCTTCTAAAAGCAAAGAAAAATGACGTAAAAAATTTGATCAAAACCACTTTAGTTGAACCACTTTAGTTTAGTTTAGCTGTTGGATATGTTACTGATGTAATCGAGACTTTTTCTTTCGTTCAAGTGAACTCAGATTTCAAACTTTTGGTTTGAACTGTTACTTACCTGTCTTTAGTTATCCTGAAATCGGCCGAACCATAGCGCAAAGAGATCTTTTCACCATGGGCCGAACCGACAATGGCGTTGATAGGTGTCACATGAACTGTAGATTACACACAACGGCTGACAGGACAATTTCTGAGCGAAGAATTCTACTCATGAATTCTGTGGAGAGCACTTGTTGCAGCTCGTAAATATTACGAAGGATGGGCCAGAGGTCTTGTCAACTCTGTTTTTAAGAAATGTTATCAAATCGCACAATTTAATTTGTAGCGTCAAAGAAATTCTGCAGTGGGTATGTGTGCCCTCATCAAATGATGGCTCTGTGAGTGTGACTAAAAGAACAGACAGCAAGGTAAAATCAGTTGTCCGACTACCGCCGTGCGAGGTGAATGTAACCCGTTTCGTGCAGCGCTCGTACTCCAGGACAGCCGTTCTCCAAGGCTAGAGATGTGTACGAGAACGTCACAGGGAATTGGTGGAAGCTCTTGGAAATAATGCCTATACAGTGGGGCGTTAAAGAGCTCAGAGAAAATGGTGGTTTAAAAGCGGTTTAGGGGGTGATGAATGATTTTCTTCTATTTTAAAATTGAATCAAAAATCAAAACCAAAGGTCAAAAGTCCAAGAACATCTTAATAATTACCAAAACATGAAATAAACATAATTATTATATTGTGACGTACTGAAGACAATGGCACAAAAACTGCGTTTAAGATAATATTTACATTTATTTACAAAGAACTTAACAATTAAAGAAATTTACAAATACTGAATAAACCCCGGCAACCTTTCTCTTTCCCTTAGCCGCCAGAACCCAGCGACCATCCCTAGGCCCTACAGCCCAGTGCCACTGCTCGAAAGCAGGTAACAACGCGTGATGCAATTAAGTGATGCGATTAAGATTAACGCGTTAAGTCCCCGGTAACCAACGTACCTACATGACCTGGCGCCAAACCGGTCTCCGTCCCGGAAACCACGTGCTGGAGTGCACTGGAGATCCCACCCAGCCTTTCGGCTAACACAAGCTCGACGAATCTTTCTGAATCTCCGCGAGTGCAGAAAGCGCCCGCCTTATATACACCCCCGTCTTCCCCACCCGGCGTCATGCTATAGGCATCCCCAGGCTCGATGGCTAGCCAATTCCAGGGATCTTGCACAATCGTCCCAGACTCGCCACTAACCTTTCTCAACAGTTTGTTTGCGTGGGATGTTTCCTTGAGCAGCCACATCCTGGCATCTATTTATTTTTAGCTCAAGTGCGCCCTTTCCCTACAGCTCCCGGCTTAGGCATGCCAACCGCTTGGAAACGGTGCCACAACGCCACAATAGCATATTCTAATTTTCCATTGTTTTATGTACAGTGAGAATGGCTAAACAACACCAATTTGAAGTGTTTTTTACCTCCTTCTTAATGTATTGACTTCGAATTAAGAATATTGACTTCAAATTAATATACAAGACTTCGAATTAAGAATATATTGAGTTAATTCACTAACAATTATTTTACAGTACCAAAAATAAATAAATACACATAGTGACTTTATTTCAACGTAGCAACAAATGATATTGATGTAAAGAAAACACGGAAAAAACGTCTAGCGAATGTGGCAGTTTCTAAGAAATACACGCAGATGTGGATTGTAAAAAAATGTAATGTCAGAAAGAAACAACTGCAGAAAGGAGGCAGTTTCTGAGAAATGCACGCTGACGTGAATTCCAGAGAAATAAAATGTCAGAATGAAATAATTTATACTCTAAAAGAGTGGGTGTGTCTATTTTTTAGTAAACAACGAGATTTGTGCAATCCTGTATCAAGCGGTCGGGTCATCGACACTTGTTTTAACTTGATCAGTACAAATTCCGTTGAGTGAGGTAAACGAGTTTGTGCATGTTTGTCTTATTCCTGGGGGTGCGTGCTGTATTTAATCCCATATAAGGGCGTGTAATATTTATTTTATTTCGTTATCGTTTTCACGCGTAATCGTTACAAAGTTTTTAAGCTCAATACTTAACACACGCATTTTGTAAAAACAAAACTATATCGGAAGCAAAAAAGAATAGACGGCAATACAGTGCGGAATATATTAAATACGAAATTATTGAAAATCCCTCAAATCCATTTTCGCCTATGTGCCTCCTTTGTCAAAAAACAATTTTCGAATGAAGCGATGAAGCCTTCTAGATCATTTGAATAAAATGCATCCGGATAAGGAAGTTTAAAATGTGCCCTATTTTCAAGAACTGCAAAAGAAGACCATAGCTAAGCCAATTGTATAAAAAAAATTTCAGTCTTCTAAGCATGACGATGACGGACTTCGAGCTTCGTACAATATCTCTTTGTTAATTGCTCAAACAGATAAACCACACACAATTGGAGAAGAGTTAATTTTACGGGCAATAAAAGAAGTAATAACTCCGTCACTCCGTAATAGCTCCGTAAACCAGCAACAGAAATTATTCGAAAAATTCCTTTGAGAAATAGTTCTGTATTAAGACAATTAATGAACGGCTGAAAATATTCAAGAGTCATTGTGCAATCATCTGAAGACTAGTCAAATTCTCAGTTCAGTCGGATGACCAGTCCACTTTACCAACTAATGAAGTACTATTGTCATACGTGAGGTTTATTAAAAATGAGAAAATGTGTCCAGAACTACTATTTGTTAGGATTTTAGAGACAGGTACAAATGGAGGAAGCATATGTAATGTACTGGGAAAGTTTTGTGTCGAGTATGAAATTCTATTGATTATATCAGCTGTTATGGATGGCTCTCGGGCCATGATTCGGCTATGATTCACAAAGGTTTCATAACGTACTTAAAAAATTAAATTCCAAATGCACTCGCGATGCATTGCGTTATTCATCAACATTTGGTTGCGATAAATTTAAGTGAACGACTGTTTCAATCACCGCAACATGTTATCAAAGCAGTCAATAAAATCCGAAAGAGTTCTTTGAATGACCGATTATTTAATCAGTGCGTTGGATATCATGAGGTTCCTTTCTGACTTGACTTTCATATCTGTTTGACTCTGTGTAGGAGTTGTAGCAAAACAGAAACACAAGCTCATCACATGAAAGAATGATATTGCGTACTTGACAAACCTGTATAAATTCTTTAATATCAATCTCCAACTTCAAGGTGACGACTTCAACTTCATTAAAACAAACAATATCGTTGCTGCTTTTGTAGCCAAATTGCTCTTACACAAAAAAACTAGTGCTGCTCAACAGCACATACTTTCTCGCATTATTAGAAACAGCTACGTAGTAATATTGAAATATTGCATTTTTTGAGCTGACACCTCAGCTATTCAAACAAAGCGCCTGTGATGCATATGTGCATTAATTTCGATAGTCAGGAGCAGCATTTTACAAATGAAACAGGAATAAATTCGACTGTTTCAGTATTCGCAGTCAATTACACAGACGCGAGAAACGCATTGTTGCCAGCGCAGCGCTGTAAAAACTATGTGCAATTCTTTTGACATTAGTGCTTGGCGAATAACATCAATTCTTAGCTAAAACCATCAGTATTCAGATTAGATTATTTCTATCAGTATTTACATTTCAACTTGATTAGGAGTTAGTCATTGTACATCATACACAGTTAATAAATAACACGAATACTAATAAAGTAATTAAATTACTAATGTTCTACGATTTGTAATATGAAGTTAATTTATGACCGACTTATTGTATGTTGACACCGCCTCAAACGAAGCGCAGGAAAATAAAACATTAAAGTTTATAATCATGTGAGTCATTGTTTGTATTTCAACAACTTTCTTAAACTAGTGTCTGTGGCCAAACTCATTTATTGTAAAAACATTTAAAATAATAAAATGAACTCTTTAACGTTATGTAGCTGAGAAACAGCAACATGTTTATTGAGTAAAAATATAAAATAAATCCTTATGTTTTGGAAATCCTTGTTTAATTTTCAATTCTCAAAATGTTTACCCAAAAAGCGAATCTTATTTTTAATAAAAACGGATAATCTACGTTGTACGGAATTGTTTTATATTCTTTGAAATTTTGAAAGACTATAATATGGAATATATTGCTGATGAAATGTTAACATATGCATAGATAAGTGACCATTCGTTCAGTGAATTTATGTATGTTCTATACCTCGCAACACGGACAAAAATAATGATTATCAAATAGGTTTCGAATAATTTCTAAAAGTCTAAATTGTAAACACAAGCTCTACTAGAAAAAACAGCTTCATCTCTTCACCGCCACTATCTCGTAGTTCAACAACAATGTGCTTCTCAAATATCCATTACGGAAATATTGGGCAAATTTCAATTAAGTTGTGCGTATGGCTTGAAAGGAATACATCAATACATTGAGAATACAAATTGTAGAATAGAGAAATAAAAATTCCTAATAATTAAACTAGCGTACAAATATATTATTAAAAAAGCAAAGGAAAACAATTATTCAACCGACGTGGACGAACATAAACTAGTGTTACAAGGAATAAATGCTTTTTTTATTGCCAAATAATTTTCCAGAATGTTTAATGTATTAAATTTATCATTTACGAATGAAGAGAAGTGTAATTTTTAAAGAAAAAAAAAGCAAAAAAATACCCCAAAATCAACTTTAGTCATATTTAAGAGCGCAATTTTCACTATGGGGAGCCATTTATGAGAAAATGGCGTTTAAGCATTTCTGAAAATGCGGAATTTTGAGCTAGTTTTCATAGAAAACGGTTGAATTTTCGAGAAACTTTATATGACTTTCTTTGAAAATTTAAAAATTTTATGTGAAAAAGAGTTTCAAATTTCGCATTTTAGTTGTGCTCAGACACCATTTTCTTAAAAACAGCTACAAATTTTTAAAAGAAAATCGTCATTTAGAACGAGGTTTTGTGTTCTTTAATATTCTAAAATTAATATTTTCGTTGTACCATTAGGAAACCAAAAAATTATAAAATTTAAAAAAAAAAGACTTTGGGCGGCAATAGATGGCAGCTGGCAAGAGTATGTGGTATGTGGCAAATCCAAATGGCTACCCCAGATCCAAGGAAATAGAAAATTAATACAGGAAAGTTTGTGCGCTTCTATAGCACCACGAGTTCATTATCAGGGCCCGACAATGAATTTTTTTCTGCCAAACATTCGCCGTTTTTGGCGCAGCATTACATAACTTTCCCTATATTACGTATATTACTCCGTATATACGTACGTGTACGTGTACGTGTACGGGCGACTTAAGGCTGTTTTTGAGTAAATTTCAACATGATATTAACTTGTTAATTAACAGATTCATCCTCGAAATTAGATGATTTTTAAAATTTCAATTAAAATATTTGTTTTAAATCGAATAAAAGTTTTTCTAAATGTTATTAAGTTGCGTTTGAATAGCTTACATTAGTTTAAAAGTCACATTTATAATGCAAGTTTGAACTCAGAAACAGAATAAGACTCATGTGGCAGGCAATAATTAAAGAAACGATTACTACGAGTACTGTGATTTTTAAGATGAGGTAAAGTTAAACAACTTGAAAGGCGCTAGAAAATAATTGTTTCTTAATGTGGTCTGTAGACAAAATAATTTTGAGAACCTGTGGTGTAGTGTAATGTCGGGAAAACGAAAGTACGTAACATTAGATCTGACCGATCGAAACTTTAAAACGTTTGGGAAAAGGTGTTAAGTTAGCATACTTGTCGAAGGACTACAATAAAAACTGCAAACAATTTCCGCCGGGAAGCAGAACAAGGACAAATTTAGTGCTTTTTAACCCTAGAAAGCTAGCCATAATTTGTATACGCTTGATAACGATGAGTAAAATTAATTCACTTGATACATTTTGGAGTAGTGAAGGCGAATGGTATAAGTAATATTAAATTCCTACATATTCTTGAATGCAAAACACATATTCTTTAATGCAAAACTATACCAAACATTATCTTCTGGACACTTACTCTTGAAACGAATAAAAAGAAACAAATACATAGAATAAAATGAAAACACATGAAATGGAATGGCAATTCAAGACGATATTTTCTAGTTGACGGGCAATAATTGCATACTTTCTTTTGGTGTTCGCCGCAAATTGGTTTTTCACAAACAGCACAGTAAGTTGTTATGTACCTCCTCTTCGGTGTAGTGGCAGAAGGCGCAATACTTTCTTGAACCCTTCTGAGCTTCAGGTTCCGATTCTTGTGATGTTCCCAGCGCTTGTGAATAACCGTTCGTAGGTTCTTGTTGTGCTTGGGTGAAGAAATTCTTTGCATTCTCAACGGATCTGCAAACAATTAGCATCTTCAGCGAAGCCTTTCTCGTCCAGCTCATCTAATACAAGCCGAATTCTATCTTCATCTTTTATCGCTTACGTCTCCTGGCACAGAAATACAGAGCACTAAACCTGTGAACCGCACTGTAATATTGTAGTTCTAATGGCAATGTAAATATAGTAAACTGTTTAATTTACTACCACTGATAATAACCAAAGTGTAAGAATATTTTGCCGAAACGCATTACATGAATGCTTAGCATGAGTAACACATACTCACAAAAATACTTAGGGTAATGCTAACGATGAGTACAATTTAATTAGTTAGTTAGTTAATGCCTTATTTTACGTGGCGAGACTCGGGCCATGAGGCCCGCTCTTCCGTCTGACCACGCAAATTTCACTACGCTCCTTTCACCGACTAGCGGAGAAAGACGGTATCATCTCGGGCAACGAAACAGGCGATTTGAATTTAGCTCAGAGGCGTCATTTAGGCTTAAGGATCTTTTACATGCAAGTAAATCTACTAACATGGGACAGCCGGCTTTACTTCCCCTCCGAAGGAAGGGAAGTAAAGCCGGCTGTCCCATGTTAGTAGATTTACTCCCACTCTTACGCGAAAACCACTCCAGAATCTTCAACAAGCGCAGCAGGCGATCACTTTGCACTGAGGAGGAAGTGAAAATGAGTAATAGAAGCATTCCTAGACGGAGCAGTGGCAGGGAATTGGGGTTCGGGAGTATGAAACAAAATCGCAGTGGGGTGAGTAAAATTTACTCATGGTTAGCTTTTTAGGGTTAAGTAAGGAATCGCTACCTACCAAGCTACTCGGATATTACAAGGATATGCTCTTGCTAATCCAACCCGATGGAGGGCCGAATTAGCGAGTACTCATCTTTAGGTAGAACTCATTTGTTTCGATTGTTTTCAACGAAAGGAGGACTGTTAAGAGTGCTTTTTCATCCCTGTCACTTATCCGGCGCTCCATAGAGAGCTCCTTTAGAGAGACCCTACCGTAGCAAAATGATACTACGGATAATTTGCTATGGAGGTAGAAAATGTTACCTCCCAAAAGTTTTGGATTGCAGATAAGTTTTTAGTGCGCTCACGTGCCTGTGTTTCGGACCACTGTGCAGCCACTTCGCACTTGGATACCGCGGCTGCGACGCGCGAAAGCGGCGGCAGCGGTCTGCGCGCGAGGTGGAGGCGGAGTCGGGGGCGAAGGCGGAGGAGGCGGCCGCGTGCGCTGACGCAACTCCCATACGGCGCTGGATGGAAGGGTGACGATAGTGGAGATGAGCGGGGAATGCGGGTCGAAAGAATCAACTATAGGCCACTGGTCGACCGCATTCCTTGTAAAGATGCACCCTTACACCTCTTTTTTTTCTTTCTACTGTACAGGTACTTTGACGTAACAGCACCAAACGGTTGAAATACCACTCTTAACAGCCACCGCCCGTTAACAGTCCTCCATCCGTTCAGAACAATCGAAATGAACGATTTCCACCTAAAGATATCGTTTTAGTACTCCTTCAAGAATAGGTATTTCTTATTTACAGGATTGTTTCTTATAAGAAGTGTATGATGGGAGTAGTAAGGGTGGCAACAGTGGACATGGTTGAGAATTACGGGTCGAAATTATCAATTACAGGCAATTGGATGTAATTGATTCTTTCCCTTGTGAAGATGGATCTAAATAGTCGTTAAAGGTTTCTTAATCGTACATTTACATCGAAATAACGTTACCAAACAGGGAATGAAACATAACTCTTACAGGCTGTTAAGGATTTTAACAGTCCACCGCACATTAAGAACAATCGAAACAAACGACTTCTACCTCGGCTAATGCCTCGGTTTGCAAATTTCAACCGCGGTACTTGTTGTATTTCTGATTACTGACATGATTACCTAGAATGAACATTGTATACTCGATCTGAACATAACAATGGCTTATTTGACTATTTAGTCAGTTAATATTGTATGAACTTAGCATTTCTCCTCGTGGGAGGTTTCCTGGCACATTTAAATATTTTCAATTATAATAATTTCCAAATTCCATTGTCTTTTACAACATCGATTCCTTTTAAGAAAATGTCACTGTAATTGTCACGTGAACGATGAAATGAATAACAGCACTGAACTGTTATTTATGAAATAATGAGCTGGTGTCAGAATTATGTGTGAAGCATTCATGTTTGCGTAATTTCATGTTTTTTATTAAACAAGTAATGGTCTACATGTTGATACAATACCTTCAAAAGACAACATTCAATTTTTAGAAAAACATTCTTATATTACGTATTTTCTTATGAAATATGTTCCTTCCTAATGAAATTTATATCAAATTAGACAAACCCTACTGATTGTGAAAGCTACTCCACGCTCAAAATTATTTGTGAAAATATGGACCATCTGTTTTAATGAGAATGTATGTACACGCTTTAAATATAAAAATAAGTATAGTAAAAAAGAAAATTGCAGGCTTTCCAAACGAGAACAACACACCATAAGTTATATTTTAAAAACATGTTGTATATATTGATTTTACAAAACCTAGTTAGATAAGGTTTTACGAATTAAAGTTCTTTTATTTCTAACCTTTATTTCGCCATAGAAGTACGCTCAGCATTTCTCGTATCGTCAAACTCTCAAAATCCTTCCAAACTCTTCCGAAGGCCAGGCCAGCGGACGAAAGGGATTCCAGCCCAGCCGTCCCAGCGGAGCCTCGCGAGAGGGCAGGTGCCACGGTCCCAAGGGCGCGCAGCGAGTGTCCTCGCGCGCCACTCCACTGCGCGGCGCGGGGTGGCAAGGCGCGGACGGTCGCGCACAATTGCGCGCTTCCCTGTGCTGCCGTGTCCGCCCACCGCCCTTCGCCCCGACCCTCCGCGGCCCTTGGTCCTTCGCGTCCTTGGGCCTCTGCGCCAGCGCGCCGACGCCATCGCGGGTTCGATCCCCACCAAGGCGGCCGCAGATTGCACCCCTGAGAATGCTGGTATAGAATCACCGAACGTGTGAACTGACACTACATATAGGGATGTTTTTCGACGAATATTACGTGGCGATTCAATAACTGCTATGAGCTCCACGACGCTACTACGACATTAAACTGATTAAGTGATATAAAATATCATTTTTAAGACATCACATTAAATAGAACATGACCATCTCTGCACACTGATCTATACAAGAATATTCAAAATATGTTAGCAAACTCAATATTCTCAGCGTAAATATCATTATTTACATTTTCTGTTTATGTTTATTTTCATTAATGGATAAAATGAATATTCAACCGTGTTTATCATATCCATCAATTCAATCTTATAAGCTTATGAGACGTGCTCTGCTTGATATCATGTCCGAATATCCTGATATTATTCACAGTAATCGCTGATAGCTGGGCTCAGGACAAAGTCAGGGAAATGGTCTGATGTTTATTTCAACAAATTATGAAAACATTGAAAAAAGAAGAAGAATAGCAACGGATGCAACTCGCAACACGAGGCTGAGCTTTGAATGACACTCTGCACTTCAGACACGTTCCAAGGTCAAAGACTAGGTGGAATGACATCATGACATCCCATCCGTAATAAGCAGCGAGCCAATCTTCGTCTTTCTAGACGTGGATTCGTGAACAGAACGAATCAACGGTACAAACCAATCTCAGGATGCATGTCGAATATGAAACTCCATTTAAAACATGGTCACATATATAGCCACTTTCACACATGAACATCAGAATGATGATCCCCAAAGGATTCATATTTAAGATTAACTGAGACCCGCGATTCCTCTATTTCACCAAACTTAACTAACTTGTTTAATAAAGCTATTTGTTTCACAGGCCGCGGCCAAACTTACAAATTAGTTGTTAGTTGTTAGTATTTTATTACTATTTCAAAATATATAATTACTCCCATTACGTTTCGGAGTGAAATCGCTCATTGGTCTAAGAACTAGTGGTGCTAAAACATCACGTACTTTATCGCCCGTATCACGCACAATTACGAGAAAATTATTCAAATTTTCAAAAAATTATTCATGGTCTTGTTACTTTCTCGTATACGTACGTATACTCATCACTCATCGTCATAAAAAAAGCTTCACCCAAAAGGACAAGGTGGATTGCGATCATTGTTCGCAGACAGGTAGAGGGTATCATGCATACAAAATGATTACACTTACACATTTGTAGGACCAACATTTATTGTGCTACACGGCCACAGACGGTACTTGTTAGTATGGCGTGACGCCGTCATGTTGGCGAAAACACGCGTCCAGAAGTCGCGGCATGGAGTTGTACAGGTCTCGAATGGAGTCCTGTGCTAGTCCATCCCATGGCAGCTTGCACCTGAACGTGCAGTTCTTGCAGATTGGTGGGTAGGGGTAGGACGCTGATCGCAAACACTATCGATAACCCCCGAAACATTCTCGATCGAGGAGAGGTTATCAGATTCAATTTGAAGGGGCAGCGACATCAGCCCGCATTTATTGGGGAATATCAATTTTGGAGAAAATCGGCTCAACGGTTTAGCGGCTAGCGTTGTTCACAGAGAGGCAGACGGATAGACGGACGGAGAGACAGAAGTTTTATACATTTATTCGATTTTTCGTTATCAACAAACAAAACTCGATTCTGGGTACACCACGTGTTTGAGTATTTCTTTTCGAAATTCAGCAACTGGATTTTTGCCCTTTATCATTAGCAACGCCCGGCAAGCCAAAAATTCGCCATTTTTTTGCGCAGCATTACATACCTTTCTCTCTTCTCCGTAGCGAGAAAGTAAAAATGTTTAATACGTAGGTAGTCAAACATGCCCAAACGGGTTTTTTGAAGTTGTGAAAAGCAGGATTTTCTTATCAACTTTCAACGACTTGAAAAAAACACGTTAATCTTTCCCAAATATTATAACTTGCTTCAACAATTATACGTTATAACCAATCTTGCAGCTGAACTGTTGGCGCTACGAATCAACACAAATTACAACTATAACAATGTAATGTAATCCTGACTTTCATTCTATATTAGAGCAACACGGCAGACATTGTTCTGCCCTTTATCTCCGTCTCTCTATCTCCCCGTCTCCCGCTCGCCGTCACTCTCCCCATCTCTCTCTCCCCGTCTTTCCCTCTCCCTCGTCTCTCCCTCTCCCTCCGTCTCTCCCTCTCCCTCCGTCTCTCCCTCTCCCTCCGTCCCTCCTTCTCTCTTCATCTCTCCTTCTCTCTCCGTCTTCTCCTCTTTCCCCCCTTTTTATCCTTTCTCTCCCCGTCTCTCCCTCTCTCTTCTTCTCTCCCTCTCTCTCATTCACATTTAGTTGCAGATTCTGTACGTCTCTGTGCAGGTGAGGTACCAGCAAAAATGCAATAGAATGTTCAAAAGTTCCTTTTTCTCCTACCCTCTCCCAGTCTCTCTCTGTCCCTGTCTGTCTCGGTGTGTGTCTTTCTCTCTGTCTCTTCTCAGTCCCTCTCATTTACATTTACTTGCTAATTCTGCACGTCGCTGAGCAGGTGGTTTCGAAAAGCGTCGAACCAGCAAAAATGCAATAGAATATCCAAGAAGATCTCATCCTGTAGATTACAATGTGAAAAACGATTCTTTTACGGCCTCACAGTTTTAATTTTTAATGACCTAGAACGCTTCTTTTAGGAGTTATTTAACGATATAGATTACCGAGTGTAGCGGGTTGCATTTGCATGCATATTTAGTTTTTTATTCTTCAGCGCCATATAGTGCCATTTTTCGATATTTTATTAGTTGTTCTGTTATTTGGGGGCGGAGATGAATCTAACAAACCAGAGATAATTACAATTGGTCCAGCCGTTCTTGAGTTATAAATGATGTAACTACCACAACTTTGTTTTATATGTGTAGATTTACAACACATTCACACAAATCAAAATTCGACCGTTATTTATTATTTTCTCGTGGAAGTGCTACCTCCGGTTCTCTCTTATGAATACTTCTTACATTAAAATTATACTCAACTTCCGACTTCCTAAATGAATTATTGAATGCCTACACACTTGGCTTGTGGTAGCCCACTGACTCTTGGCCAATGAAATATTTGCTATACTGCGATTGTTCTTACTTTGCCTTTGACAGGAATCAGCTGTTTCGCTGCCATCCAATCGGAAGCTTGTATTTCAACCTTCCGATTGGATGAAATCGTCAACAGCTGATTCCTGTCAGGAGCAAAGTTACTTAAATCGCAGTATAAGCTCCTTTCCAGATGCACATGATCCACGTCATCTTGTTGCTTTGACCGAATTCTAGGTTATTATTTAAATCCGATGTTTCGCGGATTATTTAATTCCGATCTTTAAAAATCCATTTCCTAAATGAATTAATTTTTCGTGTGCTTCTACACACATTCAGTTACTCTTTTTCCTAATTTCAACAACTTTATCACTAATTATTGCTATGACAAACAGCGCTACCGACTCACGTCCGACACTCGCCTAGCCTCCGTCACCCACCATGGTCGAGCACTACAAATCATATTACCCGCCTTCTAACTCGCATATCCCGAAAGTTCGTGCATTTCGTCTCTCTTTGCTACATTCTGCGAAATGTGTCAATTTGTCGTGCACGCCGCTTATTCCTATTGGCTCTCACACAGTGCATTTATTATATTGTTTCTTTAATAATTTACCTGCTTTCCTATTTATTCGTGTATAGTCCTAAGCACAGAAATTACTCGCGTGTCCAAAACCTGCTCACTTTTTTTATTAGTTCTAACGCCGATCACTTCATATTTTAGACTCTTATTTATATTTTGTTGCTTGAATCCATATAGAAGTTTTTCGTTCCTTTTCACATAATCCTACTTACGTTTGTGATGATCCCACCAACATAGATCCTAACAAGCCATCTCATAACACAAGCCCCTACATCCCCTGAATTTAAATCCTTTCCCTTTTCCAGATTGGTCCTTCCAAATTATTGGTTTATTTCAGAAACAACATAAATCAGGATTTTTGGCCATTTTGACTTTTTAGTGCAATCATATTCTCTGTATGTACATGCATCGTTTCAGACAGATTTAACGCATGTCAAGCAATTCTAACGGTAATTCCTGAAGAGCACATAAATGGGAATTAATGCAGATACAACATAAGTCAGTGACTTGTGTTCTTTCTGCATTCAAGAATTAGAAGCGGCTGCTCTTTGGAGTTCAAACAGCTGATCGATTTTAAGTTTACAGGACGATGTAGTTGCAGTGTGCATTAACGCACAATTTGAACCTTCCTACAATACCAGTCCAAAACTTGTGCCGACAGTAAATACTTGTGTCCATTAACTGAAGGATGACTCTCGCATATTCTTCGTATATCGTGAAGGAATGGGATCTAAAGGGCCTAGTGAGGTGGAGAAATTTACTTTGGAATATCTAAGAACCTCAACGTCCAACTTTGAACACTTCCAAATGTCAATAGCTGTGGAGATCAAAATAAATATCACACAGTATAGAGAGTCATGACAGTCCGTGTTTCTGTTTTTTGATCCTTCATGTAAACTTCCCTCAGAAATCAAAATATCCGATTGAAACTCGCAAAACCTCGAGTTCGTTCAGATAAATCGACGAATATCAATTTTGTAGAAAATCGGCTGAATGGTTCAGGCGCTAGAGTTGAGCACAGACGGTCAGACGGACAAAAAGACGTTTTGCCCTCAATCGGTATCAAGGCCTCTCGAAACATAGATTCTGGCTGTACCACATATTGGAGGAAGTAATTTAATATTTGTAAGAAGAGGATTTATCCGCTTTTGCGTTACCAGGGCCCGTCAATAACACTTTTTCTGCCGAAAATTCGCCGTTTTCCAGCGCACAATAACTATCTTTTCTTACGAAGTAAGTGAGACAATGTAAAAATCGACTGATGACATCAAAAACTTAATGGAGTACTAATATAGCCTCCACGAATTTACGAGAACCACGTAAGATTTGTCTAAGTGGTGGGTTCTCTGCAGAATTACAAAACCAAGTAGTTCCTGAATCATTAATTACGGAAATAATTAGTTAAATGTAACAATTTCTTGTAATTAAGGTGTTCATTCACATGTATGTCAAATAAAGAAATATTTAATGATTGACAATTTTTTTGTTCCAGTAATGTTTTATTTCAGAAAAAACATAAGTCAAACATGTTTGTTACTCAAAAGTTAAAAAATAGGATTTAACTTTTTGCTAAAAGAGACAATAATTTTATATAATACGCGGAAAACAACTTCAATTGGCATAATGTTTCTGACAAATACAGCGGCATTAGAAGGTTTTTTGTCCGTACTGAAAAGTTACTTGTCGGTGACTTATGTTGTTTCTGAAATACTCCATTCAAATAGTACCCTGCTTGCAGTTCTCTAATGCCAAATGCCCCTTGACAAACAATCGTCAGAAGAAATGCATAGCGGGTCGTGCACATCCAACATCATTATTTAAGATTCTCACCAAAATCGAATGTCAGGACAAAATGTGCATGTTCGATAAAGTTCGAAGATCGAAGATGTTCAATGTTGTGACACAACATAGTGCTGGGCTCGTGCAAGGGACATGTCTTGCCCGCCTCTACAGAATTGACATTGTCCATTTGACTTGGACGATAGGAGAATTGGGTCGCATGCAGGGAATGGAGAAACGGACAGTGGTACGCAACAGACGGCGGGACTTGACTAATGGAGAGAGAGCGATGAGTATTTGGTGGTAAGCGATGGCGGGCGGCGGGCGGCGTTCAGCGTCGATTAGGTTGTGACAGCGGGCGGCACATCCGAAATCGATGCGTTGCATTAAATTTCGCAGTGAAACTGACAGCAGAGGCGGTCGCGCCGACTGCGCTAGAGCGCCGCGCGCCCGCTGCCTCCCTCCCCGCGGCCCCGCGCGTGTCACCGACCCGCGAGCATTGCAGCACGGCGATGCAGATGTATCACCTACATTCGATACTGTTTGTTCCGCTCAGGATCGATAGCAAAACACCAGCGTTTTCCAATTTCTATATAAGATATGTTAAGGTATAACTCTTCAGCGGGGAGAGAAGATAAGCATTCATTTTAAATGAGAAAACCTAGGGGGAATATGGACTACAAAATTAGTGCCAATTATATTCATTTAAGAATTCCCCCTACACGTTAATGAAATATTAATATTCAAGATGGAATATTGTTTTTTTAAATAGCCGGTTTGAGGAAAGAACGTGTCATAATCTAATTATTTTTCAAAGCAGACAAATTCTTTATCTTTATATGGAAAAATCAACTCGAAATTCGTAATGTATTTAATGTTGTTAAAAAATACTGCTTGTTACAAGGTACGCGTCGTACTGCTTTATTTCTAACGAAATATAAATTAAAAATGTGCTTTCTTGAAATGATCAATGATCAAATTCTCGGTGTATTCTTTATTTGTGGATTAATTAATTGTAAATATCCTAGTCCCTGCGTCGTTGACTACACAACGATCATGCCATTCCATTGCTTCGACATTTTCCACAAGCATCATCTTGTTAATGCTGCAGAGTAGACTCAATTACAACTCTGAAAAAAATTTCACATGGCTCAACAGGAAAAGTAAAGGAAGTCTATACTAATGTATAAAGAGACAAGTGCGATGAGTTACAGCGTGATAGTCTCTGAATGTGCTGAATCATTTGTGCTAACTTCCTTTGAAGGTCATGAGCACTATGGACTATAATTTACAGCCATGAACCTTAATATACTTACAAAATATTTACTCTTGTGGACTTTTTTCGGATAGAATTACATCACAGTGTCAAAAGTGCATCCATATGCAATAGTTTAGCTGCTCACCACCAGAAGATGACGACTAAGATCTAAGATAGAGTTCATGAATGCATAGAATTGAGTATCTGTAGGATAGGAGAGGACCGTTTGTTACATTAAATTGTCTGATTCGAAATGCGCACAAGAAACATGAAATGATTGGAAGAAAATCATTTTGCTGAAGTTAGTGTTTCATATTGTCGTAAAAAGACCAGTGGCGTAGCGTAACTCGCGCGTTTGGGGATGCTCAACAACGCGAACTGAAGACATCATGATTCTTAATGTTCTCTACAATCTATTTTATAGAAAAAAATGTACAATACTTCAACAGATTTGTCAGGAGACTTTTAGAAAGAAAATTACGAAATGGTTCAGCTTTAGTTCTGATGCGCGATTGGCAATGAGATCACTTGGGAATTTATATATTTCAAACCAAAATGAAAAGGTAACATATTTAAGGAAGTATTCAACTTCTTAAATATTAATTAAGAATTAATAGGCAAGCACCATTTCTGCTGTTTGTGCCCATGTCCAAGCACAGAATCACGAGTGAGAAAGAAAAATATTTCTCTGACAACCTCAAGTATGTTGCGCTCTCGTGCACAAACGAGCAACTTACCCACAAGCCTTTTCTCAGTCGTATGTTAGCATATGAGTAGCTTATCGGGACTCGGTCATCTGGGGAAGAAGGGAAAGGGGGAAGGGAGGAACCTCGCCGTCTGCGCATGCGTCATTGCGCGTCGTAATCTCGCGGCAGACGCTAGAAGCATTTTAGCGTCCAAGCAATCAGAGGCCAGCTTGTATAAACGCGCGGAATTCAATCATAGGAAATCACTTTAAAGTTAATACAAAAGTGTTTCGCTCAATGTGTTTCACTCACTTGTAAGATCATCAATACAATATTTAGGGTTCTTTGATTAATATTTTACGTGGGGATGTTCAGCATCTCAACGTCCCCACATGAATACATACATGTGTTCCGCATGAAATATTTATGGATTTAGTTGCAGTAAATTATGTACATGAGTATTACATATTTGCGGGTTGCAAATTTTTAAATTCAAAGTCCAATATCGTAATGTGTCCGTGAAATTCTCTTTCTTTATAGACCTCATTTATAAAGATTGGTTGCGTGTGAGAGCTGCAAAGGGACCTCCACGTGGTTAATGGCACCTTCCCGTT
Organism: Acheta domesticus; assembly: GCA_031308135.1. Classification (NCBI taxonomy): domain Eukaryota; kingdom Metazoa; phylum Arthropoda; class Insecta; order Orthoptera; family Gryllidae; genus Acheta; species Acheta domesticus. Next base: position 144,047,002 of record JAHLJT010002406.1, on the reverse strand, counting down.
GGCCACTATTTATCAAGAACCCTAAAACGCTTACACGAACTCAATAAAACATTTTAATTATATTTAAACGTCAATTGCCTGCATCACTGCAGTGCCTCTGACCGGGGGGTCATAGGTTCCCGACGGTGGCAGGACTTACCCTAGTGTCTCAACGGTGGGAGGACTTTCGATACTAGCTTGTCAGCTTCGTCGAATTCAGTCGTTGTCTCGAGGATAATTCCAGAGGCCGGCTGCTCTGATCGGTAATTTTCCGTTGTTTCTCCGATTAACACCAGGCGAATGTCGGAACAGCACCCTAACAAAAGGGCCACGAACCGCGCGCAATCTTCTCTTCCTTTTCCTATCCTCACCCCTTAGTTACACATACATACACTAATATGCACACACACTACATGTCGAGAGCTTAAACCGGGAAAGATGGCTCAGTGCATCAACCTGATGTCACTGCAATCCCTCTGACCGGGAGGTCCTAGGTTCGATACTCGACTGCGGCGCCAGGATTTTCGACACTGGCTTGTCAGCTAGGTCAAATTCAGTCGCTGTCTGGAGGAGAATTTTAGCGGCCGGCTGCTCTGATCGGTAGTTTTCTGTGGTTTCTCCGATCAACACCAGGCGAATGCCGGAGCAGTACCCTAACAAACAGGCCACGGGCCGCGCGCGATCTTTTCTTCCTCTCCCTTGCGCTATCCTCTCCTCTTATACACACACACTTACACTAACATGCACTACACTACATGTCGGGAGACCGGTCGGGAGCTTACAGCTTGTCCCGACTGGGGCGGTGCCCCGCTGGTGGGAGATACGTAGTTGAGGGGAAAACCCCGCTAGTCGACGGTAGGTCGGCCCCGGATCTCGCCATCGACCGGAGAATAATCACCGCCACCTCACGACGAAAAAACATGCACTACACTAACGGGACTAATGACCTGAGCCGTTTATGCGCCCATAATCACTAACAATCAATCAATATTCATTTGTATGGATGTGGTGTTATAATCAATTTCAAACTTTTCTTTATAAATACGCTAGAAGAAAAAATATGAAAAAGAGTAAGTTTTACAATGTGGCAATTGAATGAAAATTTTGGCATAAGATACTAAATTCCATGAAAATAATATATTTGAGTATATGTATTTTATATTTTTAGTTTAGGTTTGTTTAATATTATTAGTTATAAAGTGAGTGAAGTTTGGAGGCGGGAACCCCAATTGAGAAAAAAACAAATATTTTTAGCGAGAAAGTGAGTGGGGAAGGCTGGGTATTTGCAGATGGAGTAAGCCAGAGAGGGGCAGAGCAGGACGGAGCGGAGCGGGCATAGAAGGAGAATACATAGAAGAAAGCTTTACCGCAAGACGGGAATAGATAGAATTCCTCTTCCTGTCTAATAAATTATCATAGGTAATTCCACAAGTGCTTTGGAAATTGCCGATAAATCCCCGACTCGCGAAGCGAGGGGGGATTTATCTGAGAATTTCCAAAGCAAGAGTGGTATTTAATTGGACTATTCCATGAACGAAATTACGTCCAACAGAGTTCCAAAATGCACCAAATATTGAAAATAACTGAAAATTATGTTAAAATCAATAAGGTTATGTTATAGTACATATGCGGTTTATTGGATATCGATATAGCGATCGATGTATACCTCTTCCTAAGATAGATGAGTCACAGTTTATACTTGGCCAGTAGGGAGAAGCGGTAAGAAAGATCGGATAGAAAAAGCGATTAACTTTTTTAGATACACCACCCTGATTAGGGCATTTTGTATGAATAGTTGAACACTATTGGTTTTCATTTCATGAGTGGAATAGTCATGATAAATAACTCGGCAATGCGGGGTACTTCACCTAGTTGGTAAATAAAGCCAATGTGTATTTTTCTTTCATGAATTCGAAAAAATGGTTGGTTTTTTTCTAGGAGAATTTCAGAAAGTATTTGTTTTTTATGTGCATCAGCAATTGTATTTATACAAAGATCTTTCCCACAAAGAAAAGTAAATTTGAAAAAATTCATTCATCGGTCATAGCACGTTGTTTAGTCGAGGGGATTTTATAGCAGTGCTATGTTGAGCTCAAATACATAAATACTCTTTTCTTAATTTATTAGATCTTTTGTCTTTCTCAAATTTCGCTTATTACGAGACACTAATATGCAAACCTAAAACCACCGGTATACATCATTTCAGAACATCACTTCACCGGACAAAGCACTTTAACTCCCTTGAGCCCTGACCCAAGTGGGCAAACACATTTTGTGTTCGACACCTCCAGCAGATTTCCCTGACGAATAAAACCGGTTCAGCTTGCTTTCTGACTCCTGATCGCCCAATACAAAAAATTACCCCAGGTTGACATCGATCAAGAGGTAACAATATCAACCCCCTCCTTAGGTGAAGGCGATGCAACGCGCGCCCGAGCGCTGCGCCGTTCCTCGTGAGCGCGCAGCTACACGGCAGGTAACAGAAGCCGGTCGCGCGGCGCTGCCTCGCAGGCGCGCGCCGACGCCCACGCCCTCGCCCTCACTCGCGGCGGAGCGCCTCGCCCCGCGCCCCGCTGCGCCCCCGCCGTGCGCACCACCCTCCAGCTCTTCTTCTTGTTCTTCTTCTCCTTCTCTTCAATACGGTTTTGCCTCCTCATCTTTCTTTGCCTTCCTGTCTTCCATAATAAGCCACTTTTCTTTGATTTGCGCTTCACCAAATACTATTTCTCGCTGTTCGTTCGGAGAGCTTTATTGCTAATAGTAATGATGATAAACATTGTATTTACTTTGTTTTTATTATTTCTTATTTATTTTGTTTTTCTCTGGTACTTTAAAAAAAATTCATACTTATTGTCACTGCTCTTCTTCCTTCGTAATCTCTATTCCGGACATCTTCACCTCTTCCTTACATCTTTTACTGTATAGGCAACAAATATTTTTTTCTAACTATTCATATTTCTTTCTTTTCTCATTTTCTCCACATTTGTTCCTCTATGTCTCATTCTTATTTGCATCAACATTTTGAACCATCTTCCCTTTCTGTTTCACTTTTTCTTTGTTCTTTTTAATTGAACGGTATTTCCTGTTTGCATATGTTCATTCAACGTACGTGCTTCATGAGTATCTGCGTCTTCATTGTTCCAACCCTGCCTTATCTGACTTCTTCACACATCAGCCTTGAGTGCCCACCCCGTCTTGGGGCTCCCCTCCCTTCGCCCCGGCTTCCTGGGCGGCGGGGGCGGCGGCGGCGGCGCACGCGAGGGATAAATAACGTGAAGCTGCGCGCGATGTCGCGTTGCGCGGAGGAGGCGCGCGGGCGGCGCGGGCGGCGCGGGCGGCGCGGGCGGCTGGCGGGCGGCGCTGGCCGGTGTCGGTGTCGGTTGGCTTCAGAAGGTCCCCGTCACGTGACGGCACCCGGCGGCGGCGGCGGCGGCGCGGGCGTCCCGACGTCCAGTCTAATGAGACACAGGAGCTTCCGCCGCAAGCCGACGTGGCGAGATCCGGTTGCGCGCAGCAGCTCTTTTGATAAGCTATTGTATTTCGACGCGCGAGCGCCGTCCTCGTGTGCGCCGTGGGACCGGGCTCGGGTTGCGGCGGCGGTGGCGGCGACGGGGGCGGCGGGGGCGGCGGGGGCGGCGCGGGAGGCGCGGGCGGCGTTGGCGGCGGCGGCAGCAGTGAGGGAAAGAGAACCCCGTAACGCGATCCCGGCTCGGCGCCGCGCGGAGCAGAGCGGCGAGCGGGGCGCGGCGGGGCGGGAAGAGCGGGGCGAGGCGGGGCGGTGCTCGGCGCGGCGCGGGGCGCGGGACGCGGGGCGCGGGGCGAGGCGATGCGAGGCGAGGCGCGAGCGAGGCGGGGCGGGACGCGGGCGGAGCAACAGGGAGCGACGGCAGCAGTGCCGCAGTCCGGCAGCAAGACGACCCCCTCTCGGCGCGACTGCCAGCACCACCGCTGCCGCCGCCGCCGCCGCGGCGCGTGAGCCAGCGAGCGGACGACCGGGATGCGACACGCTTCACCGGACCTTGCGCGCAACCCAAACCCCTCGCGCGCGCGTTCGCCTCGTGCCGCCGCCGCCGCTGCCAAGCCCCCTGCGCTTTGTGGCGCGCGCCTCGACGCCCCCGCCCCCGCCCCGCCCCGCCCCCGCCCTGCGATGCCCCGCGCGCCGCCCCCGCGCCGAAACGATAGCCGGCATGAAACGCGGGTGCGAACCCGAGACCCGAGCGCACCGCGAACGCGCGACCGCCGCCGGATGGACTGGCGAGGCCGGGGGCGGAGCGCTGTCATTCGAGATGAGACTTCAGATCGTAAGAATTGCAGGTTCTCTTGCACACACGATCTGCCCGTTCTATATTAATCCACGCCCCCTTTTCCTAGAAAACCACCACAAGGATTTGTTTCAGATTTCTACAAACAATATCGTCACCAATAAGATGATACCTCTTTTCCGCCGGCTTTGGCGCATCACTTCAATGTTGAGTTCGTAGAATCAGCGAAGGTTTTCTAAAGGTGAATACATACTCTTAAGTAGACGATACACGATGATAGCACGGCAGTGTACAAAAGATGTGATATATCAGACCCAATTAACAGAGTATAGGGGCCCTGTATTTTCAAAAGCAGTAATTACTAGTTTTAAAATCGTGTAATTATTGCTTTTTACTATATATAACAAATAACTACTCACACTTTTTGTTAAGTAATAAATATAATGTTTTAGCACGAGTTGTTTGAGCAAGTTAAATCCAAGTTTTTTTCCATTGTCTTGGAGATATTCACTTTCAAGAAACTTGTTACAACTGCTAATAACGTTTTGTACTGCTGGAATACATCTGTAAGTTTGCCATTACTTACAGAATTGCATCTCGAGAAATAACTTGTCTCTCACGTCATCTCTCAAGTCTTTTTGACTTATCTCTTACGTCGGTAATATTTACATTGATGGCAATTTGTTCACATTATATTAACAACTACTTTACGTGTGCTTTAAATAATATCAAGAAAAGTTTCTTAAAACAACTGTTCTGTCAAAACTATAGCTCAAAATTCCTCTTTTTCAGAAACGCTTAAACGCCATTTTCTCATAAATTGCTCCAAATGTTTTCTTCAAACTTTTCGAACGAATAGTGCTAATTGCACGTAAATTTCATTTTGGGGTATTTTTTGTTTTTTCAAAAATTACACAAATGTAATATTTTTGAATGATGTCGTACACCATTAATAGTCACATTTCGAGCAATTTGTAAACACTTGCAATTGTGAGTTAAAGTACTATAATAGATTTTAAATGAGGTTTTTCGAAAACTAAAAAAATTTCTGTGAAAAAAGCTTCAAATTTCGCATTTTTAGAGGCATTAAAAAGTCATTTTCTTAAAAACGGCAGCAACTTTTGCAAACAAAATTGCCTTTTAGGGCTAGGTTTTACTGTCCTTTAATATTACTAAAATAATATTTTTTTCTACTATTAGAAAAGGGAAAAAACTGAGAAAAGTTTTAAGAAACGTAGTTTGGGCGGCGACAGATGGCAGCTGGCAAGAACATGTGGCAAATCTGAATGGCTAACCGAGACCAAAAGAAATAGAAAACGAACATGAGAAAGTCTGTGCCATTTGTTGCACCACTAATTTACTTTCCCGTATACATACGCATATACGGAGTAATATACCCATGGTGGCATGATGTAAAGAACCCCAAATTTTGAAGAAGGTTTTCCAAAATCACAAAGCTTTGACTGTAGCCAGATTGACAGGGGTTTCTTCGATTTGAAAAAAATACGAATAAATTAGGCGCTAGTGGTGTTCAGACGTTTTGCTTTCAATTGATTTTTCGGTATCAAGGACACACAAAACGGATTCATGCTACACCACGTTTAGGGTATGTTTTTTCTTAATTTAGCAACTGGATTTATCCACTTTTTCGTTGCCAAGGCTTGGCATTTTTTCTGCCCAAAATTCGTCATTTTTTCGCGCAGCAATACATAATTTTCCCTATACTACATATATTACTCCGTATACACGTACGTATACGAGAAAGTAACAATTGTAGAAAGCTTCCCCAGTTGAGAACCGATGAAATTAATAAGTGGTATTTTATAGGATGAAACGCAGTTTTGAAAATTAGACAGCTAAAAAAACTGAAACTTTTAAGTATTGTCCCCTAAACTCATACGAAATTGAAAAAACGTCTGTGTGTAAGAACATTCTTCTCGATAACATAAAAAGGTTCACACCAGAAAAGTTGGAAAAAATATATTATAATATCTTGCAATAGAAAATAAAGTCAGTGTATATCATCTAACATGTAAATCAAACTATTTTGTGTATTATAAAATATGCACTTTTTCCGTGCATATTTTTCTTTGTAAGTGCATGTTTTCCTCTTTGTTAAAATGTATTTGCATGCTTATTTCCGGATCTTTAGTGCATAAGAATCCGCATCCTAGTCATAAACAATAATCAAAAATAACATGAATAATAAATTTCAAAAACCAACTAAGGATATGCCAGAACGAAAACACTCCATCAAGCTTTTATTTGCAGAATATGATTACATCTTTGCAAATACCCTACATTATCATAACCAGTAACAATCGAATATCTGCAGTGGAAAGAGTACTATGCAAGACAAGGTGCTATAACGTGCAAAGTGCTGTTAAAAGGTAGCAAATGGTAGTATCGCAAAATGAAACAATTTCTGATTGTCGTAAGGAATACGTGTATTACTGCACGCAATTTGAAATGTGCGGTTCACCAGTGAAATAATATTTGGGGTGCAGTTAAGCGTTGTTTCAATTCCAATGCCCTGCATAATCGAGGGTAGCGGAACTGGGGAAGCGGAGACAACCGGGGCGGGCGCTGGAGGAGTCGGAGGTCGAGAACCCAAAGACAAAGCGGGTCGCGCGAGCCGAGAAGGAGGCGCGGGTCGAGAAGGAGGCTTGGCCAGGGCGGGGGCGGGAGCGGGGTGGGGGTGGGGCGGGCGCGCGGGCGGCCGGCGGTCGACGGCGACACGCAGTCTTGGCGCGCTCAGCGCTCGCGCCCCCGCCCCCGCCCTCGCCCCCGGCCCGCCTCATGTCTTGCTCCAGAGAGAGGCTTCGCGCTGCCCGCCTCTCCCAATCCTGTCCCGCCCCCGCCGACCATCCATCGTCCGGCGAAGCCCACCCTTTGCTGGTACTATTTAAGATTTATAGAAACGCCCCGGCGCGGCGCGGCGCGGCGAAGGAGCGGGCTAATACGGGCCTTGACTCGCTGCCAGCGCCCCACCCCCGCGCCCCGCCCCCGCGCCCCGCCCCCGCGCCCCGCCCCCGCGCCACGCCCCTTCGCCGCCCGCCAGCGCCGCGTCGAACTCCGGCCGCCTCTCATTCTGCTCAGCCCTCGTTCACCTCCAGCGCGCGCTTGTTTCCGAAGGGTAAGGCAATGGCTTCGCATTGCTGATACGGACCTCGTTTGGTGTGACATGGAAGGGATGTAATTAAATAATCACGGTTATATTACTTTTCATCACTTACTATCTTGGTAGCAATGTGTCAAAGAAATTATCATCTTCCGAAACTTTCAATGTGTTACCAATTCATTGTGTTTCAATTCAAAAACGACTCACAGTACTGTAAGCAATACTTGTTCGAACTTTCAGAGTTAGTGCAAATAAAAGTGAAGGTAAGAAATGAAATATACACAGCAGAATGTGCTAAAGATTACTTTTTTTTTAATTATGTTAAAAAGAACGATGAATTAATTACACATGCATGCAATTATTCAAAATGCAAAATTATTTCATTGGACGAAAATATAATGAATACACTTTTTGTTTCTAGAGCAGAGATCCATCAACTTTCTGAACACAGTTTATGCAACAATTATTCTTTCTCACAGTCGTTTTTAAAGGAATTATTTATTTTGAGTCTTTCTTATTTACAGCTTACGGGTTCAAGTACAATCCTTCGGAGGGGTTGTTGTAAAACGAAAGTTCCCCCCCCCCGGTATTTCTATCCAAGAGATTTCTCGCATCATTTCCTACGCTTAAGGTCAATGTGCTTTGGAAAACGTGTACAATATATTGGCGTAAGAAAATTGGTAGTATATGATTTAGGTTATGATAATTCAATATTGCTTATGTTTCCTATGCATGGCTTCCGCGTGTTGGCTATGTTTTCTAAATTTACTGGAAGAATGAATTATTGAATTAATGAATACATGTTTAATAATTTTATCTGTTTAATGCAACGCGTGCACTTTATTAACTCACATAAAAAATTAAAAATGTGTGAATAAAAATTCAAATTCCGCAGAGGTACTGCAATTATATCACTTAATTTGACACCCCCCCCCCACTGTATTTTTTTTTTTTTTGTTCCAGAGGTTCCCACGGTCAGAAAGAGCATGGTTGACTGATTATGTCGTATTTTCGGATCGGTCATCTGCTGTGGTCTTTAGTCCCATAACTGTTGTACACGTCCCGGGAGGTGACTGTGTTCCACCCCGGTTAGAGCATGAGATACAGCATTGACCTACAGTGGTCCACATAAATATTGGGACACCCGTAAATTTGCGAATATTGTGCAGAAACACGAATAAATAGGATAATACTTATTTCATCTAAAATATAATTTGAATAAAGTCGAGTGTGAAGAGAGGGAAAACCTGTAAAATAATTTATTTTAACAATATATTACATCAAAACGCGTAATTTTAATACGAAAGGACCAAGTTCAACTTCAACAAAAGTATTGGGACACTCAATGTCAGGATAATTTTTGAGTTCAAAACATGAAGTTGAGTGAGCGTGGGAAAACGGTACAACTTTCCGAAACCTTGAAAAGGGCTCAGTTACTGTCTTCGTTGCGTGGGAACCAGAAGGAAGGACAATGGTGCACAAAGGAAAAAAATGTTAGCTTTAATATGCGTCAGTTGGTGATATTCCAGCATGAAAAAGGAAACAGCATCAGAAAAATTGCGAACATGTTTCGAATGAAAAGAACAACAGTGTATAATATTATTAAACGCTACAAAAAAGAAGACAGGATTGAATATAAATGTCAAACATGCCCTAGAACATTTTCTTCCAGAGAAGAAAATTACATTTTAAGAAATATTAAGAAAAAACCTTTTATTACAGCGACACAGATTACAGCTGAAGGGGAAACTGAAATTGGAAAACGTGTGCATCCCGAAACTGTTCGGTGTGTTTTGCATAGAGCCAATTTCCACAGCAGAATCGCCAGGCAAAAACTGCACATCAGTACAGTTAACATCAAGAAAAGAAAAGCGTTCGCGAAAGACCACATTCTGAATGACGAAGACTGGTGGAAACGGGTGATCTTTGCACACGAGAGCAAATATAACTTGTATGTGTCGGATGAACGAAGTACCGTGTGGCGGAGGCCCAATGAAGAGCTCCAAAAGATTAATGTTAAACCGACAGTAAAACACAGAGGTGCAAGTGTAATGGTTTGGGAGTGTATGGCAGCCAATGGAATAGGGGAATTAGTGTTTTGGACAAGATTATGGACCAACATGTATACTTAAACATATTAAAGGACAAACTCAAGAAGAGTGCACAAAATTTGGGACTTTCTGGGTCATTTCAATTCCATCATGACAATGACCCAAAGCACACTGCCCATCTTGTGAAGCTGTGGCTTCTTTATAACTGTCCCAAAGTGCTCCACCCTCCTCCACAAAATCCAGACATAAATCCCGTTGAACATCTGTGCGCAAAATTAGAAACTGAAATACGCCAGAGCCCTATTATTAACAAAGGACATCTGAAACAACGAATACGGGAGGAGTGGAGGAAGATTTCCTCGGATTTTACCCGAAAGTTAGTAGAAAGTATGCCAAAAAGGTTAAAAGATGTCATTAAAGCTAAAGGTGGGCCCACAAGATATTAGTATGCTTTTTATTCAAATTTTAGTTGCAAAAATTACCAGTGCCCCAATAATTTTGTTGAACTGCCAAAGGAGCAAATAGTTTTGTGATATGTAAATACAGACTTTATTTTTTAGATTTTCTTAGTGTTTTTAATACTATCATTTATGTGATTATTCTTCGTTATTTGGTTTCATCATTAAAGTGTTCTATAACATTAATACGAGTTTTATTGAAGGATATATTGCAAAACTGCCCCGTCCCAATATTTTTGTGGGCCAATATGTCGAATTCCCTACACCAGGTACTTCCGATAGCTGGGCACCACACCAACCGGGACAAGCTGTTAACTACCTACTGAACTTCCGACTGTTCTGCCAACGTACGTGGTAGTGAAATGCGTGTGTGTGTGTTAGGGGAAAGAAGAGGCTAAGGAAGAAGATAGATCGCACGCAGTTCATGGCCTCTTTGTTAAGGTACTGCTTCGACTTCGCATGAGTATTTATTGACCGGAGAAATCACGTAAAATTACCGATCAGAGCAGCCAGCCGCTAGAATTCTCCTTCAGCCAGACGCGGAATTTGACCCAGTTATGAAGCTAGATGCGGAAGTCAGCCACCGCGGGCACTCGAACGAACTCCCACAGTCGCAACAGTTCTTTCCCTGAGCCACCCCAACTGATGTTAACTCCAATAAACGAAGTGTAAACTTGTGGCTAAAAAACTAAAATTCCGTGGAGGTACTGCATTTAAACCACTTCATTTGATATCCTCCCCTCAAATGTTTCGTGCCGGGGCTCCTAGGGCCGGGGCGAGCGCCGCCGGGCACCTGGCCACGCGCCCCCCCCCCCCACCGGAGGGGTTCGGTTGCGGCCGCGGCCCTTCGCTGCCACTCGCATTAGCATTCGCCGGATAAACTCCGCCCCGTCGCCCGGAAATCGGAGTCCGCGGCCTCCGCCTCCACGAGGCGCCTTCCGAGGGACCGCAGGCGCCGCGCAATCAGAGCCGCCTTCATTCAAAGTCCGCCACTCTCTCCTTCTAAGGCACTCTTTACTACAGTTCGTGAAAAGCTCAGTCTCCAAAATAAATTTACTATTACATATGCAATAATTTAAAACCAATGTCGTGTTTGTTTATTGCACAAGCGAGGTTTTAGAAACTTTAGGTGTAATACGAGTAAAATACTGTTTTTCATGGTGACACGAAACCTGTGCATTTTTTATGTTGAAACATTTTATGACCCATTACAATTGTTAGTTCATACTATTACTTACTTTTAGTTTAACTGTGAATTAGACGTTTACACGGAATATTTTCTATGAAAGTGCCACAGGACACGTCGTACAAACAATTTACAAAATTAATTAATTTAACTTGGTCATGTGAGAGTAGTACTAATTTTTTTTAAATATTTGTATTAAGATCATTCAAATGAAAAACCTTAAAAGTGCAATAAGTTTTGTATTAAAACAATGAGAAAACGCTTATGCACATCATTATTCGGCATAGTCTCTTAGACATTCCACAAGAGTGTTCCAACGCTTTGAAAGTGCATAGATACCACACAGAAAGTAATATTTCGGTTGTGTCTGTAGCCAGTCGTGCACCGCGGCTTTCACCTCTTCGTCACTACTGAACTGTTTGCCTCCCATTGCTTCTTTGGTGAACCAAACACATGAAAGGCACTGGGAGCGAATTCTGGAAGAAGGTGAATAATGTGGATAAATACGACATTCATATTTGATATCCTTGGATGTCAGAATTGTCAAACGGGCTCTCTCGTATTTCACTCACTAATTTGTACTTAAATAGTTTTATTATCAAGTAACTCTTAGACCCACTATATTTAGGCGTAGGTTAGATAATTCTCAAGGTGAATTTGCTTAAAATGGAGTAGCGCACCAGTTGTGGATGTCCCCCTGGTCGATTTGCGCAGGTGACCTTCTATTCCGAAAGGCGATGGAAGGGGCTAGCGGGTGGCGCCAGAGGCCTCCGTCGGTGCGCAGCTCGCTCCCGTCTCCAGGCAGCGGTGGCGGGAGATGGAAGTCTCACGGGTGGTGTGGAGGTGTTGGCGAACTGGCGAAGCTGGTTGTTACGGCGACGGTAGCGAGGATGGGGTACGTTGTGCAGCGGCGGCGGCGGCGGCAGTGGCGGCGGCGGTGGTAGTGGTAGTGGTTGGGCGATCCTGATCTAGTGGTGGTGATGATAATGTAGATGGTGGGCAGTGGGCGGTGGGTAGTGGTGTAGGCAATGATAACGGAGGCGGGAGGGCAGTCTTTGTGACGGTGCTGGCGGCGATGGTGAGGGTGGTGATGGTGGCGGCGGTGGTGATTGCGGTGATGGTGGAGGTGGCGGCGGTGGGAGCCGCGGTGGTGACGGGGGCGACGATAGTGATGATGGTAGTGGTGGTGGTCATGGTGAGGTGGTGACAATGGGCTTGGTGGGGACGGTGGAGGGCAGTCTTTGTGACGGTGCTGGCGGCGATGGTGAGGATGGTGATGGTGGCGGCGGTGGTGATTGCGGTGATGGTGGAGGTGGCGGCGGCGGGAGCCGCGACGGTGACGGGGGCGGCGATGGTGAGGTGGTGATAATGGGTGTGGTGGGGGCGGTGGCGGCGGCAGAAGAAGCGCAGGCAGGGGAAGGCGGGAGGGGGCTGGCGAAGGAATCCCAGGTGCGGGGGGCGCCATCCACGCGGGCGCACCTGAACCAACAAGCGGGCGCGCCACCGTCCCACCCCGGGCGCCCGCAGCGCCTTCGAGGCAGCGATGACTGAAGGAGGTCGCCTTCCTTGTCTCCCAGCCCTCTCAGACACTTCGCTACCTTAGGGCTCGATTCACAATGAAAACTTTCACGCTGACGCGAGGACATAAACATGCACTTTTAACACAGACATGGACGTACCATTCACAATGACCATAAACGTTAACACAACTAATCATCGATATCCATACAATAAATACATGGCACATTAATTCTATACACAATGGAACGATATGAAGTGATCTGGACGATATGAAGTGAAAAAAACGATCATGCGTGGATAATAATTATTTCGAAAATCTTAAATGCCACGAATATTTATATGAAGCGTATCGTGAGAAATAATGATGAATGGCAATTTAATCTCTTACAAACGTCATTAGTGTCTACCGCAAATGCGAGATCATAATTGGATCTTTCTATTGTACACCGTCTATTTGTTCCCCGCACACGTGTTTTTAAGGAGTTTTAGCTCCAGGCGTAAGGAGACATCTATAAACTATTGATCACGTGACTGACGACTTTATTCGGTTGTAATGAACAACGTCAGAAGAGTTTTAGCAAATAACGTCATTGCGCTATGCATTAGGACCGAAGATCTGGTTCAAGTCAATTTTTGATATTTTGAAAACTATTCTATAAAATTTGGTGGTACTTTACGTGAAGCCCCCCGCACATTTTCAAAATTTTCTCAAAAACGGGTCAAAATGTTTTCTTTAAACTTTTGTTAGGAATAGTTCTAAATGTACTCTATGAGATGACATAAAAGGTATATTGCTCTATTATTTTGTGTTTCAAAAATTGCAAAAATGTATTTTTTTTACTTGCCTCTCAAGTCGTTAATATTTACGTTAGCGGCAATTTGTTCACATTATTAAATTTACAAGTATATGTGCTTTAAATAATGTCTATAAAGTTCCACGAAAAGACAAACGTTTTCGGCGAAAACTCGCTCAATATTCCGCATTTTCAGAAACGCTCAAACGCCATTTTCTCAAAAATGGCTCCAAATTTTTTTTTTCAAGTTTTTCGAACGGATAGTGTTAATTGCACTCTTTAATATGACGTAAAGTTTATTTTGGGGTATTTTATTATTTTTTCAAAAATGCTACCAATGTAATTTTTTGAATGATCTCTCACACCGTTAATAAGCACGATTACCCATTTTTGAGGACACTATTGTATTTGTGAGTTAAAGTGATTTAAATTACTTACAAGTTTTCGAAAACAAATGATTCCTGTGAAAAAGAGCTTGAAATTTCGCATTTATAGAGGCACTGAAACGTCATTCTCTTAAAAACCGCTCCAAATTTTTCAAAGAAAATTGACATTTAGGACGAGGTTTCACTGTTCTTTAATATTCTTAAAATAATATTTCTATTTTACTATTAAGAAACCTAAAAATTCAGAGAATGTTAAAAAAAAGTAATTTGGCCGGCTATAGATGGCAGCTGCAAGAGTATATGGAAAGTCCGAATAGTTAGTCGAGACCAAAGGAAATAGAAAGCTAATACGGGAAAGTCTGTGCCATTCTGTAGTTCTTTATAGTAATTCATTTGAACGAGCACGTAGTCATTCGATGCTCTATCAATAGACTCTTCAAACGTGTAGGGGGTGTTGCTATCTGTCGGCCTCCTCCCAAACCTCATTGCAGTGAAATATATTGGTGTTTATTTCCTCAAATTTTAAGTTTTTATTGGCTCTTTTGTACCTATTTAAAACAATTTAGTTGCTTTTTATGAGCCTAAAATGTTTTTAGTGCCTTAACATTCGATATCTAGTTACAGACAACTAGGCAACACTACCTTTCATTTAATGCAAAAAATCACTAAAATTGAATGAGTCAAATTTCCTAAACGAAAATCCTGAGTGTTAAATATTGCAACGTCGTAGTGATGCGAGTGAAACACAGACACGTAGTTTTTATGTACATATTTAATTACATTTACTATACAATATTTACACTCCTATGGAAACAACCGCTGCATTCCATAGCACTGCAAATCCCTGAGGCAAGTTGCCCCAGCATGACAGAGTACCCCAGCGTGCTAAATCTTAGCGCCGCCCCTGGCCTCTCGTCCCGTGGCGAAAGCCACACTTTGCATGCCGTGGCTGAGGCACACGTGCCTCAGCACCGCGATTCGTCTGAAAAAAGAATGCCTCCGGCAGTCCCCTCCATTAGCTTATACTGCGATTTTCCTTCTTGTGCCTCTGACACAAATCAGCAGTTTCGCTGCCATTCAATCGGGAGCTTAAATGTCGCTAGTGACGTCACTATGGCGACGTTCAAGCTCCCAATGGATGAAACCGTCAGCAGCAGAATAAGGAAAATCGCAGTATACATCGCGAGGAATCATGTGACAGATCCCCCGCTTGTAGCCGAGCGAACTGCTTACTCTCATTACGGAATTTTAGGGCTGGTGAAGAGTAGGTCTCGCCGGCAGCAGCAGACCGCGACTGTCATCACACATCCTCCCCTTGCGCGAGCTGACCCCGCTTCCAAGAACACGCCCCCGCGTGCTAACGGAACCCTCCAAAGCGTCCGAGCTCTGGTTGCGCCGCCAGCTTGGCGCCTTCGACCAACCCCTCCCCCTCGCCGGTTACAATATATAGATAAGTCGGCATTTCTTTGGCATTGTCATTCTCCAAGTTCTCGCGATATCCTTCTACTATGGCATCGACGAGGCAGCACATCTTGCTGTCGCCTGTGAATCGTAGGATCCTACAAAAGAGTGCGCTGCCGGCGTGTCGCGTGCGGGCGCGGGGGAGCGGGGCACCCCACCTGAACGCTGCGGCCGGCGCGGAGGACGGCGGGGTGGGGGGTGGCGGCTGCGCCAGCTGCACGCGGGCGGCGCGCGATGACAGCGCTTCCTCAGGCTCCGCCAGAGAGTATATAATGGGCCCCGCGCCGGCGCGGCGCGGCGCGGCGCGGCACAGTGGGGCAGGAGGAGCCTCGCCGCGGCAGGGATGACGCCCTCCCGGAGCGACCGCCGTGTGATGGTAACTATACTGCGATTTTCTTGACTTTGCCCCTGACAGGGATCTGCTGTTTACGCTTTCATCCAATCGGGAGCTTAAACGTCACCGTAGTGACGTCACTATGGTAACGTTTAAGCTCCCCTTTGGATGGCAGAGAAACAGCTGATTCCTGTCAGGGGTAAAGTTTAAAAAATCGCAGTATACCAGTGTTTTACACAGTAAATTTTAGTAGGAGCCCATCTTGCCGACCTTGGGCCCGAGATTGGGGTTATGGGCTACTGTCGCAAACTCTCGAATAGGCTAGAGAAGTTCAACTTCAGCATTGAAATCATCTATTAGGCTTGACTTATGTCGGTACTCAGGTCGTAGGTAGAGTATACGCTGGGTTGGGAGCTCAGAGCAGCGCGGGACTCGGTCCGACAGGCACACACTCGGGCTCATGGGTGTTGAGGAGGGCTTCCTCCCTGCGCATTGCGAGTGGCGCTTAATTCCGCTCCGGTGCCAGTCCGGAACTGAGCGAAGTGGCTCAGTGCGTAGTGCGCTGACTTCGCAGTTGGTCATCCTGATCGGGGGTTTCCGTGGTTTCCTTCTGTCATAAGGCGAATGCTGGGATGGTTCGAAAATGCCACGATCACTTCCCAACGTCATCCTAGTCCTTTCACCCGTCATCATCATCACCCTATCACTTCATTCAAGTACATCAGGGAAAGCAACGGGAAACTACCCTGATTATATCCTCCCAAGAAAACCTATCATGATGATAATACTGTGGAGCCATCTAGATGAGTCACCTAACTTCCGTCTATGGAAGAACAGGACCAAAGAAGAAGAAGTTAGTCTGGAAAAGTAGTAGCCTTGGGCTGAGAGTGTTGCCCTATCCAGGCTTTGTCTTCTTACGATGAACTTCGAAAGGCGAGAAGGTAAAAATAAATGTCATTTCAGTTTCATAGGAAGTCTTTTACCCCTACACCATTACTATTTACCTCTCAATGGACGTTAAATTATTTTATTGGCTCACCAATAAATAATTTTACGTTTCCATGGATGTGCATTCCTAAACTCCCGTCTTACATAAGACATACGTAAGTAGGTGTCACAAAGGAAAACAACGATGCCTTCCGCAAGACGCGAAACATGACAGTTTCCTTGCACGTGTCGTCTTCCTCTCTTCCCCTCTCCCCCCTTCCGGGAGTCCCTTCTTCCACGGACGTCGCGGAGGAGTGGTGCTATTTTAGGGCACATTCGTTCGGCGGCCCCTCGCGCGCTGCGCCGGAGAGCAACGGACACAACAAAGGCCTTCGAAGCCACAAGAACACCTTCTGCACTTTCATTTTTAGGTGCTTATATTTTAATATACATTGTCGCTCCCAATAATTAATTGTAATGTAAACAAAGTATAATGTGTAGTGCTCTCAAAATATAACGTGCAAACATTCCGAACTTTGTAAATCATGGTTTTAAATGTGAAAACAGTAGAGTAAAAGACCTAGCGGCCAAGCGTTGAACTGTGCGTTATATCATGTAGGATACTGTACGTATTGTTGTATTGTTCAGAAAAAATGATACTAATTTAAACCACTTAAAATAATAATTTGGCTTGGCGCCAACAAAAAAATGTTAGGTACAAAATTAAATACGTAAGTATTGCAAATATTTATTACGATATTCTAATTTTAGTTCGAAACTGGGATTTACGAAGTAAGAATTGGGTAATTTAATAATTAAGAATTGGATGATAACATAATGAATTCAAAAACAAGATCATGCGGTACGTGAAATTATTTTAGTTATTTTTAGCTTCCTTCCGTCGTTTTCTGTTGACGGGTTACGAAATATAATATACACATACACTCTCACAACATACCCACAACATGTAAACCGATCGCACTGAAAAACTTCTTGCTAGAAAACAGTAAAAAATTCGGTAGAAATGCAGTTTGTGATCAGATCCGTTATTCCACGCAACAAAAACAAACGCAAAGAACGGAACTTGAGGGAATTTACGAGAGTAGAAAACTGGTGAGCCAAAGAGCCGGAAAGAAAATGGAGGGCTTCCTGCTACACAAAGATCATATGATGATGATACCAAATGATTTTAAGGTGAGTATTCGCATAAAATGCATTGGTAATAATGCGTTGGACGGACTCAAGGATGTTTTATGTTAACGTGAGGGCCGAAGGCGCGAATCTCGTCCCCAAATTGGACACGCCTAGCAAAGCGTCACAATTCCGCTGCAGAGTGCGTCGGCAGCGCACACTGTGGCCCACGGTGTAAGATATTCCTTACACCTTGCTGTGGCCGCGCCAGGAGTGACTCGTTCTCGGAATCAACAGAGCACGTAAAGGAATCGGACCACAAACTGCATTTCAACCGACAATTCATTTAAAATTAGAGACCAAAAAGTAAAAAAGTGAAATTTACAAAAAACTGTATAGGATTCCCAGTCGTTTTCTTGTATAATTAATTTTTCTTCCTTTCGGGAAGAACATTATTACAGTTAAAAGATTAAATAGTACCAAATAAATTGCGAAATATGACATATTCTACACAAATTCAGATATTGATTCACACACACCATCTCTATCTATGTTTCTTTCTTTTTATCTCTATCTCGTGCCATTTGCCGCGACGCTTCGTAAATTTAATTTTACTTTAAGTCTTTCATCCGATGTGTGCAGTTGGTTAGTTAATTGTGATATTTAAGCTCCAAGTATTAACTCAAATACGCAGTAAAAGGACACTAGAGGAACATTAAATAAATCAAGAAAAGTGTAAGATGAAGAACAGTGACTGGTGAGGTAATGGCAGTCCCCCTGCTCTCAAATTTCCCATTATCATTAACCTCGTATGTTTTCCATGAACTTGACTCCGACCACAATCCAGTATTACTGACTTCTCAAGTTTTCTGTCCCCCTCCTTCTCCTCCTCAAACACTTTCTTTTTCCTTCATAAACAGGGCTACTTACCAATCCAAACGAGAAAATAAGATTCTTCAATACACACATGAAATAGATAACGCAGTATCACTTATTACTAATTCCATAAATACAGCGGTACTGGAGTCCACCCCCAAGCGCTCTTTGCTTCCCCAAAAGCTTTCAAAACTTCCTCTACCCAAGTACCTACAAAACTTAATCAAAGAAAAGTATAGAATCAGAAGACTTTGGAAGTCTTATTCGAGTCTGTAGACATAACAATCTCTACAAGACTATGATTTTGAACAATATAAAAATTATGGATCTTCTCTATCGTCCCACAACAGCTCAGTTTGGCTGACTACGAGAAAACTACTACCTAAAAAGACAACCATTCCTCTTCTATTGTCAAATGGGCAGAAAGTGTTCTGTCGGAACGACAAAACAGAACTTCTAGCTGATTTCTATGCCACAAACGTCCAACTGCATAATGTTGAAGATCGGCCTCACTCCGATGAAGGAAACTCTTTTATCTCTTTGCCCAACTTCGATGTCCCTAGCCGTGTTAAATTTGCGTCCCCTACCGAAGTATATAATATTAAAAATCTACCGAGAAAAAAACCCTCCCGGCACGAAAATATTTCACCTATAATGTTAAAAAACCTTCCTCGTAATGCAGTTGTCTTTATAATAAATGTAATAAATTCTATGTTCACATTAGGCTACTTCCCCAAATTATGGGAACAGTAGTCCCAACCCCCAAATCGGAGAAAAAACAAACCTTCCAGCTACCGCCCTATAAGCCTGCTGTCTATTCTAGCGAAAACAGCAGAAAAAGTCATCCTAAAGAGGCTAAATTCATTTCTAAGAAAGTCCATGATTATTCCTTATCACCAATTTGGTTTTGTTTCTAAACATTCTTCTTGCCATCAATTCCTCGGATTAATAGTATTCATTCATTCCGAAGAGACGCGACAGGTCGCGATGAAACGTGTAAGAAAGGGTCGGGACGCAACGGATAGGGACGGGTCGAGAACGGGAACAGATAGGGCGGATGAGAAGAGCTGTCGAGACGGAGACGGAGATGGCGTGGCGTGACGGGGCGTGACGTGGCGTGGCCGGAGCGAGATCTTCCTTCGTATTGTGACCTTCATACCGCCTAGTTACTTCAGCTACACTTCGGTTTTTCTTTCTTGGCGCACGGGCGTGTGTCAATAAAATGGAATATCTCACCGTGAGATTCTCACGGTATTTCGCGTCGTTCTCGGTTGTGCCACTAGAAGTCGCATGATCGCGACTATCGAGCAGTGCTGGCGATCATGCGATTCCTGGCGACACAACCGAGAACGACGTGAAATACCGTGAGATATTCCATTTTATTGACATACCCTCGTGCGCCAAGAAGGAAAAACCGAAGTATAGTAACAGAAAAATCACCCGACTCCACAATCCTCGGCGCTCTAGGGGCGATCCGTGAAGCTTGTGGGTGAGAGACGTCAAGAGCCTGAAGTCCGCGGGTGGATGAGGCAGCGCTTTTATAACGCAAGCACGCACTGCGTCCGCTACGCACTGTAAACACTGAGATCAGCCTCGGTGACGCACGGACGGGACGCAACAGGCCTACTCGCGCCTAACGAGAACGCCAGCCTGGAGCGATCTGCAAGACCGCCGCTCTGGAATCAAGGCTTGGGACCAGTTTGGTAAGAAAAAAGAAAACAAGCAAGTTCAGATTCGCGCGAAATTTTCAAAAGTCTTCAATTGTAAAACTTTCGTTATGATTTGAATAGGACTGTTTCATAACCATGTTATTTGCCTCACAGTTTGCTGTGCAGCTTGTTTTCAAAAATATTAATATTGCCGTAAGCGGGGGTCAGCGGTGCCTAGCGGTCAGGTTGTGCCTAGCGGGGCAACATTCCGAAAAAGCCAAAATCGTATCTCCCGCTAATCGTATTCACTCAACATTGCCTGTCAATTCACAGTCAAAAACCTTTCTTCTTTTGGCTAGCCTTTTTTGAGCGGGGCAAGATCTCACCAGATATTTCATTGGTGCTGTGATCACTCAGAGATCCTTATGTCCGAAAAATAAGTAATTGGTCTGAAACTTTCATCTGTGCCGATTTATATGCTGAATCTTGTTTTGAAGGTAGAGAATATGAAAGTTGTATTTGTTTTAAACCTATGTACTGTATTAAATAATTGCAAACAACTTTTATACTGAAGATATTGAATGTATTTCAAATCAGTGACATGATAATTTTGCGGATAATTACATTAATATTCTTGGAATTATTATTTTTATAATTAGACGCATGCAAACAATGCCTAAATATTATAGAGGGCCATTGGATAAATGGCCTTATAAGAATTATTCTGAATAAATAGTAAATGAAGCATTAAATGCTGTACTGGAGAAAAAATTGACTCTTCCTGAGACATTCGAAAGGTATATCACTAGAGGCCGGAAAAATATGTCGTACGAAAGATCAAAATATGTACATTAATATGTAATGAAAATAGTAAAAATATGCAATAAAAATTTAAAACCGGATATAATATGTAATATTAAAATACACTAATTATAAAACGACCGTTTACATAATACGAAATTATATTTATAAATATTCGTAAACAAATAAATATAAATATTCGTAAATAAATTTTAAAAACAATTAAGGTTAAATGTCCCGACACGGCATCAGTGATACTTTTCACACCTAAAAATGAAACTGATATCAGTCACTGACGCACACTTCCTGCCACTGTTAACTGAAGCAAGTGGGCCGGACTGTGTGGATATCCTACACCGAGGTTTAATGCAGCGTACCTCGAGTAGACAGCACGCAGTAATAATGTAGGAAAAACTGATGACTGTTTTGAAAATACTTATTTTCATAAAAATATAATGAACTTGAAGAAAATTGATATAATGAAAAGAATATTTTGTGAAAATAGCAAAATATGTAAAATACGTAACATGGTACTTAATATGTAAAAATATGTAATGTTGAATGTTCAATCAAAATTTATGTAAATATTTTTATGTAAGTGTTATAACGCCATCAAACTACCAAAAAGTACTTAGTAGTACCTTAAGAGATCTTACAGAGTAATCCTTTCTAAATTTTTAAAATCTTTTTTCTCGCACAATGCGTTCAATATTTAGCCCAAATGATTGAGCGCAACTTAACTTCAAGACATTTGTCAAGTTGTGATCTGTGAGAGAGCTTCTCAATTTCGATGTACAAATTGTCATACTCGAAAAAAATTGCTCACAAACATGCATAGGCCCAACCATACTTAAAATTTGGGAACATACTTGTGGAACATAGAAAACAGTCTCTGGGGAATGTTTGTGTAAAAATGAAGCACATCTTCCTTGTGCTGAAATGTGTCATTCAAATCTGTATAATTTTGAAGATATAATACTTCCAATTATAAATCGGATTTACACTATCAACATTGAAACTGGTAAAGCAAAAACTTTTTGCTTTATTTCGCTTTGATTAAATTTGATTCCATATCAGAAATTTCATGAAATCTATTTTCAAATTATACGGTCTGCATCGGTGATATTTGTCGTAATTAGCTGCATGATTAATCGTGGAATGACTATTTAGATTACACTCTTTAACATGATTAAAATTTTATAACAAACCAAACATTTTATATTATCTCCAGTTTTTGAAAAAAAAAATAGTTCTTCCTATTTATTTTTAAAAATGATCGGGCTTTTATTACCAGAGATACTTGCTTCCTCTTGCACGACAACACATTTTGCTATGTCGTCGTGTGTGAATCTGAACAGTCAGCCTAATCGCTTGTACCTCTCAACGCCGCCCCCTCCCCCACACCAAGCAGGCTTCGTTCACTCCCTGCTGCTGCTGCTCCCGCCATCCGCTCCGGCCACTGCAGACGGCTCTTTGCTCCCGAATTGTCTTTCTGATGAGCCGTGTTTCATGTATTGCGGAAGAAAAGTTGACTTTTTCGGATACAAATGAAGAAAAATGAAAATTTGTGAATTGACGTAATTGTAGTGCTAATTACGACAGCTCTGTATCACGCGCGGGCCTGCAACCTCTCTCGATTTTAGGCCGTTAGAATGCGTTTCCGGTATTAAGAGAAAACCCAACCAAGTTACATGACCAATGGGTAATGTGGGTAATAAGAAATAAGTAACTACAGTCTCTCCATCCATTAAGACTGAAGAGGAAGAGGTACGACCAGAGCAACCCCCAGGAGAAGGCGTGAGTCATATTAGGCACCCGATACCTAAAATGAAGTGGGAGTCCATGCCACATGCTTCACAAAAATGTTTACAAGGTATTTATGAGAGACGCTGCTGGGCTGTCCGGGAGACGCCGCGTCCTAAGCACAGGTGCAAACGTTTTGGCCTCCATTCTGCAACCTTCCTCATGGCAAAATATGCAAAGCTGCAGAAATACGACACTTACCAGAGTATTCAGAGCCACAACGTTTAATTTGCCATATGCGCACCGCAAAGTAATATTTTCCAATCAATAAAAAGTGAAGATAAGTACAAAAAGTGAAGGTAGTTCCCATGCGTGAATGCTGAAAAAATATTCTAATGAAAATAATCTAACGGATAAAAAGTGACCATTGCAGTACAGAGGTCTTGAAAATGCTCACAAAACCAATCGATGCTTGGTTTCTACGGCTGAATGATCAGTGCATATAAAGTGAAGTCGTATTTACATTTCGTTCATAGGCTTCACGACTTTTATGTAAAGTTTTGAGGTAAATATGTTTATAGTTTCCGCTGGTTGAGGAATGCACCCATCTCATGCTTACTAATTGATGGACTAGGCAGTACCTACTATGATTTACCCAAATGGGTCATTCGAGTTACGATTGTAAAAGTAAAAAATAACGGCCATAACAGTGACTTCCATTTGTCGAATCCTTTCGGAATTGCTGCTCATGTTAGAAGGAATCTGCATTTACCACACTAGGAATGTAGAGTCCCAAAGATAATGTTTCACCACCAATGTGTAAAAGATTCGAATAACATCGACAGTTTGAGATGTTACGAATTTTGAATTTAATGAGTGAATTTATCGTTTTCTCGGTTCGCATTTACTATCGGTTACACAAGCGTGGAATATTATTTTTAAAACTGACTAAACATTTGTAGAAATCAGATTTCCAAACGAGATTGGTGTAATTTTATACGCAACAGATTCTACATTCATATTATTACGGATTTTTTGTGGGAGCGAGGGGGGGGGGGGCAGGCTCTCATATGAAAAATTTAGGTGCGAAATACACCACAAAAAATTATGTTAATTAAGAACGAGAAAACACGATATTTAGCATTTTCCTCTCTTAGTTAAGAGTAGTCTACAAATAATGTTTTATAAAATACAAAATATTGTAATATTCCAGCCAACAAATATTGCTCACGCTATTTGCGTTTAATGTTCTCCACTTGCAGCTATAGTTAAGAAGGGTTGCGGTTGCCCTATGCCTAATGGCCTATGCAAATCAAGTTAACATTTGGGAATTTTTTTTAGAAAACTACAAACATCAGCAAATTCAGCAGTACGTAATAATTCTAGAACTAAAAGTTCAAAGAAGTATGTTCGTTTGAACTCAAATACTATATTCCTATTAACAACAATAACCTTGTCAGAATAAACTGCCATTTACTCTAGATCGCAAACTAGTTTGTTAGAAATCTCAACCACAACATGATAGATGGAGCTTTTCTAAGTTCCTGAATTACTTTTTTTTTCTCGTAAATATGCTGCCAGCGTCAGGCTAACGCTCTGGTGTTGACAGGAACGGCAGGGAGCCTCAGGTTAACACCAACTTCCTCCACATTCGTGGGTGTGCTCAAACAAACGCGGTTTCTACTGTAGGTCCATCGCGAGCATGTAGTTGCTTGAACGTTCTTTACATCACCTAGTCCATCGCGAGCATGTAGTTGCTTGAACATCCTTTACATCAACTATCTTAAATAGCTATTTTAAAACCAAAGTGCTATGTTCTTTTTTTCATATTTACAAATAAAGTCCAATAACAGGATATTAGAGATAATCAGTTATTAACATTTTGTGGGATATGGGAATTAATAACATTTATTTACAGATATCCTGAAGTATTCGTCCCCAATGATATCGAAATTTGGTTCAGACAATCTCTATTTTGCATTATTTCCAAACAACGTTCCCCTCTGTACCATGAAGTTTTTTTCTAATATAGAAACACTGATGATCACCACAAAAATAACTTGAACTTATTATAAATACAAAAAAAATCGCTCTTTACAAGTATTGTAGAGGTAATATTTTTGGTACGTTTTGACATTTACTATTCTCTGATTTTTACCTGCAGAAGTGGAATATCTAATTTGCTATTCGTATTTTCTACTGTACTTCATTGCCTACACAAAATTCAAGAGACTTAAAATGGAGATGAGCGCCAATCCAGAGTCTATGCATAGTATAGCACAAATAGCTCTCACATTTCGCTTGAACCTCAATTTAATTAGTGCTTGGACACAAATGAAATTCAATTTGTGAAAAAACTGTGATTATATATTTCGTACATGGAATCTTTTAGATCAAGATTTGAGTTTTTAGAGATTATTTTTTATAAAAAAAGAAGAGGCATTGATGAGAAATGCAACGCTGCACAGGTCACCCCGCCCACGCTCACATACTACTGCATGTACATAGTGTGACCTTCACGCGAAGAAAAAATTAGAAGCAAAATAATCATGGGGCCTCAACATGTACAAATTGAATTTACATAGGTTTTTAAAAGCAATGCCAAATTCAAAAAAGGAAATTATGCTTCAAAATCATTTTCTCAGTAACGTAATGTAAACAAAAACTTCACTTTATTCATTGAAATCGAATAAAATGTCCCCTAAAATACAAAAACAAATGCTATTAACGATCCTGGAAATGGCACGTTCATTTTTCAGGCAATAATACATGTAGTGAATAAGGTACAAGAAAAACATGAGATAGTAAATACGAGGCACTTGTGCAGCCATTCTCAAATCTGCGCGGTCAAAAAATCTTGTGAAAAAACTTTAAAGCGAATACAAATAAAAGAACTGAATAACGCAAATATTAGATTTTTGATAAACAGAAACATTAACTTGATTCTGAAAAGGGTTATCGAAACGTCACCATTCAGAACTTTATCAACGTGAAATTTGAAGTTGTTGGTGCGACCGATGACACCCCGCGAGGAACGCACATCGAGAACCGCTGCACTTGAGGCCGCACACGTCCCGCATCGCCTTACCTTGATCTCGTCGTCGGGCGACTCCTTCTTGATGGCGAGCAGGCGCGGGGCGTGCGCCGGCGGCGGGGCGGGCGCGGCCGCGGCGGGCGGCGTGGACCGGCTGCCCATCACCACGCGCATCCGCGGGGCGGGGGCGGGGGCGGGGCGGGGCGGGGGCGGCGGAGGCGGCGGCGTCGCTCGGTCGAGGCAGCGTCGTCGGGCAGCGCAGCGGGAGCGCTAGCAGCGTCCGCGCGGCGCCGAGGGGCGCGGCATGGAGAGCGCTCGCGCTCGGGCGGGCGAGGCAGCGGCGGCGGGCGGCGCGCGGCGCGTGCGAGGCGCTGGATGCCCGGCGAGGCACTGAGCGCGCGCGCTCCCGCCAGAGCGCGCCGCCCCGCGCCGCCCCGCCCCGCGCCGCCCCGCGCCGCCCCGCCCCGCGCCGCCCCGCGCCGCCCCGCCCCGCGCCGCCCCGCGCCACCCCGCGCCGCGCCGCGCCGTGGCGGCTGGGAGGGGGCAGCGGCCGCGCCCGCGCCCGCGCGGGAACCTGCTCGGGGCTGAAGGGTGAAGGAATCGCCAATGGGATGAGTCGAATGTGCTGAGTACTTGCACACTGAATCTTCCAAGTGATAGTTTCCTTTCGGCTTGCCAAGTCTGAATATTGGCGAGAATAATTGTAACGGAATTGTAAGGGAACTGGTCAAATTGTCAAGGGAATTGGTACACTCAAAGCCAATGTTTGTTATGTGCAAATGTAATTTTTATGAAGGTGTTATTTTTACTTCCTCGCTACCGCGTACGCAGTAGAGAAAAAGTTGTGTACTGCTGCGCGAAGAAACCCCGGCGAATTTTTGGCAGAAAAACTATTTCAGAGTAACGAAAAAGTGGATAAATCCAGTTGCTAAATGTAGAAAAAAATACTCTAACACATGATGTAACCAGAATTCATGTTTTGTGGATCTTTATACTAAAAAATTGGTACACGGCAAAACTTCTGTCCGTCGCTTTGTGTCTGTCAACAACGCTGGCGCGGTTTCTCTTTGGAGACGTTTCGCTAGGAAGAGGCCGAAAAAATTCAAAATTTTGTAGTTTTCGAAAATTCAGAGTTAACGGCGAAAATCGGACGCATGCCATTTCTCTCTTTCTCCTTCTCTCTCAGTCTTTCTCACCACTCTCTCTCTCACTCTCTCTTTCTTCGTCTCTGTCTCTCTCTCTTCGTCTCTGTCTCTTCTCTTCGTCCCTCTATTCGTCTCTCTGTCTGTCCCTGTCTCAGTCTATGTGACTGTCTCTCTGCCCCTTCTCTGTCCCTCTCATTCACATTTAGTTGCATATTTTGCACATCTCTAAGTAGGTGGAGTAATCTCGAGAATCCCTGGACCAGCAAAAATGTAATAGAATATTCAAGAAGGTCTTATCCTGAAGATTACAGTGTAAAAATTCTGTGAAAAAAGAGATTTAAATTTCGCATTTTCAGTAGCCCCTTAAACGCCATTTTCTTGAAAACGGCTCCAAATTCTTCAAAGAAAATTGCATTTAGGATGAGGTTTTACTGTTTTTTAACATTCTTAAAGTAATATTTCCGTTCTACTGTTAGGAAACCGAAAAATTAAGAAGTAAAAAAAGTACTTTGGGCGGCTGTACGGTATGTAAATGGCGGCTGGCAAAGAGTATGTGGTAAGTCCAAATAGCTGGCCGAGAACAAGGAATTAGAAAACTAATGTGGGAAAGTCTGTGCCATTCTGTATCACCACCAGTTCTCTGCATGAAATGTATTTATCAAAAATAATTTGCAAAACGTGTATCCCCTTCGAATTAGCGGTCATTGTTGCGTGTTGTATCCGATTGTTGTAACACCGGAGATGATGACACCGTTGATGATAGAAACTGATGGCCGCCTTTCGTTGGCGTTAATATGAACTAGTAATTTTATTTACGGCTAAAATTCGCATCACCCATCGTTGGTACATTTATGTAGAACGTGAATACACTGAATTCGAGGATAGAACGCTGTTTTCGTTTAAAAGTTTGAATGAAAAAATATAGCCAATGCACTTTTCACGCTTCTTTTGTTTAAGAATTTTGCAGATGGTAGTTGAAGTGTAAGACAGATATTTTCATATTATAATATTACATAGCTATTAACAATATCGTGAGAAAGTACATGGACCAATAGTTTCTTTTTATTTTGTTAACGGCAGTTACGAGACACCTGCAATAGCTGCTATATTGAAACGACGCGCGACAACTAGATTTCGACGGAAATACACGTTTTGGGGTCCCCTGATACCCAAAACATTATTTTTTCGAATATGACCGTCCATTTCTCTATCTGTCCGTCATTCCGTCCATTAAATTTCTTTTGAGAATTGTATAAAATACACTAATAATAGTGGCATAGGTTCGATAAACACTGTTAATTCTGAATTTTGGAAAATTGGAAACTGAAATTTTTTCAAACGTTTTCTGTAAAAATGAGTTTTAAATGCCGCATTTTCAGAAATGCTCAAACGCAATTCTCTAAAAAACGATTCCTAATTTTTCTTCAACATTTTTATAGGGATGCACTGCAGAAGAAGGCATAAAAGTTAATATGCTCTATTCTTTTGTTTACGCAAATGTTATTTTGTTTGAAAAATCTGTCATACCGTTAAAATGCACATTTCCAGCGATATGCATACATTATTGCATTTGTGAGTGCAAATGCTTTAAATGACTTCCAATGAAAATTCTTCAAAACTCAAAAGCTTTCTGTGAAAAAGAGCTTCAAATTTTGCATTTACAATAACGCTTAAACGACATTTTCTGAAAAAAGGCTCCAAATGTTTCAACTGTAATTTCCATATAGGATTAAGTTTTACTCATCTATAATATTTTTAAAGTATTTTTCGATTCTACCATTAGGAAAATGAAAATTAAATTTCCGAAAAAAAATCTTCGAGTGGCAATAGATGGCGGCTGGCAAGAGGGTGGGGCAGGACCTTAAAGTTAGCCCAGATCAAAGAAATTGAAAACTTGTCAGTATGGGTGGATTTTGTTGACCTAAAAATCACTCAAAATTATCTTAAAATCGGTCCGATGGCCGAGATCGCTAAGACTGTAGTGCTTGCTGTAGCGAACTGTTTCGCATATTACAACACATTTTTTTTTACTTACTACTTAACTGTATTATGTTACTCACGCCCCAGTAGAATTTTGTACAAAAACGAGCTAAAAAGAAAACTCGGATTTTTTCTGGGAAACATATGTTGCTAATTGGCGGCGTTTTTTTAAAAATGGTACAACTCCACTTTTTAGAAAAATGGAGTTAACTCCATATTCAGATCTGCGAAAATGAGTTACACTTATTCACGAAGTGGTGCAAATCCAGGTTTCTTCTGCGGCCAACGATGCGGATCACAATGCAAGCAAAGTACTGGAGATGGCATTAAGTTTATTTTCATAGTGGTGCAACTCCATTGAGTTCTACTTGTCTCGTGATGAGTGCTTTTCGAGAGGTTACTAGTGTAATATACAAAATATTAGAAGGAAAACAAACACCGCGCTTTAATCTGGACGGTCGCGATTACTAGGTAACGAATGTTTGTTTACGTGCAGGAGGGGGCTCTGGACTAGAGTTTGGTTTTGTTGACTGGCATCGTGGTGGTAGCGGCGCGAATGTGGTCTGAGTTATTTAAGTAGGACATCGACGTGAACAGGAAGAATAGATTGTGGAACAGTAGTGCAAGAAGTAAAGTAAGTCATCAAGAGAGAAGCAGACGACTTCGGCGACGACCGGCGCGAAGAGGGATTTTCCGCGCGGAAGCCAAGGGTGCTATGAACTGTGGGGCCTCGTTTCACAACGCCTGACAATTCGGTACCGTGTTAACCAAATGCATGCAATAAATCAATAGAATTTATATTGTAATCTAAAAATTCAAATCAATTTTCAATAAATAAAATTATTATTGTGCCAAGTTATATGCAATTCCTCGTAATATAAATAATTTCAGACTTCCAGGTTTCTCTGTATAGAGGGCAACCCGGTGACAACCAGCCTGCAGGTAAGCGTGGTGTCATTGTAGAGAACCAAAAAAACTGAGCTAGCAAATTAAATTAAATTAAGTAAAATAATTCATCATTATTTTATCACACTAGCGACAACAGCTCTTTTTATGATATTGATCCAGTTATTCTAATAGATACAGGTAAATTAAATTAAGAGCACTGTTTCGCAAATGTTTAGTCTTCTTCAGTGAAAGAAAAGTATGCATGTATTCGTAGGTTGCGCGCATTAGTATCCTAAATAGGATCTAGATCTATTGCATGTTCTTCAATAGGTGGGCAGTTACTGGTAAAGTAAAACACGTTAAAAGGAAAAAGGACTAAAGAAAACGAAATAGCAGAGCGGGGTTTGAAGTACCATATTCGTCAGGTCAGTTTCGGAAAATGTCGGACCTACAGTGACTAACAGTTTTCAATACGCAAGTAAAAATATTTTTTTCAAAAAAATATTCTGCTGTCGATACTTGGCCTCTTAATACGTTCTCATAAATTTAGAGGATAACTGTAGAATACATGACACACAACTGTAAGATTTTTAATAATACTTTTGAATTTTCGGAATGAATAAATCTTCGTATATTCTTGAAACATCCCGGAGATCCTTATTTTTGAAGATTACATAATTGATTTTAGAATACAACAATTTTAAACGGTTTTTCAGTAATAGTATTTAGGATCAAAATATATTTCTCACAGATTCAAAATCTATTACGAGATTTCCGGATTATTTTACAAAACGCAGATTTTGTTGTTTATGCTTAACACAGTTTGAGAGGATAGATACATTTAATCATTTGATTTTACTTATGTTTGAATAACGTTTGATTTTTAAAATATTAAAATGTTAAAAGGTTTTCGAAATTTCCGGTTAGTATTTCTTAATATAACTCGTGGTGCTACAGAATCTTACAGATTTTCCCGTTATAGTTTTCTATTTCCTTGGCTCTGGGCTGGCTATTCGGAATTGCCAAATATTCGTGCCAGCTGTCATCTTTCGCCGCCCAAAGTACTTTTTTTTTACTTTTTCTTATTTTTTCGGTTTCCTAACAGTAGAACGAAAATATTAATTTTAGAATATTAAAGAACAGTAAAACCTTGTCCTAAATGGCAAATTGTTTTGAAAAATTTAGAGCCGTTTTTAAGAAAATGGCTTTTTTAAAGCGCTGATAAAAATGCGAAATTTGAAGCTATTTTTCACAGAAAATTTTTGAGTTTTCGAAACAGTTCATTAGAAGTCATTTGAAGCACTTTAACTTACAAATACAACTATTTACAAATTGTTGGTAATGTGCATATGAAAAGTGTGAGAGATCTTTCAAAAAAATTACATTTGTATAATTTTTGAAAAACAAAAAATACCGCAAATTGAACTTTACATCATATTAAAGTGTGCAATTAAAGTGTGCAGTTTTATCCGTTTGAAAAGTTTGAAGAAAAAATTGAAATTTGGAGCCTTTTATGAGAAAACTGCGTTTGAGCGATTCTGAAAATGAAGAATTTTGAGCTAGTTTGCACAGAAAACAGTTGAGTTCTCTAGAAACTTTACTTGACATTATTTAAAGCACATGTACTCGTAAATATTATAACGAGAACAAAGCGCCACTACTATAAATATTACCGATGTGATAGAAAGTCAAAAAAATACATTTTTGTAATTTTTGAAAAAACAAAACAATAGAGCAATATGGCGTTTGTGTCATCTCATAGACGACATTTAGCACTATCTCTATCAAAAGTTTAAAGAAAAAATGGCGCCGTTTTTTGAGGAAATCTTGCTTTTGTATTTTTTTTTAATTTGCAAATATTTCGCACTTTATTGTCAGAAAACTACCTGTATGTTCAAAAAATGTACAGGACATGAAAGAATTCACTTTGGAGAACAAATTCTATTCGGAGGAAAAATCTCTATATTCAATTTTGCAGTTGTAGGAATACGCCGAAAAAATTCAATTGCAATTTCCGAGAATTCAGAGTTAACAGTAAAGATCGGACCTATGCCAGTTTCATAAGTGTACTTTACTCTATTGTTACAAGAAATTTAAAGAAAAAAAATTATAGCCGTTTTCGAGAAGTTTTCGAAAATGTCCGGGGGGCTTCATATAAAGCACCCCCAAATTTTGAAGAAAGTTTTTGAAAATCGTGGCGCCTTGAGTGGAACCAGATCGAGAGGGGAATATTCATTTCGGAAGAAATCGTACTTATGGTAGGTGCTATGGTTGTTCACAGACTGTCGGACAGACGGACAGATGGACAGACGGCCGGTCGGACGGACGTTTTGAGAAGAACCACTTTGGTATCAGGGGATACCAAAACGTGTATTTCCGTTGAAATCTCGAAATAGCTTTTCTGCAGCATTACATAGCTTTCCCTATACTATACTTAGGTTTTCCGTTCTTGGCGCACCAAGGGAAACGGACGAAAAATGGAGAGGGAACGCTTTCTCCAATAGGAAGCCGCTATTCACTATTGTGTTGTGACATGGAAGCTCCCTATTGGAGAAAGCCTTCCCTCTCCAGTTTTCGTCCGTGACCTTGGTGCGCCAAGAAAGAAAAACCCAAGTATACGTAGTTTGTTTATTACTTCGTATGTTCGTACGTATACCGGAAAGTAAAAACAGGACTGTATCCAATGATTTAATGATTCAACAGATATGGGCTCTAACATTGATCTCTAATGAATACAAGGAATATGAAGACAATGACCGTTTAAGCCAGGCCTGCACAGCATTTTGCACTTTCACTGACGTCAGGAGCTGCGTGCGAGCAGCTTGGGGGCAAATGAGAAAATCGATGAAGGGTGAGGATGAGACTTATTGTAAGAGTGGGGACCGCCAATTAGAAGCCACAATTCGAACCTTAGCGCGTAAATTGAAAGAGCAATCGGCGAGAACATGACTGGCACATAGAGTTCAAGTAATATCGCCTTTTGACTTATATTGTAAATGTTTGTTGTCGATATATGACTGTGTGAAATGTGAAATAACGAATTATACATATTTGATTTGAAGACCAGCTATTATAATTGCTTGTAGGGCTGACAATGACCTATACTAGGATGTAATCACAAATTTAGTGTTTTGCTTAACACAATGATGACAGCAATAAATATTTTTTCATTAACTATATTTAACTGAATAAGACGGTTCTATCAAAGCTAAAACATTTCTTTTATCTTCGAAAAAAAAATGATTATTTTGTGATCTAACTTCTGACTAAAGTGCATTCTTTATTTCTAAAATGAAATCAACGAACACTATTTATTCATTGTTTACGACATCGTATAAAAATATTAAGCGCTTTGCATTCTATTTAACAAGATCCATGATAATCTCATGATTGTCCGTAACATATCGTCAAAGAGGTATGCTCGTTGATCTCTTTCATTAAGTTTCATAATGGGGAAAATGGTGACAAATATTTGTACTGTTAAACATTAACCTACTTGGAATTGCCATACATTTTACTTTTATGACAATCTTGATGCGCCCGAGATTGTTCTCATAATTTTCTTCATTTTGCTATGTTTTGGAGATTATGACATTCCTGGTGAACAATCAGTTTTTAAGTTGTAATTTTTTGGTAGTTAGAAATAAATAAATAAAAGTTTTTAAAATGCTACTGCTTTAAAATATTACTGAAGAGTCACAATGAGCATGTTATTTTTAAATAAAAAAAGGAAAATAGATATAGTGGTGGATACAAAGGTGGATGCACCACAGTTCACAGAACGTAAACAGTGAATTATGGCTCTTATAACTCGAACTACTAGACGTTATCCATTTAAACAAGTGGCATATAAGTTTGCAGCCTGGATCATTGTATTAGACGCAAAGGCATTCAATCTTCGCGCCGTATCGTGCTACGTCAGAGTTTTCCCCTCCCCGCAAAGCTTCCTACTCCCCACCTCTTGCATTTTCGGCGATGCCGCGGGCAGACGGTCGGCTCCTAAGTGCAGAATGCCCGCGGGAGCAGGCTTTGTGCAGGCCTAGTTTAAGCAGTTTCTCTATTTGTTAATAGTAGTCACGAACTTAATAATATTTGACACCAATAAACAAGAAAAATTCTTAATTGATTCTTCAAATCCTTCAAAACGCACGTTTTACGTTGTATCCTCAGATGCAAACTTGGGGTCAATCTGACTTTGGGTCCTCCATCCTCGTCTCGTCGTTTGTGGTTCCTCCATCCTCCTCCTCCTAGTCAGACGCGCGGACACAATATCTTGCAGACGTCGCGTGGACCGGCTCGAGGCATTATGACTGTATCCCCAACATATGCTTCCGAATAATTTGCAAACCTACTTTAATTTGCACAATTATGGTAGAATAAATGTTTTATGCTAATGCAACACTACATACATCCTACATACATCAGTAGAGGGTATCACAGACACAAAATAAATTTAAGACTGCAGAGAACGGATGTCGGTAAATTTTCTTTTACAAATCGAACAATAACGGAATGGAACAGATTGCATGCAAAAACCTTTGAACCCTTTCCTCAAAGCGTTCAACAGTTTAGGAAATTAATCTAAGGTATTATTAAGTAAATGAGGGAGAATAGTAGGGAGTAGTAGAATAGTAGGTGTTCTCTTGTGAAGTGAGGTGTCGTGCAGTGTATAGCAGAGAAATAAAGAAGGAGGTGTCTTATAGGTCTTAGTGAAGTGAAGTGAAGTGCAGTGAAGTGCAGTGTGATCCTAATTTTATAAACATTCAGTGCGGAGTTAGACTATAGGAGTTTTTTTCTCTTAATGTAATTTAACGTTTAATGAATCCGTCAGTTTTTATATTATTATCATTATTTTACCATTATTATTACTATAATTATTATATAATTTGTCAATTATATTACCTTATTATTATTATCATTATTTTATTAGTATTATGTGTTACTGAGATACTGTTTTTTGTTTCTGTAATTAGCTGCCACCGGGTTATACCTAATTGCAGTTTAAATAAATTTATCTTATTACTTTCTCGCCTTACGAATACTTCGTAAGAAGAGAAAGGTATGTAATCGTGCGGCGGAAAAACGGGGAATTTTCGCCAGAAAAACTATTATAACAGGGGTCTGGTGACAAAAAGTGGATAAAACCTGTTGCTAAATTTAGAAAAAAATCCTCTATCTCGTGGTGTAGTCAAAATTCATGATTTGTTGCTTCTTCATACTGCAAAATCGATTGACGGCAAACCGTCGGTCTGCCCGTCTGTCTGTCTGTGGTCATCGCTAGCGCCTAAACTGTTCGGCCGGTTTTCTTCAAAATCGATATTCCCCGATCGTTTTTACTCGTCTCAAGGCCTCTTGAATTTCAAACCGATATTTTAGTATTTGAGGGTACTTTACATGAAGACCATTTTGAGATTTTCCAAGTTAAAAGAAAATGGCTCCAAATTTTTTGATTATATTTTGATGTTGAATAATGCGAAGAACGTTGAAGGGAATGACGTAGGTATCATTTTCGTTGATAGGCCCAATTTTTCGAAAATTGCAAAAAACTGTTTAAAAACTGCAAAATTGAAGATAGAGATTTTCGCCTCAGACAAAGTCGGTTGTACAAAATTAGCACTTCAAATAAGGTCATGAAACCTTTTTTTGGAAAAACGAGTAGTTTTTGCGTAAATTGCGTTCAAATTTACAAAAAAAAATTTCTCAAAAACCGCTCCAATTTTTTTTAAATTCCTGCACGTGTGTAATAAGGGACGGTAAATATATAAATAAACTAGTGGTGCTATAGAATGGCACATACTTTCTCGCAGTAGTTGTTTTTCAAATGCCGATCAGCGGATAAATTATTTGGGGTAAGCCGTTCACCGCTGCCTTTCTTGGTCAAGTTTGAAAGACATGTTTTTTGCATGTTGACAATTACCGGCTTCCTAATGATAGAACTGATACAGTTACGTTTTGACTAAAATATAGGTAGTTGGTCCGCATGTGGGTTCCGTGGCGCGGCTGGTTAATACACCTTCGGGTTGAGATCTTCAATAAGGAAGGTGCCGAGTTCGATCCCCCGAGGGGGATTTTAATTTGATGAATATGATGTTGCAGGAAAAAACATTGAAGTGTGTAGATACTTTATCGAAAATCATTAGAAGTACTTCTACTCACGAATAGAATCAATGCAGATAAATAGACAGGACTTGTCTGTGTTTTCCCTAACTGCATCTTTAAACAATTTTCAACTCTGTTATTCGATTTCTGAAGCGTATGACATGTCAAATCAACCGTTGTCTAGTATATATTACGAAATTATTATTACTTTCTAGCCTTACGAATACTTCGTAAAGCGGTTCACCGCTGCCTTTCTTGGTCATGTTTGAGAGACATGTTTTTCGCATGTTGAAAATCACCGGCTCCTAATGATAAAATTGATACAATTACGTTTGACCAAAATATAAGTAATTGCGATAAATGTACTGGAAATATCTGTATATATTTTTTCAAACTTTTAACTTTTAACAATTTTTTACTTCTCTTCTCTTATTTGTAAGGCGTATGTACTATCGTATCAATTGTTTGTTAATCATGCATTTACCATTTTATAGGTCGGTTCTATTCTTTCATCGCTCTGTTCGACACAGGCGGTGTTGGTGTTGCGTAGTGGTATAAGTGCCGGTTCGTTGACTTTGAGTTTCGGATGTCGGGTCCCGGTACGGAAAACGTTTTCTGGTATAATACACTTTCGCTGGTTTATGAAGTAGTGGAATAGCAATAAGGACCGTATAGAAGCAGAGCGAGAAAGTATGTGCGTTGGAAGCACCACTAGTTTATCTTTAATAAGTTTCTACTAAATTTCTGGATTAATTCACTCCAGAATCAACATCATACTGACGAGAGTGATTTCATAATTGGGGATACTTTCTTTTAAATTTCTGGAAAAAAGTATTTCTAAACGTCAATAAATGCCATTAAATTCCTATGGTGAAAACCATTAATGATGAAATTCCATAATAAGATTCTGAAAAAGAAACCTATAACTCTAATGTATAAACCTGGGGTCTATTTGATCCACGTTTGTAATGGAGTAGGTAAATTCAGGATTGCATCCGAGGGTTAACCAAGATCGTTTCGCTTGAGATTATACGAAACATTCTTACATTTTGACCGACAGGTACATCCTGCTTTTAACGACTCGTTAAGCTCTTATGAGGTTAGAGTTCATCAAACGCGTACATTGTACTTCGTTCACTTTGTTATTTTATTCTTTTGCTACTTTAATAAGTAGCGCATGTTGTGATATACGGGCACGTTACCTTGAACCCTGGAATACTTACTCTCACTTCTTTACTGACATTAATAAAGTTATAACTGTTAGCAACGAACCTTGTTAACAAAACCTGATAACTAGAAATGTTCGCTCCCCGTACAATACAAACTATTTTGCATCGAAAAACGGGTTTCCGGTTTGATATTAGAGTGTTCTCGTCAAAATAATCAATCCCCACTAGTCTCCCATCTAGAGAAATGAAGTCTCATGAAAATGCCCGGATTGATTAATAAAGGCTTCATGTTTCTTTTCATAGTGTATTAAATTAAAATTTAGGTAAAGATAAATAGAAAAGAATATTAATGATGCTAATAAAGAGAGACTAGTTGTGCTACAGAATGGCACAGTCTTTCCCGTGTTAGTTTTCTATTTCTTTTGGTCTCGGCTAGCCATTCGAACTTAACACATACTCTTGCCAGCTGTCATCTATCGCCGCCCAAAATTCGTTTTTTTAACATTTTCTTAATAGTAGAATGGAAATATTATTTTAAGAATATGGAAAGAACAGTAAAACCTCGTGCTAACTGGTAATTGTCTTTGAAAAATTTGGAGCCGTTTTTAAGAGAATGGGGTTGAAGTGCTACTGTAAATGCGAAATTTGAAGATCTTTTCCACAGAAATCTTTTGAGTTTTCGAAAAACTCTATTTTAAGTCATTTAAAGCCAATACTGTTTACAAATTGTGGGAAACGTGCATATTAACGGTGCGTGAAATCTTAAAAAAAATACATTTGTGTAATTTCTGAAAAATGATATCACAAAATGAACTTTATGTCATATTATAGAGTGCAATTATTACTATCCGATCGAAATTTTATAGAATCTCTTTCAAAATCACAAAGCTTTGACTGGAACCAGATCGACCGGGGAATAAACATTTTGAAAGAAATCGTACGTATGGTTTAGGTGGTAGCAGTGTTCACAGACAGACAGACGGACGGACAGACGGACGTTTTCAATTGGTTTTTCGGTATCAAGGACACACAAAAGAGGGTTTCTGGCTACAGCACGTATTAGGGCATTTTTTTAAATTTAGCAACTGGATTAATCCACTTTTTCGTCATCACGGCCCCGCAACGAATTTGTTTCTGGCGAAAATTGGCCATTTTTTTCGCGCAGTATTATATAACTTTCCCTATACTACGTACATCACTCCGTGTATACGTACGTATACGGGAAAGTGAAAGTGCATTTATTTTTGTAATTACATAAATTGAATTTCTATACTAAAAGGCGTCGATCTAATGGGAAAAGAAAACTAGTGTAAACAGCACGTACTTTCTTGCCTGTATTTTCAAACAAAATGGATCGAAAAGTACGCGAATTTACGCAAAATTACGCGAATACCAACAATGCACGATACTTATTTTAACCGTAAACAAAACTATTAGTTTATATTAATGCGAAAGAAAAGGCCTTCTGTTATCAGTGCGGTGTTATAACAATGGCTTACAAACAATAATGACCGCTAATTCGAATGGGGTACACATTTTCTCAATTAGCATTGTTGATACCGCTGACAAGAAAATGAAAATACATAGAAAAAATACAATAAAATAAAATATTTTTATATTCATCAGAATTACTAATTAAGTAATTTGGGAGCGGTCGACTATTTTTGACGCCAAATTTCTAACCAAATACTCATATTTTCGTAAAATTCAACATGACTTTTTTTGAAGATCTCTTTTTGGTATACACGTTTCACCGAGAAAAAAAATTATATCTTCATACTCGTAATTGTAGTTGTAGGAAGACGACGAAAAAAAATGAATTTTTTCTATTTTCGAAATATCTGAGTTTTCAACCAAAATGAGACCTGCGCCATTCTCTTAAATGTCTCTTAAATGTCAGACTATGCAGCAACAAAATTAAATCAAAATTGTCGGCGCCATTTTTTTAAATGTCCCAGGGGCTTTATCTAAAGTACCGCCCAAAATTAAAATATCCTTTTCAAATACCAGAGGCTTCGACATCAGCCAAATCAATCTGAAAATATCAATTTTGGAGAAAATTAGTTGAATGGTTTAGTCGCTAACGTTGTTCACGGACGGACGGACGTTTTACTGTCATTTGATTTTTCGGAATCAAGGAACCATAAAACATGGATTCTGGCAACACCAAGTGTGAGAAGAATTTTTTTCTAAATTTAGCAACTCCATTTATCCACTTTTTCGTTACAAGGGCCCTTTAATAAGAGTTTTTCTGCTGAAAATTCGCCGTTATTACTTTCCCTTATACGAAGTGATATACGTAGTATAGGGAAAGTTACGTAATGCTGCGCGAAAAAATGGTCAATTTTTGCCAGAAAAAAATTCGTTGCCGGGCGCTGATAACGAAAAAGTGGATAAAACCAGTTGCTAAATTAAGAAAACAATCCCTAACACGTGGTGTATTGCCAAGGTTTAACTAGCCCGTGTAAACCGCGTAAGCTTTTAATATTTTCTTCGATTGCGTCATAAATGAAGTATTTTGCTTTTAATCTATGACATATGACAAAGTGTAAAGAATCCATTTACTTAAACCCTAGCAAATGATTTCAAGTTGCCGAGTGTGTGCGGGAGTTGGAGTCCGGCCTTCGGCCCGCTACAGACTACACTGAGAAACGTGTTTCCAGAAATGTGCAACGAGAAATGTGGAAAATCGAAACAAGGGACTCTTATGGACCCCCACACACTTCAAAGAGTTTTCTCGTTCGCCTCTGCGGAGGAGTTCCTCGCTCGAGTCGGTCGGCGAGCAAGTTTTCTCGGACACATTTCTACTCCTTCACCTGTTATACGACATTTAGACGTTCGCTGCCGCAGAAAAACACCAAAAGTGCATAGAACTGAGTGAGGTTATAACATTTGGCAGTAAAATATGCGATAAACTACCAGTTTTTTATTTGTTTTCTTGAATTTTCTCTTAAAACGGAAATGAACAAGTGAAAACTTGTATGGAAGATATTCTTATTTGTGAAAAACCCGCTCATAATGAGTAATATAAAATTAAAAATTTAAATCAAGAAACTTGAAAGGATATTTCGAAAGAATTGAATTAATTTATTACTTTTCTTAATTGGTATTCATTTGGTATTTATGAATGAATTTATTAATTGTGAATTTTATTAATTATTTGATCATTCATTATCTATTCATTATTGAGTCAACAAACATAGTAAACCAGAGCGTGATAGAGATTAAGAAAATTTGCTGATGTACAACTTCTCCCTT
The DNA here is from genome assembly GCA_031308135.1 of Acheta domesticus. Classification (NCBI taxonomy): domain Eukaryota; kingdom Metazoa; phylum Arthropoda; class Insecta; order Orthoptera; family Gryllidae; genus Acheta; species Acheta domesticus. The sequence goes on along the minus strand of JAHLJT010002406.1, from coordinate 144,006,749 downwards.
ATACGTCACTTAACTTCCTGTTTTTTTACATTAAATAATGATTTGTATGCAATGTAGTAGTGTGTTTCTCTCTAGGTAATTCGAACTCATTAAACAAATGGTTTACGATTATTGTAACAAAACAAGGATATCACGAGTTAAAATTACATAAGAGAATTTAATAAAACAAGAAATGGGACTCTCAGATCATCTCATAGCTAAAACTGCTACCATCACTCTCGGCTTGTGGCACATAAAGGCATTTCGAGACATCGAATAACCTCTTTGTAGTGTGTGGACGCAGCCTCGCCGGCCTCATTCCACATTTCTCGTCGCACATTTCTCGCAACGCATTCTCGGTGTAGTCTATTGCGGGCCTTAGCCGGCCCCTAGCTGATGACGTCACTACAGAGTTGTGAGGCATGGTATCTAGGTGATATTGACGGCAGACATTATCAATCGGAATGCGGAATTTATGATGGTTTTCTCAATATGTTGCTTTAACGTGAAGGGAGTCCAACTCTGCCATCAAATTAACTAAACCACAAAAAATACCATGATTGTCTGATTCATCTGTTTCATGCCTCCTTAGTGCAAGTTCAAACTTCTCGCAAAATTTAATATAGTTTATCAGTTACTAAAATTGTAACGAATCTTGGAAATACCTTCATTAATTTTCTTAATTCTCATTCTATAAACTGAATCTAACTGACACATATCAATTTTGCCTAGCATGGTGAGTTCCGTTCCACTGTTTACATGTGTGATATACCATTTATTTAGCCAAGAAATAATTACGAAAAAGATGGCATATTAGGTTTTTACAGGCAAAAAGTAGACGATCGTATATGGTTGCTAGGGAGCCGACAAACATGAGCGAGGTTCATCTTACAATCATAGGGGCGTTGAAACCTGTGGAGGTGTACATGCCGGGACAAAAAAAAACAAAGAACAAACAAAACACAAACGTTTTACATCTAAATAACATCAACAAAATTACAATATCTCTGGATAGTGTCTATCAGTCTTTTTACTGAATTCCTAATCCCTCTCGCAGCTTTCTCTTTCTAACATTCAAATTCCAGTCTCAGTCTTTCCTTCCCACCTTCTCGACGCCAGCCCTAATGGAATTACCCGCATTTATTGAGTTTCTCCTTTCTCTACTTATCTTTCTCCTCTTCTTCTTTGGCCGGACCCAGAGTCTCCGTCCTTCTGCTTCACACACACACGTACACACCATACATGTTCTCCTATTTCTACTGGAAAACCTCTTAACACGCTTGCATAGCAACCAACAGCCGAGAGCTCGCCGAGCACACTCCTCTCTCTCTAAGCTCTTTCAGCCACTCCTCGTCCTGGCCACCTGCCGCTCGTCAACCCCTCTTGCCTTCCCCTTTCGTCACAACTCGATCGCACCGGCATAGACGCGACCGTTGTGGCTGTCTTGGGCTGCTCGGCCATCACACTTCCCAAACAACACTCCAGTGCACCACACTTCTTGAAGAATGAATCTAGCATTTCCTGTCTTTTTTAAATTCTATGAAGTTTTGTTTGTTGAAACATTTGCGAAGGAGCTTGATTTCTATACTTGATGGCTTTCTCACAGTTTTTATTCCACCATGGACATGGATTGCGTTTTGAGCGTTGTGATGTAGAGAAATGATTGTAATCTGCATTTGGTGTGGAGGATATAATAGCTTCATGAATACTTTTAGTAGGTATTTCGTATCTGTGAGTTACATTAGAATTCAAAAATTTCAGGCTATTAAAAATATGAAACTTAGCAATCAAAACTCTATTAAATATCTCCCAACCAGTCCTCTTTAAATTATATTTAAAAGTCTTAGAGGGTGATTTCTCACTATCAAGACCTATGTTAATGATAGTAGGGAAATGCCCACTTCCCCAATTGTCATCGTTTACTTTCCATGAGGAATAGAAAGCTAGTTTGGGAGAAACGAATGTTTCAAAAATGATGTTCCATATGAACTAGACATACATAGGATAACCATCATTGAGTAGGAATATAGCCTCAGGATCATAATTGTCAAAGATAATTTCACCATTTGGGCAGTTTCTCATGCTACCTCAGGAAACATGATGGGAATTAAAATCTCCTCCTATGATAAAGTTCTCATGTTTGGAAACTTCATCAATAAAGGAAACCCATACAGAGTTATTAAAATCGGAATTGGTGATCTGTAACAAGCAATCCCCATTAGAAATACATCACCAAGACAAACTTCTACTGCACCAACTTCTAAGGATTTGTAATTGAATTTCAAGTCAACCGAACTGAAGACTAATCCTTTCCTGACAAGGATGGCCAAACCACCTTCTTGTTTATTTAATATATCAAATCTAGCGTAATTAAAGCCTTTAAAACACGTCAGTTTTGTCACTGGATAACCACGTTTCGTATAAAATAATGATATCTGCTCCTAGACTTTTTTTGTAAATTCTGAGATTTGGGAATGATACTTCTGCAATTCCATTGAATTATTTTAAGAGATCTAAACATAAATAGCAATAAAATAATAATTGTTCAAAGGAAAATGAAAGTTAAGTTTATAGATTATAAGATAGTATCTTCAGAAGAATTAATATTAACCAATTCAATATCAACTTCAGCAGAATGTTCATTCAGAGAAAGAATTTGGGGATCCTGAAAGGTAGAGTCCCCACTCCCTTCATTATCAATGTAGATTGAATCCGATGACCTTGCCTTTTCTGTTTGAACAAGTCTATGTTGTTGTTGTTGTTGTTGTTGTTGTTGTTGTTGTCGAACTCCAAGAGTAGAGGTCGATGTTGACTCTGGAATTATATTTTCACTAGTTAGGCCAGTCCTCACCGAGCCTCGTAGAGAATTCACCTCGCCACTTTGATTAATATTGGATGTCGATTTTGTAATGGAAGCACAAAGATTTTAAGAAACCTTAGTTAACATACTTGTTTGCTTCTTTACTGAAGACCTCTGCGAACTAAAAACATTTGAATTGCCCACTTGTTTTGATTTGGCGAGGACCGTTTTGTGGCGAACATTTAGCCGTGACCTTAACTTCGAGAAAGTGGCTTCAGGCACTTCATCCTTCTCTAGCACTTCACGCAAAGCTACTTGGATGTTTTTCGTAGCTGCCAAAAATTTTGGAGAATTCTCCGGGGTCGCTTCTGGAATCTCAGTTTCAAAATTCTCTCGTGCGTAGGCTCTTGGAGTTTTCAGCCTAACTTCCTTCAATTTTTGGCTGGCCTCTTTGAAGGAGATATTCTCTAGTGCCATTACACTGTTTACTTTGGTGTTGAAAATGTAGAAAGGGCAAGATCTATCAATAGATTATAATTTTCAAGACAGTTTGCACATCTTGGAGTTTTATCTTTGCAACCATTTTCATGTTCTAACTCACCGCAAATTGAGCATATTTGCTTCCCTTTACATGTAAAACATAAATGTCCAAAACGGCTATATTTGTAACAAAATTTTGGTCGGGATAGTATACCTTGACTTTCTTTGGTACGCCCATGGCCCTGACCATATATGGAAGGTTTTGACCCTCGAAGATCAGAACCACCGTTTATTTTTCACCTTCTACTGTTTGACGTTTTTCTATTCTCCGCGTATTCACTACTTTGATTTTGTTAACGTTATCGTTATTTATATCGTGGGCAATATTTATTGGGTCTAGATCTAATGGCACATCATTAATACTACCTTTCCTAATAGTCTTATAGTAAGGGATACTGCAAGATTTTCCATCTAAAATAGCGTTTTTAATTAACGTGTTTTAATTAACTCTTCTCTATGAGCGAAGTTAACTTTGACCACATTTTTGCCTTTCCTGGTGATATGTTGTATTGTGCTGAATTTCTTCATCAAAGTATTTCCAATAATCATAGGTTTTATGCGCTTGTCTGGTTCGAGGAAATCTTTCAACTTCACTTAAACTATAAAAGGTCTCGTGTCCTGGATTCCATATTCAATTATATTGCTTTGTGCATCATTGAAATTCACTTCTTTTGTTTTATTTTCCTTGGAACGTTGATCTAGAACTAAATTCTTCTTCTGTTTGTTTTGTGCTCTGGATCCACTGCTTTTTGCCGATCGCTTTCTCGCCGGAAGGGACGATTTCTCGTCGATATCCATCGGGATTTGCACCTCTGTCACGCTAGTACTTAGATCCTTGAATAATGCCACATTGTCATAGGACGACGACTCGCCTTCACCCAAATCCAACTTGATAGAGACTGAGAAACTATTTCCATTTACGCCATTAGCAGCGTTCATCTGTCTCAAATGCTGCCCGAAAAATCGAGGGCGAAAAGTAGGATTGTAGTTCTTATAACATGGAAACTGCTATACCCCGACAGGACTGAAAGCTCCCTTCGAATGCGCATGCGCGAGGAGGGGTGACTCCCAACATCAACCGCTCACTTCCCCTGAAAATATCGCTCTCTCACTCGCTCTGCGCGCCAGACGACGTGGCCGGTCGAGGGGGGGGGGGGTCTGAACGCATAGACAGACTGCTTTGTTCGTAGCCCAACGCGCAGCAGTAAAAGTGTTAGCCATCCAAATCAAAACAGTTTCAGCTGTCTGTGCACAAACGCTGACTCTTAATATATTAAGATTCAGTAAAAGAAACATGTGTATAGGAAGCATCGCCCCTGGTCATCAGTCCTGTCCCTTTCGTCTTCGAGTGCTGTGCAGCGTGGCGTCTCTTAGCGTAGGCCTAATTTCAAGTGAAGTTCACAGGCGTAATATTGTGTGTATTTGTTTCTAACACTAGGACAACCGTTTGCAGGTAATATAATCTGAACATCAAGCTCCCTCTTTACCATCCCGATCTCAATTCCATCGAATTAGTTTGGAGTTCCATTAAGAATCATGTTACGAAAGAAAGCATCGGTACCCGTCCATGAGTTAAAGAAAATGTATGCCGAATATTATTTTCTAAATATTGCCCAAATCGATGGAAGAAGTGTTGTGATCATGTTAAGAAAATCGAAGAAGAATATATGAAAACAGACACGTCGACGAAAGCAAAAGTGTACAAAATTATCGTTTCTTTGCGGGGCAGTTCCTGTGAGTGTGAGGACAATGACGTCACACAGCGAAGGCTGCAGTGACATTGATGACTTATAGCTCCTCCTTGCTGGGGGAGGGCGACGAATCGTGTGCGCGCAGTAGGTTCAGATAATCTGGCACAGTAGCAGCGGTGGGAGAAGCCCGCGAAACTAAGCACCTCCCAAAAGGGAGATTTCAAACTTGTTACCCTATAGAATACAGTCACAGTCACAAAGCAAAAAAAAAAAAAAATTAAAAATGACATGCACCTGCATCGGCACCGGCGCCACGCAACGCCACAAATAACCACTCGTAGATAGGCACTCGATGTACACTCAGCAGTGTCCACGATCCAAATCAGCTTCAAACTTGCATGAAGGGCGGCTAGTAGTTGCAGTACAGCCTGTAGATGGCAGCACTTGCCATGGTGTGACAGAGAGAATATGTCCGAGAACTGAAACTAAGTCCCTGTTGCTAATAACGTGAACTAAGATGGAAATTCACAGTTGACTGGAAGGCGCTAGACCACGAAGTCTACAGGAAGGAGATTCAACTCCGGTGTTGGAGGTATGGTGGGGATAAGTACGGCGGCGGCTACTTGGAAAATAACAAAACTACTAGACTCCTTCCTACTTCAGCGACATCACGCTGTGGATAAAGGAACTTACTCACAAAGGCGCCGGTCAGTTGCCTAAGGCCCGCAACAGACTACACCGAGGAATGTGTTTCCAGAAATGTGCAACGAGAAATGCGGAAAGAGGCCAGCGAGGCCGCGTCCACACACTAGAAAGAGTCATTCGATGTCTCGAAATGCCACAATCGTGGGTCTCGATAACACTGTATACTTTTTGGTTTCTGTGCGTCCTGCAGAGCGGGCTACACGGAAATGAAATGAGCTGTGATCAGAGTGGAATAACAATTTTGTCGCCTGTAGGCACATTAAAAAATTGCCGACCGTTGTTCTACGATTAATTCGTAAAATTATGTACATCTGTACTATTAACATTAGAAAATATAAACGAAATAAGTCATCTTCATATTATCAAAATTGTATTTATTAAAATATATATAATTTATTCATTATATAAATTTTAGAAATGTATTGTCACAAATTTAGATCAAAATTTTTGCCGCCTCTAAACTTTGCCGCCGTAGGCACGTGCTTTCTGTGCCTACGCGCGAATCCGCCCCTGGCTGTGATAGGTACCTAATTATTTCATTTGATATTGTTTTGAACTCACCATGAACGATGTTGCAATAAATCAAATGGAATCGTCAGATGATGCAGAGTCCGAAGAAGAGGAAATAGTTATTCTTCATTTAATTCGTAAACGACTCCGAAGCATGTGGGTGAGGAACCACATTCGCTTTCGCGAAGAAAAAGGCGAATTCCACAGTCTGGTACCGGATTTAGATGATGAGTCCTTTCGAAAATATTTGCGGGTTACCAGGGTGCAATTTATGGACATTCACCAGATCGTGGAATCGACCATTAAAAAACAATACACTAATTTTCGGAGGCCCATTGGAACCGAAGAACGGCTAACCGTCACCCTAAGGCAAATATTCTTAACTTCATTGTTGAAAATAAATATACTTTTTTAATATATTTTGTTTTTAACAATACATTTTCAACGATTCAGTCAATTAAAAAAGAAATCCACTTGATTTACTTTTGATGTTCAAGACTAACACAATTCTCTCTCTTTCAGATATTTAGCCACTGGGGTGTCATATAGAACACTGTCTTATAGCTTTAGAATAGGAGAAAGTACAGTAGCCCAGATTGTTAATGAGGTCTGTGATGCCCTATGGACACATTTACAACCACTGTACTTACCGAAGCCAGATAAACAGTTGTGGCTTCGCAATAGCAGAGATTTTGAGCAGCTTTGGCAGTTTAATAACTGTGTTGGGGCAATTGATGGGAAACATGTGGTTATAAGAAAGCCCATGAAAAGTGGATCCCAATTCTTTAATTATAAAAAACAATTTTCCATAATTCTATTTGCAGTTGTTGATGCTGACTATAAGTTTTCTGTTGTAGACATTGGCTCCTGTGGTAAATTTAGTGATGGACATGTTTTTAATGAAAGCATGTTTGGAAAGGCCTTGCGAAGTAATAAACTTGATCTTCCAGAACCATGCATATTAGAAGGTAGTAAAGACAGTCTCCCATATGTATTTGTAGGAGATGAGGCATTTCCCCTGCTAGAGAATTTAATGAGACCATTTCCTAAGACTCAGTTGCAGAGCACTGAAAAGAAAATTTTTAACTATAGGCTCTCTAGAGCCAGGAGATTAGTAGAAAGTGCATTTGGTATTTTAGCAGCAAGATGGAGGGTATTCCTGAAACCATTCGAATGCGATATAAAAACAGTGGACAAAGTTGTGAAAGCAACAGTAGTTTTACATAATTACCTCAGAACTCAAAAGAACACTCACAGTGTAGAACAAGACTTGATTAATTTTAGAGAGGAAGAAGATTTCAGTGAACCTAAAGACCAGTTCATTCCATTAAAACATTATGGTTATAATGCTACAAAAAAAAGCATTTGAAATTAGAGAAAAATACATGAAATTTTTTTCTTCATCGCAAGGGAGTATTCCATGGCAAATGGATGCAATTAGGAAAGGTCATTTTTAAATGTTTCTTTTGTTTTATCTTTGACTTAACCTTTGAATTTTCTTGTATTATTATTTTTAACAAAATAATTCTTAAAATTGAATTGTAGATTTTAGATTTTTCTCAAAAAATACACTGATAACCTCTTCTTATTTACTTCACAATTTTATAATTCAAGAGCTGAAACGTAGCTCTAGAATGCATGACTTTGGTGTTCATCTGTACCCCTCTGAGCTATTTTAAACAAATGAGATTCTTGATACAATAAACCATATTTAAAAGTATTAATTCATAGTTATTACTGATAAATTTCATACAACTTTAACTTACATTAAAAAGGCGTTATCTTTAAGTTTGTAATTCTATTCTGTGGAACAATACCTATTTTATCTGTAACTTCCAAGTCCACCAAAACAAAAATTATAAAAGATTTCCTTGTAAATTCCTTAATATTTAAATGAGTGTAAATCTTTGCAACATTTACACTAATTTAAAAATTAATAATATACTTACCATGCATTATTTTATCACACACTAAATTTATTGATGGGCTCACAAAATTATAGGATCATGGAATAAACATTTTGATGAGACATTAATGACAAAGTAATCCAGCATTTCCTAATAAGTATTTATTTATTCATTAGCAAAATACACGCAATCACTTGATGAATTCTCTTCCAACTCCACCTGTGCCTCTGCCTCTTGGACTGCTGCAAACAAAATATTTTTAATGTGCCTTTGGTATGCCTTGGGTAATTTTTTGGTGGAGTGTAACATAGACAAAAAAAATAATCTAACTCGTCCTTTTCTTCATCTGCCTTCATCCTACTTTGCCGTCTGGCTTCTCTTTCCCTCCTTCCTTTTTCCAAGTACTCCAAAATTGGGTCAACTTTTTTCCCCAATTTTGGAGTGCTTGAAGTTTCCTTGATTTCAGTTCCAGCACTAGAAGAACAAGGCATTTCTTCTTCAATATCTTGTACTTGTAACTGGTACAATTTTGCCTCCTCTTGCATGTTGCTATGCCTTTCTCTATTTGCCATTGAAGGCAAAAGGAAGGCCATTTGCTCTTCATATCTCCATTTTTTTTTACTTGTCCCTCTTGCCCTGAACGTACAACTTTCCTTTTAAGGGCATCTCGGTGACAGTCTCTTAACTTTTTCCATTCTTCTTTGGCATCTGAAAACACCCATTGCAACATCACAAGATATGTGATTTGAAATGCAAGGTCATTTGTTCCAAATATAAAAGAAAATAATCTGATGAAAAGTACAAAGATCAATACATATTTTATTGAATTGTTAATGAATATGAAAATTAGTTATAGAAAACATATTTTAAATTGTTAAAGAATCATCTTATATTATTGCTGTTAAAATTATAGTTAAGCTGCTGTGTAAACTAAAGATGGCGTTGCTATTTAAATTAACAATAAACTGTTTGTAAATACATAAATGCTAATTATAATTCCAAATGAGTTAGCTTACTTCCATTTAATTCTTCGGATAGAGTCCTCCACGTTTCATCCTTCAACTTTATATTTTTGTATTGTTCATTACTAGTTTCGTACAAATACGGGTAATTTTTCACACACTCAATTAATTTTTCTAAATTCATTTCTGCTGCTCGAAATTTCACACTACAAAACACTCCAATATCACTTCTCACCTGCTTCCAGCTTCGCACCACGATCGCGCCAATCCAAATGTTTAAACGTCTGGTAATCCCACAGAGCGTAGAAAACCTAAAAAACAAATGAGGGAACAGAAATGTGTCCGAGAAAACTCGCTCGCCGACCGACTCGAGCGAGGACCTCTTTCGCCTCCGCAGAGGCGAACGAGAAAACTCTTTCTAGTGTGTGGAGGTCCATAAGAGTACCTTGTTTCGATTTTCCACATTTCTCGTCGCACATTTCTGGAAACACATTCCTCGGTGTAGTCTGTTGCGGGCCTAACGGCGCATGCTGGCATGTTGGTGCTCGGCACTGCTGGGGCGGTCTTTGGGCGTGCCTCAATCCAAGACAACAGCATGGAAAAGAAGTAGTAACGGGGCAGTATTATAGTGCTAGCCGACTTCGAACCGAATCAGGTTCATTGTTATCTTCATCTAGAAGATTGTAAGGCAAGAAGATTGTAATTGCAGCTCTCTTGACAGGTCTTTACGCAGTTTGGGCTGTATTATTGTGAGAAATTTATAATAATTGATTTATTAATTATGATTATTATTTTTGTCAAGAACGTGTCCCGTTAATACTCGAAAATAAATATTGCTTCCCGCCGAAACGCTTGGCTTTGCTGCCATTGGCTGCTTTGATAGGTTCCTCCGTGGTTCTGTCATTCGCCGCGTGATGTCGCTGAAGCGCAAGAAGTCTAGTTATGTTTTATTTTTCAAGTAGCTGCCGACGTTTTTGGTACATACCCCCACCACCGGAGTTGAGTCTCCTTTCTGTAGACTTCCAGCGCTAGACTCTGTAGGTGTATGATAGGCTTTTTTGGTTACGTTTAGATTTGTTCGTAATTTCCTTCTTTGAAAAGTGCGCGGCGTGATACATGTAGAGTGCGTAAGCGTGTATGTAACGTGGAGAATCTAAAGCTATCTGCGTTCGTGTGCAGTACGGAATGAATCAAGACATCGGATTTATTTGAGAAACCATTCTATCGCACTTTGGACGAAAAGCTCGACGTTATTAAAAAATGACGACCAACCCCAGTTCTCCCTAATTTAAAAAGTGAAAACTAAACATGTACCCGGAGTATAAACACAGATCAGTACAATAAAACTACGTGGCTGTGCGCTTCAGTATTATTATGCAAACTTTTTGTTGGCCTTGCATTATACGGAACTGACTCTTCTCCGTGGAACAATAAGAAACGCGGCTACTCTAATCTAAATTATTTACACATCGCTATATCGAGACATGAAACATCTGATGCTCACGTCAATGACCTTATAAATTTGGCAACTTTTGACAAATCATGGATAGACTTATTGCTCCATGGCCAAAGGCGGCAGAGTGTTTTAAAATTCAATGAAAATGTGAAACACAACAGAGAAATGTTGAAACGGTTGACAACTGTGACTTGCTTCCAGCCATCTAAAGCTAGCAGCATCAAAAAATCAATCTCAACCAAATCATATCCAAAATTTTAAGCTAATTTTAGGCTAATTTATTGGTCTATTCCAGAGTTTTAAGCTCCTTTGTATTTCCCCAAATCGTGGGCGCTGCTAGCTTTAGTCTGAAGCTAGCAGCGCCCACCCATAATCAATCTCAAAATCAATTCAAAAATTTGAAACACCAAAATTTTAGGCTCTTAGAAAAAAAGTATCCCCGCGTTTATATTCCAAAAATCAGGGATGTACAAAGTGAATCATTTAACACAATTTCGTATAGACGAATAAATTTAAAAAAATAAACAAAACTCAGAAAATATTTACAAATCTCTGCTGCTTTCTACGTGATCAGTAGAGCAGAGACTGCAAAAACCACAATTGGTTTAAAAATTTTGTGCCCGGATTGAACTACTAACAGGACAGAGAAATGCGATTAACACTGCTCTTGTTGACCCCAAAAATGTGTACTTGCCTCCATTGCGCTTTAAATTGAGTCTCGTCAAAAACTTTGTGAAAGCCATGGACAAACATTACTTGGATTACGTGGTTGTCACGAAAGAAGTTCGCAAGTTTCAGTGAAGCAAAAGTAAAGGAAGAAATATTTGTAGGATCGCAAATTACCAAACTAATGGTTGATGAACATTTCGTTGAGTTGAGTGATGTTAAAAAAATGCTCTTTCACATGTGAAACGTTCTAAGCAACCAAAAGGCAGAGAACTATCGTGATATGTACGTGAACTATTGAAATCAGATCACCGTATGGGATGAAACATGTCACTTAAACTATATTTTTGGAATGATCATTTGCACTTCCCATTTAACCTCGGCGCCGTTAGTCACGAACGGTTCAACGAGGATATTTCTCAAATGGAAAAGCATTATCAAAGAAATTGTAATAACGCAATGTTGTCCGACTAGTTCGGGATCTAAAGAAGAGATTCCTAAAACGAAGCATTGCAAGAAATCGAAAAAGAAATATTTTAGGAATGTTTCTTCACTTTTCTTAACACGTACGTGTATGTTGTTGTGTTTTTTGCTGTCCACTTCTAGATCTGTTATTAGATCGAGTCATTTTGCCAGATACATATAATGTATAGGTAGACACACGTATTTACGAAAACGATCGTCACAAGGAAACTGAGGCCAATACAAAAATTCTGAAATTAGATCTACATTGAGGGACAAATTATTTTCCAGAAACAGTGGGTTGTGCTCTAGTTGCAGAAAAGTTTTTTTTGTAGAAATGTGTTATCAAAGATACCAGAGATTCACTTGCATACACGATGTGATTGATTCTAGTAATATGTGGCTCTCTACCTGGGGTCTGTACCTACTCATTTAATTCGTCTATCACTCTCTTAGCTTCAGCATTTTCATTTATTCTCATCACTGCACGAGAATCGAATGGAAGTAGACGAACTCTTTCTATCTCGAGCAGAAAAGGATTTCGCATCATATTTTATTATAATAACTTTTATTAGAGGTTTTGCCACTCAACTTTACCTCAAAAAGGGGGGGTGGCGGGCCAGTTTGATATCAAGCTCGCCCGCCCACCATAGCAGAATCAAACCAAACTAGTGCAAGAATTTTAAACTATTTTATTACTAGTTTATTACCGCAAAATCGATTTTTTCCCTCTCATCTTCACACCAAAAAAGGCGGTAGCGGCTAGCTTGATATCAAGCTGGCCCGCCCACCAAAACAATCAAACCAAACTAGTACCATAATTTCCTAATGTGCCTTCCATATTAAGAAGTGTTTATAATGGTTTCCGCACTTCCTCTTGAACATGAATTATTCGATGATGGTGATGACACTTTCTCTCTTCAATTTTCTCTCTCGCGCTTTGCTTCTATGTTGCAATAAAGTTTATTATAGTAACATTGGTTGCAAATTCCAAAAGACCCTTTCTCTGTTGTGAACTCTTTGGGGCACTCTGCAATAACGTGTATAAGTTGAACTATTTCTGCAAGAATGAAGTCCAAAATCTGCACTGCTGCCCGCCCAACACAAGGAGGCCAAAAAACTTATAGCGTTTTCCATTCGTTGCACTGAAACCCACCCTAGTGCAGGGCAAATACGTCATCGCTCCGCAACAATGCTGCCCCACACGCGTGAAGGGCAGTCGTGGGGCAGCCACGAATGAATCGTATTTCGGAACTGAGTCGGTGCGTGTACGCTACGCAATGAGATTATAGACAGCTGTTCTTCGTCTGCCACACTGACAGAACTCGAAAAATAAGAATTTTTGATTTGTGATCGTTGTTATAATTTTTATGATAATTATTATTATTTTAACACATCTTGTACGAAGTCTTTGGTAATTGTTTACTCCTTAATTCATAAAGTATTAACGTGTGATTCTTTATTTAAAAACTACCGAAAACTTCAAAAGCGAATCTGTCGAAAGTTCATTTCTCGAGATTTGTCAGTGATTGATTTCGAACATAGTACACTACATTTCGAACCGAAAGGCTTCTGCAGAATTATTTGGTTATTGAAAACTATAAAAATATTAATATAAGCATTTCCGCTTGCGCATGCAAAGAACTGTTCTTAGCACATTGTATATTTGGATGATTTTGTAAGGGGATAGGTTTGATTACTAAGTAGCACTGAATTTGTTAACATGCAGTAATTTACGGTTGAATTTTACGAAAACACAAACTGATTTTCCGAACTTCGAGGAACTCACAAAGTTATTTTAAAGCATTTCTTGTAAAACATGGTATACTCCATCATTTGTAGTGTCCCTATGTGACAGGAGATCCTCAATTGCCTTTACAATTAAACCACGAATCCAAATCAACATTCATAACTTCCGTACCTAACCTCAAAATGGCCCAGTGCAATGGACTGCACCGTCGAGCTCGTCAGTGCAGGTTAGGGCGCCCCGAGTGCACCCTGGTTCCGTGTCATTGTGCGAATGGAACATGCGCTTCCCTGCACTGGTGCGCCCTAGCGGCCGAATGGAACACGAAAGCTGCCCTGAGTGTGCACTGGGTGCGCACCAGTGCGGCGAATGGAAAACGCTATTAATTAATTAATAAATTAATTAATCATTGTTCCCTTGCGCCTCTACGCATGGAGCGCCCTCATTCGTCACGCAGCTTCAGCCACGCCGCCGCCGCCGCAGACGACGACGATGACGACGTCATCGCCGTCGCCGTCGCCGCCCCGGGGCCGGCGCCGCTGCCGCCACCACCACCGTCGCCGCCCCTCTCTCCCCACCGTCCGCCCGCCCGGCTGGCCCCCCTTCTACTCGCCCAGTGAAATCTACTAGACAGATGTGTAAAAAGGAGGAGCAGTTGTACTATGAGCGTAGTCTGGTTTGAAAAAGCTAGGCATGTGTGCCTCGTAGGCTTCAATACATTCTGCAATGTTTATACTAATTATATTTTCTTACTGTATCAGTCATGTAGCCTCGCCTAGTTAGTGAGCTTTTCATTTTGTGTTATCACAGCAATGCAAGAGTTTTGAGAAATTGTTAAAGTTTTTTGTATTCTTTGATAACTGCAGCAAAACTAAGTGCTGGAAGGCCCTCATCGGCGAAGTCGACAGAGATCCATGGGGACAGGCCTACAAGATAGTGACCTCAAAACTCAGGAAGCGGACACCGGAAGGAAACCTCGATGTCATTCTACACGTCTCTTTGTAGACGCATTGTTTCCCAGACACTCGATTAGACCAACGGAGAAGCACGCGTAAGATAGTAGACATCCCGCTCTTCGAAGAACGAGAACTAAGAGAAGCAACGATCCGAACGAAGCCGTCCGTGAAATACCTTCGTCTCACGTTTGACAACAAACTCACCTTCGGTGAACATATAAGACGGGCAGCAGACAAGGCTTCACAAGTGATGGGAGCACTCAGCAAGCTGATGGCCAACGTCGGAGGACTGAAACCGAGCAAGCAGCGTCTGCTCGTCTCCGTGACGCAATCCATTATGCAGTATGGATCGGAGATATGTGCAGACTCGCTCGCACCACAGGCAACGCTTGAGCGCGGTACAGAGGAAAAGAGCAATAAGAAATGCTAGCTCCTATAGAAGTGTGTCCGAACAGGCAGTATTGGTAGAGGCTCGAGCAGAGGTGGGATTCGGGGGGGGGGCCAGGGGGGGGCAACTGCCCCCCCCTAAACTTGGGACAAATTTAAACTAGTGGTGATACAGAATGGCACAGACTTTCCCGTATTAGTTTTCTATTTCCTTGGGTCTTTGCTAGCTATTCGGAATTGCCACACTCTTTCCTGGCAGCTACCATCTATCACGGCCAAAATTACATTTTTTTCTGTCATTTTCTTATTTTTTTCGATTTCCTTTTG
This sequence comes from Acheta domesticus, assembly GCA_031308135.1. NCBI lineage: Eukaryota > Metazoa > Arthropoda > Insecta > Orthoptera > Gryllidae > Acheta > Acheta domesticus. The sequence continues at coordinate 143,991,654 of JAHLJT010002406.1, read as the reverse complement.
GTAGAACAAAAATATTAATTTTAGAATATTAAAGAACATAAAAACTAGTCCTAAACGGCAATATTCATTTAAAAATAATGTGCCGTTTTAAAGAAAATTGCGTTTCAGCGCTACTAAAAATGCGAAATTTGAAGCTCATTTTCACAGAAAATATTTGAGTTTTCAAAATACTTTATTTGGAGTTATTTGAAACACTTACACTCACAAATATAATACTGTTTACAAATTGCTGGTAATGTGCATATTAAAGATGTGAGAGATCTTTCAAAAAAATTACAATTAAAAAATTTTTTGAAAAATCAAAAAAGTAACTCAATATAAATTTTACGCTATACTAAAGAGTTTAATTAGCACAATCCGTTACAAAAGTTTCAAAAAAATTGCAGCCATTTATGAGAAAATGGCGTTTGAGCGTGTCTGAAAATGCGAAATTTTGAGCTACTTTTCACAGAAAACGATTGTGTTTCGAGAAACTTTACTTGACATTATTTAAAGTACATGTACTTGTAAATATAATAATGTGAAAAAATTGCCGCTAATGTAAATATTATCGACATGAGAAACATATGAAAAAATTTACATTTTTGTAATTTTTGAAAAAACTAACCTATAGAGCAATATGGCTTTTATGTCATCTGATAGAATATATTTACCACTATCTCTACCAAAAGTTTAAAGAAAAAATTTGGAGCCGTTTTTGAGAAAAATCTTGGTTTTGTAATTTTTTAATGTTGCACATATTGCACGCAATATTGCACGAAAACTACTAAAATTTTGAGAAACATTTACATGACCTCTATGAAAGAACTCAATAGGCAGAACAAATTTTATTTGAAGAAAAAATCTCCATCTTCAATTTTGTAGCTGGAGAAAGACGCCGAAAAAAATTCAAACTTTCACAATTTTCGAAAATTCAGAGTTATCCGTGAAAATAGGACCTATGCCATGTTAATAAGTATATTTTACTCTGTTCATACAAGAAATTTAAAGAAAAAATTTGCAGCCGTTTTTGAGAAAATTTTGAAAATCCCCGGGAGGTTCACATAAAGTACCCCCAAATTTTGAAGAATCTTTTTCAAAATCTCAAAGCTTTGACTAGAATCAGATCGACCATGGAATATCCATTTTGGAAGAAATCGTACGAATGGTTTAGGCGCTAGCAGTGTTCACAGACGGACAGACGGACGTTTTCCTTTCCATTGGGTTTTCGGTATCAAGGACCTAGAAAACAGGGTTTCTGGCTACACCACGTGTTAGGGGATTTTTTTTCTTAATTTAGCAACTGGTTTTATCCACTTATTCGTTTTCACGGCCCGGCAATTAATTGTTTTCCGCCGAAATTTGGCCATTTTTTCGCGCAGCATTACATAACTTTCCCTATACTACGTATATCACGCCGTGTATATACGTACGTATACGGGAAAGTAAAAATATGTATTTCATTTCGCAGATCTTCAAGTTTATACATAAAATATTTATTTGTTTCTGTATTTTGAGAAGAAATGTAATAATAATTAAGCGAAAAATAATTTTTATTAAGTTGAGCGAATAATATACATTTATATATTATATATTGGAACAATCTTTTGAGATAGGTTCAGTATTATAAAACGCGCGGGATAGTGTTCAGCGTTATTTTGAATATCCCTTATTATTAAATCCTCTTTCAATTATATATTGCTTTTAAACGTTATTTACTTGGAAATTAAATAGTTTAATGCCTAAAATCATGAGTCATAACTAGACCTCTGATTTTAGGACAAATGCCTATTTACGACGTTGTGAAAAGTAATTGCAGATATTTACGAAGCATGAGAAAATAGATGTACTGAAAGCATCTAATATGCCTAAAATGTCCTAAAAAGGGCGGTTGATGTCTATTTTAATATGTTTTTGCCTAAAACAAGTGATTTTCAAGAACGATCGCATTTTAAATGCTAAATTTTGAAATTCGTTTTACGGAAAAGCAAAAACTTTTCGAAACGCAAATATTGTGTCATCGAACAACGCACCGAAATCTTTCACTCAAAATACCGAACAAAAGGAGCCCTGCAAGTCAACATAATAAGGATGTTTCACGCTCGTCTCCGATCAGCAAGCACTTCTTGGGCAATTTCACCCATTCCTGATGCAGATACGCTGTTGGCAGGTTAGGGCTTTTCGCCGCAGCGCGTCGTCTGCGAAGTCCAGGCGAGGAAAGCGCAGACAGGCCAGACAAAAGCCTACTCTCGGATAGGCGTATATTACAAAATATTTTTCAGTGTTTAAATGGGTCGTGTGGTACAAGTTGTTTTGGGATGTGGGAGAAGGGGCGAGTGAAAAAGTTCCAGGAGACGTGAGCGTGAGAAATGTAACTAAATTTGTTTGCTCCTATAAATCTATGTCAGTAAAACGTTCATTTTCAGCCTTAAAATGATTGTAATAGACAAAACAGCCTTATTCTAGAAAATTTGGAGAAAATATTAATTATATACTATGCTGCTAATTATGAAAGTGAATAAAATATGCTTGTAGTCTCTCTCATAACTGTAAAAATACTTTTTCCCGCATACTTTAATTGCTTAATTTAATCTTTTGAGATAAGTTCTAGATGCCAGAAATATAACTTTTTAATGTCTTTTTTTTTTTGCCTGGCTTAGTCATTCTGTAACCTATTTTAAGTGCCTCAAACGACGATTTTAATGTCTATTGGTACCTAATTTCGTAATTTTGTTGCCTATTTTAGGTGCCTAAATCTAACAGTTTTTGTGAGTAAAATTCCGAGGTCTAATCATAACAGTCAAATTTTTACTCTCGAAAAGAAATAGTATTTCCCGATTATTAGCTGTAGATAGAGTTAAAGGTGGTGATGTGAACCATTTATATAATATGAGCCCCCTTGGTATCTTTTCATATATCACAAACATTCTAGCAGGAACAATTTTAACTAGTTTAATAACTTCTATTGCCAATATTGCTTTGTGGTTCAGTTGTAATATGCGAGCTGATTTTAGAACCAGAGGTATTCGTGTTTTCTCGGTTCTAAAAGCTTTGGAAGGTAAGTCTTTGTCTTTTAATTAGAGATGAGTTCGCTTAGACCGATTCTGTTTTTAACGAATGAAATACAATATGTTTTAAACGTTTTTATGCATTCAATCTGTAATTTCGAATTATCATAGACCGGTTTTAGTTCGCAGAATTTTAATACGGCGATGGTTGTAAAACGAGCCCCGAACTACGGTGCGTATACGAGCGTATATATACGTGTGAGCCCCAAACTTTAACTGGCTTGTATCACATACACTACAACTTGTGTTCGTACTATTTTTGTTTTTGATGCCACCAAAGATTCGAGGGCCAAAACAAAAAGGAACTAGTAGAGCTACAGAATGACAAAGATTTTCTCATAGTAATTGGGTTTCTAATTTCTTTGGTCGGGGCTAATTTTTCGGTCGTGCCCCATCCTTATGCCAGTAACCATCTATCGCCGCCATTTCTTCACATTTGCTCAATTTTTCGGCTTACTAATGGTAGACACTATTCTAGTTCCCATTTGGACATACGGAATTCAGATCTGGGGCACCGCCAGTAAAACTAATTTGTCAACTATACAAAAATTTCAATCAAAACTTTTAAGAATAATTTCATCTGCACCTTGGTTCATATCAAACGCTGCACTACACCGAGACCTCAATATAGCAACAGTACAAGAAAAGATTCAAGAAATAAGCTCAAAATATCACCAACGCCTGGAAATGCATCCCAATCATCTAGCTCTAAATCTACTTGACAACAGCCAAGAAATTTCTCGACTCGGCAGAATTTCTACCCTTCATCTTCCCTATCGTTTTAATAATTAACATCTATCTAACCATATTCTCTTATTTAGCTCTAACATGTTCATATATTCTTGATGTAATAATGTTTTCATGATCTTTCTGTTATAGATTAGTTAAAGGATCCCAAGAAAAGTACCATTGGGTGACTTTCTTCATTTTTCTTTATGTTTGTTATTGTAATATTCATTTATAGTATTTACTTATTATTTCAAATTTGAAATAGATTGTAAATATTCGTTCAATAAAAAAAAAAAAAAAAAAAAAAAAAAAAAAAAAAAAAAAAAACTAATGGTAGAACCGAAAAACTACTTTAAGAATATTATTGAAGAGTAAAACTTCATCCTAAATGGAAATTTTCGTTGAAAAATTTGGTGCCATTTTTACGAAAATGGCGTATAAGCGTTACGAAATGTGTTAATGCGAAATTTGAAGCTCTTTTTTTACAGCAAACTATTTCGATTACGAAAAGCTTTATTGGAAGTCGTTTGAATCACTACCACTCAGAAATGCAATAAAATATACAAATCGCCGATAATGTGCATATTAAAGACATGAGAGAAATTTCAACAAAATTACATTTGTGTAATTTTTGAAGAAACAAAATAATACAGCAAAATGAATTTTGTCATCTTAAACATTGCAATTAGCATTATCCGGACAAAAAGTGTGAAGAAAAAATTGGAGCCATTTATGAGAAAACGGTTTTTAAGTGTTTTTGAAAATGCGGAAATTTGAGCTCATTTTTACAGAAAACTGTTGAGTTTTCAATAAACTTTATAAGACATAATTTAATGTACATGCGCACATTTTACAATGTACATGTTCACAAAAGTCGAAATAAAAGTGGAGGCTCGTATTATCACCTTGGACAAAAGATTGCATTTTAATTAAAATAATTGATTAATGTTGATTTCAAAATATATATCCTACAGTTATGTGTAAACGTTTTTGATCATAATAAATAATAAACATTTTGAATATTTCGATGTTTGATTCACTGAGATAAATGCATTGTTGAATTTACAGTTAGGACCGTTCAAATAACAATAAGTATCGTCACCTCTGTATTCAACTAATCTAATTAATAACATTCAATAATAATTAAATAATTAACAAAATTGAAAACAGTGTATGTAGTTACAGCAAAATTAATTGAAACCATTCATATAAACGAATATTTTCGTGTTCACAATAGCGCCCAAATTTGTTCCCCCCCCCCCCCATGAAAGATCCGAAACCCCGCCTCTGGGCTGGAGTCACACCTATTCACCTTCTTGCATAGGAAAGGAAACTCATCCATCAGACGAAGACTGAATTGGGAAGCCGACGAGGCCATAGAGAAGCCAGAGCCCTCACAATGGAGCACTGGCAGAACTGGGAAAGCGAAAGCAGAGTAAGATGGACAGCCAGGCTCATCCCGTACATTTCCCCTTGGATCGGGCGTAAACTTTTTATCTCGCACAGTTCCTCACAGGTCAAGGATATTTCCGCAAATACCTTTACTGGATGAGGAAAGTAGTAAATGGAGAATGTGCGTACTGCGACACACAAACGACGCTGAGCACACATTCTTTGTCTGCGACAGATGGGCAGCCTACAGAAGGTCACTGGAAGAACGAGTTGGAGATATAACCACAGACATTGAGATTATGCTCACCAGCGAAGACAGTTGGGGCGAGATATTTACCTACGTGGAAAAGTTTCTCCGCACCAAGAAACTAGAAGAAATCCCATGCCAATAATAAATGGGTAAAAAGAAGAGACAATGTGACGAGATAAGCTCACGAGGGCATACGACAAGACGCCTTTCCGAAGTAACGCGAAAGCGGTTTCGGAAAGGTTCCCCCGTCTAAGGAAAACACCAGGGTTCGTGGTTTTAGTGAGGTGAAAGTCCCACACTACTCAGGAAAGCGCACCCTCCCTATTTATATTCAATGTTTTCTGTGATTACCTCATGATGTTAAGATAGCATAATAACAAAAACAATGAATGTGCTAATCACTTTAATGGAGTTACCGGTCTCTGAGACCGACAATATTTTTGTTTGTTTATACTGGCCCACCTGTAAGGCGGCAGTGGTTCTCCGGCCCAATAGCTTCCCCCCCAAACCTCCCCTCTACATTCCAATTGTTGTTAATCTGTTTTGTTTGATCGTTTATGAGCAATGTGTCTGTTCTGGGAACCCTACTGGTCTCTCATACCGGATAGCTCCAGTAGCGAATGAACTACATCAGGTCTGTCGTACCGGATTACTCCATGAAAGGTTTAGTTGAATGTAAAGTGTAATGAATAACCCTTCCACTAGCCGCGTACTGCATGTTGATGACGTGGACGATGAATTCAAGTGATGTTAGAGGAAGTGTCTGGCGATGAATGTTGTTCAGATTCAGAAATCGATGATTCCGACGAAGATCCCAATTTCGTGATTTCAAATGAAGAAGACTCTGATTTGACGGACTCCAGTGTGGAAAGTGATGATCTTCTGAATGAAGAACTTGATAGAGGTGAGATACAATACAATGTAGAGCCTAAATACTACTAAGGGAAACCTAAAAAGAGCGCGCGTGGCCTGAATTGGAATAGTTCTGAGTCTAGGCAAAACGTAAGGGTTCCAGCTCACAATATTGTTAGGGCAAGATGATCCGGCCTCAGAGGTCAAGCCAGAGCCCTGGGAAATCACCCAGACAAATGCCCTGGCACTCAGTGATGCTCCTCCAGTTAATCCACAAGAAATCCCAAGTGACAAGATGAACAAACGAAAGACGTGCAGCAAGTGCCCTCCACTCAAAGAAAGAAAGACACAATACCAATGTATCAGATGTTCAAAACCTATCTGCCTTGAGTGCAGCCGGAAAGTCTGTATGGATTGTGCTCCTTATTGTGTTTGATTTTGTAGAAGAAGGAGAATTACATTTCTTTTTATAAAATGCACAGAAAATAACTGTTAACAAGTTGATTATATTTTTAGTTTCATAAAATTATACGACATGATTATTTTGATGAAAATTTAGTCATATTTTAAGGGTTTTAGATTCATTAAGTGAAATTGTAACTTAATGAATCTAAAACCCTTAAAATATGACTAAATTTTCATCAAAATAATCATGTCGTATAATTTTATGAAACTAAAAATATAATCAACTTGTTAACAGTTATTTTCTGTGCATTTTATAAAAAGAAATGTAATTCTCCTTCTTCTACAAAATCAAACACAATAAGGAGCACAATCCATACAGACTTTCCGGCTGCACTCAAGGCAGATAGGTTTTGAACATCTGATACATTGGTATTGTGTCTTTCTTTCTTTGAGTGGAGGGCACTTGCTGCACGTCTTTCGTTTGTGAACTTGTAAGTGACATACCCTAACATGTAAGTGAAATTGTAACTTTGTAATAATACAAAATGCTGGAAAACTTTTATTTAGTGTTGATTTACGGTTTCTATTATGTATAAGTTGCCAACACTTAATGTTTATGTTTGTAAAATAAAATCTAACCACCTGGTCTGTCAGACAGGATAGCTCCAATAGCGACATATGAATCCATGGCTCCATTAAAGTGATATGCATTATTGCATGCCTCACTTCAAAATTCAGGATACGCTACTGATTACATAACTTACTCTTCTCAAGAAGTTCCTTCTTAAGCATGAGAAAGTAAAAAATGACATTTCATTAAAATCCGCCCCCTACTAATCAGTATGAGAAAGTCTGTGCCATTTGTTGCCTACTATAATAGTTCTGTTTCACCCCTAATAGTTCTGCTTCATATCATCGTTGCTGGAAGTGTTCAATCAAACACCATACAACGACTTACATGGTGGATGACAGCGTATCTTTGGAATTGGAGGAAGTTCAAAGATTTACATTACAGTGTGCCTCACACACAGGATTCTGCATGCAGAGGATAAATATTTGACATTTTACCTGAATTGGCCACTGGACATTTAACATACAACAATCTGCTGCTGACTGGAGTTTTTCCCGGTAGGCCATTAGGTCTAAAAGCACACTTTGAGTGGAATTGGGGAATGGATCTTCCCTGCAAATGGACTGTTTCTTTTAGACTAAAAATCTGAGAAGCATAGCTTTATCTTGTTTAGCCATACTGTTTAACACTAGAAGGACCGGAATTTCGTTCTACCTAGAAGGACCGTTGTGTGTCATTTTGACACATGATCTGCTGAGCACTTGAAAATCTAATATTATATATTTTTCTTACGTAGTACAATGTTAAGTGGATAAATGAATAAATTAGCATATTTCTAGAACATTTTAATACATTATATTTCGAAACCTTTGAAGTTACAAAATAGAAAATTGTAAAAACTTTTACAGAACTTGAAATAATAGAGACAATACTGAGCGATGAATGAACACGTAAATGAATATTTGTTAGTTTATGAAAATTTTATGTTCATGTAAATCGAAAAAGAAAAAAATTAAACACAGTGTAGGCTTTTTTAATTTTTTATCACAGCATTTTCCGTAAACAAACTTTCAACTCACACAACACGCAGTGGAAGTAAAGTTATTGTAATTAGTTTCTCTTTGAGAATGCTTTCTTTTCCTTTGATTAGGTGTAACTGTGCTTTTTATCAAGCGTTAAGAGTAATATTTAACATTTTCAGACGACTTTTTATCTACTATCTTGCGAATAAATTGCAATCTACTTCTGTTTTTCTTGAAAAATTCTTGAACAATATATAGACACTTGTTGGTATATCTAGGATCTTGAATAAAATGTAAACTAGCCATCACTTCTCGGTGTGCGCACTGTATATTTACGCACCATCTTATGCAATTCATCTATTCCGCCTTTACGTTTATAAAAAAAACGTCTTTGGCTTCTTTTCCCAACGGTTCTGTGTGCTGATGCTGTCATGTTATGTCAGGATTAGAACATTTTTAGTGTTTTTGCACTTATAATCTGGGAGAGAGTGACTAATGTTTTGTTTGTCCAAAGTTGTAAAATTCACTATAATAAAATTGCCTTAATTTTTTGAGGTTTTTGCTTCAGGTGTCAAATCTGGCTGATTCCTTTTCATTATGCTTACAAAGCTTATTTTGTTCATATTCAGCTTTTCTGACAGTAACACAGAAGAAAAATGTTATCGCAGTTCACGTTCAAGCCCCCTCCCTCACTAAGTTCCGACTGCTGCTTTTCCTTCACCCTGGATAATATTAGATATTTCTTATTCTTCTTCACAAGAATGTGTATCAGAATCATTTGTTTACTCAGAAATGTGTCATTTGTTTCCTCAGAAATGTCTCAATTTCTGTCACTGCCACCTTCACTGTCTTATTTAGCAAGATTTTAAAGTTCACGAAGTATTTATTGGAACGTCAATCCTTTTTCTGTACTCATAACGCAAAGTATCACCCACACTCACAGCTTGCAATTACGTTCCGCACACGAAAAGTTCTCTGAAACATCTACTGCAGATACTAAAAGAACAGGATGTATCCGGCGATTTCTAACGGATCGTTATCATCTTGCATTGAATTTCAAGAACGTAACAATAGTCTTATCAATATGAGAACCAGAGATATAATACTTCCTATTGCAAACGAAAGTATGAGACAAAAATGGAAAAGCAAGGCTTGGAAGTGTATACTGTGTCAATATGACACATGGTGGTTCTTCTAGGTATATCGAAGATTTTTTCCAGTTCTATGAAAATTACAAAATTGATATTTACAGCTCATGAAGTTCATGAACTAAAGAAAGCACTTACAGAAAACCAGTTTTCTAACTTTTAAAACTAAAGCACTAAATTGTATTATGTGTCACAAATGTGTCATTTTGACACACTCGGTCCTTCTAGTGTTAAGACAATCAGTATAATTATTCAATGTGGTCAGAAAATTGCATGCCAAATACTTCAAATCTTTCATATTTACTGCAAATAGTTTTTAATAGTGTATATTCACTAGATAGCTTATTTTAAAGTAGTTTTTTTTTTAGTAGGTGAAGAGTTGAAAAGAATATGAATATGTCAATAGAAATTATAATTTTATCCAATAAAGAGGAATAAGTAAAGGATTTTGTTCAAATACACTTAAAATGAAATAAAAGAAGAAACTTCAAGGTAAAATTAACATTTAATAACAATTATTATTCAAAATAGGGATAATATGTTATTTAAAATAAAAAGTACACCTTACATAAAAATCAAACACAGTCATCACACACGCAATCATTAAAGGCAGCTCAAATAAATAGATCACCTGAATTATCACAATTCAAGAGAATAGAATATACTAACAATAAGAATTTCCAGTTCAAACAGAATATACGAGGTATGACCCAATTCAATTTTGAAAGTAAATTATTATTATTATTATTATTATAGTACACGTAAATTAATTTTCTCATAAACCTCAAAGTTATGACATTTGTCCCTTAATACTTGTGTATGTATGTGAAAAATTACAATGTATTTTAGAGAGGGCGTAATATGAGGCGTTCAGAAGCCAAGCAGACCAACTCCATCAAACAAAAATTTTCAGTATGAACAGTTAAAGTTTTCTATTTATAAAAATGTCTGTAAGTGTTTCAGTATATTTCAAATAAACTCATTCATTTTTTTACAATTAAGGGTATGTTTTCACCACTTTATAAATGTGTTTAAAAAACTTACTGTCTCTCTATCCCATAAAAGTCACTTGATATGGACTTAGTCACATTGCCAACTGAAAGGTATATTGATGAATTCTGAATTGTATTGACATAATATTCTGAATGGTTTATAAACAAGTTATTTTATTAAACAAATACGCCCAGAACAAAACATTTTTACTAGAGAAAGTTACCGGTATTATTGTAAGTAATTAAACAATAATTGAAATAAAAATTGCCTGAAATACAAATAAAAATGTGTTCACTGTCTCTATTCTCCATGATACAGTCGACATCACTGGCAGGTTCTTCCAGATGTCATTCTTCATTTCCAAATGTCATTTCTGGTAAAAATGTTGTTTCATATTTGGTAGCAAATAGTTCAGCCTTCTCAATCCGGATACATCTCTTTGTCAGGCAGTTAACTGGTTCAACTTCAACACATTTTTTCTAAGTTTTCTGTGGAATGGAAGTCTTCCTGGTTCATTTCTGTAAGGAAATACTTGTTTTGTTTTCCTGCAGCCAAGAATGATATCATACCAATCCCTCAGAGAAAAGATGTGGCTAGTAGTTTTTGACCTTTTCTCAATAGAGGAAAAATCTTATTCATCTGGAAGGTAACGGAATCCTCGTACAAGGAAATTTAAATCAATAGTTTCAGTGTTACCACTCTGATTTTGCAGATATTTCATAAGAGAGAGAACAATTTTGATGTTTTGGTTTTGACTGGAGCATGAGCCTGAGTACATAACTTTATGTTTGGCATTATTGCTATTTCTTGATTGAAATAAGAAAGAAAATACAAGAAATACCACTTACACAAACACTGTGAAGTTGGAAAACACAAATCAGTTCAGTTCAAAACAGTTCGGTTAAACATCGGCTGCCATGGAACCAAAAAGTTAATCACACTGGTCACTGTAACAACTGATAAAATGTTCATTTGCCAAAGCAGTTAGCACATTCTAGAGTCAAGCCAGTTAAATGTGGAGTTCGTCTTCTTGACTACTGCCAAATATTTACTTGTGGAACACAACAGTGTTATTATTAACAATATTTTAAAAATTGGAGTTACTCAGATTGGCTTCTGAATGCCTCATATAAAGAACTATAAAATTGAAGAAGTGAATTCTCTGACTAAATGATGTGAACCAATGTTATAATTGAATTATAAAATATAGCACAATAACATTTTCATCTAATGTCATAGTACAAACTTTCTTATAGTATCTAAAAACAAATTTAATTACGTTCAAATATGTTCTTTAATGAAGTATTAACTTCAAATTGTTGAGAACTTTAATCACATTTATCAGAAATATCCAAAAATCATATTATTTCATACTATTGTATAGATATTAATAGTTAGAGCTCAGATGTTCAGGCATTTATTTTACCTAAAATACGCAGGTAAAAAGGCATGTATTTTTATTATTAATTTAAATGTTTTGCATTTTTATTTACCTCCAAAATTTACATTAGCACTTATGAGGAAGGAAACTATTTTTATTTGTAATTTTGATTGCCTATGACCATTTGGTATGACTACAAATTTATTTTGTCTGCAATGCTATCTCTACAAAATCCTATTGTCGACTCCCTTTCGAATCTTGAAATGGTATCAGTGAAAATGGAATTATAGATTTAGTCTATCACACACATGTAATCATCAAATGGGGAGAGAGAACAAAAGAGAACTGAGTAGGGTATATCATGCACAGACAACTCTGTGTCAAAAGGGATCCATGGCGATACTCAGATATTGAAAAAGATTCCACATGAGCGAACAAGCCTGTCTTCTAAATGAAAACGTCTTCCTTTCCCTTTAAGATTTTTAACACAACCTAACACAGGAGTCTACATGCCTACAGTAAGACAACACACATCTGTGGCTTCTTGCGTCTGGATTTGCAGGTTTGTTTCCAGCTACATACAGATTGGTGCCAGGAAGGGGGCAAAGGGAAAACAGGGAAAATGATGTCAAAAAAACAGAAAATGGTACCAATAAGGTAGGAAAAGGCACCAATAATGCAAAATGCCAAAAAAAGGCATCAGAAGCTAAAAAAGGCAAAATGAAAATCTACTAAAAAGAAGTCTAGAAGTACAATTAAGTGATTTTTGTTGTTAAGTCATAAAATCATAACAATAATAAAAAGGCATTTTGCTAAACTTCTGGACTCTATTACTAGTAAAATAATTACTCTCAATTACATAACTATTCAAAAGATTTGGCCATACCTCATATACATATTTATAAACATTTATATGTAAGAGTATTATAATTTTATAAGAAAGCATTGACTTCAGCACCAATTGTCATGAGAGTGCTATAAAACAATACCAAGTTGGTTATTATTTTAATTGCACAATACTAGACCACTGCAGAGCACAGACTCGCTATAAAAACAATAAATTCCATACAAACACAATAATAAAAATAAAATAAAGTATTACTTGAAAATTATAACATCACCAAATTAAAAAATATTTATGTTTGTAATATTACAATTAGTTGAGAGAATAATTTATAATCTTTATAAAACAAACATTAAAACCTGAAGTCATTAAAACAATGTGACTTTTAAATTGAAAAAAGTGAATAAATTTGAAAAATTAAAAAAAAAAAAAAAAAATTGTGTGTAAAATTAAATTAAAATTTTGTGTGTAAAATTAGAATTTTTTGCTCCCCCCAAAAAAAGATAATTTTCAATAACTCCTCCTTTTCAATACAGCTTTTTATGCAAAATAGTATTATTCAGAGCTATTATAATATTATTAAAAATTCAATAGATGTTACTTATGCCTCGCCTTTGCATTCTGGCTTTTCTTTTATAAAATGATTGCAAATAACACCAATCGCAATAACAAAAAGGCAAACCAGGAACCTAGAAAAATATTAAAATGATACATTTTGCACACAAAATATTTGTGTTCCCAGAAAAAATTATTGAAAAAATGGTTTTCATGTATAGAGAATAATACTGAAGGAAAATCACTATCAAAATTTAAGATTCCCAAAACTAAGGATTTTTGTGAAAATTTTGAATATTTAGTGAATATTTAAGAAGACTAAATTTCAAATTATAAATCAAAGAGAATCAAATAAGATCTAATCAAACATTTGTTACACGATAAATCAAGTGAGATACACTTAAAGGCATTTTCAAGTAACGAATAAAAACAAAATGAAACTGAAGGCACATTACTTAACACATTACATCATATCTTTACCTTAGTAAATTATTTACTGAAATTATCTTTTAAAATATAGGTACCAGTTTTATTTCCATAGCTGATGTGACTGTCTAGATAATGTGGAGTACACAACCTAAACTGGAGAATCTATTTGGGAGAACTTATATCTGTCCTGTACGGTAAAGCCTAACTCTGAAAATTTGGAACAAATAAAACTCATAAATCTCATATTCTTGAAAATGCTTATTTTTACATCTTTTATGATGAATAATTTACTCCAATTTTAAAAGAATTTCATGTATTCAATTTCTATCGCTTCTAAATTTGATGGCACATCTTAATTTGAACATACATTGATTCAAGTAAATAAGTGACAAATCATTTTCTAAGACAAATAATTGCTTTTAAACTCTGGTTATTGTAAAATTAATAATTAATCAGAATGTATGATATGATTGTGCATTTTGTATTCCTAAAAATAGGCATTCTAATTCTAAATGCTTATCAGAAAGAACCATTAAATTCTGAAAGATAGATCAACAATGAGATTGTATTATAAAATAAATTATTATCTTATTAAATTCTAGTAGGTTACATTATGATCTGACCTGTTTATATTAACAATGAATCAATTCAAAATCTTCATTAATTTTTTCTATAGTGTCTGCTTCCATTTACTCCAAGTTTTCAACAATAAATTTCAGGGACTCACAATTGGCAAGATATTTCGACAGGATATGATTTTTCATTCTTCTTATAAGTGAGATAAGGCTACATTCAAAAAAATTCATGTTACTCAAGGCAATGTTCCATAATGTAAAACATTTTTGTTTGAGGAAATAAATTGTATACCACCTACTTCACCAACTCCAAAGCTGTTTACTCAATAGAAAGGTTTGTTGCACTTCACATACACTGAAGAATATTACAATGAATAGGTATTAATAAATAATAATTATTTAAATCCCAATATCCCTACAAATGTAATATTTGTCTTTAACAATGACACCTACAAGACAGAAAACGCTCTCAAAAGCATCAACATGATAAACATTATAATAAATGATTCCTAATTTTTTCCCCTCCACTAACCCTTGAGAGATTTTAAGTAAATTTTATGTTTCTTGTAACCAGTTAAAAACTAAGTCAGAATAAAGTCATTTCAATTAATAAGTAATAAAAAAATACTTTCATAAACAATTTTATTTCACTTGGACTTCATGCCCCATCTTTTAACTTATTCTTTTATATTTATTTTTAATTTAGATTAATGTAGCTTTGAATACTTCATTAACTTTTAAGATAATACACAATTATGCAGTTTTAAGTTCGCCTAAGCATACCCAACACACAATGTTGCAACATGCATTTACATAAGAAGTTTCTGGGCTGATTCAAGATTCCTTGTTAAAAAGTCAAATAATTATAACATGACTAAGACTACAATCAAAAATGCCCAACAATACAACTCTTGTTCAAGGCGGGCGGTAGATATGTATTCAGAGCGCAGGCATTAGAAACATCAACATTTGTCATTTCAATAACAGTATATGATTCTCTTGATTCTGGGAGTGACACCCACACTTACCTCACAAAAGAGGTATAACAGGATTTCGTTAAAAATACCCATATTAATAACGTAGTACCTTTCAGTGGCAAAAAATTACATGATTTACAGAGACCCACCCAGAATTTTCTTGGAAGAGTGGGAAGGGGTACAGGTTTACTGCCCAGCTGACTTAATATTTTCTTATAAGGACATTTTCATTTACGCTGAGAATAAAATGTTGTTTTTTTTTGTTGCCTTTTAGTTACTATTTATAACGTTATCACTTGATATATTGATTGACTTTCGTTAGAACAGAAAATTAGTAAACATATTTTCGCATATGTGTCATATACCCCTCTCCCCTCAGATATGCCTTTGTCTGATCTTACTGATCTTACAAGTGTTGCTCACCCAAATGAAAAAGCAGTTCTTAAAAGTGTTATTTTTTAAAAATATTTTTCATTATTTGTTACTATTGTTTATGTTGATGTAATATATTTACAAGTAAAAAATGACCCAGGTATCTTCATATCAATTAAGTGAATGAACACATTCTCCAGTTAATTGAATAAATATTGACGATATTGATGTTCACTTCTTTTCTGAGAGAAAACAAAATCACATTATGATCCAAGACATGTCATTTCACATTCCCAAGGTTTGGAATGTTCCACTTTGGGAACCACTGTCAAATTGAAATTGTTTTTCATTAAATATCTATTGTCATAATAAATACATTACTAAGGACAAACACTAGAACAGCCAAATACTCCATTATATTTTACACACAATGTAAACACTTGATATGCAATGCACTTCATAACTGCAAATGCTGTGTCACTAAAAAATATCAAATTATTCTCTTTATTCAATATTACTGGCTTCACAAATGGCTTGCATATATTATGTAATCTACCCAATAGTATCCTGTATTTATCACACGTTCACAAGGCAGTTTATCATGGCAGAGACAATGAACATTCAACAATATTGCATTGAATTGTCACCACAAAATCTACTATAAGGCCTCCTCTATCAGTCCATTTCAATATTTCCATTGCTTCACCTTCACTACGTTTTTTTTAGTATTAAACATTCTTTTTCTCTCCTCAAACCAACTGACTTTTCTAGTTTATTAGAATACAGAGTAACACAAACTTTGATGTAATGGAATGTCATAAAGAAATAACAAACTAAAATAAAATTATTTCTTTGTTTTCAGTCAACACTAGCTTTTAAAATTCACAACATAAACAGGATATTTTTTAACCTATAAGTAATTTACTTCAATTTCATTTCAAGAAGGAAAAACCTTTAAAGGGTAAGAAATTTAAATGCACATCACTATTCCATAATAAGTAAATACGTTTAAAAAAATTAATAATATTTTTTACGATTAATCCCCAGTTTCTCAGTAAAACTTTTGTGTGGCATCTCTTCGGAACATAAATTGAGTTTTCATGCACCGTAAAGTGTAATTTAGTTACAATAACTCAACTCACATTTAAAATGAAATAATGGCAAGGAATGATATGAAAGTAAGAATTATGAACACATATTTTAAAATACAATTATAATAAAATAGAAAAAATCAGCAGAATGAAGCAGAACATTTGCTCCTTAATTAATCTTTGTTCCACAAAAATTGCATATGAACAAGTTGCTCAGCATAAACTATCACATAAAATGAAGTAATGTTTATTCATTAATTTGAAAGCAAATTGAATACAGTCTTGATTTAGAGCCGCCCAAAAGATACTATTCTCAAATGCTTAAATGTAGTTTTTCATACACCAAACACTCTTTTTACACTAATTTGGTTTTTTTTTCTTAAATAGATGTAGACATCCTAAATGAAACACGCAAGCAAATTTTTGGAATTCCTGCATGCTAGATGTCAATTTAGCCAAGATCGTTAAAGCCATTCAGTGCCAGAGTGTATTCATGACTTGTCAGACATAGCTGCTACGCTTGAGGTTGTCTCCAACAATTTCTGCATGGACAGACATGATGACAATGGGTGAGTGCAGATAAAATTATGTCAGGTAAAAAAAGGGGTAAAAGACCATATTTTGAGAAGTGTCTTTGGGGTTTTCTTTTGTTTTTTTGGTTTGTTTGTTCTTTTTTAAAATTATGTACATAGTTCTTTGACTCTATTTTAGCAGCAAGTCTCAAATCAGGTTTGCTGAACTAAGGGGTTCACTTGGTCAATTTTCTGAATATTAATAAATATTTCACATTAATAAAAAACGCAAATACAATAGTAATCTTCAAACTGTTCATGATGCAGGGAAAATGTTCATCTACTGTGAGTAAATGTTACAAATTCCCCCAAAGGAACAAGGGTTCAAAATGTACATTAAAAGGGAAAAATAAACACCAAAAAATAAATTATAAAACAAAAATTCAACATTTTATAGACTAATATGTTATTTACGTTTCAAATTACTTTAGCATTCAGCATGTTACTGCATTAAGCCATTTCCTGAAAGACCGATGAATTAAAAAGTTCCAAAACCAATCAAGAACAGGTGATTTCCAAGTTTGAAACTTCTCCTCATGAAGTTTGTTGAAGGATGGAGGAATCTGGGTAATTATTAGGGTGCGGATTTCTATGATTTTGTATATTTCTGTCTGTTGGTTCAGAGCAGAGCTAAGTGAAATTTCTCGATGCTTGGTTCAAATATGATGTTCTACTACATAAATTAATATGTTAGTGCATATTTGTGCATATTTGGCCGATTGTTCCTGTTGGTGCATATTCGTATAATTATAAGTGCATATTTCGGTAAAAGAGAGACTAATCCATAGAACTTTTCATGTTTTTAAAGAATCTTATGTAATTGTGAGCATTCCCTGATTTCAAAGAGCCAGTCACAGTTTCGTTTTTGTGTTTTCTGTAGTTGAGAGAGAGAACTCGAGGACATATTTTTTAAAACAATCAAAAGGAATTCAACAAGACATACAATGTACTTCATTAAGGTGAATATTTACTTTGATTATTTCTCTCGTGAAGTAGCGTAGATTATATTATGTTTGCATAAAAAATATATCTTTTCATTCCAAGCAAATTTTCATTTCATCCCCAGAATTTTATCAAGACAGGTTTGCAGAAGAAATAAAACATTGTTCATTTTAAGTGCATATTAAAGAGCATATTTCAGAATTTTTAGGTCATAAATGCATATTTCAAGATTTTTTAGGGCATAAAAATCTGCTCCCTAGTAATTATACTTTCTATAATAACAGTACTCTGCCTTAATATTACATATACATTTCACCTAACATTATTCACATAAGATTCTCAGATGGTCATAATGATAGGATATGCATATATAAGATATTAGAAAAAACTTTTTTTTCCAGTTCACTATTACATTACTAAAATTATTACAAACTGCATACATTTCTTTCTCCTTAGTGTCATAATTATAAAAGGTTGTTGCAAAGAAGTTTGTTAAGCATTCACAAAATGAAATATTGTCAATTAGGTTTTTGGTTGGTTCTTTTCCAAAATTATAACTTAATTTGCAAGGAAAATGTTCACTTTTTTTTATTTACTTTTTTGTTTATTTCTCTTCTTAGTGAACATTAAAAAAAAAATTTCCCAGAACCTTCCATTTTTTTATTTTAAATGTACTGTTACGAATACCAATGACACTTAGCAGCGTTTTCTTACACGATACATAAGAGATCTTTCAATTGGGTACTTTTATCTACTAATCAACAATATAGCATGAGTTAAGCACCAATGGAATATGAAAAATCCAAATATTTCCACTTCAACTTCATCTCTTATACTTGTACACAAATCTAACTTTTGACTGAATTTAAAGAAGATAAGTGAAAAATCAAGTAAGAACAACTGAAATTAACCAAGTCATGCAAATAATTTTCCATTCTGGGCAGGAATTAAGATGATTTATCTGGCAACTTTTATTAAAAATTCATTTACAAAAATATTCATGCATTTATAATCCATTCTGTGAGAACCTGCTCAATGGATTGATGTAAGTCCCAATATATAGCATTCTAATAATAGAAACACAGCCCATCCATTGCATTCCACAGGCAATCTTAAAAACCCAATATGTAGGTTATATGTAACATAAATATTTGAACTGATCCAAAGTGCATGTTCAATGAATTAATGATTCCATTTGTTTGCAAAGAAACGTATACTCAATGAGCCCTCTCCTCTCAATCATTCATCTATGATAATTCCAATCAATCAAAAACACAGAATAAATGTAATCACACAAACGTAAAAATATCAATCATATCTTCAAAATTGATCACTATAAATAATGTGAAAACAATTCATTCATGCAGGGAAAACACATCCATTACTTACATACCTTGTACATTTTTTAATTCGAGTATTAATATCTCTTAAGTTTATCCAGATGTGAAAGTCAAGTAAAAGTACACAAAATGTTATTTTTTATGAAAGATGTAACTCATGTGCATATCACAATAAATATATTGAAATTAATTTTTTATACTGACAAAATGAAAACTCAATGCTATCCACATTCTGACCATAATGATTGATAACATTCTTATCAAAGTTGCAAGTAAATCACAATATTACATCTTACAATAAGATGTGAGAGAAAGTCAAAGTTTTAGAAAAGCTTATCACAACCACATTCTTATGCAAACCATTCATGATGCCAAATGGCAAGTACTTTGGAAAAATTACAAAATAATGCAAGGTGTAACAACAGGAGATTCGTGGAGGCACAGTTCTTGTATAAAAATAATTGAAAACTTAAATACAAAATAAAGTTATTTGAAGGAAAGGGATGTATTAGTCCTTTCTTTCCTTCTTACCCTGGCTCAGACTCTTATAAAGTCATGCAAGGCTACGCAATTGAGCCAGTGGGAAGTACCATTGCCTTTGTAATCTCACTAAGGAGAGACATTTCAGCTTCTTCATCTGCCTCAATGTCTCCATTTAGGTGCGTTTCAGCTACCTCTACTTCTTCTTTTGGTTCATCATCGTTTGCTTTTGACAAGGTCAAAGGCACAGTCTCCATGGGATCATCTGCAACAGATGTCAGGCACAAAAAACACATAAACTTGGAAAGTGGGGCAAAAACACAAATGAATATCTATTTTTAATTGAATCATCATAGAAGTAGAATGTATTAAGAATATCTCTATTTAATTATCTCTATCTCTGGTAAAACATACATTCTTTTTGAAGTTCTTCGGAGAAAAAAAATTATCAAATTGACAAAAAGCAATGATACAAATTTCAAATAGAACAGCATTCACATCATGAATATAAAATTACTGTTAACTAATCCAAGCAATGCAGTTGCAGTCATGCTTAAGACCATCACAAACAGCATGCAGAACCATTACCAAATTTTAATTCAATTGAAAATTGAAGAAATTATTAAAAGCAGAAAGGAAAATTAGGAAACAAAAGCAAAAGCAACATTTAAAAACAATAAAGCTTTTATTGGCCAATACACAAACATGTCAATGAGAAAATCAAAACAAAAGTATAACAATACCTAGTTTTAAACTCACAAAATACACAGAAATATCTGAAAATCATGTAATGTTTGTGCAGTAAGTAAAAGGTTAAATTCATGACAGGTTAATATTGGCAAGGTAAATTTTTCACATGAATGTATTCATGGTATCAATTGTACATGATCCATAAATGCCATTATCACAAATTTAATGGTAAAGCTACCAAAACATTATTTTTATCAATTTTCAGGAATAATTATATTTAAGCATACAATTCAATTTTAGTGAATTTTATTTCTTACACTTTATTGAGGTAAGTGATATGTTTTATTCTCTTCAACATACAAGTTGGCTACACAAGCACTGACTAGTTTCATACACAAAGTTCAATCACTTTGCACATCATATACATATTTGTAACAATGACACCCACAAATCTGCATATATTGTTTACAAATATCATAAATACCATTGATATGAATCAATAACTGCTCTATGATTCAAAAAAATTATTACATCATGTTACCAAAAAGTAACAATACAATTTAAATTTTAAGGAACATAAAGAGCAGTTTCAGTTCTACAAATATGACATGAATTCATTTTTTTGACATTTGCAGTTAATAACATGAGAAAATAAACAAAATCAGTGACAAGACTTAAGCTTATCATTATTATAAATGCTATGAGCAGTCTTCCACAAAAAAGATAGTATATAACAAAAAGAAAATCAATAGTAAAGATTCAACAAGCAAAACCCTGTTTTACACAAATGAAAACAATCACCACTCACATCACTGTAATCTTAGGATATCTCAGGATGTTTTACACAGAGAGAACATAGCAACATATATACACAAGCAAGAAGTGCAATAGGTACAATATAATTTTTGCCAAAAATTTACACAAGTAATAGTTTATGTTATGCAGGGTTTTCATGCAATAGTATGTAATTACAAGAAATTGTAATTATACAATACAATTGATTTTCTCTAAAGAAAAGACACTCTTAGAAAAGAAGAAAAGAACATTTTCATTTTGCATTTCTTCAATACAAACAGTACTAACAGATCAGCTTGTACACACATTCAAATCAATTCTGAGATTCACACTTATAAGTAGGCTTTATCTACATATGTATTAATGACTATCCTTTCCAACATACATAAACATTTTATTTCCAAGACTATACATGACTCTTTAAAAATAATACTTTACAGCTTTCATGCAGCACACACACTTAGATTATAAAGTAAACAATTGGAAAAAGGACTGAATGACCAGATGAAATAAACAATCAGTGAGAATAATAATTTAGCAAAGCAAATATTAATCCTAAAGTAATGGTTTTAAATTGAATTTTCTGTCAGTGTTTCATTTAATGGTAGAAGTAGAA
This sequence comes from Acheta domesticus, assembly GCA_031308135.1. NCBI lineage: Eukaryota > Metazoa > Arthropoda > Insecta > Orthoptera > Gryllidae > Acheta > Acheta domesticus. The sequence continues at coordinate 143,969,586 of JAHLJT010002406.1, read as the reverse complement.
GAAGAAAAAGAAGAAGAAGAAGAAGAAGAAGAAGAAGAAGAAAGAAAGGGGGGGGGGAATGAAAAAAACAACAACAAAAAAACAAAAACACTAATCTAAAATTGTTTCACATAACTGAATAGCTGTAGCACCTTTGTCGGCTATCCAGAAAGTAATTAAGAGACCGTGAGCGGTGGGATTGATACAATAGGTGACGAGTTTCAGGGCAGTAAGTAGTGTGGTTTGGTGCTACAATTTGCACCCACATACCTGTAGTAACAGCATCCTTATAGCTTGGAGGAGGAGGCTGCTGTGTAGAATCTGAATGACAATCACCATTCGCTATACTTTGCTTACTGTCTGTCGTGACACCATGTTCCACATCATAAGCAGTTCTCTCTTTCTTCATACACCACACCAGGAAAAGAACAAGAGATCCAACAATGGGAGGTACTCCAGCAAGGACAAATGGTAGTGTGTATGATTTTGTGTGATCATAAATAAGACCTGAAATCAGAAACATAAATTAAACCATACTTAGATACTAGCGTTACTGATAAAATTCCTAATATCTTGAGAATAATTTCCATAGATAAATGGAATTCACCAAAAATATTTTCGTGAAACAACCACAATAATAAACACAGTTTGGCATCACATTTTGAAACTAATTTCAATAACATGAAGTGAGTAACTATCTCTCTTAGTATTTAAATAGAAATCCTTTTCAAAATGAAAAACACAAACTGCATTAACTCTACACTTTACCAACATGCCAACTTACTGTAATGAGTCAGACTGTCACGGAAGATATATTTATACAAAAGGTATTCTTGAGTGGGCACGGCTGCCTGGGGCTGATATATGTAGCACCAAGGTAACAGATATATTGCTTAAGAAGAGGAAAATCAACAACCAGAAGGAGAATGAACGTCTTGTTGAGGGTGATATATGGTCTGGAGGACGATTGAAAAGTTTTATGAAATGAGAGACGTTCAGTTATAAGTAGGGGCTGAGTTATTTGATTGCCCAGTGTATGTCTTGAAGAAGCTGGAAGATTTGGGAAATACGAAAGATTTTTGACGACTTGTGCACATGAGCAGGAAGATGTATATTGAAAATACGAACAGACTGTAAAGTTTTTCCTTCAACTGTTTGTGTAAAGTTCATTTTATTTTTGTTGTTGTTATTACTGTTTAATTTCCAGTTATTGTAATAAATATTATCATTTTATTTTGAAATTTTGGAATTGCTTTTGGTCAATATAATTAAACGGTAAGTTGCCATTTTTCAGATCAGCGGTGTATGCCTTCAAATCGTCGTCCCTTTTAAATAAAATGTGATGATTCTATTTTTTTTAATGAAATTAATTTAATAAAGGGCAAAGAGAAATTGGAATCTTCACAATACCAACATACCAACTTTACCAACAAAACTACTGAGGAAATAGTCCATGTGTAACTCTTCACAATTATTCAATGAAAAAATAGTGAAAACCCAAGGCACAAAACAAATAAATAAAATGAAATACTCTGACATTATTCAAACATTTACATGCTATCAACTCGATGAAAATTAACTGTTTCATATTCTTCCTTACAATGAGTTTTCGATAAGAAATTACCAGGTATTTATTTATCACAATTATCAATAAAAACTTTTTCACTAAACATTAAGAAGTTATTTAAAACTCACAAAAGCTTTGGAATGTCAAGTGATTTATGTACTATTCAATACAAATATTCATTAACATTATACAACCTAAATAATTTTAAATACAGTAAACCCTCATTAACATGAATTCCAAGGGACCAAAATAATCGGAGTGTGTGTTACAAAAATTTGTGTTATCTGAGTATTATAAATGTCCTTATTACTGTAATCCTTGCCAGGACTGAAGTTTTGTTTGTGTTATGGCGAAATTCGTGTTAAGCAGGTTCATGCGAACAAGGGTTTACTGTAATTGAAATCATTAATAACTCAAACACAAATAGCCAAAGAAAAAAAATAATGGGTCAAGTTACCTGCAATGGGTGGACCCACAGTCAGTGGTATGGAGCACAATCCCAGCAGAAAGCCTATGGCCTGAGATGCTCCACTTTGTCCACAAAATTCAAATGCAATGGGCCCTAAAAGACTGATAAAGCACCCATCAAATAGACCCATAGCTAAAGCAATAGCTACCAATAGAATGTACTGGTTTACCAATGGTAGCAACATAGTCAGCACGCCAATGGAGATAAATGATATCTGAAACACAGTTTTTTGCCATACAATTGAAAAATTTAAAAGGTACACAGTAAAATCTTATGACTACATTAAAGCATTATTCAAGTATAAATAAAATACACACAGGACAATTATTAAAATAAACTTAACAACTTATGAGAACTTACCTGCTGAAGCAAGATTCTGTTTACTTTGGGAATGTCTGCAATCTTCCCAAAAATTAATCTACCCAATCCAGATGTTAGACCCATACACATAATAAGAATCTTCCCATCAAGCAAAGCCTCTTCACCTTTAAATTTATCCTCAACAAATTTAACCTGGAAAACAGAAATATAGACTTACAAAAACTATTGTTCAACATTTTAATGAAAATAAAAGAATAAAACCATGCAGAAACAATTAATGATGTTTCATTTGGAAACTTTTAACTCGGTGAATATAATTTTGTTTTCTAATAATAATACAAACTGGGCAATTCTATGTGATCTGCAATTGAGGTAAATTTGCTGGTCATAGATATTAAAACTAAGTTCATTTTCTGTTTATTTACATCAATTAAAAGCAAAATAATTGACCAAGAGTGGCAAAAAATTATCTTATTGCATTGGGAAAATAGGACATTTTTACTTTCTTGTTACGCTTACGCATTAGAGAGAAAATTATATATTGCTGGGGAGAAAAGCGGCGAATTTTCGGCAGAAAATCTCTCATTGCTGGGCCTTGGTAACGAAAAAGTGGATAAATCCAGTTGCTAAATTTAGAGAAAAAATATCCTCTAGCACGTGGTGTAGCCAGAATCCAGTTTTGTAGGTTCTTGATACCGAAAAATCGAATGACGGCAAAACGTGTCTGTCCGTCCATCTATCCGTCTGTCTGCGAACAACGCTAGCTTCTACACCATTCAGCCATTTTTCTCCAAAACGGATATTCCCCATACATTCTGGCTGAAGTCACGGCCCCGATGAATTTGAAATCGATATTTTCATTTTGGAGGTACTATGCACGAAGACTCTAGGACATTTTCAATTTTCTTTAAAAAATGGCTCAAACCTTTTTGATTAAATTTTGTTGTTGGATAGTATGAAAGACGTTTAAAAGAATGGCGCAGGTCTCAGGTTTGTTAAAAACGCTCATTTCTTGAAAATTATAAAATTTTTAAATTTTTTTAGGCGTTTTTCTAAAACTATGATTAAGAAGATACACATTTTTCTCTTAATGAAATCTGTTCCGTAAAGATAGATTTTGAAATAAGGTCATGTACAATTTTTCGAAAATTTGAGTACTTTCCCCGTAATTTTGTGTGCAATATAGGCAATTTTTAGTTTTGTTTAAACAATATTTTTCTCAAAAGAAGGACCATCAATTTTGATTAGATTTTGATATCGGCGTTTAGAATGCTTAAGAGCGTAGAGCAGGTCTCACAATCGTTGAAAATTGTAAAAATTCAAAATTTTTTCGGCGTCTTCTTTCAACTATGTTTATGAAGATAACTTTTTTTCTTAATGAAATGTGTTCATCAAAAACAGATCTTCAAATAAACCCTGGTCAGTGTTCGAAAATAAAAGTTTATTATTATTATTATTATTATTATTATTATTATTATTATTATTATTATTATTATTGCTCCTTATCACGACTACAGATGTTATGAGTCGGCTGAGTATAAAATCTACTCCAGGTTGCAACCAGCTACGTAAGGAGTAGATCTAGGGACTGTCGGTGCCTCTACAATACTTTGCGCAAAATGTGAGCTGTGCCAAATAAAGCAATTTCTTGCACTTCCCAGTCCTTTGAATGACCTGGAAGTTTAGCCAAGTTCTTACACAAATTTTGCGGAACAAATCCCAGAGCTCCGATAACTATCGGTACGACCTGTGCTTTTACACCCCACATTCGGCTGATCTCAATTTCCAAACTCTTGTATTTAAGACGCTGCTCTGCCTCCTTGGTAACGACGTTTTGATCGCAAGGTACAGCAACATCGATAAGTGAACACGATTTTTTCGCCAAATCCCGGATAACTATATCCGGTTTGTTTGCCGCAATCGTGCGATCAGTTTGAATATATTGGTCGTACAATATCGTACACAATCCAACAGACGTCACCGGTTTTGGTGAGTGTTCGTACCAATTGGGGCATGTGTTTGGAACTTCGAGGGCGGTACAGATCTGCCAGTGGAGGTAGCTACACACCCTGTCGTGTCTTTTCAGGTATTCGGTCTTTGCTAGGATTGGACAAGCTGAGACAATATGATCAATGGTTTCTACTTGCTCCTGGAAAATGCGGCATTTATCATCTTGGGAAATTTTGAGAACCGCTTTATCATAATGTCGTGTTCTCCAGGCCTGATCTTGGGCAGCTATTACAAGTGCTTCCGATTCTGGCTTCATTCTTCCCCTTTTAAGCCACATAAATGATTGATCTTTATTGATCTGCACCTTGTCCATTCTTTTTAGATATTGTCCATGGAGGGGTTTGTCCCTCCACGACTTCTTTAACATTTTTTGTGTCTCTCATTTCATGTTTAGTAGTACCAGAAGTTCAGTGTCTATGTTATTTGACGTGTCTTGCATAGTTTTCTTTGCAATGCTTTTTGCTACACTAACAATGCCTCTGTTTCCCATTCTTCGGTCAGATTTCATGACCTGCCTCATTAGAGGGTCATCTTGATGACTGACTACATACTTTCCCATTCCAACTATTGCATTATGCCAGGAGGCTTCAATTTGTCTGAGGCCTCTTCCTCCTTCCTTACGTGACACATAAAGTCTATGTACATCAGCTCGAGGGTGGACGACATGATGCATTGTTAGCAGTTTTCTGGTTTTTCGATCCATGATGCGGATTTCTTGCTCAGTCCAGTCCACTAGTCCGGAACTGCACTCGACTACAGGCACCGCCAGACTACCAATTGCAGATATTTTATTCCTGGAGTTCAGAGCAGACTGCAGGACAAGTCTAACTCTTCTGTAATACTCCTTGCGAATTCTCTCTTTCATTGTGTCGTTCGAGATTGTCTCACATTCTTCAATGCCCAGATATTTGTACGTTTTACCTGGCTCAAGATCTTGAATCACAGTGTGCATATCAACTTCAGTGCTCTGTGACGTTGTCAGTTTGCCTCTTTTTAAATTGATTTTTGCACATTTGTCAAGACCAAACTTCATGCAGATGTCATTGCTAAAGTCATTCACAACAGACAGCATTTGGGAGAGAATCGCTTCATTCTTAGCAAACACCTTAAGATCATCCATGTAAAACAAATGTGATACAGGCCTTTCATCACCATGGAGCTTGTAACCAAAGTCAGCTTGCAACAACTGTCTAGATAGTGGGATCAAACTAATGCAAAACAGCAGAGGGGATAGTGAATCTCCTTGAAAAATACCCCTGTTGATCTGAATACTTCTGGTTTCTACTGCTTCCTTTCTGCTCTGTATTAGTAACCTGGTACTCCACGACTTCATGCTAGCCTTGCAAAATTCAATAAGTCTAGGATGAAATCGATAGATCTCCAGGGTCTTCAAAATCCAATCGTGTGGTACACTATCAAAGGCTTTTTGGTAGGCAATCCAAGCCATGCTCAAATTACGCTTTCGTTTCTTTACATCATTCAATATGACTTTATTCAGTAGCAAGATTTCCTTACAGCCATAAGAACCTTTACGTAATCCTTTTTGTTCAACTGGCATTACATGATTCTTCTCTAGATGTCTGTACATTTTGTCAGCTATGGCTGAAGTTATAACTTTGTACAGTACTGGCAGACAAGTGATTGGCCTGTAGTTCTTCTCCCGCTTTGGGTAGCAGATACGTGATGCCGCGTGTGAGCCATTCCGGGAGTTCCTTTGGATTTTCTAAAATTTTATTAATAGCTTTTGCTACATGCGGATGTAATGCTGTTAGTTTCTTAATCCAGTAAATCTGGATCTTATCAATCCCGGGGGATTTCCAGTTTCCCATGTTCTTAATTGCTTGGAAGAGGTCTTCTTCCGAGAATTCGTGAACATCTTCCACTGTTTCCACAAGTTCATTTGCAGCATCAACTTCAGATTGAAGTCAAGATGCATCTTTGTTGTAGAATCTGCTCTCTTCCCAGATTGCTGCCCAAAATGCCTCGACATCATATTTTGAAGGAGTGACAGCATTGCCATTCGGTTTCTGAGTCAGATTGCGATAGAATTTCTTCGCGTCTGTTTCAAACAACCGATTCTGCACACGGAAATCTATTCTACGTTTGTAACGTCTAATTCGTTGAGCCCATGCTTGAATTTTCTCTTTTCGCTTCTCAACTACCACTAGCCTGCTGGTGTCATTTTCAATTTGGTATTTTTGTTCAACATTGACTATTTTTCGTTGAACTTTAGAGGTGTGCGTTGATTTAGAAGATGCCTCAGCTAAGAGTGATATTTCGCGCCGGGTGTCGGCTATCCGTCTCATAATTCTCTTCATCCATGGGGGTACAGAGCTGTGTACTCTGTTTTGCTGTCGGCCGCCGGTGTTCTTGGGTGGCCCCAAAATTATCTGAGATACTAGATATCCAGTTGCATATATGATGTGATTGATTTCAGTAATATCTAGATCTCTGCTTGGGGTCTCTACCACCTCATTTAATACAGAATTAACTGTTTCTATCACTTTTTTAGCTTTGGCATTTTCGTATATTCTCCTCAACGGTTCGCGAGATTCAAACGGAAGTTGACTAACTCTTTCTATCTCGCGCCGAAGGAGATTTCGCATCATGTCATTATCGTGTAATTCATTGCCAGATGAATTTTCACCACTGACGTGTGTTTCACTGGAATGAGATGAACCTTCCACGGGATCATCATTTTCAAGTTCTACATGTTCGTCATGTGGATAGTTCGAGCGAAGTACATACTCCGCATTTCTCTCAATGTCAGCAAGTTGTGCTGCTGTGGATTTTCCACTGTTGAGTATGTATCGTCGTTGACTGGCAAGCTTCTTTGAGTCTACGGTAGGTCTCATATCTGGGTTCCGCTCTCTCCATACCTTGAAATCTTCTATTTCTGAGCCCCCATTTTTCGCTTTTGCATAGTACAAGCACCACATCACCTCCTTTAATTCATCCCGTGTCCATCTCTGAGGATGGCTTCGAGCTACTGCCGGCTCTGGGTCCCTGGGACTAACATCCGTGGGATGGCCAGATATCCACAAGGTGACATTAGCTCGGTTTCTGAGCAGGTATGGGACATTGGTAGAACAAGGCACGTTAAAGTTCATTACATTGCTTGTTCTATACATTTTGCTCATTGGTTTCAAGTGAAGATTCGCAGGTAGCAAATTCGAGTTCACAGATCACACTTAACCTTTGGGTTGTTTCCTGCCATCCGTTACTGCGACCCATAGTGGCCTCGGGGCATCCCCCCGCAAGGCCCAGCAAGGGGTCCCTCCGATCGCCAATCGGCATCACTAAACCCTACGGGATTTTCACTGACTGCTGAAGGCAGTCTCCTTCGCTGGCTAATGCAAGGTTCGGGCCTCCACTCTAATCAGTGGCCTGGTGTGCCAACTCAGTTTCTCTCCTGTACTCTCCATGGGCCGATAACAGGAAGTCCAAAGGTTCATGACCCTTCCCTCTCTACTTCCCACTCTCCTCAAAATGGAGTACCTCTTCGTCTGACCCTCTCACCTTCAACCTATTCAGCAAGGGAGGCCCTACCAGTACCTAGGCTACCACTGACATAGCTCTCAGGCTCATGGGGGTACTCAAGCTCCATCACCAACTGCAAGGTCGTGTACTCCCCAGGTGGAGTTGTTGTTGTTATTATTATCATATTATCACTTGATACAATCGCACTTTGACACATATAACCACAAAATCGAAATGGCCGATTACCGTCGCGTGGGTTAACCAATCCATTAGGGAACGATTTTGCCCCAAGAGACACTCGAGTCAAACTAAGCTTAGTTATGAACATGCTCAAAAGTTTTCAGGCAGAAATCGTGCAGTCTGGTCTGCACGTTTCCTGTACATCCAATCTGCACGAAAACTATACTGTGCATATTTACCGGCCTTAAAGATCATGGTAAATACGAAACTTAATTATTGTTGTGGATATGTAGAATTTTCTGTCCTAACTTTCCTACAGCATTTACTGCTGTGCGATGTAATCGCGTGGGTTCAGCTAATCTAAGTAAATAAAACACGGTCGGGTTAATTAAACTATTAATAACTCAAGATGGACAGGACCAATTTTAACTATCTCCGATTTGTTGGATGCATCTCCGCCCCGAATAGCAGAATGACTATTAAAATATCGGAAAAATTCACGAACAAAATTATACAGAAAATTAATCATATATAAAAATCAATGTTTGTTGGTTTGTGCTTAATGCGCTGCCGTGACGTGCATGCGATTGCGATAAAACTTTGTCAACTTATTGCTTGCACTTGTGGGAAGAAGTCAGGCATAGTACAATTATTGTAACTCCACTATATAGGTGGCGCTTCGGTTAAAAGCAATTCCCAGTTCACGTGAGCTTCATTGCTGCTGGGCGTTGGCGTGTGGAGCGAGGTCGAGGAGAACAGGGGGAGAAGGTGCCACAAGATGATGAGATGAAAGGGAAAAAGAGAAAGAGGGACAAAGAGAGAGGGGAAAATGAGAAAGGGAAAGAGAGAGGGGAAATAGAGCGAGGGAAAAATGGAGAGGGAAAATAGAGGAAGAAGTAAAATAGAGAGGGAATATAAAGCGAGAGGGAAAAGAGTAAGGGGAAAATAGAGAAAGAGAAGTTTCCTTTCCGAGGGAGGGAAAAAGAGAGTCAAGAGAGTGGGAGAAAAGAGACACAGAGGGGAAAAAGACACAGAAGGGAAGAAGAGACACAGAAGGGGAAAAGAGACAGGTGAGGGAAAAGAGAAACAGATGGAAAAAAAAGACAATGGGAAAATGAGAGGGGGGAAAGATAGAGGAAGAGAGAGAGGGGGAAAAGTCAGAGGGGGAAAGAGAGATAGGAGCAAAAAGAGGGGCAGGAGAAAAAAGAGAGAGGGAAAAGACAGTCAGAGAGTGGGAGAGAAGAGACACAGAGGGAAGAAGAGACATAGAGGGGAAGAAGACACAGTAGGGAAGAAGAGACATACAGGGGAAGAAGAGACACAGAGGGGGAAGAGAGAGACTGGAGAAATAAGAGAGGGGAAAAGAGAGTGTGGAAAGAAAAAGGGAGGGGGAGACGAATATTTACTCAATTATTTTTCCTGCGGCAGCAACGCGCCGGGTACCAGCTAGTTACTACATAACCTTCCCTATACTACGCATATTACTCCGTATATACGTAAGTATATGGGACAGTAAAAATGTGCTACACCAGCTTATTTGAATAACCAACATAGATATTTCCAATAAAAAAGCATAGACTTCAGAATTAGCACAAAATATACAAGTGTCTCGGAATAGATGTCACAAAACTGCTAAGACATGCACAGATCGAAGATAATAACATTTTGCCAATGAACACGCAGAATTGCGAAATTGCATATAACGATATTTTATATGTAACGTTTGCTTCTGATTGTGAGGCAACTAGTCAAACATTGGTGTTTGGCAGGTCACTCTCAGACGCCAAGTAATTTCATGTACCCGTCGAACATCAATATATGAAGAGTTGCCGAACAATGAAGAAAATCGTTGTGTGAAATTTCGCACCATGTGTTCAATGGCTAAATTAAACTGGCATTACTTGATGATGAAGTTACTTTGGAAGTAAATAGTCTGCTTTGCGCTTTCAATAAACAGAATAGCCGGCCCCATGGCCGAGATCGGTAAGGCAGTAGTGTCGTGGTGATTTCGGTTTTCGAAAATAAAATTAATAAAGCGCAAGACTCAAAGTTTTCGAGCGGTTATTGAAAATGCGACCTACCATATGCACATAGGGCACGAAGTATCCGAAGAGCGCCACCGGCACGGCCAGCGCCCAGATGACGTACTTCCGGTTGTGCCAGATGCTGACGTTGAAGACGCGCCCCAGCATGTGGCGCAGCGTGCGCGGCTGCGCGCTGGGGCGGCCCTCGCCCGCGGGCTGGCCGTTGGCCGCGGGCGCCGACGCCGACGCCGGGTCCCGCTTGGCCGGCTTGAAGAGCAGCGCGCTGAACATGAGCAGCGACATGAGGCCGCCCAGGCACTGCAGGCACCCCTCCAGCTGCACCGTCACCAGAAGGCCCTCCAGCGCGTACGGCATCACCACGGTGAAAACGGAGCTGCCGGCCGTCACGAAGCCGTTCACTAGTCCCAGGTAGCGCGAGAAGTAATGGCCCAGGATGACCAGCGACGGCGTATAGGCCAGCGACGCGCCCGCGCCGAACAGCAACCCGTAGGTCACGCACAGCCCCGTCACCTGCGCACGTCCTCACAGCTCCAATCAATGCCAAAACAGCAACCGCCACATCCATCACACCCCACATTAATATATTAATACAACGTTTATTAGAATTTATTTACACATACAGAGGGAATATAGACAACATAGACGGTTTGCTAAGGTGGCAGATATCAATAAACAATAGCCGCGGAAAATGAACGCATACAATCAGCAGAGCCCCTTGTATCACTAGTAGGGCTCCAACAGCCCATACTTTCTCGCGTTGCTGGAAACATCTACGTAATATTGAAGTATAGCATTTTCTGCGCTACTAACAACTCAACTATTATTCGAGAAAGTCCAATTCAAGCAAAGCGTTTGTGATGCATATTTGCATTCATTTCGCTAGTCAGGTTTCTTACGTTGACAAAACGAAGAAAACAGAAATACATTTAACTGACCAGTATTCGCAGCAAATTATACAGAAGCGCTGTTGCCAGCGCAGCGTGGTCAAAACTATGCTCATTCGCTTGGCGAATAATATCAATTCTTTCCAAAAACGCGTATTTCCATCTGTATTCAGATTTCAACTTGTTTATCGGTAAGTCATTGTATTAAACGCGCACGTTGTCTTGAGCCCCGGAATACCAACTCCCATTCCCTTGCCAACATTAGTTGAAATAAGAATAAATTATAGCAACGAGAGTTGTAGACAAAATCTGAAAACCAGAAATATTCGATCCCGTGTAATAGAAACTATTTTCCATCAAAAACGAACTACAAATTTGAGACAAAATTATTTTTGTCAAAAGAACCAAACTTCCTACTCCTTTCGCAACTAGCGAAGCGAGAGCTCAAGTAAACGTGAGCGAATAATACATCATACACAGCTGATAAATAATTGTAATACTAATAAACTAATTAAATTAATATTCTACGATTTGTAATCTTAATTTATTAGTACCGCCTTTTTATATACTAATGACACCGCCTCAAACGTAGGAATAAAAAGTTGGCCCTTACCGCCTAATTTTTGAATGAAAGAAGATTAAATTAGTACAGGATCTTAAGGAAAAACATTCGCCGACATAGTTTTCTTTAAGTTATTGAAGAAGTCATACATTTCACTATGCATTTATTCAATGCGTAGAAAATTTTAGGGATAAAATGATATTAAATTGTATATAACATACCACATTGTGCATTCTGAGGATTAATTTATAAAAAACTAGTGGTGCTACAGAATGGCACAGACTTTCCCATATTAGTTTTCTATTTTTTTGGTCGCGGCTAGGTATTTGGTCATGCCACATACTCTTGTCAGCTGCCATCTGTCGCCTCGCAAAGTACATTTTTTTGACATTTTCTTAATTTTTCGGTTTCCTAAGAGTAGAACGGAAATATTATTTTAAGAAAATAAAGAACAGTCAAACTTCGTCCTAAATGGCAATTTTCGTTGGAAAATTAGCAATTTTTAAGAAAATGGCGTTTACGCGCTATCTGTAAATTCGAAATTTGAAGTTCTACTTCACACAAATGTTTTGAGTTCTCGAAATACTTCATTAGAAGTAACTTAAAGTACTTTTACTCACAAATACAATAGTGTTTACAAATTGCTGGAAATGTGCATATTTTTTTACAATGTGAAAGAGCTTACAAAAAATGTAATTTGTGTAATTAAAAAAAATATATACATACACTTCGGAATTATCTTACGTCGAATTAAACAGTGCAATTAGCACTATTCGTTCGAAAAGTTTGAAGAAAATATTTGGAGCCATTTATGAGAAAATGGCGTTTGAGCGTTTCTGAAAATACTCATTAATATAATAGTGACAACAAATAGCCGCTAATGTAAATATTGACGACGAGGGAAGTCAAAGTTACATTTTTGCAATTTTTGAAAAAAAACAAAAGAATAAACTAACATGGCGTTTATGTCATCTAATAAAGTGCATTTATCACTATCCCTACCAAATGTTTAAAGAAAAAATTGGAGTCGTTTTTGAGAAAATTTTGTTTTTCTTATTTTTTAAAATTTCATATATTGTACGCAATATTGAGCGAAAGTACCGAAATTTACAAAAAATGTACAGGACTTGAATGAAAAAACTCCCTATGCAGAACAAGTTTTATTTAAAGGAAAAATTGCTATCTTCAATTTTCTAGTTGTAGGAAGACGCCGAAAAATTCAAACGTTTGCAAATTTTCGTAAATACAGAATTAACCGTGAAATTCAGACTTATGTCACCTTAATAAGTGTATTTTACTCTATTCTTACAAGAAATTTAACGAAAAAATTTGGAGCCGATTTCGAGAAAATTTTGAAAATGTCTGGGGGCTTATGTAAAGTACTCCCAAATTTTGAAGAAAGTTTTTCAAAATCTCAAAGCTTCGAATAGAGCCAATAGGACAGGAGTTTCTTCAATTTGGAAAACTTTCTACGCATGGTTTAGGCACTAGTTGTGTCCACAGACGGACGGAATGACGGACGTTTTGCCTTCAATTGGTTTTTCGGTATCAAGGCCCCGCGAAAAAGGGATTCTGGCTACATCAAATGTTAGGGATTTTTTCCCTTATTTTAGCAACTGGATTTATCCACTTTTTTGTTATCAGGGCCCGGCAATGAATTGTTTCTGCCAAAAATCTACCGTTTTTTTCGGACAGCATTACATAACTTCCCCTATAGTATGTATATTACTCTGTACACTCTCTCTCTCTCTCTCACACACACACACACGCACACACACGCACATATATATATATATATATATATATATATATATATATATGTGTGTGTGTGTGTGTGTGTGTGTGTGTGTGTGTGTGTATTTATACATTAAGGGCAAAGACATTTCATTAATTTAATATCACACAAATGCCTACTGCACATTCGACATACATTTACATAAAATTCAGAATCAGAAAACATTAATTTTTGAACCAAATAATCTCCTCCCCCTCGAGCCCTCTCTTGTGGATCTCTGGCCCTGAGAGTAAGGCTAGCGCTTACCGAGTGGACGAAGAGCGACGACAGGAACATGCCCGACGCTGCGAGCAAGCCGCCCACGAAAGTGGTGGGGCGGATGCCGAAGCGGTCCACCAGCACGCCCGCCAGCGGCGAGAGCAGGAAAGTCACGCCGATGGTAAGCGATCCCACCGATGCTGCAACAGATAAAGCCCGGGCGTCAAACGGCGCGGGCGCAAGCAATTTCCTTTGCCTTAAAAATAGCATGTTTAACTTCGCAAGGACTAAATTTAATTTTTAAAAAACATAACTTGTCTCTTATACTAGCTTTTCGGTCATGTCAGGGTCATTTTCGGCGCCAATACGTTGGAAGCAAATACAAAATGAGATAGACATATGGTCGTAAAGTATCCCTAAAAAGCGTTTTTCTTCAATTATTTGATAAAATCAAGCGAAATTTCTAGTGGCGGCTCGTGCTTAGGTTGCACAACCCCCAGATAATCTCATGCTTGGTACCTTGCCGGGTTTTGCACCATGCTCTTGGCCTTTTGCTGTATTACTGGTTTTCCTGCATTTACTCTTTGGCCCTTCGATTTAACACGGTGAGCATGGCACCTTTTGGTGGGCTATCAGACGGATGGCGCTGTCTAGCGCTGCGCGGCGACCGAGGCAGTCTCAAGGGAATCCGAATATTATTTCTTCGTCTGACTCCCTGCAACCTAATTTTTATGAATTTCGCTTGTTATTGAAAGTACACAAGTTCAGTCAATGATTGACGACATTTAATGCATTATTTTTTTATTTGATATTAGATTTATTGATTTAAAATGTACCCTTAATGAATTCTTTGAGTAAAGTAGGCCGTTCTGAAAGGAAGTCCCTTTCTCGTAGATGAATAGTTCCGCTTTGCAGCAGCCTGCAGTTACTCATGGAGAGCGCTGTAGGGAATACAAACGTGTGTGTGTGTGTGCAAGGATCTTTAACACAAAATATACCTGTGTAGTGAAATATTCGAAATAAAATAATTTTATTTGAATGAAACGTGTCGCTGCAATGTGCTGGAGTCGAACTTACGTGCCCAGTGAATATCAAAGCCGGAACCACGTGCGCGGGAGGTGTATATATCTGAACGGGCACGTCGCATAAAATTATTTAAGTAATGTTTCAATATAGACTTTTATTTAACTTAGTTTTAATTAATTTGAATTGCTTACATTTTTATTATATATTCGTATTTTGAATTTTGGGAATTACATTTTCGTCATTCCATGGAGGTGCAACCTTCACACTGTTGGGGCACCAACTGCCACTGTCTTCTTCACTACTTCCTACTAGTATTACAAAATATAAATCAAAATTAATAAAATCAATTCCAAATATAAGTTCGTTTAAACATTTAGGGTGAATTCTTCGCGTAAAACATAGCAAGTCTCGCAAGCGCATGGTAGCAGAATTTTACCAAAATATGCGCAATTTGTGAGCATTCATAAAGTTCAGAGGCCAAGCCCAAAAGTCATAACCAGAGCGGTGAATAACAGGCGACGCTAATGACGGATAGGACGCCAGATATTGTGATGAGAGGCGACCAGCGTAAGCAATGCCAAACTGAGAGAAGAAGTGTAACGAAATGCGCTGAAAGCTGCCAAGGGTGCTCAGTGCTTGAAAACGGCGGTTAACGTCACGAGGGGGCAGAATCGGCACACCATTCGGAATACGTGGTGGAAGAGAACAAGAATTCGTGAAGAGCACCAATTTACATACATGTACATACAATTTACATAGATGTAAAAATGAAAATAAAAAAGATGTTTATAATAAAGAGAAATGATTTACATTAAGTTAGGATAAAATGGTATATTAACACATTACTAAGAAAACGTTATTGGAATTTATTATGGATAGAGTACGTAGGTGAGTTAGACGAAAGAGGAGACACCAACTGTGGCAATGCGGCTAGCAGAGCGAAGGGGATGAAGGGGCCGTATGGGAAGGGGCGACCTCTGGAAAGTTGTCGGATTAAGGTGGTGGGAGTGGTGGTGATGGTGATAGAGGTAGGGACCTATGATAAATCATGATTCAAACGTATGGTTGAATATAGAGTTCTCTAGAAAACAAAATACGAGCATATCAAATATTGATAACTGTGTTGACAGAGTGCAGACCCACAGCAGATAACATGTGTCAATAAATTGAAATAAAAAGTCTAAAATCTCTCATAATACAGCAAACATGAAAATGCCTCTAGATACTACCGAAAAGGGAGAAATTGCAAGTAGAGTGAAATAATGGTATGCGAAGGCCAAAGAATGTAGTGTATCACTACCAACGAAGATAAATAAATGCTTCACCTATCTTTTGCATGTATGAATCGGACAAT
Source organism: Acheta domesticus (assembly GCA_031308135.1). NCBI lineage: Eukaryota > Metazoa > Arthropoda > Insecta > Orthoptera > Gryllidae > Acheta > Acheta domesticus. The sequence continues at coordinate 143,953,716 of JAHLJT010002406.1, read as the reverse complement.
CTTACTCAACACTATAATATTATCAAACATTTTTGTTTTACGGAACCAATAATTTATCACGAATTCTACAGTGACATCAATGTCTGTACCCTTATCATATTAAAAAAAAAGTGTTAAAAGGAGTCAAACAAGGGAGGGGAACTACTGAAAATAGCAAATTAATGAACGAAAAGATTTTGAATAATAAGTTTCTTTTTAACATATTCATACTAGTGAGAATTTGTCTTGTGGTAGTCATTTGATTGTAATTAACACATAATGTCGATTACATTGCTCATCATTTTATTGGTTCAGACATTTAGATCTGCTATATAACACACAGCATAAAGTAAACTCGTGGTGCGACAGAATGGCACAGAATTTCTCGTAGGAAACCAATACCTTCGCTAATCACAAATTTGTATCAAAAAAATAATTTTTTACTAACATTTTATAGAAAAAATTATTTAATCAATTTATTAATCTATTTATGAATTGAAAGGCATCTACAAGTCAATATTTTAACTAATTATTACAGTAAAGTTCATATCAGGAGCAAAGAAATAAAATCAATGCCATAAAATATAATTTTCTTAATTTAAACACAAAAAACTTTTTTTTTCGCTGTAAGTACTTAACATGTGGATGTTTTGGCCTCATATTTTGAAAATAATAATATTTTCAACATCTCAACATGTGGGAAAAATCTGAGTGCAATTGCAAACTAAGGTCGGACACTCTCCTTATCCGGCTGGAGCCTTTTCAGAAATTCAGAGAAAACAGTGAAAGTCGAACTTATAACACATTTTGTACGCGCATTTCACTCTTATCTTACAAGAAATGTAAAGAAAATATTTGGAGCAATTTTTGAAACAATTTTGAAATGTCTCCGGAATTTGATGTAAAGCAGACCTGCACAGCATTTTGCACTTTCACTGACGTCAGGAGCTGCACGCGGGCAACTCGGGGGCAAATGCGAAAATCGATGAAGGGTGGGGATGAGACTCACTCTAGGAGTGGGGACCACCAATCAGAATGCGCAAGTCGAAAGATAGTGCGTTAATTTAAAGAGCAATCGGCAAGAACATGACGGTCATATACAGTTCAAGTAATATTGCCTTTTGTATTATTGCAAATGTTTGATGTCGGTATACAACAGGGCAAAATATGAAACTACAACGAAGTATACATATTAGATTTGGACACCAAATATTATATTGCTTGTAGGGCTTATAATGTAATTCGCTTTGCTACGATGTGATCACAAATTAAGTGTTGTTCTAAACACAAAATTATGATACTTATTTTTTTGTTGAAGATGACACCAATAAACTACTTTTTCATTAATTATGTTTAATTGAATAAAACTGTACTATTAAAGCAAAAACATATTGTTCTTGCAAAAATCATGATTATTTTCTTCTCTAATTTCTGACAAGAGTGTAGAGTCGTTACGACATGGTATAAAAATATAAAGCCCTTTGCATCCTATTTAACAATACCCATGATAATCTTATGATTGTCCGTAACATATCACAGAGGTTTCCTCGATGATATCTTTTATTCAGTTTCATAATGGGGAAAATGGTCACAAATGTGTTGTTAAACATTACCCTTCTTGGAATTGCAACATATTCTATTTTTATGTCAATCTGGATGTGACAGATTGCTCTCATGATTTTCTTCATTTTGTTATGATTTGGAGATTATAACATTCCTGGTGAACAATCAATTATTAAATTGCAATTTTTGTTAGAATTAAATAATATTTTTCTTATACATAGGCATATATTTTAAAACTACTGCTTAAGAGTCACAATGAGCATGTTATTTTCTTTAAAAAAATTAGAAAAAGAAAATACATACAGTGGTGGATACAAAGATGGATATACAGTAGCACAGAAAGTAAACAGTGAATTATGGCCCTTGTAACTTGAAATACTATACGTAATCCATTTAAACAAGTGGACATATACTTTTGCAGCATGGATCATTAGACGCCCAGGCATTAAATCTACGCGCCGCGTCGTGCTACGTTAGATTTCTCCCCTCCCCGCAAAGCTTCCTACTCCACACCACTTGCACTTTCGGCACTGCCGCGGGCAGACGATCGGCTCGCAAGTGCAGAATGCCCGCGGGAGAAGGTGTTGTGCAGGCCTGATGTAAAGTATCCCAAAAAAACTAATGAATGTTACTGAAATTGCAAAACTTCAAGACGAGCCACATCGATAGGGAATATCAATTTTTAAAAAATTCTACGTATGGTGTAGGTGCTAGTAGAGGTGTTCACAGACGGATGTTTTGAGAAAAAACACGTTTTGGGTATCAAGACCCCACAATTCTTGAAATCTGACTACATATTACAAAAGGATATTACTACATATTAGAAAAGGATTTATCTACTTTTACTTTCTGTCTACCGCTTACGTAGTAGAGAGAAAATTATGTAATGCTGCCGGAAAAAGCGGCGAATTTTCGTCGGAAAAACTTATTACAGGGCTCTGGCAACGAAAAGTGGATAAATCCAGTTGCTCAACTTAGAAAAAAACTCTAATACGTGGTGTAGTCAGAAACCCTGTTTTGTGGGTCCTGGATGTCGAAAAATCGAATGACAGCACAAAGTCTGTCTGTCCGTCCGTCTGTGAACAACGCTAGCGGCTACACGGTTCAGTCGATTTTCTCCAAAACTGATGTACTCCAGTAGTTCTGCTGATGTCGCAGCCCATTGAATTTGAAACTGATATTTTAATTTTGGAGGTACTATACACGAAAACCCTGGGACATTTCCAAAATTTCCAAAAAAGTGGCTCAATTGTTTTTGATTCAATTTTGTTGTTGGATAGTGTGAAGGACGTTTTAAAAGAATGGTGCAGGTCTCAGGTTCGTTGAAAACCCTGATTTCTTGAAAATTACAAAAGTTCAAATTTTTTAGGCGTTTTCTACAATTATGAAGATAGAGAATGAAATCTGTTCCTTGAAGATAGATTTTGAAATCAGGTCATGTACAATTTTTCGAAAATTTGAGTACTTTCCCCGTAATTTTGCGTGAAATATAAGCAATTTTTAGATTTGCTTAAACATTTTTTTCTCATAAGCAGCACCAACAATTCTGATTATATTTTGACATCGGCGTTTAGAATGCTTAAGAGAGTGGAGCAGGTCTCATATTCGTTGAAAATTCTCATTTTTGAAAACTGCAAAAAATCAAAATTTTTTCGGCGTCTTCCTACAACTATAATTATGAAGATAATTTTTTTTCATAACGTAATGTATTCGTCATAAACATCTTCAATTAAGGCCCAATGAATGTTTCGAAAATATAATTTTTTTTGTGTAATTTGGCATCAAACATAGTCGCCCGCTTCGAATTTCCCGCGCTTCGAAAACGTAATTTAAGAGGAGGCGCTAGGATGCTACCGTACGTAAGTTAGAATTTGTATATTATTTCATATTTCTTTGTTCATGTCTAACATTCGAGCTTTTGTTATACGTTTGCAAATTAACCTTTTAGAAATGATTAAAATCCCATTTGATAATCCATATTTTTTGCCCGTGTTGCGTGGACTGTATTTGTATTCTCAATGTATTGGTGTTTCCTTTCAAACAATCCACATTAATTGAAATTAGCCCAATCAGATTTTCTTTTTTAAAAATCCTATTTAAATGTAATATGAAAGAAAAATTGAAAAAATTGAGTACCATACATTTGTACGACTTTTTAATTTTTTTAACATTAATTTTATATTACCACCGTACGCTGCCTTGGGCAACAATGATGCGAGGAATATTTGAGATATTTATTGGTGAACGGCAACAAGATAAGATAAATGGGTTTTATTTAGTTCTGTGAATTTCGTCTCATTGTGGGGACATAATTTAGGTGTATGAAACGCCGTTTTAATTGTCGAAGTCGTGTTGATATTCGATTAAAAATATTTAGTTTTCGCGTCTAATCTTCTACGATTTGCTATGAGTTTTACAAAAAATGATGACTGAGATGTGTTAATTCCGACAGAAATTGCGGTAAAAACAGTATTAGGTAACCGTTACTAAGGGCGAGAAAGTATGTGCAGATTTAGTATCACTGGTTCCTTGCTCTGGGCCCCACAATACGAGTTTTTGTGTCGAAAAATCGCCGTTTTTTACTGCAGCATTTCATAACTTTCTTTAAACCACGTTTAATTCTCCGTTTATACGTACGTATACGAGAAAGTAATAATTCCAAGCTCAGGGAAATAACACAGCGACATAATTGATAAGTCATCGATTAAAACACTTTCTAATAATACTACGACTCGAAGCCAGATTTATGTGCACGACCTCTTCCTGATGACCTAACAGGAAAAGATAAAATTATGCTCAATGATGATCCTCAATTGAAAGAAAAAGTTGCCACACCGTGACTCTAAATTAATTGAGTCTCCGTATCTGGTTGGCAATGGAGAGCAGTGTAAACAAGATATTGTGCTGTTTGCCCGGTATCATGATGCAAGTCGGGGGCTCTCCTCTCTAGAGACAACAAGTTTGATAAGGGGGATTACGGAGCTGATACGCGGTCTAGGATTGAGCGATGGAAACAGTTTACTCATTTTGTACCATTTTCCAAAGGGATCTCTTAATTTCAAAGCTTTGAAAAAAATTATATTGATATACGAGAAAATTTGCTATACCTATTCGGATATAAAAAAATTAAAGTTGTTTCTGCTTTTCTGCATATAAAAGAAAATTTTCTCATTGCTGGACGTTTCCCCAATGGCTTCGGAAGGTTTCCCTCTCAATAATACACTAACTCTCAGCAATGGCTGGGACAAGTACCAAGGTGACAATTTCAGAGGCTGCACGGCAAACAAGCCCGATGAAGTTAGTATAGAAAATAATAATCATTGAAATAAATCTATCCGCACAAAATTTAAAATTTAAAATCGTATTTTATTTTATAGAACGAATGTAGAAGGCATCGGACTTCAAGAATTTGATGGTCTTATATAGTATATTATGTTAATGATTTGCATTGAGCGATCCGTCTCAATACGTCTCTTGTATTATTTATTTATTTCAAAATACGAATGTCTCAATTTCGCCTGCCCTGGCTTGTTCAGTATTGACGTCTATTAATTAATTTGTTTCCTCCTCTTAGTTTCAGAAATGGAATCGTTGCGGATCATAGAAAAATTTACGTAGGTCGACAGAGGATTTCAAGCATGAAAGATTTACGTAGAGAACTTTCATCGTTGAATTTAAACTATTTAAATAAAGAAAACATATTCATATCTCAAAAAAAGTTATAATTTCTGTTTGCTTGAATTCTCTTACAATTTCCGCAACTCGCTGTATCCGCTGCGAATAAACAATGCCAAAACATCGATTATATAAAAATTACAATAGATGTAATAATAATAATAATAATAATAATAATAATAATAATAATAATAATAATAAAATTGCCTTTATTAGTGGCGAGGCTCAGGCCATTTGGCCTGCTCTTCCGCCTAACCACAAAAGATATCATTACATTCATACAATATTGACAAATATATTCACTCTATCGTTTTCGCTTCGCAAGCCACTGGCCAAGCTCCCCTTTTGACTCTTTCGTATTAACTACCCTTCAATCTAAAAACAAAACATAACTTGATCTTCCTATATAAAAATCTTCTTAAAAGTTATGGATTGCCCTGCAGGTTTTCTCAGCAAGCTTGCCCGACGACATGTGGTAATTGCTTTCTATCTTCGTGACCCCACGCCATCTCGTTGTTGGAACACGTTCAAATTTTCACTTACGTCCGAATTCTAATAAAGTCCGAAACAATCCGTCGCTTAAAAGTTCGTCACAATTTCTAATAAATCGCGAACTCGCTTTACTTTTTCGATTCCTTCTTTTTACAGTTACATACTCCGGAAAATCTTATGCAACACGAACTGCGCTGCCCGCTCAAATCCGTTCGTTATCACTCCTTCGACTCAGCTCTTTCTGTTCCGCAAGTAATAATGTCGTCTTTCACTTGCCTTATTGCTGACCGATGACGTCATAAAAGCATATCTTCTTGCTAAGAGCTGCGCATCTCTTTCACCTGCCTAATATCCACGTTTTACTCATTGGCTATTGATTGTTCATATATAAGGTTATTTATTCCTTGATATCCGCTCTCGTTTTCCATTTATTATTTATATTACTATTCCCGGAAATTTCTCGCGTGTACACAAATAAACTTAAACACTATTTTTCAGTTCTTTTAAGCCGGTCACTTTACCAGGGGGGCGAGGCATGGGAGCAATGGCCCCCCCCCTAAAAGGGGTTTTCGTTTGTCATCTTACTTCATATTGGACAATTATTTTAAATATTTATTTATATTAAAATTATGTAATTATTTAAACAATAATATTGCATAGTATATATACATTACAAAAATAATATACAATATAATAAATATGTTTATTTTTTACAAATATCTTTGATGCCCCCCTCCAAAATGATCGCCTGGATCCGCCCCTGCACTTCCCATTCTCATTCTTTATTTATATTTAAGTCTATCGTCTTTATTGACCTCCATTATTGTTTTCCTAATACATTCCCTATAAACTTTTGTGATGGTTTTCACAAAACCCAGGATAATCTATCACAACAGTTTTCACGTTTTCTACTGCGACTTTTCTTGGTTTAATAAATATCACAAACATAATTCTATTCTTATTCTAATAAAAATATGCATTGCCATCCACCTCGCTCAACATTTCCTAGAGAGCAGGAAGTAGGCTCGGGATGCGATGAGGCTAGGAGCAGTGAGCGGAATTGAATGCTGCAGGTTTGAGTTCCGCATGAAAAATAGGGTTACAGCGTAGTTGACTTTCTCGTCCTACCATGTATCTGAACATCATCCCATTCACAACTATTCATCTATCATTATAATTTAACCCACATGGTAACCCTACCACCCTTCATACATAGGAAGACAAAAGAAAATCACTACGAAAGGGGAGGTATTAGGTTGTGAGCCTCCACCTTCGCCTACGCATAGAAATGACATGGGGAAGGTGTTGTACCTTGGACCTAGGCTAATTCTAGCTCTGCCCATGCGAGATATAAGAATACTACTGTATCCAGTTCATAATACTGTCAAAAGTGGTCTCTGTGCAGTTGAATTTGTTTATTTGGGAGTCCACCTACAGTAGAAGTTATTAAAAACGTAAAATCATCAGTCAAAAGTAAATTTTCTTCATTAGTTTTTCTTAATTATAGAGAAAAAAGATATGCAAAATCACTTTGGAAATGAAAGCAATTCCTGATTTCGTATTTTTTGTGAGAGAAGAACAACGTGTTCGAAAGAAAGCTCATCGGTACCTCAAAATGGCAGAAAGGCAAGCACTTCAATGTGACGATGTGTGTTGTACCCTGGATCTATCAAAAGTGTTGTACCTTCGACAGGTCCGACGTACAAAAGTTTACATTTGAAATTCATGTACCCAATGCTTGTTGAAAACTTATTTTGGAAAATTTAGTATAGACTGTCTTCACCTGAAAATGTTAATTATGCTTTATTTCGCCTTAAGACAATGTTTATTTAAAAGTAAATAAATAACTTTGTTCTTCCTAATAAGTTGTTGTGTCTCCAATATAATTATAAATGGTACCTTGCTGTACACGGTACAACTTAATAGTGCCTTCGACTAGACTGTGAGGCCGGCGAGCGCCTCTGCCCTTGTATGGCGTGGAGCCGGTTGCCTCCCGGCCGGCGCGTCGGAGGCGGCTCGAGGCGCGGCGGGGCGTTGACGCGGTGGCCGACGTCGCCTCCGCGCGCGCCACTGTCAAGAGGCGACGATGGCGTTCACAGTGCTGGTGGATGAATAGCAGAATGCCTCATTTGGATGGATGATTAAAACTGATAGGAACTAGATTGAAATTATGGGTAACGGTGGCTGGATGATTGGTCGTGGGTTGGGTTTTGAAGCATCAGTAAAAAAATGGATATTGATACATTCCGGAAGTTTTAAGTCTTTCAGTAGTAGAGGTTGTTATTTTTCGTAGTGGTGCTGCTGATAGGTATTCATTGATAACGAATATGGTAACTCCGCTAAGATGAGCATTGTCAGATAGCTATTAGGAAAACATAAAAGAGGAGTCAGGGTTGCAAGTTTGGTTGATTCATTCTTTTGTTTTTCCAAGCGCGTCAACTTCTATGGCAATTACTCCCGTAAGTGTAGTGCATGTTTACATTACAGGAAATGGCTGTGTTCTTCCTCCGACGAATGGTGATAACCGGCACCAACCTACACGTCCGTTTGCAGGGTTCTACCCGTCTAGGTAATTTCCACCAGCGGGGCGCAGCTCTAGGCGGGACAACCAACTGGTCTCCCGACATGTAGTGCAGTATATGTGTGGGTGTAAGTAACTGGTGTGTATAGGACAAGGAATAAGAAGGAAAGATCGGCCACGGTCCGTTTGTTAGAGTTCTGCTCCTGCATTCGCCTGGTGTTAATCGAAGAATCTACGGAAAACTAACGATTAGAGCAGCCGGCCACTTGAATTCTCCTCCAGCCCACGGTTGATTTCGACCTATTTAGTTAGTGTCGAAAATCCAACCACACACTGTCGGGACTCGAACCTTAGCACCTCTCGGTCTGAGCCTCTGCAGCGACACCAGATGACCCGAGCAAGTATAATATTCAAAATAGATATGTTAATAATCCCTTTCAAGTTCTCGAGATTTTTAGAAATTTTAGTTTGGATGAAAGAGGGCGTGTCGCGCGCGTATATCGAAGGGCCCGCAGATCGTAGCTCGCAGGAGCTCGCGCGTGTCCGACACGGTGTCGAGCGCTAGGCCGCGCCGCGTTGTGCTGTACTGGCCTGTGCTCGCCCGACCTGTTATGTCTGAACGACGCGACGGCCGGACGACACGGCCGTCGGGACAGGCAACCGAGAAGCGGAACAAGCAGCGGTACATTCGATGTAATCAACCGGACTTTTCGTCCGTGCATGTAATGCACGAGGCCTTACTTGTTTACTGGACACTATTTCCGATTTGCAAATAATGTAGAGCATAACGAAAACTTTTCTCTCCCTTAAAGTAAAACTATATCATGAAATTTTATTTTCATACTTCAGTTTAGACTTTAATAATTTATCTCTATCTATAAGACGCTAAGAAAATATGAAGGATTATTCCTTTTTATAAGAAACCGTGATTACAGAATCCGGTAAGTGCATTTCTGCTGGATAGGGAATTACCCCCTAGAGATGCATCAATCAGATTTATGACTAAACATTATAGAAGTTCGCAGATTGTTTAGTCGGTAAGTGATTTTGCCTCGCAAAAGGTGAGGTAGAAGATTTAATTTTTTTATTTTGTTTACATGGTTTTTAGTGCATAACCAACATTACGATTTAAAACCATAGGTACGGGCATAAAACGAAGTAAGCTGCACTACAAGCAAACATATGGGTTGATGAAAATAATTCCAATTTTGGCATAAACATTTATGTAGTAACTGTAGCTTAAAAATGTGGATTGTAGAACCACTCGCCGAAGTTCCGAGAGATTCGACTACGAACTGCGAACATTTTGTAGCTCAGGGCACTACGTAGACAAGGGGACCACCAGACACCATGGTGGTTTAGGGCAGAGGTGCGCAAGAGCCCCATTTGAGCCCCTTCTTGGGGTGCTGGAAAGCCCATGCCCCGAGCCCCACGAGAATACGGAAAGTTGGCATAAGTTGCAAAGACGGCCGAGATGTCCCTTCACTTTTCTGCTCTCTAGATTTTTCTTTCAGAAATACCCTCGAGATTGAACAGAGGGTAAAAACCATGGCAGGTCCAGAACGAAATCGAGTTACTGCGAATCGTCGGATCGAGCTTAAAGCACGAATTTTTATTCGCGGAGAGAAATTGAGCAGAAACGTGTCTCGTATGTCAGAAGATGGTGTCGGAGAAAAAAGTAAACAGCAGTATGACGACACTACAAAACCCATGGGGAATAGGACAAAGACAATGAAGCAGCTCTAAGAGCCAGTTACGCCTTAGCAGTGAACGTAGCAAAGACTTCAAAACCATTTCGGAGAATTTATAAAACAGTGCCTCATTGACGTTTCTAGTATTTTGTGTCTTGATGTGGTAAGCATTCTCAACACTGTTTGTCATGTACCACAATCCCAAGAGGAATCGATGACATGGCAAGGATTTGAACAAGTAGCGATGCTACAATTGGCACAGACATTCCCATATTAGTTTTCTATTTCCTTTGGTCTTGGCTAGCTATTCGGACTCGCCACATTCTCTTGTCAGCTGCCATCCATCACCGCCTAAAGTACATTTTTTGACACTTCATTAATTTTTTCGGTTTGCTAATTGTAGAACGGAAATATTATTTTAAGAATATTAAAAAAACAGTAAAACCTCGCCCTTAATGACAATTTTCTGTGAAAACAAGGAGCCTTTTTTAAGAAAATGGCGTTTAAGTGCTACTGTAAATTCGAAATTTGAAGCTCTTTTTCACAAAACATTTTTGAGTTTTCGAAACACTTCATTAGAAGTCATTTGAAGCACTTCTACTTACAAATACAATAATGTTTACAAATTGCTGGAAATGTGCATTAACGGTGTGAGAGATGTTTAAAAAAATATTTGTTTAATTTTTGAAAAAACAAAAAATAACCCCAAAATGAACATCACGTCTTATTAAAGAGTGGAATTAGCAATTACAAATGCGGAATTTTGAGCTTGTTTTCACAGAAAATGGTTGAGTATTCGGGAAACTTTATTTGACTTTATTTAAAAGACACGTACTCACAAATGTAATAATGTGAACAAATCGCCGTTAATGTAAATATGAAGTGAGAGAAGAGTCAAAAACAATTTTTGTAATTTTTGAAGAAAAAAAAAAAAGAAAAGGAAAGAGCAAACTGTTTATGTCCAAACTGTTACTTATAAAGTACTTTTAGCACTATCCCTAACAAAGGTTTAGAGAAGAAAATTGTAGCCGTATTTGAGTTCTTGTTTTTGTAATTTTTCAAAATTGCATATTTTCCACGCAATATTGCGTGAAAACTACTAAAAGTAAAAAAAATATGACCATACCTTAATGAAAGAACTCACTATGGAGAACAAATTGTATTTGAACATTTCTATCTTCAATTTTGTAGTAGTAGGAAGACGCCGAAAAAATTCAAACTTTTGCAATTTTCGAAAATTCAGAGTAAACTCAGAGTTTTATTTCTTCTTTAAATTCTTCTTCCTTCTCTCCTCGTATGTATCAAGAGACGCTAAAAAAAATGGTGCTAGACCCATTTCGGCAAACACGATTTTCCGGCGACCGTATTTTCGAAAATTGCAATAAGTTTACATTTCAAAACTACAAAATTGAAGATAGAGACTTTTGCCTCTAGACAATACCAAATGTTCCAATACCAATACCAAATGTTTGGGGCCATCGAGAACAACTTCTCGACGGCCTAAACAACAAAAAGGTCCATGCAGCACCCAGAGGTATCGCCGCGACCTAGCAACGCTTCTTATCAAGACTCGATTTTCAGGAACATATCTGAAGAGAAGTGCAACCATGGCATCGCGTGTCAATCACATGCCTGTAGCCTGAATCACGCTCTGGTCCAGAGACCAAGTGGGCTGCGATATCGAACACCTCGTCCGGGATGTTGGTGATAGCATGGAACGCTGCTGCTAACGAAACAGCTGCGGTGCGGTTGCAGGATAGCAATGGAGCAACATGAGGAATTGATAATGTGTAGTAGTGAAGTGAGATGTAATTCAGTTTGTCACATAACGTTTATTAAAGAATATACTTAGAGACGAACAGTTCCATTCAAATTTTAGACATTCAATATTTATTGTTTTTACAAATGTGACGTTTCGGCTGTACCTTAACAGCCATCTTCAGACATATTTTCTACAAAAATGGTTGGAATCAATATTATGTAATCTAAAATATTTACTTTATTTACAATTTTCACAAAACATACTAAACTGTGCTTGAGTAAAAATCTGTTGTTGTTAATTATTTTTCTATTTTGAACTCATTATGTTACAATTTATACTTATATAATTTGACAGAAGCATACCTTTTCAAAACTAGTGGTGCTACAACAGCATATACTTTCCCGCGTTATTGGAAACAGCTTCGTCATATTGAAATTTTGCATTTTCTGCGCTACTAACATCTTAGCTATTATTTGAAAACGTCCAATTCAACCAAGAAGCGAGAATCTCACTGTTTCTATCGCAGTGTCGTCAAAATATTGTGAATTCGCTTGGCTAATAATGTTAATGCAGTAATTACAATATATGCAATTGACATCAAAATAATTACGAAAATTCTGGCTTCTCACCCGTGAATTGCCATTCGTCGTAAGATGACAGTTCCGACACCGTTCCATCGTTTTTCTTTTATTCAACACGCAGTAAATTTATTTAAGGATTAGATGATAATAAATGGTATATAACTAGACCTCAAAACTGCATGCACTAAAAAGTTAAAAATGTGCATGCAACCATGCATTAAAAATTGGCAATACATACACGTAAATATCAACCTGTAATGTAGTAGCGACCACAACAACAATCAAACAACCATCCATCAAAACAATGCAAATAGTAACAATAATGATAATTCAGTCACGCACACAATAATCAAGTCTACTTAATCATACATAATTAATTTAATCAATTCCATCATCCCAACAATTGTCAGTAACATACAAAGTTCACTCACGTCTTATTTTAATAGAAATCGTGGCCACACAACTCCAAAACAAAATTAACCTGATAAATTGGAACTCTAATAGCATAACCAACAAAAGAAACGAGTTGATATACTTCCTTCATCGGGACTCGAACATCAGGTCCTCCCGGTCAGAGGTAATGCAGTGACATTAGTTGATGCCCTGAGCCACCTCTCCCATTTTGCGACAATCTAGTTTTTATACTTTTTAAAGTAATGACTTCTTTTTATGTCCTTTTGGTATTCTGCGTCTTGCTTGTATTTTGTTCTTTTTATTTAATAAATGAAACTTGTAATTTTTTTCTTTCAATATTGGAAAGCATGTACGTATCAATTTTCTCGTATAAGGGTTACAACCCGTTTAAGAATAAATAAATACAATAAAATAAAATAATAAAAAATGTAAAACGTATTGACGGAACTTTAGTGATGAATTCTTTGATGGGATTTGTACATATTTCATTGCTTTAAGGTTGATCTCTTTTTGATATCTCATTTATTTTCATCTATAAGCTCAAATATTCAAAATGTATGTACTTCAAATATAATACTATACTGTACAGTCATTAAATTTGCTGTGCAAACACGCCTTGTGTTTCTATTGTTCTACAGCACATGAATTGTAAAATGAGATCAGTGATGCCAGTTGATTTGTTCAAAAATAGATCGGTGCGAAGTATGGAGAGAGCGTTACTATGGTCTTTGTTGTCATGAGAATTGTACTTGACCTTATTTCAAAATCTATCTTAAAGGAACTTATTTAATTAATGAAGAAATCTCTCTCTTCATAATTGTTGTTGTAGGAAGTCGCCGAAACAATTTTCAATTTTTGCAATTTTCGAAAAATCAGAGTTAGCAACTGGATTTATTCACTTTTTCATCACCAGGGCCCTGTAAGGCACCAGTGCCCTGTAAGGCCCTGGTGTCCGTCCGTTTTCTCGCCCGTGTTTTCGCGCAGCATTTCATAACTTTCTCTCTACTGCGTAAGTGGCTGTAAGAAAGTGAAAACAAAGGTTTCGTTTCTTTGTTCGCGAATGGATCCACACCCTCGGCCCCAAAACGCGACACGTTCTAAGAACTGAGGGGTTGGAGTCGACTCAAGACTAGAGCGAGGATCTACAATCTACATCATAAGAGTGACGAGACGTTAAATGCATTAATAAATCATGACCCCCGTCATTTATTCATTTACAGGCGCCGATCCATCTCAATTATGCTTCAAGAAAGGCAGTAGGAACAACTACAGTAACAAGAGTGCGGTAGTGAGGACAATGAACAAACAAGATTATGTCAATAAAACAATGAAACATCGGAAGTGGATTATATCCGTCTCTGACGTACGTGGAAAATTGTTTAGCTCAATATTCAGCGCACTCACAGGATTCCCAATCAAGAACCTACTTGAAGATTGTCCCAGTTCACTTAACATTTAAATGCTTATCTCGCGAAATATCGCACAAAAGTAACTTTATGACTGAAATATTTGTAAGACTTTTAACAAAAATCTTCAGTTAGAATGTTTCAAATTTACACGTATGGACATAAGGATATTACTTCCGTTTTCATATTTTTGATAATAGTATGAAAACGTAGAAATAATGACAAAACGAAGAAAAGAAATACACTATCGTTAATGAAGGCAAAGGCCTCTGCAGCCAGAATTAATGAAATCTTGGCAGTGTTTCGTGCTTGGGACGGACGTCTCCCTAACAGCCAAAATTCTAACGATCGTTACACCCTCATGTATTGGGCAATTTCTATCTTTGTATTTCGCCATTTAATGTCATTATCGTCATTTTGTGCCAGCTGAGGTGACACAGAGCATAACTGATGCACGTACATGCAGTAGCTGCCACGCATGTCGGGAGAGCAGCTGGGAGCTAAGAGCTTATGCTTCGGCGGGGATGGTTTCCCGCTGGTGAGAGATTGCTGCTAGGGAAAAACTCCGCAAGCCGACGTTTGGGTGGGCGTCGGATCTCACCATCCAGCGGGGGAACACCACCGCCATCTCCCAAGGAAAAGCATACACTACACTTACGGGACTAATGAACTTTAGCAGTTGATGTGCCCGGAAACATGCAATACGCAATCAATCGACACTTCGTCAACTAAATTCGCATAGCGCGCAGTGACGCATTCCGAATGGTGGGAGGGCAAGGGGGCAAGCCTACAAAGATTTTTTTATATTAGTCAATTTATACAAAATAATTACTATACATAAATCTGATTACATCCAAAGGAGTATTCGCATTATGTATACACATACTTATTTCAAACCAACACAACGTATTTAAAAAATATTTAAGGGATCCGAGCTGACACCCCCCCTTCAGGAAATACTTTCTGGACCCTCCTCCGGAGAGAGTGAGGCCACGTTTTTCGCACGGGCGAAAACGAATCGCCAAGAATCCGTCATTTCCGCGAGCGATGGCCCTGCGAGCGGCCTTTGGCCCAGGCGCAGCCGCCTCGGGAGCGATTCCGGGTGGGACGCAATCACTGCTGCCCCCGCTGCGGCTGGCACGCGCGCCGCGCCGCGCCGAGCGGTGGGGAGAATGCCCGAAACTCTGGGCAAAAGTCGAATTTGCGCATAGGCGTGCACACAGGAAGAGGGGGCAGACGTCATGTGTTGAAAGGGGTCTCAGAGCCTTATGTATAAAGCATTTGTTTCCATAAAAATATTCCAGATTTCATCCTCTTAATTAACCTGACAATTTGGGGCATTGTCATGCATTTGGATAAGAGGTTCTCCAAGCCATCTGGCAACCTTATAAATGGTTCGACATAATATACATTATTTTTATTAATTGTATCATTTGCGTCATAATTTCTTTTTCATATAACTATGTCTTATGTATTTACCATTTAAATTTGGCGTACATAAGTGAAAACATTTAATGGAAAAGGGGCCCAGAAGTTGCCTTGTTTTAGGCTCCTATTCTTGCTCCAGGCTGTGAACGGCTACGAAAAAACATTTCTGCATCCACACTTCCACTGTAAATCATTTTAAAGTTATTACAATTCTGTCTTAAATACCGTTAAGTTAAAACCATGAGTTTATTGGGTACGTTTTGCCATCGACTCAAATCTACCTCTAACTGCATCTAACGAGTGTTTCCCTTGAAACTTGTATTTGAGCGCGCACACTGTAATGCATAACTTGGTTCAATAAACATAATGATATCAGCTGAAGTCTTGTTTATTATTGGAGATATGATCTATTTTTATATTTATCTCTTCTTCTATTTGGTCATGTGCTCTTTATTTTTTAAAATACCTATTATATTGTTGTGTTTTATAATACATATTTATTTTTTCACAAAGCGAAAGTTAGGACATGACATCTAACAAAAACAACTGAAAAGGTATCGCGTGTTTGTTAACTTTATTAAATCATCCGAAGAGTAATAACAAAAAGACAAGAAATATAGCTTGAAATACATGCGTGTCAAATTAATACATTAACTTTTTAAATGTACTATTGGCTTCATTATTTTGTTTTTTGAAATTTTCGTTAAATGTACTTCAGATGCAATGACAATAAAATCTTGAGGTAACATGGATTTCAGCGTTTCGCACCTTATTCCAGTTTTGAGCAGCGCTTCGGTCTTCGCCACATCGTGCCGCCAGCGGGAGGCGGCCCTGCCCGAGAGGTTGCGCAAGGCGCGAGTGACGTGGACGCAGACTGGAAGAGGGGTGGCACAATGGAGATGTCTCAGAATGTTCGGGAATGGGATGTGAAACCGCACGAAGTACTCGTACAAGGTATGTGCTGGGAGAAACGAATTCTCGTACGCAATTCAGACATTCGTTATCGATAGAGAACTTGAGAAATTTGGACAATGTGTAATGTCTCTTTTTGGGGAGGGAGGGGATAAAAGACGAGAATGCAAAAGGTATATACAGTAATTGCTAGTCGCAAACTTAGCGCGCCTTATTTTAAGTGTTCTTAAGCTTTATTTAAAGTTTTCCTTCAAGATTCGTGCAATGAGGGGGTAAAAGCAACTCCTACACAAACGGCGGAAGATGCAACAACTTAGACAGCATGCGGATATGGCGAAGGCGAAGAGGCGGTGGCCGAACGCCCTCGCCTCCAATGACAGCCGCTAGGGCGTCCGCTCGGCCCCGGAGCACGTAAGCGAACTGCACATTCATTCGGCACCGGGCAATGCTGATTGGCTAGCGAGGGAGTAGCACGAAACTGCGCGAAATTTGATGGTGTGCTTACATTCATGTCCCAAGCGATAGAGTTAAAGTTTTCGTTTTATTTAATATGTCCTCTACAATAAGTGTAGAGTAAGCATTTAGATTTTTTCGTATTTCTGAAATGAGCTTCAATTTAATCGCAAGTTTTATCTAATTTACATGGCAAACTTAAATCGAAACTTCCATCGTAAGTTTGCATTCAGAATAATTTAAATATTTTTGAAAAAGTGATTTGCTTTCAGGTGTACACCCTCTTTTGTAATGAGTTTAAATACATCTGAAACAGAGTTACGGGTCATCCATAAATTACGTACCGCTTAAGGGGGAGGGAGAGATTGATTTTGATTTTTTTTCAGAAGGAAATATGATATTTAAAAATACATTAACACTTTTCGCTTCGGGTAATTTATTTACATGACAAATCTTTAGTGTTACCATCAGTATCAGATTGGCAATGAGGTAGAAAAAATCTCATCATGATTAGAATACACAAACAACTTTTCAAAATAGACGAAAGAAAGCTAGCTTTTCACTTACACAGCTTCTCAATTCTCATTTGGTTGTGGGGTGTACTGTGATTTTTAACTTTTTCAATACCATATTTCGAAGCATCTCTGTTGTGACTTCCTGGGTGCTTCTAAGAACTTGTTATTTCAGGCAAATTACGCAAGCGAGCTATTCAATATTAAAAGTTAATCTAAGACGGATCTAGTTTAACTATTGTTTCGGATGCCAAAAATTAAAATCAGGTTTCAGAATGATCACAAGAGAGAGGAAGAGGGCAGTATCCAGTGCAAATAGTGAAAAACTTATAATTTATCGGTAATACACTTCGTAGTTTGTAATAGTGATGTCAATTCATAATCGTTGGCGCATTAAACAACCCGATCTCTAATATTTTGTCCAGTAAAGTAACTATTCTTCGCCCTGCATCAGAATGTCGAGTACAATTTACTCCATCCAAGAGGACGGTCAAACAGTGAAATGGCGGCGCGTGGGGGCGTGCACCCACCCGGAAGCGCGAGAGCCGTTGGCGCGGTGGTGCTGGCGGTGGCGGCCTCGCGCTCGCTCCGGGCGCATGTTGTCGAAGGTCGAGGCGTCGCGCCGAGTGGGGGAGGGGAAGAGGGGGGGCAAGGCACGGGGGTGGCGGGCGACACGCCAGCTACCGCTCTCGCCCGCTTCCCAGTGGGCGGCGCGCCCGCCCCGCGGTAGCGGCGTCGCCCACGCCTCAGCCGCGGCGCGGGACGGTGCGGCGTCCACGACGAAACCGATGACGACGCGCCTGCCGCTGGTGCTCCTCCAGGCGGCGCGGCGGCGTCTAGAAGCGAACGACGACCTCCAGTGACGGGAACGAATCCAGCCCTCGCGCTGCTATTCGTACCGGCTACGATAGTTCAGGGGCAACCACGTGGCCTCAGCAACATCACTGACCGGGAATTTATACGGATGGAGTCCGTCAGTGGAGGATTTGCAACTGTTGCTCCTACGACTGCCTGGAGGAGAATTCTAGCGGACAGTTGCTCTGATCGGTAGATTTCCTGGTTTCTCCTATCAGTACCAGATGGATGTCTCAGACGTACCGTAACAAACGGGCAACTGAGCGCACGCGATCTTTCCGTCCTCATTCTTGTACCCTTATTCACATACATACACACTCCTGCACGACACTAGCTCACATGTCGGGTGGCCAGACGGGAGCTTAGATCTTGACTAAGCTCGAGCGGGGCCTCGCTGGAAGAAATATCTGGAGGAAGGCGATCCGGCGAGTAGGTAAGCGCCGCATCCCACGTTCCAGCAGAAAGGAAGGCCTAATTTAACGGGGAGAGAGATTGACTTAAAACCCATTTCCATGACACAAATTGAGATAAAATTACCATCATCCACGAGCCGTTATGCGGGCCACGGACCGCGCGCGATCTTTCCTTCCTCTTCCTTGTCCTATCCTCTCCTCTTACACATACACCTACACTAACATGCACTACACTACCACACATACCGGGAGACCGGTCGGGAGCTTACAGCTTGTCCCGGCTGGGGCGGTGCCCCGCTGGTGGGAGATTCCTGGTTAAGGGGTAAACCCCGCTAGTCGACGGTAGGTCGGCGCCAGATCTCGCCATCCAGCGTGGAGAAGAACATCGCCACCTCCCGAGAAAAAAACACGCACTACACTTACGGGACTAATGACCTGAGTAGTTGACGCGCCCGGAAACACGAATCAATCAATAAATAAACGAGCCGTTATGCTTAATTAGGAAACTAATGCACACTGAGATGCCACAGAATTAGAGAAATCAAAATATCAATCTGAACGATAAGAGATCATTGTGGACTATTCATGGATTAGTGGTGATTAACCGTGGAAAACTCGACCTCGATTTCTAGCACACTAAGGTTTAATACTTCTAGGGTCTGACGCAGGTACCAATTTTTCCAGATTTCCGCAAGATATTAATTGTTTGTATCCATACATTGATACACTTCAGGCGTTGGATTGATGTCAATCATTAACTTCCATTTTACTTTCTCATTGCTCTACTGCTCACACAGTATAGAAAACGTTATGTAATGGTACGGAAAAAGACGGCGAATTTTCGACACAAAATTCTAATCGTTGGATACTGTAACGAAAAAGTGGATAAATCCAGTTACTAAAAATAGAAAAAAATCCTCTAACATTCGGTGTATCGGAATCCATATTTTGTGGGTTCTTGATACCGAAAAATCAACTGATGGCAAAATGTACTTCCGTCCGTGTGTGAACGTGTCCGTCCATGTTCGTGTCTGTGAAGAACGCTAGCGCATAAACCGTTCAGCCGATTTTCTCCAAAACTGATATTTTCCAATCGATCTGGCGGATGTCCCCATCCATTGAACATGAAACCAATATTTTAATTTTGGAGTGTACTTTGCATGAAGTCCCTGGTACATTTTCAACGTTATAAAAAAAATTGCACCTAATTATTTGATTAAATTTTCTTGTCTTATAAAGGTAATAGACAATTAACAGAATGATGCAGATCTGATTTGCGTAAACATCCCGGATTTTTTGAAAATTGCAAAAGTTCAAAATTTGGCGTCTTCCTACAACAAAAATATCAAAGATTGATTTTTTTACTTACTCGAATACTATACGTACGTGTGGTATAGAGAAAGTTATGTAACGCTGCGTGAAAAAACGGCGGATGTTCCGCAGAAAAGTACAAGGCCCTGGTAACGAAAAAGTGGATAAAGCCAGTTGCTACATTCAGAAACAAATTTAACACGTGGTGCAGCCACAATTCCTGTTATGTGGGTTCTTGATACCGAAAAACCAATTAAAAGAAAAACGTAGCCAATTGAAAGCCGATTTTCCCCAAAAATGATACTCCCCGATCGATCTGATCTCGTGGCCCCTTGAATTTGAAACCGATATTTTATATTTAGAGGGTACTTTACATAGAGCCCCCTGGATATTTTCAAAATTTTCTCAAAAACGGCTTCAACCTTTTCTTTAAATTTATTGTAAGAATACAATAAAATACCCTTATTATGGTGGCACAGGTCCGATTTTCACAGTTAATTCTGAATTTTCGAAAATTGCAAAAGTTTGAATATTTTTCGACCTCTTCCTACAACTACAAAATTGTAGATAGAGATTTTTCCTTCAAATCAAATTTGTTTTCCACAGTGGGTTCTTTCATTAAGGTCATGTACATTGTTTTGAAAATTTTAGCAGTTTTCGCGTAATATTGCGAGCAACATATACAATTTTAAAATTTTTTTTAAAAAAAACAACAGATTTTTTAACCTCTTTTCTCTGAAAACAAGTTGAAAATTCTACATTTTCAGGAATGCTCAAAAGCCTTTTTCTCATACATGGCTCCAATTTTTTGCTTCAAACTTGTCGAATGGATAGTGCGAATTGCACTCTTTAATATGGCGTCAAGTTCATTTGGGGTATTTTTTTTGTTTTTTCAAAAATTACATAAATGTAAATTTTGTGAAATATCTCTCACACTTTTAATAAGCACATTACCAGCGATTTGTAAACACTATCGTATTTGTGAGTATAAATGATTCAAATGACTTCAAATGAAGATTTTCGGAAACTCAAAAAGGTTTTGTGAAAAAGAGCTTCAAATTTCGCATTTTTAGTAGCGCATTTTGTTAAAATCGTCTACAAATTTTTCAAAGAAAATTGCCATTTAGAAAGTGGTTTTACTGTTCTTTAATATTCTAAAATAAAATTCCTTTCTACCATTAGGACACTGAAAAATTAAGAAAATGTCTAAAAAATGTACTTTGGACTGCGATAGATGGCAGCTGGCACGAGTAAATGACAATTCCGAATAGCTAGCCCAGAACCAAGGAAATAGAAAACTAATACGGGAAAGTCTGTGCCATTCTGTAGCACCATTAGTTTTTCTTAATTTAGCAACTCGTTTTATCCAGTTTTTCGTTATCAGGGCCCGGCAATTAATTTTTTCTGCCGAAAATTCGCAGTTTTTTCGCGCTGCATTAGATAACTTTCCCTACACTACGTATATTACTCCGTTTATACGTATGTTGACGGGAAAGTAAAAATAGTGTCATTTGCTGCCTCTGTAGCGGACAAGTCGAATTCAAATGACCCAGGCGTTATAAATCCCTAAGGCCCGCAAAGGACTTAATTATATTGCAGAGTGTTGTTTTAAAAAGTAACGAACCAGTAAACCATAAAATGCATTTAATTCTCGATGCAATCTCGATACACATGCTCACAAAGGGGTCGCTCGTCAGGATGAAGCACGCGAGCAAGTGGAGCGGGCTTCGCGCCGTACGGGTCGCAGGCGGGCGCCTGTCGCCGCTGGCGATCAGCTGACGTCTGTTGACGCAGCGGGCGAAGGGCGGCCGCCCCTGCTCGCCGATAGAGCAGTTCGCGACCCGCGGCAGGCGCTTGTGTGGCGTGGAATGAGGGGAGGGGAGGGGGGAATGCCCAGCGCCGCAGTGGCGGGTCGTCGCAGATGGTCGCACGTCCCGACGACGCCACAATCTCCGTCACTGACGCCAAACATGCGTGCGCGCCGTCGAGCTCCGCTAGAGTTCGTTTCGATCGGCAGAGGAGCGAATAGATACGGGTTATCGCGGGACAACATTGAGTTGCGAAAATTCTAGGATAACCCCTCCCTAAGGAAACGCGACCTCGGTGACACTAGGATAAACTAGTGGTGCTACAAACGATACTTCTCTCTCTCTCTCTTTTTTAAATATATATTTATTTCTTCTCGTTCGACATTTCTGTCTCTCGAGGGGTTTGAAAATAGTACATTTTATATTATAACGTTTTGGATATGGCCATCCTACTCGTGAAAACATGGTCTAAGGTTCGATGATTTGATCAGGCTTCACGGTTCAATTTGAGGTGTTACGTTGAAATTAAGGTAGTGCTAGGAAGGTGTAGAAACAGAAGTTACGGTGGTCTCAGTCTATCCTAGGGGAATCTTGATTTAATACGGGGCCATGAAGCACGGCAGCCCAGATTAAATATTGTGGAACAGGGGGAAGAGTAAAGATTTTGAAAGAATGGTCAGCTATTTTGTTTGTGTGTTCGTTTAATGGCAATATATTTAGCTCGAGATGAATTTGGGAATTTGGAATAAACCATGGTGCTTTGAGGGTCTTTCTTAGGTACTTATTTTGGAATGCAACTAACTTTTGAAGGTTACTGGGAGCTGCGCCTCCTCATACTGGATATGCATAGGTTAGAGTGGGTTGAATAATTGATATGAACAGAAATATTCAGCTTTCAATACTAGTAGCAGATCTAGAGTTAATTAAAGGAAACATTTTCGACGTTTTGACCAAAGCTTTATTTGCAGTTGCGTGGATATGGGGTTTCCACGTTAATCTTTTGTCAAATAATACTCCTAGGTACTTCACTGGTGAAGAAGTCCACGGGATGCGATTTCCATTGATGTTATGTTCGGGGGGATTTTTTGGTCTGCGATCTTTGCTTGACACTTATTATGATTCAGCTTTATTCTCCATTTCGGAGTCCATTTAATACACTTGTTTACATCGTTTTGAATATTCTCTCCTTCAATATTAGTCGCCTTCATTCAATATTAGTCGCCTTCAATTGGAATATCATGGCTGAAAATGTTAAATAGTAAGGGAGAGAGAACTGAACACTGTGGTACTCCTGCTGCAATAGTGTGTGTGTGGGGTAGATATGTCTGCATTGACTTTTACGATAAATGATCTGTTCGAGAGGAAACTTTCCGTGATCTTTAAAAGGTATTCTGGTATACCTAAAGATTTCATTTTGTATACGAAGCCAAGGTGCCAAACTCCGTCATAAGCCTGACATACGTCGAGGAAGACTGTCACTGTATGTTTCTTTTGGTGAAAACCGTTAGCTATGGCTTCGGTAATACGTAATAATTGATGGGAAGTAGAATGGTTTGGTTTGAATCCGAATTGTTCCGATGGGATTGGGATTGTTGATAAATTGGGATTCCGATTGGGATTGTTGATACAGTTTGTTAACCTTGTACGGATTAGACGTTCGTTGATTTTTGATAATATTGGAAGAAGACTGATAGGTCTAAAGTTTTCAGCTATCCTTGGGTTTTTCCCGTGTTTGCAGCCTGGTAAAATAACTTCTCTTTTCCAAGCACAGTTACATCTTAAAGATGCATTAAATATTGCAGTTAAAGTCGATGGTTTACCGAGCATTTAGATGCAGATTTTGATCTCGATTAATTCCTTAATTTGCAATTTTCGAAACTTCAGGGACTTCAAGGAAAATTATACCTGCGCCATTCTTTTAACCGTCTCTTCTTCTAACCGGAGAAGAAATTTGAAGAAAACGTTTGGAGCGGTTTTTGAGATTTTTTTATAAGTAGCATTAATTTGTAACCCAAATTACGCAAAAACTACTCGTTTTTTCAAAAATCAAAATACATTACCTTTGAAACTCCTAAAGCCTCGCGTTCGATGTTCATTTTTGTAGTAGTAGGAGGACGCCGAAAAAAGATTCAAACTTTTGAAATTGCCAAAAATTCAAGGTTAACAGTGAAAATCGGAACTATGCCATATTTATAGATGTATTCCACTCTATTCATTAAAAAATTGAAGAAAAAAATTGGAGCCGTTTTTGAAAAAAATCGAAAATGCCCCCGTGGCTTCATGGAAAGAACTCCCAAATTTTAAAGAATGTTTTTCAAAATCGCAAATCTTCGAGTCGAGTCAGATCGATCGGGAATATTCATTTTGGAAAAAATCCTATGTATAGTTAAAGGCGCTAGTGGTATTTACTGAAGGACAGATGGAGGAACGGATGGACGTTTTGAAAGAATAAAAAAACAAACAACTTTTTCGGTATTAGGGAACCCCAAAACATGTACTTGTTGAAATCTTGAAATCGATTTTCCTCAGCATTACACGACTTTCTCTACATTATATTACTCCGTATATACGTACGTATACAAGAAAGAAACTGGTGGTGCTACAGACTAGCACCGAATTTCTCCTACTAGTTAGTTTTCTAATTTCTTCGGTCCGGGCTAGTCCTTCGGTCTTGCCCCATGAACCTCTGCCATTTATCGCCGTCCAATGTACATTTTTTGAAATTGTCTCAATCTGTCGATTTCCTAATGGTAGAACCAAAATATCACTTTAAGAAAATTATAGAATAGTAAAACCTCGTCTTATGGAAGTTTTCGTTGAAAAATTTGGAGTCGTTTTACGAAAATGTCGTATAAGAGTCACTGTAAATGCGAAATTTGAAACTCTTTTTCGCAGAAAACCGAGTTTCCAAAAAAACATTTGCAATCATTTGAAGCACTTCTACTCACAAATGCAATAAAGTAAACAAATCGCTGTAAATTGTCATACTAACGGCTGGAGAAGTATTTAAAAAAATTACATGTTTGTAATTTTTCAAAAAAGCCAAACAACAAAGAGTACAGCAAAATGGCTTTTATGGCATATTATACAGCTCATTTAGCACTATCCGTTTAAAAAGTTTGCACAAAAATATTTTGTAGCTGTTTTCGAGAAAATTACGATAGAGCGTTTCTGAAAATTTGAGCTTGTTTTTAAAGAAAACTTTTGAGTGTTCAAGAAACTTTATAAGAAATTATTTAAAGCACATGTAATCATTAAGCTGCGGATTTTTGCCTATTTGCCTATTTTTTCCCTTCTTCGGAAAACGAAATATTTTAGGTTACTTATTCATTTCGAGGCATTAGGAGCAATATACGCGAATTGTATAGCGCCTATAAATGCCTATATCACTAATAAATGCCTATTTTATGTTTAAATGACTAAATATTACCTATTCTCGTATTTTTTATTCTTTAAAATACAATTATCCTCAAAGTTTTAAAAAAATGTAGCTTTTTTGTTTTTATTCTGCAAATTACAGAGAAATCGAACAATTATTGACAATTCTATGTTCCGTTTTACTACCCCCACAGTGCTGATATTCCCTATTACGAAATACGTGCAAAATCGCTGGTGGTAGTCATATGATCATTTTTTAATTCGAATTTTTAAACAACATTTTACTCAACAACGGCTCCAAATATTTTCTTAAAATTTTCTCCTCATATGCATAAAAAGACCGTATAAAAATTGGTGACGGTTCCATTTTTCGCGAACATTATATTTTCGAAAATTGCAAGAAGGTAACAGTAATGAATTTAGAGCTTTCTGTCTCAAATGAAATATGTATCTAAAAAAGCAGATCTTTAAAAAAGACCGTCTACATTTTTTTTAAACGAGTGGTTATTGCGGAATTTCTGCTTCAAGCAAATTATAAAAGAATTCGCAAAACCATAACAAATATTTGCTTCAATTTTTTTCCATAGACAGAACAATGGACACTTAAAAGAATGGCGCAGGTCTCACTTTGTTTCACTCTCTTAAGTTTGAAAATAACAAATTTTGAAATATAGTTTAGATACTATAAAGCGAGAAAGTATGTGCGTTTGCAACATCACTAGTTACATTTGTGTTGTGCATGGCGAATAAAACAAATCGAACAATATTTTCACTTATGTTTAAATTAAATTTGAAAAAAAAGATCATACTGTGCATCATTTGTGAAATTAATGAAAAGCAAAAAGGAAGCTAATGCGATTCAGCCTTTATTCCGAATTGTCGAACAATGAAAGAATGGATTTCTACGAGTATTTGTCAGAATAATGACGAAAGCAAACATTCCATGAAGGTATCTATTTTGATTACTTCAGAAACTTTATTCAAGAAAATAAATAAGGATAAGAAAAATATATGATGCCTTTTTAAATGCCTATTTTACATTTTAAGTGCCTATTTTGCCTGCCTCTTTCTACAGTTTTTCGTGCCTATAAATCCGCAGCTTAATAATCATAAATGCAATGTAAATGCAAAATAAATGCCAATCGCCGCTACTGTAAATATTAACGATGTGGGAGAGAAGTCAAAACAATTACATTTTTGTAATTATTGAAAAAACAGAAGAATAGAGCAAAATAGATGTGTTCTTATGCAGTACATTTAGCACTAACCTTACTAGAGGTTTAAAGAAAAATTGGAGACGTTTGTGAGAAATTCTTGTTTTATTATTTTTTTATATTACACATATTTCACTCAATAATGGGCGAAATTTTCAAAAAAAAATGTGCATAATGTTAATGAAAGAACTAATTAGGGAGACCAAATATCATTTGAAATTGCTATCTTTGGAGTTGTAGGAAGACGCCGAAAAATTTTCTAATTATTGCAATTTAGAAAATTTTAAATAGTAAAAAGGACCTATGCCAATTTTACTACTTCTTTCAAATAATTATGTGTATTTTACTACTTCTTTCAAAAAATTAATGAAAAAATTTGGAGCCGTTCTTCAGAAAATGTCCTAAGAGCTTCATGTGAAGTATCCCCCCTAATTTTCTCGCGATTTTCTGCAACGTCATCCTCAGCCCAGCTTCAGCCGATTATTTCCAAAATTAATATTCCCCGATCGATCTGGCGAATGTCGCGACCCCATTAATTTGAAACCGATATTTTAATTTTGGGGGGATACTTTTACATGAAGCCCTTGGGATATTTTCCAAATGTTCCAAAAAAAGTCATAGTTTTTTTATTTATTTTTTTGTTATAAAGTGTGAAGGACGTTTAAGGGAATGGTGCAGGCCTCATATTTGCTAAAAATTCTAATTTTTCGAAAATTGCAAAAGTTCAAACTTTTCTCGGCTGGAACTACAATTATAGAGACAGAGATTTTCCCCTTAATGAAATCTGTTCCTTAAAAAAGATTTTGAAATGAAGTCATGTACAGTTTTTAGATAGTTTTAGTACTTTTCGCGTAATTCTGCGCGAAGGTGCGGGCGAGAAAGTACCTGTTTTAGCACCATTTTTGTGACTTGATTTAGCTGCAAAAAACGCAGTTATAATATTGCCGCCGACCTGGATGGTCGTGATGGCTAGAGCGTGTGTCGTCTCGGCGCCTCGCTGTGAAGGGTCACGTATTCGAGTCCCGCCGTGGGCATGGTGGGCCTTGCCTTATTGTAAATGTTGCCGCGGAAGCCTTGTGAATCTGCTGACCACAGACCGAGGAGCCCGTACCTAATGTTCTACAATTTGTAATGAGTTTTACAAAAAATTATGACTGGGATGTGTTAAATCGCAGAGAAATTGCAGTTTAATAGTATTACGTAACCATTGCTAGGGATGAAGTATATGCTGTTTTAGCACCACTAGTTTTCATGATATTAGATGATAGATCAGTTTAAATATTGAATTGAAATTGAAAACAATCTCGTTTCGTTTTCCGCAAGCATCAGTTTTTCAGATTAAGAGATTTCTGTAGGAGATGAATCCACATTTGGAAATCGCAACGTAATCGCTGTATTCGGGTTCCGGTTCGTCGCTCTGCGAAACCCGTCGAGGGGAGTGGGAGAGGCCGTCAGCTCCGGGAGGCGAACACGACACCGGGCGGGCGCGGGCGACGCCCTCGCCGCCGCGCCGCGCCGCGCGCGCGGCCGGGCGGCCGACCGCGTGGTCGGGTATTTTTACCCGGCGCGGGCGAGCGGTCGGGCCGCCGTCGCCATCGCCATCGCCGCCGCCGCTCGCCCGTCCCATGGCGGGCGCGGGCGCGGGCGCGGGCGGGCGCCAAGCGCGCTGACTCACCGCGCCACGGCCGCCCCGCGCCGCGCCGCCTCTCGGGTTCGACACCGCCACGCGGCAAGCGCGCGGGGACGCAGCGGCCAGGAGGGCAGCGGTGATGGCGGCGAATGAGGGCAGGGGCAGAGATGCCAGCGCGCGGATGGAATAACGGGGATGGAGACGGCGGAGGAGGCAGCGCGGGCGGGAACGCGGGCGAGGGCGAGCGCAGGGGGCGAAGAGGCAGTAGGAGACGGGCAGTGGTGGCGGCGGCGGCGGCGGCGGCGAGGAGCGAGGTGGAGCAGGGCGACGCCTGGACCGGTTTGGCTCCGTCGCGCCGGCCGCGGCGGGCGCGACGGTTCTGCCCTATATCAGCGCCCGTCCGCGGTCGCGCGGCCAAGTCTAGCGCTTCCTAGAGGCGCTGCCGCCAAGCGAGGTGATGGACACCTCCACACATGCGACACGCGCATGATGCAACGGTTGAATCAGATGCAGAGCGACTCTCGCCAGAACGCTATGGAGTATGTTTCCTTCCGTACGATCTATTATGCCGGATTTAGAATATAGCTGAGCATTACTAATTCCGAATTTTGGACAGCAATCAAACAAAGAAATGTCACTAATACTAAGAAGTAATGTTCTAGACTTTAATATACGAAAACCATACCTTACCTCAGCAGACATACTTTCACAATTTAATTCAGTTAATAAGCATTGCTTTTAGAAAGTTTATTACACTTCAAAAAGTATTTTACACTTAAACAATAATCTATATGTAATATAGTAAAGTAATAATGTAATCATAAAGCTTCATATTTATACGGCGTTAGTTTGATAAGCGATTCTGCTTCTAATGTCAGGGTCAGGAAAGGTCTTGACTAGATTTTCCTTCTATTTTTCTTTTCTTTCATTTTTTTGCACTTCCAGCAGTAAGCAAAATTCTTCCAACAGATAACCGAACAATATTGCAATGCAAAATGCCATTCGTTCTATGAGTGGCTTATTTTACTTGCAGCTTGTCCGACAACCCATGGAAGTCCTGCTACATGCACGTTTCAATAGCAATTATGGAGATGTTATGTCACATCATTACAACAGTGTGGTGTGTGAGTAGTGCTCTTCACACAACACTCCCCACTTTCAAGAAATAAAATAATTAAATACGGTTACACGCTCTTGCGTGCGCAAAATCAGTTAAGTCAAGGTCATGTAAGTGCTTGTTGCATCTATTTTACAGTGGATTAATAGAAATAACAGCAATTTAAAATACATTTCCTGAAATCATTTGCATACAGAACGGTTACAACCAAATACCACTCTACAATAATTACCTTGGCAAATGAAACAATCTCAATATTAAATATTTGGTACGCGAATGCTAACAAAGAGTGACGTCACAGTTATATGCAACGTGAAATTGAAGTTCACTTGGAGGCAGTATCACACAAGGTTTCGAGAATAAAAAGTGCGTCCTCGGCCCCGCAGCCAGAGCTCAGAGCGGGGAGCGGGGCCGGGCGGTGTGGCGGTGTGGCGTGGCGGGGGGCGGGGGGCGGGGGGCGGGGGGCGGGGGCGGGGGGCGGGGGGCGCGGGTCCCACGGGCGAGCGCGCCTCGTGACCGGCCGATACGCGCCGCCCCCTCATCTCGCGCTGCCTTCGACGCAATTTCATCCGCCAGACGGCGCCCGCACCGCTCTGCTGCGATTACTTTCCCTTTCCGGAATTAAAAAACAAGGAAACAAAATAAAAACGCAAAGTGCCCGTCTCCCTTTTCCGAGAAGGTCCTTTTCAACAATCCCTTCAGTCTTCAGCAGTTCGTTTTAAGGCTCACATTTTCTCCATGACCTTCAGTAAAAATAGTTCTCTCAGATTCTCGTTGACAATGTCCAACGAAAAACAGAAATACTGATTGATTGGTTACATTGTTCATACAAAATAAACAGTGAAGGGAATCAAACTTGTATATGGAAATCACTCCACTGGTAGAACTGTGAGAACCTTTTTGCGGATCTATATTTAAAAGTGGTTGATTGGAAATTATTGATTATGATTTTGTACACATACACTGATGTGCATAAAATTTTGAGATAAATACACATTGTAATATCTAGGTATTTTTATGCACAGTAAAAAACTGTACAAATGAATGCGAAAATATTCTTACATCTAACGTAATGCACATGTTTCAACCCTTCATTGTTAGACTTTTAACTTTATAAGCGAATAAAGGTCCGATAGTAAAAACTTTTGTTTTAATTAACTACATTTAATGTGTGGTAATAACATGAATATTTGTGAATAGTGTGGCTGAGGCATGAAATACTCCAAGTATATTTTCCAGAAACATGCTTCCTTTTTGTGTTTTTGTTAGCAAGTGTATCATGAATAATATATAATGACATATAGAAAGCTGTTATGTCGCCAATGTAATTGTTGGGACATTGGAAATAGAAAATCCCGAAAAAATGTTCTTGCTGACCACAGACGTTTTGGAGAATGTCAACCATTCGAGTATATGGCGACTATCAATGAACGATCATTGTCATCGACAAATTAATGAACATGGTTTGGCACAAAGAGAGTGAGACATGAAGATGTTCTGATGTTCATGCCTGACGCGGCGCCACACATTGCCACAGCTGCCACAACAATTAAAGAATTTTACCATAAGACGATACACGTGACTTACCTATCTCATCTTTTCACAGAGTGCACAAGAAGTTAGAGCGAATGTTGGATCCAAAGTTGGCAAACATGTGTCAAACAACGTTTATGTCACCTCACAGAGTACATTTAGTACTATCCCTACCAAAAGTTTAAAGAAAAAAATTTGGAGCCGTTTTTGAGAAAATATTGTTTTTGGAATTTTTAAAATTGCACATTTTACACGCGATATTGCGCGA
The DNA here is from genome assembly GCA_031308135.1 of Acheta domesticus. NCBI lineage: Eukaryota > Metazoa > Arthropoda > Insecta > Orthoptera > Gryllidae > Acheta > Acheta domesticus. The sequence goes on along the minus strand of JAHLJT010002406.1, from coordinate 143,922,800 downwards.
AAACTATTATTTTTTTTTTAAAAATGTGCATGACCTTAAAGAAAGAACTCACTTTCGAAAACAAATTTTATTTGAAGGGAAAATTTCCATGTTCAATTTTGTAGTTGGGGGAAGATGCCGAAAATAGTCAAACGTTTGCAATTTTTGAAAATTCAGAGTTAACCGTAAAAATCGGACCTAAGCTACCTTCATAAGTGTATTTTATTCTATTCCTACAAGAAATTTAAAGAAAAAATTGGAGCCGTTTTTGAGAACATTTTCAAAATGTCTGGGGGGCTTCATGTAAAGTGCCCCCAAATTTTTAAGAAAGTTATTCAAAATATCAAAGCTTCGACTAGAGCTAGATGGATAAAGATTTTCTTCAATTTGGAAAAAATCCTATGAGTGGTTTAGGCGCTAGTGGTATTCACAGACGGACGGACGAACAGACAGACGGACGGACATACGGACGGACAGAGACGGACGGACAGACAGACGGACAGACGGACGTTTTGCTTTCTATTGATTTTTCGCTATCAAGGGCCCACAAAACAGGGATCCTTACTACATCACGTGTTAGGGGATTTTCTCCCTTAATTTAGCAACTGGTTTTATCCACTTTTTCGTTATCAGGGTTCGGCAATGAATTTTTTGCTGCCAAGAATTCGCCGTTTTTTTCGCGCAGCATTACATAACTTTCCCTATACTGCGTATATTACTCCGTATATACGTATGTATACGGGAAAGTAAAAACCATTTCGCAATTAAAAAAATAAGTTATTCTCACATACAATGAGCCAACATGGTACCTTTAATTGCATTTCGAGTCTTAAAATCGGAACTTGCGAACATTTGACCCTGGTGTTATGCCGGAAGGTTTAACAAAAGTCGGGGTGAACCGATGCGTCTCGCTCGTTGTCCCGTCGAATGGTTAGCCTGCGTCGTAAAATAACGTCTCCAAAGTCGCGTGTACAAAAGAACAGCCGAAGTCGTGGCACTTCCTGCTCGAACGCGATTCATCTCTCTTACAATCAAGATCTCGATGCACGAGGCGTGCAGGACAGCACGCACTCAAACAATTCCATAAACGCGATATTTACATGTTTTTATTCTAATCGATGATTCATACTATAATTAGGTCAGTCAATACAAATGTGTCATCAGCAGATATCCACAAAATGTCGCTGTTTTAATGGTGACTACTCAATCGTAGTTGCTCTGTATCGCAATGTGCGAGCATAGTACGAGTCTAGGAGGAAGTGGTCTTAGGTCCTATCGGAATACACCGTCTATACATTATTTTTTATTAAAGGTGGGCTTCAAAAAATGGCTGGTGGAAGGTGAAAATTGTGAAAAGGTTATTTTCGTGTTTCTCAATTCATCACTGAATGTGGTTAATAAAAACTTCTAAAGCAAAAAGAAACCTAATACAACGTACAACATGAAACCCAGGACAATGGGCGAGATCAACGAAAGCCCCAGGGCAAAGCTAACCATCTTGCTACTATTTCTGAACGGAGGCCGATGGGACGAATTCACAAGTGGATCAAAGCTGTGAATTCTGTTTCAGCGTTCTTTACCATACGTTACCATATGAAGTCATGTACAACTTCGGCTTTCTTTGCCAGATACTAATAGAAGTATTATAAGTAACATTTAGATCAAGCACATTCACTCCAGCAAGACCTAAAAGTTGATGAAACGACTTTCACATTTTCATACCACAAACGGGCTACAAGCATAACTACTACTACTCTTTCGCAAGGCAGGCGAACCAGTCGACAGCGTATTGAAGGGGGATAATCCTATGTAACACAGTGTAATATTATGATGGGCTAAATAATAGCACATTTTAATAGGTAAAAGCGCGTAGAACATTCATGAAATTTGTATTTTAAATGTTATTCATAGGGAGAAGACTTCTTGCATATTTTTATCCGTTGCTTGAGTGCATAGCTCAGTGAAATTTCTTGACATTTGGTTACAATATGAAAATATGTAGATTAATTTGTTAGAGCATATTTGTGCTGATTTGGCCGATTTTTCCTGTTAGTGTAATTACAGGCGCATATTTTGCACATTTCGTCAAAATAGAGACCTATCATTCAAACGTTTCAACTTTTCATAGAATCTCTTTTGTAAGCGTTTATTTATTAGAAAGAGCTTATAACAGCTTGCGTTTTTTCTTCTTTTCTATAGATGATAAAGCGCTTGTGCAAAAGTATATTTCTTGATATCACAGTTTTTAAACCAGAGAAAAGTACAACAAGACATATAATGTACTTATTTGATTATTTATTTCAATTACTTCTCCCGCACGTTACGTGAATTACGTGTATATTTACTTCAATTATTTCTCCCGCAAAGGTAGATTTTACAAATGGTCTTGGCTGTCCGGGTGACGCCGGGTGCAAGGCTCTGGTGTCGACGTTTCGACCGTCTTGATGTCGTCTCGCCTGTCTGCCTCAACAGCAGACCAACGCAGCAGCAGCAGGGAGGCAGACCAACCCTGAGGAAGACGACAAGACGGTCGAAACGTCAGCACAACAGTGTTCGATGCGGGCGTCACCCGGACACCCAAGATCATTTGCATATCTCTGCCCGCTGAAGGCTACGACTTCACTCAAGGTAGATTATGTTATGTTTGCACAAAATATAGCTTTTCATTCCAAGCATGCTTCTCCTGAATTTTATCACGACAGTGTTAAAGAGGAAATGAAATATTGTTCATTTTAATTGCGTATTTCAGAGATTTTAGGTCATAAATGCATATTTTTAAAAGCAATTTTAAGATTTTTAGGGCACAAAAAGCCTAGCCTGAGATTGGTCAGGATCGTATTATACATGAAGTCCTGGAATGCAATAACGAATCAACTGCCCAATCGCCAATTTAACTACGCATTTTAAATCAGTGTAGTAAAGGTAATAGGCAACTGAAATTATAAAACATAAGGGTACAAAAATGAAATGGAATAACAAAGAAAACAATGTTATGTTCGCGGGGATTCGTGTTCCATTCACCAGCATGCAACCCACCAAAGAGAAAACATGCGTTTCGTCAGAGAACCTAGTAAAGTTCAGTGCACGCACGCTGCCTTATGGAAAGCATTCCCGTATATGACGTCGCATCGCGGCGCGTCACGCGGGGCCCAATTTAATAGCAGCGCCCAGAGCGTGGGGTCGCGTGGCGGCGGGCGCGGGCGCGGGGCCCATTCAGCGGCGGGCAGCCCTGGCCCCGCGGCCTTGGCCGCCCATTGCGCGCTGCACGCCGCCCTGCCCGCCTGCGCCGGCGTCGCCCAGGGCGCTGGCCCACGCGCACGCCCTGCCTTCTCGATTCGTACACAAAACGTACTACCATGCGTCTCGGCCTACATGGAAAATGGCTACGTATTGTACGACAATAATGCGCGTTGAAAATCGATTTCAGTTAGGTACAAAGGTATTGCAAATTTCTAAATTTCGGGAATGTAATGTCATTGGGCAAAATTTTAAATCATTGTGCTCACTGAATAATGGTTTCAGTGATGCAAAAATTATCATCAGCCACGAGGTGGCAGAATGCATCTGTTGAGTAAGGGAGCAATCCCCCCCTTACTGTATATACTAAAGAATTAATTGAAGCAATGACGTTGCGTTCAGCTAAAATACCCAGTGTGCCCACTGCCTGCAACGTCGCGTCGCGTCGCGGCCGCCGCCAAGCGCCGCGACGCCAGCGAGTCCACGCCGCGGCGGACCGGAGCCCAAGGCCGCGCTCGCACGCGTACGCGAGTGCGCAGCGCGGCGTGACGTCTGCGGCGGCGGGATGCGATTCAAGAGAGGCGACGCGGAGGCTGCGCACGCGGCGCGGCGCGGCGCGGCCGGCGCTCGCGTCCACAGCCGGCGCCGCTCTTGACCCTGCGGCAGCAACGGCGCCGGCGCGCCGGATGAAGTCGAAAGTTCGCATGTGATGCACCGGACCGCGGGAGCTAACACGTTCTACGAATGATGGGCGCGGACTTACACACACACACACACACACACACATACACACACACACATATATATACATTATATATATATATATATATATATATATATATATATATATATATACACACCCTATGCATTGCCCACAGGCCGATATGGCCTTAAGGGGAGGTGAAGACAGGGCTCCACCTTCTTGTCGCCGTCGGCACAAGGAGGAGGTTGTGTCGCGTGCACAACGCTCCGGCCGCCCAGGAAAGATCCTGGTACTCACTTGGAAAGGAGGCTGAGTCGACCCCAGAGCCGCCCTGAAGGGAAAGCACCAGATAAAAATCCCAGCCTACGCTGGGATCAAACAATTCATTCAGGTCAGGAAGCCAGTGATATATATATATATATATATATATATATATATATATATATATATATATATAGAGAGAGAGAGAGAGAGAGAGAGAGAGAGAGAAAGAGAGAGAAGGGTGCCCGGGGAGGAAACGTTGAAACTTCGAAAATAACCTCTTAAGACAATTCTAAGCACATTTTGTCTAATAAACTACATGGAAATTCCAAATGATTAGGCCGCAATGAGCACTCAAAATTTGGTTTGAAAAAATTATTTCTAGGCAAAAATGTGCATTATGGAAGCATAGAAACACTCCAGAAACATGTAAGTTGTTTATTATTTACAAAAAAAATTAATATATTTGTTCAGAAAGAAAAATTAAGCGAAAAATAAAAAAGCAATTTACACAACTCAAGTTACACAAGTCGACTGCTTTTTTATTTCTCACTTAATTTTTCTTTCTGAATCTTCCACGAAAAACTCCAGCCACACATAGAAAAGCTGTTCCCATCTCGTCACGTACTCCCTAGTATATCACGCAAGTCTTGTTCTCGAAATCAAAACCTCGCGTTTTTCGCCGGTGTTTCAATAATACTATTTCGAGCAACATTTTAGGAAATATGAATTACCTTCATCTTCGATGCTGATGATATGCAAATAAATATCAATATAATTACAGAAACGCATATCGTTTTTATTTTCGTAATGAGTTTCAGTGATGTTTATAAATCTACAATTTGCAATACCGCCCCAAATATAAGAATACTTCGGTAGTGAAAGATGTTATGGGCAGCCAGGAATACACAGACATTATGTAATATTACAACATATTGTTACGAAACCCGATTAGATCAATTAATGTTATGCGACACTGTTCATGTATGACAAAGAGGTCAGAGTAACATTCCATTTAAGAAGAGCTACACGAATGTCAAAAGTATTCATTACAATAAATGAAGAAAATATAAGAAAAATGGGGAGGGAATTTAAATCTCACCATTTATTAATTCTGCATTTAACTCGAAAATTCAATAAATTGTAGCTTCAATAAATTGTAGTTTCATAAATTGTAGTTCAAAGTTTTAGTATTTGACTCAAACTTTTCAGTTGGCAACTGATAAAAATCTATTTTCCTGAATCGGAACATATCAACATTCCCGTAGAATATCTAACACTATCTTAACAAGAAAAAAAAGCATCTGCCCTGAATTTCCACTCTTCGCTGACCTCGCGAAACAGTGTTTTTATCATTTCGGGGTCACCAGATTTCAAAGAGGCACAAGGTTGGCATTCCTTACGTGACACATTTTGGAGTAAGTACATTGGAGTTGTTTTTTATTAATGACATTTTTAGTTAGTTGTGTTTGCCGAAAGTTCATAGTAGTTTTAGCACTTTTTCATTCTTATGATTTTCCTTTTTTCTAATGAATATTCTTTCGTTCATTAATCATAGCAGCATTCATATCATTTTCGTATTCATTATTCATAGAAGCACACGCAAACACCACAAACAGATGACAAAGCAAAGAGCAAACAGAGTAGCGTAGCTAGAGATGCGTTGGTTTCGGTGTTTCTTCAAGTTCTCTTTTTCCCGCTACAGGTTCATAGCGCTATTCCTCTTCCCGATGGCGTTTATTGTCAAGCGCACGAATCTTGCGATCCCGTTCCCACCTTTGCCTTCGCTTTGCCGTCCCCGTTTGCGGGTTATTGTGGAAAACGGAACTAACTTTCGGACAACACAAGTAACTAAAATTTTATCAATAAAAACAACTCCAATGTACTTAAACGAAACTTATAAAAATTATTTTTGTGAAAATTTAATTTCTAAGTATTAATATGAAATGTGAAACGTACTGTGATTCCTGAAAATAACTAAAACAACTCAACAATGATTAACAAAACCCTCTCGCAAATCCACGCTCTAACCTCAATATCGCACAATACTCTCAACTCCGCTATAGACCAGAGTCGCGCGCCCGATCAGCTGGAAAACTTCGCCGCCATTTGCTGCACTTTCATTGCTCGAGAGGCTTCCCGTTCCCGAGACAAGATAAATGTTGACCATCCTTCCCGTCCCCGTCAAGCTTCGCGTTCCCATCGTGTCGTGAACACCTGCCTAAGATGTCCGTCTTTTAACTTTCTAACTTCGAGTACTGCTCCGGCCTTCGCCTGGTGTTGATCGGACAAATCACGGAAAACTTCTGATCAGAGCAGCCGTCCCCAAGAGTTCTCCTCGAGACTGCGACTGAATTCGACTACGCTTGTGCCGAAAATCCAGCTACCGTCGGAACTCGAACCTCCCGATCGGAGGCACTGCATTGACATCAATTAATGCCCGGAGCCACGTAAGCCGGTAAAGGTAGTGGCCACCAAATGTTTTATCGTTGTCTGTTATTAAAGTTTTTCATCATGTAAACACTAAATTTTAAGAATATATATAAAATTAATAGTATGAACGGTATCTGCCGTTATTTGTGTATTATTCCATTGTGAGAGCTACAATAAATCTATTGAAAGCCCTCCAAAATTCCTCTTCGAGAGAAATTGTCAGGATTAGGTTATTATTATTATTATTGTTGTTGTTGTTAAAGCTAAAATAAGGATTTTTCTTAATTTAAGAGATGTATGTAATGTTTCACGTCAATGTTTCATGTAACGCAGGGTACGGGACGTTAAAGTAAGTCCTACTAGTTTCCAAGTATACGTGCTGAAAAAATCCTAGCACGAACAAGATCATACATATAGCAATCGGGTTGTCTGCCCGGCACTCGAAGTCAGTTCCCACCCCGTCCACCGTTAAGCGAAGCGTCTTAATTCGACGCGTCTCAGTCTGCTGGTGAGGATCTGGACATTTTGTTTCGTATTCTTCAAATCTAATTAATTTCATTATTAATTTTAAAACTGTTTAAAGCATCGGAGACGCCACACTGAGGTAATATACCAGTGTCATATAAATAATCTGTGAAGAAACAATGAGAGGCGTGGGTGGTTAGGAAAAAATGGAAAGGAAGTAGTAATTAGGTCCTGTGTTTCAGCAGGTGGATAAACAGTAAATGTTTGACTTGGCTGCTAACTCCACGGGGCAGCTCCGGCACGTGACACGTCGAATCGATGGGGCCTCGCGAGCGAAGCGCCCCGTGCGTCACCGCCGGAGAGCCCCGCCCAGCGCAGCGCTGCCAGGGCTCATTTCCTCGCAACGCCCCGCGAAGACCCGCAGTGGTCCGCGTTCGCTTCACATTCCCTTCTTACGCCACTCAGCCACCAAACGTCATGGTTGGGGAGGAAATCATTTCGATGCGTCCGTCTTTTCGTCTCCTATATTATTTCAGTAGTATACCTTCGCATTTGCTGCTCTCTCACACAACCAATCTTTATAAATGAGGTCTCTAAAGAAATAGAATTTCATGGAGACGTGACGAATTGCACTTTGACTTTAAAAATATGAAGGATTTGTTTAAAAAACGCATCTAAATATTCATCTAAAAGGCAACCCGCAACGCACGTCAGGAGTTTTTAATCTAAATAACTCGTACACGGAGCGATCTGGGCTTTAAAAACTAAAATTTTGAGGCGAAATGTCTCAAAGGAATGTTCCTCACACCGTAATCTCCAGGATGACTTCTTCTTGACAAATCTGTTACATTTTTGCTGGTTCGACGTGTCTCAATTCTACCACACCTGTTCAGAGCCTGTAAAATCTGCAAATTTATGTAAAATTACTAATTACTTGATATTCTATGCGATTGAATTACACGGGTGTACCTCTTTGCTCGATAATAAAATTAAATAAGAACAGTTTGTATTGACAAGGGTGTATTATATTGTTATCAATTACTAGGTGATGTGCAGAACGAATGACGGACGATAAGAGGATCTTGAAGAAAAATATACATTAGAGGTTTAATATGGAAATGGAAAAATAAGGAAGAGGGTGGAGTATAGCATGCGAGAGTTCTCGCGCGGGTACGCTAGTTAGTTCTTATTTCATAAATCTTTCATCTCTTCTCCAAATAGTTTCTCCTCCAACATTATCAAAAATGCCAGAAAAATGAATACCGTCTTCTCAAATACTTATTGTAAATACTAGTGATGCAATAGCTCGTCAATAATTTTGGTTTAGGCCCAATCTTTCCACGTGCCATCCTTTTTTACGATCCACTGGGCATATGACAAATTCATTTCATATAGAGAATATACGGGAGCAGTTTCTAAATGTAAGCAGACGGTAGGCGTGACATATCGGTTTATCACGCACATTCCAACAACCGAATGTGCACCAATTTTTAAACTAAAGAATTTGTCATATCGAACTTTTTTTATGTTTAATTGTTAGATTCCTGAGTGCAACAACACAAAACAACAGTCCACTGAGAACGACGTCTCACTGATTTGAATGACATTCAAGAGACTGGGAACTTGATTGTTTATAATCTAGGGAATGGTAAGGACTCATCGTCGAAATCAGTTAAGTACAGTTTAACAGTAAAAACTAGTGGTGCTACAGAATAGCACATACTCTCCTGTATTAGTTTTCTATTTCTTCTGATCTCAGCCAGCTATTCGGACTTCCCATACACTCTTGCCAGCTGCCGTCTATCCTCGAACAAAGACCTTCTTTTTTACATATTCTTAATTTTTCGATTTCCTAAAAATATAATGGAAATATTATTTTAAGAATATCAAAGAACAGTACAACCTTGTCCTAAATGGCAATTTTCTTTGAAAAATTTGGAGCCGTTTTTAAGAAAATGGCGCTTAAAAACTACCGTAAATGAGAACTTTCATGTTCTTTCTCACAGGAATCATTTGTGTTTTCGAAAAACTTCATTAAAAGTCATTTGTAGCACATTAACTCGCAAATACAATAGTGTTTACAAATTGCTGGAAGGGTGCATATTAACTCCACAATTAACTTTACGTCGTATTAAGGAGTGTAATTAGCACCATCCGTACGAAAAGTTGAAAGAAAAATTTGGGGCCATTTATGAGAAATGGCGTTTGAGCGTTCCTGAAAATGCGGAATTTTGATCTTGCTTTCACTGCAAACGGTGGAGTTTTCCAGAAACTTTATATGACATTATTTTAAAAAAAGTACTCATAAATTAATTATTGTGAATAAATCGCCGCTAATGTAAATAATAACGACGCGAGAGACAAGTCAAAAAATTACATTTTTGTAATATTTGAAAAAAACAAAAGGAAAGGTAATATGGCATTTATGACATCTCATAGAGTGCATTCTGTATTATCACTATCAAAGACTTAAAGAAAAAATTAAAGCCGCTTTTCAGAAAATCCTGTTTCTGTATTTTTTTTTAAATTGCACATATTGCACGAAATATTGAGCGAAAACTACAAACTGTTATGTAGCTTATGAATTATGATCATATGATCTAGAAAGTGATTTAAAAACAGCAATTTGTAAGACTTGAAAACCTATAGTTTCATATTCTTCCGAGCAAGCTGTGCATCATCTTCCACACACACGGACGGAAGCCATATGTTAAGGAGAAGAGCGAAGAATGTAAAGCGAAGAATAACAGTGCGCAGGAGCACGCAGAGGGCGACGGAATGTGGCGGGCCAGAGGGCCGCGCGAAGCACAGAAAGCGGCAGGGAGAGGGCACAGGGCGACGGGGGTGGCGCAGGGGGTGGGCGCGCGATAAGCGGATGGTGAGTAGGTGCCGTGCAGAGCGGCGGGGGTGATGGCTGGGTGGTGGGCGGGTGTCCGTGTCGCGGGGGCGCCTGACTGCGCGCCGGGCGTGGGAGCGACGCCGCGTGGCGCGGGGCTATTTCCAGGCGCAGCACGCGCCGGCCACACCGCGCCCCCTCCCGCGCGCCCTGCCACCCACGCGCCGCGCCGCGCCGCATTCACGGCACATTTTGGCACACGCACTCACACATTACACGCCATCTCTCACTGCGACACCTCGCGTCACATTCGAAATATTAATTGAAAAATATATTTGCATTATTTATTAAACCTTGCAATAATATTTACATTAATAAACTTTCAAAGACTCATACTTCCTGTTTTCTTTTAGATCTTCAAGACACGCATTTATGTCTACTAATGGCATATCATAGCGTAATAGCACGGAATAAGAAACATTTATTTTGAATCATCAACAAATCAAGAATACATTATGAAATAGTTCGCCCATATTTTCTGGACTATTGCAGGACTTTAAAAAAGCACATGAAACTAAGATGAAGCTATTTCTCAAATTTTAACTATCTCATCTTTCATTGTTTATATATTTTGATGTTGTTCTTATAATAAATCTATACACACAACTCACTCATTATTGTTACAAAGCGAAGACGATTGCCCACACTAAAATATTCAGCACATTCACATAATTAATGCAACATGCACTACAAGTGTGAAGCGCTGGTTGCGTTATCGACGAGTACAAAAGTCCCATTGAAACATGTCTTCAGGGACACTTCACAACTCCTCAAAATAAATTCTCTCGGAAAGGAAATGAGAGTTTTCCCAAACAGACATTTTGAGTGATGTTGTTCAACGTCAAAATATTTCCACCCTCTTCATTTCAAATTAAAATAATGAATTTCATTATCTACCAATGAAAATATTCAAGATTATTTCTGTGGGGGAAATCATTAATTTTGAATAAAATTCAAGAAGTATGTTAATTTGAATAGCATAAGGGTGCTCTCATGCGTCGTAAATTTCATTTTATATTGTATATACATTCCTACGAATCTGCATTAAGTATTGGTACTCTCGCTGCAAAATAAGCTAATACTCGTGTAACTTATTGGCAAACGTTCTTCTTCCATAGCTTTCGCAGTTTCACATTTACTAGTTTCAGGAATATCTTCCATTTTCTTGCAAGATGGCGATCGTCAACTCAAAATCCTCCAAGGCCGCCAATGAACTGCCGAAATCAATACAATACCATTCATAGTTCGCCTACTTGTAGAAGAGAATACGCTCGAAATACTGCAAAGGCGATCGGATAAGAGAAAATATTATATATTACAAGTGGCTGAAAAAACATCATGTGCTCGTTAGTAAGTACGCACCAGCACTAAGATGCTCCTGAATAATTAACTAACTTTCACATAATGGTCCACTTCAGCCACATATAAAATAATATATTGGCTCTATGTTAGATACTGACAAAACTCCTCAGAATTTTCAGCGGCCGTGTTAAAATTTTTAGAGCTGACACCGCGACAAACGAAGCGCGGGAAATTCGAATTTGTAATAACGATATCTTGGAATTTTCGAAAATACAGAGTGAACAGAAAATGGGACCACCACCAATTTTTTTATCTTTCTTTGCTACATTTGTGCAAAGAAATGACAGAAAGAATTTGGAGCCATTTTGAAAGAGATAAATGTTTAAAATTTAAAAATAGCATTTGACGCAAAATAACGCAAAAAATACTCACATTTTCGAAAAGTTGAAGATGGCCTTTAAATTTAAAAACCTATTTCTAAAGAGCACTCTTTATTACGAAAAAAATCTTCACAATTGTAGTTGTAGGAAAACGCCAAAAACATTTGGAATTCTTGCAATTTTCGAAAAATCAGGGATTTTAACGAAAATGAGACGTTTCTTTCTGAGAAAATCTGTATTTGTAATTTTTTTAAATAGCATGTATCACACTCAATTTTGCGTGAAAGCTCCCAACATTTTCAAAAAAGTGTATACGACTTTAATGAAAGAACTAAATATGGAGATCCAATTTTATTTCAAGGAAAAATCTCTATCTTTAATTTTGTAGTTGAAGAAAGAAGCATAAAAAATTCAAACTTTTGAAATTTTCGAAAATTCAGAATCAACCGTGAAAATCAGACCAATGCCACCTTCATAAGTGTACTTTACTCTACTCTTACAAGAAATTTCAAGAAAAAATTTGCGGCCGTTTTTGAGAAAATTTTGAAAATGTCCGCAGGGCTTGGAGAAAAGTACCCCCAAATTTAAAATAATGTTTTTTCAAAATCTCGAAGCTTAGACTCTAGCCAGATAGACAGGATTTTTACAATTAAGAAAAAATCCTGGCATGGTTTTCAAATTGAAGAAACCCCTGTGGATCTGGCTCCAGTCGAAGCTTTGAGATTTTGAAAATTTTTGAATTTTCAGTAGCTCTTAAACGCCATTTTCTTAAAAATGGGTCCACATTTTTCAAAGAAAATTGCCATTGAGGTTTTACTGTTCTTTAATATTCTTAAAATATTCTATTATTAGGAAACCGAAAAAATTAAAAAATGTCAAAAAATGTATTTTGGTCGGCGATAAATGGCAGCTGGCAAGAGTATGCGGTGAGTCCGAATAGCTATCCGCGACCAAAGGAAAGAGAAAATTAATACGGGAAAGCATGTGCCATTCTGTACTAGTAGTTAATGTTTGTGCCTCCTAGTTAATTTTTTTTTAATAACACGAAATTAAATATAAGTCAAGATTTATATATTTTTGTATGCCGAGAATAATGTAAATTATATATATTCTGATCTCACTTTGTAGTGTCGTATTTTAAATTGGTAAATATTTTTACAATTAAAGAATTAATTTCTGTCTTTATGTCTGCAGCGCTTTCGAGAGCGTCGTATCTCGGATCAAGTATCACAAAAGTATCCATTACCTCACTCTATCCTACAAAAGTGAGGCATTTCATGGCAGGCGATTTGCGTGCATCCGCGCGCCACCGGGCGAGGGCGGCCGCGGTGTCGCGGCAGGCAGGAGATTCCCCGCGCTGCCCCCGCAACTGGGTTGCGCGGCTCCGCGAGCCGATCTGGAGTAGGTCACTCGATAGCCGGAGCGCGGCGCGGCGCGGCTGCGCAAGGTTGCGAGCGCCGACGCACGCCGCGCCGCCCCCGCGGGTCAGGGGCCACGCATGCCAAGTGTATTGCCCCAGGTCAGGCGGCGCGCGTCACCGCACCGGGGCCAGCTGCGGGGCGTCGCGGCGGGAACGCGCGAGGGAAGGAGCCGCCACAGGTGCGGGTTCACCTCGGAACAAATCGCTCTGCATTTCTATCATGGGGAGTGGATGGAGAATTTCTCTGCTAACGGCATCACCTCTCGCTCGAAGAATGCTTTGAAAGTCACAGTTAAAAATGTTGCATGACCTTTCACTCACTCTGTACTAAATAAGTAAGTATTAAATTAACTTCTAAAACAATTATGCACAAACACTAATACATTTTATTTACCGCTATTCAACAGTCATTTTTGTCCTAAAAATATACTAAAACATTATGACTTTTAGGGTCTTTTACTTTCCCGTATATACGTAAATACGGAATAATTACTTTCCTTATACGTAGTATAGGGAAAGTTATGTAATTCTGAAGAAAATCGATACCGAGAAAGCTGAAGTTTCCAAAGTATAGGGTTTTTCCAAAGGTGGTGGTTTTTTGCAAAAATTACATAAATGTAATGTTATTGAAACATCTCTTACACCGATAATACACACATTTCCAGCAATTTGTAAACACTGTTGTATTTTTCAGTTAATGTGCTTCAAATAACGTTTAATGAAGTTTTTCGAAAACACAAGGTTCCTGTGAAAAACAGCTTCAAATTTCGAATTTTCAGTAGTTTTAAATGCCATTGTCTTAAAAACGGCTCCAAATTTTTCAAAGAAAATGGTTGTACTGTTCTTTAATATTCTTAAAATAATATTTCTGTTCTACTATTAGGAAATCGAAAAATTAAGAAAATGTAAAAAAAAAAAAAAAAAAGTACTTTGGGCGGCGATAGATCGCAGGTGGCAAGAGTATATGGCAAGTCCGAATAGCTGGCTGAGACCAAAGGAAATAGAAAACTAATACGGGAAAGAATGTGCCATTCTGTAGCACCACTAGTTACTACAGCCACTAATTAAGCACCATTAGCACCACTAATTAATTGCTACGACTAGTCTATCGACTTTTAACGTACCCGCGTACCAAGTGTATTCTGCTCCTACTATGCAGTGTTCACAACACCGCACCCTCGCTGGAGATGTAAACACAATATGATTCATAATGCTTTGGCCTCGCGATCGTTCCTGCGGTCTTCCCCGTGCCATTCACCTCCCATGTGGCGCTCACGTGATCACATGAGTCTCCGCGTCTTCACCGCCTCCCTTCCCTCGGCGCCCACACTGCCGCCGCCGCCAGTCGCAATTAATGAAGAGTCGCTCACATCAGGCGGATTAGCCGCGCCAGATGGGCTGAAACGGGCTGATGGGCGGGCGGTGCGGCGGGTGCCCGACGGAGAGGACAACGAGCTCCCGACGAGGAACCGAGGGTAGAGCGACGACGACGTCGAGAACGGATTAGCCTTTTTATTCTTGGCCTCCTCACTCAATTCCCCAAGGAACCTCTTCTGCACGAGACTTCAAGAGACTTCTGTTTCCTACTGCTACGTGTATTGACCATTTTTCCTGTCATAACCTTATATATTTATGTAACATACTTGTAATATTTTGTACGATTATATATAATTTTCTTTTTTAAGAAAACTTTTTTTTATTTATACCGGTCGCCTGTTGTAATTATTGTTATTCATAAAAAATAGACGTGAAAGTATACAAGAAAAACCTAGGGATGAATTCCTTTTTCATTATTATACGAAATAATTGAACATATATATCAATAAATGAATGACGAAGACATTGACACATTTTATAATATTTGTTAAGCAAAAGCTTTGACGGTAGAGTGTTTGCCAGTGCATAAATGTTGAGGCCGATGTCACGTGACAACACGTTAACTGCGATAACTAAATGTGAGCTTAACAACATCTACTAAGCGACTTATAAAGGAACAAGGACTTCTTCTTCATTGAAATGAATATCAAGAACAACTCAACACTTCCTAATAAAAATATGTTAATGATTAGACATCAGGCATCTTGGATGATTCTGGTTTCGATTCCCCGTCGAAGATAATTATTTACGTGAACAGCGTTAATTATTTAAGATTACATTTAAAGCAATAACTTAAACGACACTTCAACATCAAAAAGGAAGATAAGAAGACTACTGGTGGTCGACGGGATTCTTCGCGCAAGATTCTTGACTTCGGCAGCGCGGGCTACGAGGACATCAATTTCATTAACTGTAAGCGCCACACAAATACGTCTCGCAAGATAGCCAAAAAAACTTATTTGCAAATAAATTATTAGACATTTTTTTATTAAAGGAAAGGCCTTTAATTATCAAAATATAATAAATTTTACGGCATACCGAATAACTTCTAAAGTAAAATATTGTAAATAATAAATGCAATAGCAGCAATAAATAATGTAATTGAGTTATCGAAACATGAAGGCTGATTTTTTTACTTTCTCGTATACATACGTATATACGGAGTAATATGCGTAGTACAGGGAAAGTTATGTCATACTGCGCGAAAAAAACGGTAAATTTTCGGCAGAAAAAAATTAGGAATCCGAAAAATCAAGAAAATGTCAAAAAAATGTAGCTTAGAGACACAGTTTTATAAACTTTCATCACGAATGTGGCTAGTAAAACTGCTCCACGTAATTCAAGACGGAGAATGGTGGTGGCAGCTGGAGGTGCAAACTTTGATTTTGGTACTATTGGAGAACTTGCCTTTTCTTCTTGAGAATTTTCACTGACTACATACGCACAACAACCATACCAAATGCTCTCTGCGAAGCGTCAACAAAGCCTGTTAGAATTAAACTGCTCGCCCCACTGAATGTCTCCTTCTAAGGAAAAATCAACTTTATCAATAAAAGGACCTCAGTGAGTAAAATTTCCCACTGATGCAGCAAGTCTGGAGTTAGAGTGAAATGCTAGTCCAGCTTACGTTCCCATAGCAACTGTAAAAACATATTAAATCTTATTGTCACAGGTGTGACTAGACACAAAGGATCATAAAGCGATGCTGTTATATGTAACTACTAAGATCAATAAATTACGAAGTTCAGAATTGTAAACATATTTCAGATTGATTTGCACAAGTCGGGCATTATTGTGTTAATAATTTCCACAGATTTTACATTCGTTTCAAATTGGCTATGCTCAGCGTGGATCAGATTATATTACATATTAATATTTTAAAATCTTTTCAGAATATCACGCGCCAGTACTAAATTTGAAGTAACAAAGAAGTAAATTCAGAATCTTTAATTTTGATCTTAATACCAATTGACCTTAACACAAAGCGATTATACAATAACTCATCATTCAAACTATCAGCGAAATACTGCAACTGTGTAATCGTACAATCTCAAAGTATGAATGTTTCCCTTTAAATGTTTACGCAATTATTTACTTTTAAAAAAGAAAACAGAAAATCCCGTATAATAATAAATTAATATTTACATACACGTTACACTAAATATTTGTCATTTTAATTATGATAAATATTAGTCTCTTAGTACCATGATTAGAAAAATAATTGGTAGAAAGGTAGAAAAAGCTTATGTAGTTGGATGAAAGTCATGTCTATTGTATTAACGAGAGAGAAGAGTATCACCTAGTCCCCTTCTAAGGCACCTTTCGGACGGCTGTGCCAAACGACTGCGTCGATGACCGCAGCGGCTGACCGACTTCCACCGCAGCGGCGTCGCTCCACCGTGAAGAGTGCGCTTGCGTCATGCGAGAGTGCGCAAAACAGCAAACCGGTAGCGATTCCTAAATCCTACTCGCTCATCGTCGCCAATGTGACGAACGTTTCTGCAATTTTCTCCTGGTTGCAGACCCTTGTTCCCAACATAGAGGAGACGAGAGAAAGTGGAAGAGGAGAGAGAGAGAACAGAGAAGAGAAGAGAAAGGAGATAAACAAGAGTAGACGTCGTTAATAAAACAATAAATTCTGAAAATTTCACAAATTGGAAACGATATATCGTTTTGTCCAGTTCTGAATGTTTAGTTGCAGATAACGTGTTTGCCATCAGCCAAAGTTGTATTGTGTGGACGTGAAAAAAATACATTTCAGTGGTTTCGCCATTTTTTATATCCCTAATCTTAGAAACAGTGCAATTAAAGTGTATTCGTCACAATAAATAATTAAATGGTGCCGAGTTTTAAATAATTAAATAGAGTCAGGCTGTCTTGTAGAATTTGGATATGAAATTTCTTTATATCATATCCCATTGTCCAATGTTATTTCTACACATACAGTGGGTGGCCATTAAATTAGGAATTTTCTTTCAATTTTACAAATGTCCTGTTCTGAATCACTTAATGGATATACGAATGCTCGAAACTTTCATAATAAAATAAGGCATTAATTTAACTTAACTCATAATAAGTTAGGATAGCATTCTTCCAATGCTGGTAAATATTTTTTTGTAATCTGTTGTCCTTTTAGTTACCGAATTGACTGATAGTTCTCAGACACTGCACAATTGCCCGCTTCCAGGGCATTTCTACGTTTCATTTTAGAGGGCAATAGATTGATGGTTTTAAAGGTAAATGAGATTAGGAGTCATAGGTAAGAAAAGTGACATTTCTCCGCAAAAGACGAGGGAGATTGAGATTACTCTGAAGCGTATTGAACTGAAAAACAATGAAATTGAAAAATGGACAAAGGTTTTGCCTCAAAATGTGGGAAGAATAAAGAGGAGACTTGATTTAGCATTGAGTAGAAATTCCACAAATCGTCAAAACTTCAAATGACCTAGGAAATCTTCCAAAAATCAAGACTTCATGGTAAAAATGCTTGTTGTTAAAAAACAGAAAAGCAACAAATAAGGAACTACAAGTCATGATACGAGATCTTGGATGTGAAACTAGTACACGCACATTACGACGCCGAATCACAGCAATGGATTTCAGTACTTGTTCGCCAGTGAAACTCTCAAAGTTAACTACTGCTGTGAAAAAGAAATGAATTGCTTGGGCATGTCAACACAAACGATGGACATTGGATGACTGGTCCAAAGTAAGCACTCTGAATATTAATTCACTTATTTAATTTACTTTAGATTGATATTTAACGAGTTAGATCGATGGTGAACAATTTCGCAAGTTGTGAGTAATAAAATTACAAATTTCTCGTTGCTGTAATTTTTTATAGGTGTGATTTTCTGACGAAACCACCATTGAAATTCTAGAAGACAGACATCAGTTTGTCAGAAGACGACCTGCCGAGAAACTGCTCCCCAAATATACGAAGAAAAAAAATAAAACATCCTACAAAAGTGATGATATGGGGGTATTATTTCGCAGAAAGGATTTGGTAGACTATACCTTATGAATGGGATAATGAACACAGAACATTATCTCAAAGTGTTAAAAAAGTGTGCAGTTCCTCAATTAAAGAAGTGCATTCCACGAGGTGGTTATATTTTCCAACACGATGGAATTCCACGCCACACAGCCAAGGGTGTGACCATTTATTTTCAACAGAATAAAATTAAAGTTTTAGAATGGCCAGGAAATAGCCCTGATACCAACCCAATCGTAGGAATTTGGAAGATACTTAAAGAAAAAGACAGTGATGTGCAGTGAAGAACAAAATTTGAGCTCATTAAAGAGAATAGAAGTATGGTATCGAGACAAAGAACTACAATTGACATGCAGTTGAAGCTTTTTAATCCATGCCAAGGAGAATTCAAGCTATTATGAAAGTAAAAGGATGTGCTACAAAATACTAAGAGACAAATCTGATCCAAAATAATATTCGAAATGAGAGGGGAATCTCATACACGTAATTTTGTAAACATAACCTCCATTAAAAAGTAGATAAAATGATAATGAAATGATATGAAAATGAATAAATGAAAATAAAAAATTCCTAATTTAATGGCCTCCCGCAGTACACACAATTAGTACATACATGCACTTCATTTGCCTAGCAAATTATTTTTTTAATCCCACCTCTGTCAAAAACAACGTATTATGACCCCTACGTATTATCAATTACAATATTATGTGCATTCAATTCAGAGGCCTACGAAAGATATTTAAGAGCTTCACAAGGAAATGTAACTGGAGCATGAGCTCCTCAAGCGATGTGAGGGCAGGCGCACAGTGGCCGTAGCTCCACCAGTGGCGAGAGGGTGTCCGCGCTCGCTGGGGACGCGCCGGAAGCGAGCCGCGCGGGCGGAGGCCCCAAGCCGGACGAGCTCAGGCCGCGCACTCCACTTACGCTGCGCCCAGACCTGAAACAAGCGCGGCCGAGCCAGGCCGCCACGTGCTCCCCCCGCCCCGCGCGCCCGTCTGGACGCCCGCCCGCCCGCCCGCCCGCCCGCCCGCCCGCCGCACTCACCGCCGCGCCGTCGCCTCAACAATTGCTAAGCAATTAGCGTGTAATTGTCCAGATCGAGGGAATTAACCCTGGGACCTGCATCGTGGCGACGTCGCCAAAGCGGGCAAAGAAAGACGACCACTCTCGAGCGGGAAGGCGAGACCTCCTTTCTTCTGCATCCTGCTGGTTCGTTAGCGGCCACCCTTTGCACGAGTACTTCACCCTTGCTACTCCAATTTTATCTTGCTCCCAGAGAGCGAAATTTGATGGTTATCTGTTATTCCACACACTCCCAACGGGTATGATTTATGTTATACAATCATCAGCGCGTCCACACTGCGGACTCTGACTATAGTTCGCAGTTCATGTTTGACATCGAGAAGTAATCGAGAAGTCGCGAATGATTACGGAAGTTACCTTCTGTAATTATTTCTTCATGCTATGCAACAGTCAACTCAAAATGTCAATCGTCTTATACTAACACTGAACCAAATGTATACATTCAACAGAACCTTTTAAGAATAAATTATGCCGTCCGGTCGAGGTCTACAGGGAAACGTTCTACATGGCCAGAATTCAATTGAAACAAATATCAACATTATTCATACCCTCCAACTTTCAAACCAAATTTTGTCCGCTCGAAGTGCTAGTTTAGGGTTCCTAAATTTAAAATTTGTCCCCTTCAACACTGTCTACTTTTTTTTTTCATATTTTTTAATACCGGCTTCATTCTTTATTTACGATGTATATTAGTTTTCTTGAGGTTAAGTCATTTGTAGAAGAAATAATTCTACATTATTTTTTATTGATCCCGAAATGTGTATATTGAGTATGGGAGAGGGCAACAAACAACAAACGCGTGTAACTTACTTTTAATAAATATTCCAGCCCTGATGAAGGGCAAATAAAGGAGCGAAACGTTGGCATCTAACAAAAAAGATTGTAGAATTCTTTCTTTTACAACTGACCTAACCTCAAGAAACTAATATTCATCCTTCAGAGGTCAAGAAACACTATTAAATTCGATTCGAATTAATATTTCGATGTATATTCGACATGTATATTCGAGAAACGTTTCGTGATGGCTGAGAATAAATGAGTATGTTCTCTGATGAAGCAAATGCCACGACTGCGATTGTACGAAGTAAGTGACAAGTCAGAACACGCGGAGAGTCGGGAAGGCAAAACGCTGACTGCACAGTCTGCTTACAACCGTGCCCACAGCAGGTTTATTTAGACCTGTTCGCCATGTAAGAGAAAGAATGTCTTTGAGCATTAAACTGCCTCAAAGCAAGAATGGTTTATTGCATTCTTACTTACGGGCTATTGTCTACATTGTGGGTATTATTTGGTTTAAGAGGACAACTGGAAGTCCTCTTAACCATCTGGAACCATATTCACAGCTATCATCATTCGTTAATTTTAAATTTTCCCTTCGATTCACCATTTCAACAATAAAAATTGTTATATTCTTATGTTAGTAAGAAAATTAGCAACATTAAGGTGCAATAATTCAAGAGGTTATTTGTGAACAATGCTCGTTTTCCGTAACATAAATATCAAGAAAATATTAATTGGGAAGGGTTAATTATGTCTGCCGACTTTCTCGCAAAGAATGATGAACAAAGAAAGGAATAACAAGAATTAAAAGGCGATAAAAACAACACACTGAGGTGACACAGTAATGCAGTAGAATAGAAAGGCGCGAATTATAATAGACATGTACGGCAGTGGGAAAGAAAATTAGCATCTCTTGGATGGACCTTCCCTCGCATTTTAAATGTTATTTACTTGAATTTGACTTCGGAAAAGGAACCCAAGAACAACGAACGATGCAGCTATTAGTTACTTACGATGGAGCCTTTATAGTACACTCACATCTCGTATGCATTACAAAGATTTATTTTACGGTAAAAAGAAACAAAAAAATTAAGCTTCGTAAATAGTTCTTCAGGATTTGTCCAAACTCATCATTTAAGAGTACTCAAGTATCAGCCCCACCTGACCGCTCAGGATGTTTCAGGCAGCACTGGCACCGTGTAGAGGCGGTTAGTAACTCCGGCACGGGATGAGTGGGCGGCGTGAATCACGATGGATCGGGGAAGGATGGGAGTAATGGGTTGTGAGGGTCGTGTCAGGACGGGCTGGGGCGCAATAAACCCGTCGAACATTACGGGCCAGGAGAGGAGACGAGCGGCGGGTCGGGTCCAGCCTGCACGACGAGAGGCCCTGGCGGCGTGGTGCGTGGCGCGGGCCCTGCATTCCGGACCATTTAGCGGCCGCAGCGCGTACCGCGCCGCCGTTATTTCTGTCGGCGGCGGCGGCGGCAGCGGCGCGGGGGCGGCCGCGACGGAGCCCCTCCGCCCGAAATACGCCCGGCGGCGTGCGCGGCGCGGCGCGGCGCGTCACTGTTCGGCGCGGCGCCGGCGCCGGGGGGGGGGGAGAAGCGGGAGGGGAGACGCGGGAAAAGGGCGCTGCATTCGCCGCGCGGAGGCCGAGCCGGGAGAAAGTTGGTCTCGCGGCAGCGAAGTGGGAGTGCAGGACACGTGCTCGCGGCTCTGGACTCGTCGAGTGCAGCGACTTGGCCAGCTTCTGGCGGTTGGTCCCTGGGTGTTGGAAAGATAACTATATATTTACTTAACACCCGGCTGAGGTGGCTTAGGTGGCTCAGGAAATCAATTGATGTCACTGTCGTGCCTCTGAGTGGTATGACATAGGGTTGGAACTTCGACGGTGGCAGGATTTTTGACACTAGCTACAGTCGAATTCAGCCGCTGACTGAAGAATTCTCGCGGTCAGCTGTTCTGATCGGCAGCTTTCCGTGGTTTCTCCGATCGACTCCTAGGCGAACGCCCGAACAGTACCCTAACAAACGGGCCACGGACGGCGCGCGATCTTTCCTTCCTCTTCATTGTCCTATACTCACCCTCTTCTAACACTCTCTCTCTCTCTCTCTCTCTCTCTCTCTCTCTCTCTCACACACACACACTTGCATGCATTACTCTATCCCACGTGTCGGGAGCTTAGAGCTTGTCCCGGCAGGGGCGGTGCCCGGCTGATACCTGGTTGGGAAAACCCGCAAGCTGACATGTGGGTGAGCGCTGGGTCTCACCATCCAGCGAGGAAAGATCACAGCGATCTGCCGCGATAAAAAAAAGAAAGAAAGAAAGAAAGGGAAATTTCCATTCATATGATTCCATTCATATGATTCATATAATACTTTGAAATACCCTGGCCAGCGTCCAGTTGGTGGTCAGTACTTATCTTGAAAATAAAAGAAAATGTAAATGTAATCATACGAGTCCAGTCGTTAGAATTATTTATATCAGTCAACAGAATTGCTTTCCGTCTTGTCCATATATTTCTTTATTGTCAGTATTTTCTCTATATTTCTTTATAAAAGGTTACATCTTAGCAATGACAAACACATAAAATTAAAGAAAAAACATCAAATGATAGAAAAATTATATAAACAAGAAAAACTTAAGTTCAAAATAGGATCTCTGTCCACAAGAATGCACAATCATTCTGTTTGTGAATCACGAATGTTTGAATTTTGAGAGAAAAACGTTGTAGTAGTTGTATGATTTTATTTCGTAGGGCAATTGGTTAGCAGTAGTTAAATGCCCGCAGTTAAATGTACAAAAATATCGGTGTCTAACTTCTAACCTAGGACAAATCTTGGCAAAAGACACGTCGTGATCGATACACATCTGATTTAAATATTTCTGCTATTTTGGATTATTCAACTGAGAAATGAATCTGGGTGAGAATTCATTCACCGGAAGAGAATCTATTCTTCAGTGCTCTGGTAAAAGAAAATATTTAAGGGGCAATAAAAGTTGATGATCCCACTGATAAATAATGGCTACGAAATTACTATTACATCTTGGAAACCAGAAAATTCGTTTTTTTCCCAACTTCGACCCTATACACACATAATTACTTTCCCGCTGGTCAATCTTATGCAGCAGGAATAGCGCGCGATGTTTCTGCGAGCCCCAGCCTCTGCCGCCCCACCTGCTGTCCACAAGGTGCACGACGCCCATTTTGCTTTCCAGACCATTCTTTCCCACGGCTTTCGAAGTCCCGCGCGTCAAAACTAGAACAGTCGTCATGTTAATGTATTACATGCCACTCAACTGTTCACTTAAGCAGCTACCATACTGTGGGCAGCATTACGCTGTGCCTGGTCACGTAATCTTCTGTTATTAGTAGGGAGAGGATTTTTATGCCATAAATAATTCTGAAATATGCACTTTAATATACAATTAATGTTAACAATATTTAATTTCCTCCATAAACCTGTCTTGATAAAATTCAGGAGAAGCATGCTTGAAATGAAAAGATAAATTTGTGTGCAAACATAATATAATATACCCTACTTCGCGAGAGAAACAATTGTAAATCACCTTAGTGAAGTACATTATGTGTCTTCTTGTTCAGGGTGACTCAAAAAGGACCTCATAACTTCCAAGGCATATAAACGTTTATTGAGATGACTTAGAGAATTGTTTCAGGTGACATTTTGTGGAGAAAAGACCTCAAGATTTACATCCAAGTATCACTTTGGTTCGATGGGACGGACATTGGTGATACGGCAAATATCCCACTGAAAATCAATTTCTACCCACACTCGTAAGGTAAGGGCGGAACATACATCCGAACTTTAATGAAATACATCGGTGTTAAACCAGGGGAGCGAGATGACCATGCAATTAGCACTGCACGACCAATCCACCAGTCTGGGAAGCGTTTATCCCGAACAACTCGAACTTCTGTGAACAAATGAGGTAGTACACCGTCATGCTGGAAGTAAAAAGGGCTCACCTTGTTCATCTTCATCTATTTGGGGAATTAAGAAATTCTCAAGCATATCCAGATACGCAGTCCCATTTATATTTTTCTCCATGAAGAAGAAAGGGCCGTTCGCTTTGAATTTGCTTAGGGCACAAAACACTTTCACTTTTGAGCCGTCACGAACGTATTCAAGGGTTTCACGTGGATTTTCGGTGCCCCATATTCCACAGTTGTGGGTGTTCACCTTGCCATTGAGATGAAATGAGGACTCATCACTGAAGATTATTTCGTTCAGGAATGTCACGTCCTCCTCCATCCGATTCAACATTTTCACACAGAATTTTCCACGTTCAACTTTATCTAAATCAGTAATTTTTTGAACCATTGTCAATTTGTATCGTATCAAATGTAAACGTTTAAGTACACTCTCCATACAGTCTTTTGTGGAATACCAGCGTCGCGAGACGTACGTCGCGTTGATTTCTTTGGACGGTCGACAAACCTTGCCCTCATCTGTTCGACAACAACAACATGCGGGCGACCTGATCATTTATCATTTCTAAGAGAACAACCAGTTTCAACAAAGCACTTGTGCCAACAGAAAATTGTAGGCCTGCTTGAAAGTTCTTTAAAGTATTTGGTATGAAATTTACGCTGAACTGTAGTTGCAGAGTTTCTTTTATGAAACGAAAGCACAGCTACCTCGCCTCGCACCAGTGAAATTGGCCATTTTAACAATGAACTACGTTGATGCTCCTGGTGACCGAATGTGGTTCTGCGGTACTACGTAAGTCAAACTTGAGGCCTCTAGCCACAAAATGACACCTGTAACAATTCTGTATGTTATACGCCTTGAAAGTTGTAAAAGTCATTTTTTACTCAACCTGTATTTCTTCTTTATATATATATATATATATATATATATATATATATATATATATATATATATATATCAACCTGTATTTCTTCTTAATATATATATATATATGAATGAACAGTCATCATATGAATGAACATCAGTTAATATATGTGTGTGTGTGTGTGTGTGTGTGTGTGTGTATGTGTATACAGGTGAGTCACGTAACTTTAGCACTTCCTGTAACTTTCGAACAGTTGAATTTATTGCAATGAAGTTTTCATGGAAGTGCATGAGGAAATGGGGCTCCTTGGTACGTGTATTAATTTTTATTTTATAACTTGTATTTTACGAGATATTTGAGAGAACTTTGTTGTTGTTTTTTCAAAAGGATCTATACATATTTTTCAGTATATCATGACGAGCGTAAAAAGACGAATCCAATGATATAAATATTGTCGTGTGTTATATAAGCATTTTTGAGTAATTTTAATTTTTTCTGCGACGAGTTTTTAACGGGTATTGTGAATGTAACAATCTTTCTCGGCCTAGTAGTGGTAGCGTACGCACGTCCCGCTGCGCGGCAGCGCTTAACTTCGCCTCAGTAGTGGCAAATCAAGATAAGCGGTTAGGTGGTGTTCGTCTGATACGAAGCCCGTAACGGGCTAAATTTACTTATAAACATTATTTTTCGTGACTTTCTTGCATCAGTTAAGTGCCCATTTATTGTGAATGTCATTGAACTCAGGCCCCTTAACGGGGCAACTTATCAGAAGTGCCACGAACACTTTAAACAACGTAGATAGTGAATGTGATCATGTGAACACCCAGATATTAACATGATAGCTCATCTACAACAACAACTGCAACAACAGCAGCAGATGTATCAACAACAGCTTCATCAGTTGCAAACTCAGCTGCAACTCGCGCAACAAGGCCAAACTCAGCCGCAGCTAATGGGAATGTATCACCAGCTTCATGACCAGCCTGCGATAATATCTCAACCAGAGTCTACAGTTACCGCACAAGGAGACTAACAAAGTGGCGTATGTACTCCTGGTTTTACAACCTCTCAAAATTCACAAGTGACGTTAACGCCGATAGCAAATCGGACAGTAAGAAGCGCAAATTCTTCCAGCGCACAGTGTGTAATTTTGGCCATCTATGCGGCAGAAAGTCTAATAGCAAAAATTAAAGAATTGAACTGGATTAAATCAATTTATAATTTACTAAATTATTCAAAATGATAAATTATTACAAATTTTATACAATAGAACTCGCTAGAACAACTTTTAAGTATTTTAAATATGTTAAAGTAGGATAAAATTGTACATTGATTTTACAGAACAAACAATAGAGAATATATTATATATAATAATTGTGACACAATATTGCAATTTTTACAATAAAAACAATGAAATTATACATTAGACAATATATAGAAAAAATACGAGAGAAGTAAACAAGAAACGTGCGGAAACAACTGTACACATGAAAATAATTAACTTACTCAGAATCACTCATGGTATCATGAGTGGTATCATGGTATCTTGATTATCTACGTCTGCTGGTGATTGATCAATTTGTAGCAAATCAAACACTTATTCATTGATATTATTCTTTCAGTATTTTGTAGGAACCCATAAACTATCTGTACATAGATCAGACGTAATAAGCAATATGTTCAGCATATTGTGTATTAGTGTCGATTCTGGAGGTCTTTTGTAATAAATTTTTATTGGTCTGCAGTATTTAGTGGAAGATGGAACAGGTGTTTTCCAAATAACGTGTTTTGAATTGGCCGGATTGCAGTGTTTTCCAAAGAAACAGAAATACTAAAAAAAATTCGTTACAGAAATGTTACTCAGAAAACCTTTGTATCGATTCTGTTCCATACCATCACAGCCCCATTTCATGATTATGCTAATATTACATTTTTTGTCAGTCGCAATTTCTCATACACCTCTCGCGTTTGACAAAATCGATGAATTGTGTGTTCAATAAGTGACTGCACAGGTATTTCTGCTGAGATTTCTGTAATCACAGCAGCTTGTGTCTTGCGTTTTGGATTCTTTTACTTTATAATGTGGGCAAAATTTACAATTTAATATATTTGCTTGCTGACGTAGACGTTTGTACTGGCGACTAGACATACCGATATGCACCATTAATGCCAGCGCCTGTTCGGTGATAGCTCTGATTTCTGAAACAAGGACCTTCGAGCCTTCTTAATTTCCCTATTTGGTGATGCAGTGGATAATTGTTACTATTGCTGCCGAATCCTTTTCCCTTCCTTCCTTAACTATATGCCTGCGGCCATACTAAGCTCTTCGCTGCTTGAATGTAGGTGGTGTTTAACTTTCTGCGACCTAGTTCTCGGAGCATAATCAACAAAATAGCCGGCCAATTACAGTACGGGAAGTTTCTGCTGATTCTGGAAATGTTGGTATTGTTGAAAATATTTTCAAATATTATGTCCTTATTGAGTCAAGAAGAATTGAAACGAAGAAACGTTCCATATGCCTCCCTATTTTTTACCAGCTTTTTAATAAGCTAGTAAGTATTATTTGTCAGTTTCATAGTTTTAGATAAAGATGTCATATTTGTGTATCCAAATCTAATAGATGGCGTCACTTTGAATTTTTATATTTAATATGAAATATTTAAAACAAAATTTATTAAAAACAATTAAAAAATCATATTTATGTTTTCCTATATAAAAACATTTCTCACAAAATATGAAAAATTTAACAATCATTATTCTTTATTGACCAAAAAATTTTCGAGGTATTTACACAAATTCTCTGTCTTTTCCAGAAATTAATTTTTTCTTAACATTTCCAGGCTTTTCAGGTTTTCCAGGTTTGTATGAAGCCAGCCTTCGCGTAAATTTGCATGAAATATACGAAACTTTTGATTTTTTAAATCATTTTTTTGTCAAAAAAACCGCTCCAAATTCTTCCTTTAAATTTTATCTACGTACATATGAAAGGATGGTAAAAAATGGTTGTGTCTCATTTCCAGCAAACTCTTTGTATTTTCGAAATTTGCAAAATTTTAACAAAACTACAAAACTTAAGACAGAGATTTTTGTCTTAAATAAAATTTGTCCTAAAAAATCAACTTAAAATTAAACTCTCATATTTTTAAATGTTTTCCAACAAATAAGTTCTGAAATCATCTCATCTTCATTACACACAACCCGATAAAATCCACGAAATAAAAGCTCTGATAATCAACAATCTTCGCTGACAATCCATGACTTGTCCAGTAAAAACCGAACGCCTTAATTATGCCATTATAATCAACAGTACAATTGGTCTCTAACGATATTATAATTATCTCACAAATAATATGTCGCAATACGTTTAAAATAATTAAACTGAAACTTTCTAGAGCAAAGTAAGCAAGATATCTACAGACAAATTATCTTCACCAACGCGCACCAAAATCTGTAAACATTGGTGATTCAATGGCAACAACCGACTGAAATAAAACAACGGAAACAGCTCGGGCCAGCGCCTGTATTGGCGCCAGATCTCACGTTCTAGCGAGGGAGGAAAAGCACCCCAACCCCGGATGAAAAATGCTCTTCATTACGTGAAAAAGGAACATAACAGTTTAGCGCCCCGTAACGGAAAATACATCTAGAATTGACCGCCTAGAATTGAATTAATGATGCACGTAGGGAAACGACATTATAACATAGAATTCGCCGACATTTTTAAAGACAATAAACATCTATTTATTACTTTCCCGTATACGTATATATATATATATATATATATATATATATATATATATATATATATACACACACACACAAAGTAATGTACGTAGTATCAGGTAAGTTATGTAAATCGGCGGGAAAAAGATTTCGAGATTTTAACGGAAATACATATTTTAGAATCCTCTGATACCCAAGAAAGTGGTTTTTTTTCGTTTGTTTTTTCTTTTTCTTTTTTCAAAACGTCCATCCGACCGTTTGTCGGTCCGTCTGTCTGGTGTCTGTGAACAACACCAGCGCCTAAACCATAAGTACGATTTCTTCCAAAATGAATACTTCCCATTCGATCTGGTTCCACTCAAGGCGACTTTGAAAAACTTTCTTCAAAATTTGGGGGTACTTTACAAGAAGCCCCACGCATATTTTCAAAATTTTCTCAAAAATAGCTCCAAATTTTCTCTTTAAATTTCTTGTAAGAGTAGAGTAAAATACACTTATTAAGGTGACATACGTCCGAATTTCACGATTAACTCTGCATTTTCGAAAATTGCAAATGTTTGAAATTTTTTTTGGCGTCTTCCAACAACTACAAAATTGGAAATAGAGATTTTTCCTCCAAATACATTTTGTTCTCCAAAGTAAGTTCTTTCATTAAGGTCATGTTTGAAAATTTTAGTAGATTTCTAGCAATACTGCGCGAAATATTTGCAATTTTAAAAAATTACAAAAACAAGAGTTTCTGAAAAACTTCTCGACATTTTTTCTTTAAACTTTTGGTAGAAATAGTGCTAAATGTACTCTATGAGATGACATTATTGCCATATTGCTCTATTCTTTTGTTTTTTCAAAAATTACAAAAATGTATGTTTTTAACTTGTTACACACGTCGGTAATATTTACATTAGTGGCGATTTGTTAACATTAATTTATTTATGAGTTCATATGCTTTAAATAATGTCCGGTAAAGTTTCTCGAAAACTCAGCCGTTTTCTGTGAAAACCAGCCCAATATTCCGCATTTTCAGAAACGCTCAAACGCCATTTTCTCAAAAATGGATTCAAAATTTTTCTTCAAACTTTTCCAACGAGTAGTGCTAATTGCAGTCTTTAATATGACGTTAAGGTCAATTTTGAGTATTTTTGTTGTTTTTTCAAAAATTACATCAATATAGTTTTTTTGAAAGAATTCACACCTTTAATTTGCACATTTCCAGCAATTCGTAAACATTATTATGTTTGTAAGTTAATGTGCTTCAAATGATTTCAAATGAAGTGTTCTCTGCTGGGCGCTTGAGTTCGAATATCGCGAAAGGCCAAGAACGTGTTTTTTCGTCATTCTGGCTTCCTAGGCTGCAGACAGACAACCACATGTTTCATTTAATAAACTAGATAACCGTTTATCTTTTCAAGCTGTCTGCTGCCGTCTAGTAGCAGTTCTCTGTGCCTTCTCAGCATCCCGTTACAGGACTAGAAGAAGATGAATCACTTCTTGAAGCAACGTAGTCCTCAGGATGATACTCAAGGGTGAAATTAAGAGAGAAAATATTGCATTGCACTTGAAGGCAAGTTAAACAGAAATTTTATCTGATGGAAGCAAATGGGCACGAGGGGCTCAGTACGGAGCACCAAGGCCAATCGTCGAAATTAGTCGCATGTGCGTCGCGGGGTGACGCAACGCCTCGTGCGTTCGTTCGGGGGTCTTTAACAGAGGGTGCCGCGCCGCGCCGCGCCGCGCCGCGCTTCATCGCCGCACTAAAGGGCTTGTCAGCGAATCGCGAGCCGCAACGCAACCTGGCGCGGCGGGCGCACCGTTGCGCTGTCCGGTGAGCTGCATCCGCCGAGCCGAGTGGAACAGGCGCCGCGCCGGCGGCCAGCTGGCCGCGGACCCGCGCTGGCCCGCCCTGGCCAGGACCGGACCGAAAACAGGGCTGCAACCCGGGGCGGCGGCGACGCCCACGCACTCAAATCGCTGCTCGCTCCGGCCTCCACCTCTCTTAGGAACTAAACCCGGAGAGGTGACTTCTGGCGTCAACTGATGTCACTGCAGTGCTGCTAAACGGGAGGTCCTAGGTTCAAATCCCGACGGTGGCAGTATTTTCGACACTGGCTGGAGAGCTAGATGGAAATCTGTCGCGATCTGGAGGAGAATTCAATTGACCGACTGCTCTGATAAGTAGTTTTCCGTGGTTTCTCCGATCAATACCAGGCGAATGCCGGACTAGTACCCTACCAAACAGGTCGCGGACCGCGCGCGCGACCATTCCTACCCCTTCCTTGTCCTATTCACAGCCCTTGCTCTCACACATTTACACTTACATGCACTACACTACCACACATGCCGGGAGACCGGTCGGGAGCTTAGAGCTTGTCCCGGCAGGGACGGTGCCCCGCTGGTGGGAGATACGTGGTGGAGAATGCCACGTTATCCGGCAGATGGGTCGGCGTCGTATTTCACCATCCAGGTGGAGGAAGATCACCGCCACCTCCCAAAGAAAAAACATGCACTTCACGTACGGGACTAATTACTTTAGCAATTGACACGCCCGGAATCATCAATCAATAAATTTCTTAGGCTAAGCTTTACTACGCGCACGTTTTGCTGAACTCTGCATTCGCTAGTTGCGAGAGAACGGTGGGGGTTGCAATTTTGCCAGTAATAGTATAAAATATAATCTGCATTGCCATTAAGTTTAATGCTAAAGTTTACCGAAGCAAACATGTTTTATAGTACTACTCCAGAACGAAAATGTCTAGTCTTCAAAGGTTGCGAATCACTCTCGTTTGTACTTATTTGCATAATTCAACTACTCGTGTAGTTAAAAAGGAGTGTGGATTTTGGAGCTCCAGGAAACGTTCGTAGATTATACCTCCCACTCCTCCGGGACACTGTCGTTCGTCTCTAATATTCCCATCGGTTTTGCCTTTCTTCCGCTTCGCATCGACTTTAGACCGCCCCCTTCCCCCTCCACCAGAAGACGCCACCGTCTCCTCACCACACCTCTTCACCTGACACGATCGCCCCTCAGTGCCACTCCTTCCGCATTGCAACTATTCCCTGCATGCTGTCAGCAACCCATCGTCCTTTTCATTGATTTCCAGGCGCGTTAACTGTTACGCCATTAGTCCCGTTAGAGTAGTGCACGTTATGTCTCAAAGGTGGCTGTGTTTCCAACCCGCTGGAAGGCGAGATACGGCGCCGTCTTATACGTCGATTTGCCGAGCGTTCCTCCTCCAGGTAATCCCCCAGCGGGGCACCGCTGTAACCCACAAGCTCTGATCTCCCGATATGTGCGGCAGTGTCGTATAGGTAACTGTGTGTAAGGTGAGAAGAGAGGACAGATCACGCGCAGCCAATGGTACTTTCGTTAGGGGACTGGTCCGACCTTCGCCTCGTATTGATAGGAGAAACTGTTGAAGACCACAGATCAGAGCATCCGGCCGCTAGAAGCGCGACGAAGAAGAAGAAGATAGCGTCTGAATTCGACCTAAATATACAGCTACCCTCGAAAATCCGCCAGCGTCGGGGCTTGAACTCCAGCACCTCGCGGTCAGAATCAAAGCAGACACAACGATAAAGCTGCCACGGAGCCAATTCAGCCGGTCCACATCGTCCTTATAGTTAGTTAGTTATAGTTAATGCCTTATTTTACGTGGCGAGACTCGGGCCATCAGGCCCGCTCTTCCGTCTGACCACGCAAATTTCGCTACGCTCCTTTCACCTAGCGGAGAAAGAGGGTATTATCTCGGGCGACGACAGGCGATTTGAATTTAGCTCAGAGGCGTCATTTAGGCTTGAGGATCTTTTACATGCAAGTAAATCTACTAACATGGGCCAGCCGGCTTTACTTCCCCTCCGCGGAAGGCGTACGAAGGATTCTTTCGCCCTTAAAAATCCACGGCTTCGATCGGGTTTGAACCCGCGAACTTGGGTATGACAGTCCGGCACGCATGACTAACCGTCACACCATCGAATCCGCAACACACCATCGAATCCGCATTGACAATCGCACCGAATCCGCATCGAATCCGCACCATCGAATCCGTCCTTGACAATCTCGCAACATAAACGTCCAGACACTGCAAGCAACAGTCCTCAATCTTCCCGCAATCGAATTCGTTCCCTCCTCGTCGATGTTTACCGCATCATCTCTGTCCCGCTGTTCTCACGTCCATCACCACTGTCCTCGTCACGTCGCCCGCTCCGCCACCGCAGACCCTGCTGCCCTCGCTCCGCCGCGCCGCGCCGCGCCGCGCCGCGCCCGTCCTTCGTAATTTGAGGAGCCTCGGCCACTTCCCCAAACGTCCGCGAGACCCCAGCTCTACTTTTTAGGTGAGGGCGCAGGGCGAGCGGCCAGCGCCGGGTAAAAAACGCTGGCTAACGGTGCACCGATCGGAAGGTACCTCGTCTGTCTTTAGAGCCCAAGCAGACTCACCCAGCCACTTCTGTGTCAATTTGATTCAGGCGCGACACTACAGCAGTTAGTTGCTCTTGCACCATACACAAAAGATACAACAATCAAGTTTTGATTTCTCAAAGATTAGATTTTAACGAAAAATGTATATTAAAAAAACTAACGAGTAATAAACCATTCAAAATTTAAAAAGGGATAACACTCTTTTTTTCAGCAATCTTTTACTGAGGGAAGAAACTGAAATGAAAATATGATGTACATTTTCATTTGCAATTTTCTAATAAGCATTACAATGTTATAATTATTCTGTATTTTTGAAATAATACAGATTTCAGGAAGAAAATGTATTCTTGATATATGAACATTCTTTTGTCAATCTCTCTCCAATTTACCATCGAGAAAATCTAATACTTGTGTTTCTTCACCATTATGAAACACTCACCTTTCTGACGCCTACGGTTTATAATCCCATTTCTTAAACTAAGTGCATTAGAAGTAAAGTTGCTTAGTATATTTTCTAAATTATTATAGCTGGCGTAAGAAAACTTGTTTTATTTTCATGATTCCGAAAAAATGTATTGGAAAGAATGTTATTCTAATTTATGAGTCAAGTTTGCAATCGAACTCAATCCCTCCTCGTAGTCCATCACCACTGTCCTCGGCGCGTCGCCCGCTCCGCCACCGCATACGCCGCTGCCCTCGCTCCGCCGCGCCGCGCCGCGCCGCGCCCGTCCTTCGTAATTTGAGGAGCCTCGGCCACTTCCCCAAACGTCCGCGAGAGCCCCGCAATAGTTTCAATACTACTATTACTTTTATCACAAAAATACGGTTATCCAGTGCTTGAAGAGGTGAAATTACGAAATCACCTCTTTAAGTTTCATTTAATATAATAAACTAGAAAAACCCGGCAGACATTGTTCTGCTCTTCATCTCCCTCTTTTCCCTCCAATCTCCGTTTCTTACTCTCTCTCTCCCTCCCTCACCCTGTCCCTATCTGTCTCTGCCGCTCTCTGTCCCTCTCGTTCACATTTACTTGCAGTTTCTGCACGTCTCTGAGCAGGTGAAGTAATATCGGGAGGCACCGGAGCAGCAAATATGTAATAAAATGTTCGAGAAGAGCTCATCCTATGGATTACGGTGTGAGATATGTTTCTTTGAGACCTTCTGCCTCAAAATTTCAGTTTTTCAGGCTCTAGAACTCATTGTTTAGGACTTATTTAACGATATGGTTTCAAAATGCTGCCGTGCGTTGCAGGTTGCATTTGACGTGAATATTTTGATTTGTTCTACAACGCCATGTAGTGGAATTAGAACAGAATTAACCACACAAAAACCTTCTTGGTGAAAAAACACCTAGAAGTGCCAACTTTCATTTAGATCGGTCATACGCTGTCGGACTTTACCTCTTTTATAAGGAGGAGGAAACGAATTATAGAACGAGTACCAAACTTACTAGTATTACTGTCCAGAGTGTCGGGTGCATGATTTCTATGCGTCACAGCGCCACCGGCCAGTTCCAAATATGGCCACCTGATCAGGCATAGAGCTGAACAATCGCACACACCGGACCAGTGCACTTGTTGACGAGTCAACATGGTATCGGACAAATTGAGCAGAGCATTTTTGGTGAAACACTTTTATCAAAACAACAGTAATGCACTTCGAGAATATCATTAACTGAAAGGATTACGGAAGGGTTCTCTTCCTCCACCTCCTTTGCGGAACATGAAGTTCGAATCAACTGGGAAACTGGATGTCGCTCCGGGAAGAGGCCGACGACCGGTGGAAGCACAGGTGGTTGATAAAATCGCTGTTGCTGTGGCCGACAGCTCTGCGCGCAATACCCGCGCGTCAACCAGTGCGCGTGCCGTGACAGTTGAACATCCCGTGAGTCACTGTACTGAAGGTGCTTCAAACCACTGTCAAATGGTATCCGTAAAAGATCCATCTCGTACAGGACGCACAACAACGCACACGCCACCGGACGCACAACAACGTGTTGACTTCGCTCTCCACTTTCTCGCAAGGATTGAAGTTGAGGCTTGGCCTAGGAGGAGCACGGATGAAGTGAACACAGAATTGCCAGGAGTAGAGAACTTCACCGCCAGGCAATGTGCACGAAGTTCCTTGGCTTGGTGAACGTGTCACCGTATGATGTGGCTTCACAGCGACGTTCATCACTGGCCCATTCTTTTTTGAAGAGGCTGGCGCTCAAGAACCAAAGATGTGCAGTGTGACTGGCCAGCGTTACAATGATATACCTCGCCAGCATGTCATACCAACATGTCATACACGCATATCAGCACAGTGCCTGATCATGACACCTGTGGCCATATTTGAAACTGGTCGGTGGCCTTGTTATGCAAAGAAACCATGCACCCCATACTATGGACATTAATTCTCGAAAGTTTAGTATTCGTACTACAATTAGTTTCCTTCTTATAACGTTTTATAAAGGGAAAGTTTAATTATAACCATCCTCTATTTAAAGGTAAATTTAAAAATCATTTTTAAATGTACACGACGCGAGCAAATAAATGTTACCAACTTTTATGGGAGGAGGGGGAAAGTGGAGAAGTCAGAATATAACATTTGACTAATGAACGATGATTGAAAACGCCACATGACAGCGTTACATAATACACCTAATCTGCGCGGATTGGTAAGCAACTCGTCCTTTCTTAGTATTTTGTGAGTTCATGAACCACAGCACGGTGTCTCCCCCCCCTCAAAAAAAGAGGTAAACTCAAAATTCCATTGACCGAACAGCAACTGCTACTCTATCTCTATGCTACTCTATAGCTCCCACAAAATATACTCCCAACGAATGATGAGAGCCCCGTTGTGCATTTCGAAGTCATTGTGACTCTCGTCAGCAAGAGCTATAGCCTCCGAAACGGAGAAACTATTTAAGTGAATTCAATGTACTTTTTAATAGTAATTCTTTGATTTAGAACGAAATTTTCTCCTAAACGCATCACAAGAGACTTGCATTCACTGCAAATCACATTCAAGAGAACGAACTGAGCGAATGAGCTTAACTGCGAAATTCGAAGATAAACGAGCTCTTTTGAAGATCCGTACATCTAGTTTTTCGGTCGTGTTTTATTTTTTAATGCAGAGTATCGCACTGACTGATCGGTTCCTGTTGACAGGACGGATTCTGATTTCACCTTCCCTATCTTAACGCTCGGCAGGTAGCAAGCAAGCAGGTTTATTAGTTTCGTGAATCTAAGAGATAAGAATAATCGGCGAACAGATGCGGCATACACTCCAGCAATCAGTTCTTCAGTATTTGAGATCGGTACAGTAAGTAGGCAATGTTGGGGTGTGCTGTAATAAATTCGATACATTAACAAGAGAAAGTTATCCACGATTTGTGTCAGCAAATATGCATTAAACTTTTGCAACATAACAGAAGACAAACATTATAAAAATCAGATCGCCGTTATCGTTATTATTATTATTATTATTATTATTATTATTATTATTATTATATTATTATTATTATTATTATTATTGTTCCTCCATATCACAAATACAGATGTTATGAGTCTGTTGAGTTATGAGATGTTATGTATGAGTATAAAATCTACTCCAGGTTGCAACCAGCTACCTAGGGAGCAGATCTAGGGACTGTCGGTGCCTCTACAATACATTGCGCAAAATATGGGCTGTTCCAAATAAAGCAATTTCTTGCACCTCCCAGTCCTTTGAATTACCTGGAAGTCTAGCCAAGTTCTTACACAAGTTTTGTGGAACAAATCCTAGAGCTCCGGTAACTATCGGGACGACCTGTGCTTTTACGTCCCACATTCGGCTGATCTCAATTTTGAAACTCTTGTATTTAAGACGTTTCTCTGCCTCCTTGGTAACGACGTTTTGATCGCAAGGCACAGTAACATCTACAAGTAGAAACGATTTTTTCTCAAAATCCCGGAAAACAATATC
This sequence comes from Acheta domesticus, assembly GCA_031308135.1. Lineage (NCBI taxonomy): Eukaryota > Metazoa > Arthropoda > Insecta > Orthoptera > Gryllidae > Acheta > Acheta domesticus. The sequence goes on along the minus strand of JAHLJT010002406.1, from coordinate 143,885,585 downwards.
CGGTTTGTTTGCTGCTATCGTGCGATCCGTTTGAATTTGTTGGTCGTACAATATTGTACAGAGTCCAACCGATGTCACCGGTTTTGGTGAGTGTTCGTACCACTTGAGGCATGTGTTTGGAACTTCGAGGGCGGTGCAGGTCTGCCAGTGGAGGTAACCGCAGACCCGTCGTGTCTTTTTAAGTATTTGGTGTTTGCTAGAATTGGACAAGCTGAGACAATATGATCAATGGTTTCTACTTGCTCCTGGCATATGCGGTATTTGTCATCGTGGAAAATTTTGAGAACCGTTTTATCATAATGTCGTGTTATCAACGCCTGATCTTGAGCAGCTACTAGAACGGCTTCCGATTCTGGCTTCATTCTTCCCCTTTTATGCCACATAAATGATTGATCTTTATTGATCTGCACCTTGTCCATTCTTTTTAGATATTGTCCATCGAGGGGTTTGTCCCTCAACGAGTTCTTTAACTTTTTTTGTGTCTCACATTTCATGTTTAGTAGTACAGAAGTTCAGTGTCTGTGTTATTCGACGTGTCTTGCATAGTTAGCTTTGCAATTATTATTATTATTATTATTATTATTATTATTATTATTATTATTATTATTATTATTCCTCTAAATCGCGACTAAAGATGTTATGTGTCGGCTGAATATAAAATCTACTCCAGGTTGCAACCAGCTACCTAAGGAGTAGATCTAGGGACTGTCGGTGCCTCTACAATACTTTGCGCAAAATGTGGGCTGTTCCAAATAAAGCGATTTCTTGCACTTCCCAGTCTTTTGAATTACCTGGGAGTTTAGCCAAGTTCTTACACAAATTTTGCGGAACAAATCCCAGAGCTCCGATTACTATCGGGACAACCTGTGCTTTTACACCCCACATTCGGCTGATCTCGATTTCCAAACTCTTGTATTTAAGACGTTTCTCTGCCTCCTTGGTAAGGACGTTTTGATTGTTATTATTATTATTATTATTATTATTATTATTATTATTATTTTACTACGCAATTTACTGGTTCTGCTATACAAATAAAAGTTATTAAAACTTTCTTTTGGGTCCTATTTGGATCTATCTGAGACAATAAACACTTCAGTGCATTCATAATATTGAAGATAAAAGTGATATAAGATTTTATAAGAATATCCAATAAAACGTTTAAATACGTGATAAGTTGATAACATATCAGTTTTTTGTACAACTTACTACTCGATTTATAACGGTTTGTAAATAATTTAGTGCCACATAATACCTTAAGAAAACTAAGTACACGAAAGTAGACGGAACGAAATTCACGAAATGTAAAATTTGGTTTAAAAATATTAACTGACATACTCGTACACTAAACATATCACAGTCGCAAGATGACCAGAAGCACAGAATTCTGATTTAATTAAAATAGAAGATGTACCTCGAGTTAGATAAATCCTGTTATATTGCTGCTTTGAAATTATCGTGTTGCTTTTAAAGAAAACACTACATGCGACCTACATATTCGATTACTTATTTCAATTCCAACATCCGAAACTACACAAGCACGCACACAAAAACTAATCTCGTTTTTGCTTCTTATCGAAACGACGCATATGGCAATAAAAAATAATTAGTGCGTCTCAATAAAAAATAATTAAAGAGTCCTGAAGCGAAGAAGGTTATCGGCAACCTTCTCGGCTGATCAGAGGATGCAACAGTTATCAGAGGATGCAACAGCAACCGCTGTGTGGTGCGATAGCGGAACAACTGAACACGTCTTTAAGGACAGTGTTACGTAAAATGAAAAGTTTATTTATTTATTTGCTTTGCATAGCCCCTTCCATGCAGGTTAGTGTTGTTGTGAGATTCCTTTGTAAAGGGGAACACCGTTTTAAACTACGAAAGTCAAAATTCTAAATCAAAGTCAAACTTCAAAACTCGAAATTCTTACGCCAAAGCATTTCTTTCACTTTCTTTTCTAGTGTGTATTTAGGATTGCGTTACCTATTTTCAGTCTTTCTTCAATGTTCCTCTTTCAGCAAGAATTATGTTAATTATTCCCCTCCATTTTACATTTCTTAAGAAGAGAAAGTTATGTAATGCTGCGCACAAAAACGGCGAATTTTCGGCAGAAAAACTTATTACAGGGCCCTGGTAACAACAAGTGGAAAATGTGCTGGGTTACAGGGGTTGGGTTACTGGGTGGAAACAACATGGTTAATCACTATATGTCCACTAAGATTTCAATTTTGTCTCTTAAAACAATGAAAAACTACAGGATTAATCTCGTCACTATCCACCACGTCCACCACACACAATAATAATGGAGGCAAAGAGAGAGAAAACTAATACGGAAAAGTCTGTGCCATTCTGTAGAACCACTAGTTGCATTTATGAGAACAAAACTACGTCTTACAAAGTGTTTCGAAAACGCAATAGTTTTCTGTAAAAATGAACTCAAAATTCATTTTCAGAAACGTTTAATCGCCATTTTCTGGAATACTGTTCGAAATTTTGTCTTTACATTCTTTGAACGGATAGTGTTAAATGATCTAAACAACATGACATCAATGCCACTTTGATATACCTTTTTGTTCTTACGAAATTACACAAGTGTATTTTTCAAAATATCCATAACGTTATTAATACTTACATTTCCAGTAATTTGTATACATTAATGTTTTTGTGAGCACAATTTCTTTAAATAATTTCGGGTGAAGTTTCTTGAAAACTCAAAAGTTTTTAATGAAAATGAGCTCCAAATACGCCTTCTCAGAAACGCTCAAACGACAGTTTCTCAAAATTGGCTCTATATTTTTCAACGAAAATTTCCATATGGGATGAAGTTTTACTCTTCTATGGTATTCTTAAAGTTATGTTTCAGTTGTACCATTAGGAGACCGAAAAATTGAAAAAAATGTGAAGAAATGTGATTTCAGGAAGATGGCAGCTGGAAAGAGTGAGAGGCAAAACAGAAACCCTAGCCCAGATCAAAGAAAACTAAATAGTAGAGAAAGTATGTGACTTTCTGTAGCATGTTGTCTTATGCAAGTTCTTAATAAAAAGAAAATTTAAACAAAATACAGTTGACTGGCTTGTCTATCCACGGGCAAAAACGAGTGACATGAAAAAGTATCATAGAAGGACTTTTACAAAAATGTATGCGTAAAATAAAAAAATACACATTTGTGTTCCAGTACGTAACAAGGTTTAATTTTCGTCAATCTTGTGATGTAGGAGTGATGTCCCAAAATATATGATTATATTTGATTACAGTAATTCACAGCATATCACCACTGTTGGTGTCTTGAAACACTTTTTCTAGGTTTCGAGAGTATTCTAGAAGAAAATAAATAGGCTCGCGCTAGTTTTTTCATCTTGTAGAGAGGCACTACTCATCACCTCTGTAGGACTCCCCGACACTCGTTTTATGAGGTAATATCCCTCCGAAGAAAATGGCCAGTCCTCCATTACTAGATTGAGTCGCTTCCAATGACACCTCACTTGCACTGAATGATGTATCAGAAGAGGTGTAACCGTGAATGACGGACAGACACACATTACATCCGTCTGTTTTTAACAAATTAATAATTAACATAATTTTAGTAACGAAATATTCATAATTTTTCTAATAAATAAATAGATTTTATACATGAAATCAACCAAGTACACGGAAATCAAAAATAATTTAGTTTAACTTTCATATTCTGGTCGAATTCGAATAAGAGAATTATTTCAATAATTAATAAGGTTTTGAAAATCATTGTCAAATGCCACGGGAAGAGAAATACATAAAAACACCTTCACAAATGATACATCAGAAAACAGCAACTGCCATGGTGTTATCGTGTTTGTGTAATACCGTGAAGTAGCTGCAGTAAAAATATGAAAATAAGACATAAATGTTATTATGCAAATTAACTGTTTTCTAAAAATCCCGTTCCAAACCCGCCTTCTTTGTTACATAGGGACTACACCTTAACGAGTCGCACAGAGCTCTCCAGTTGCAGTTGCTGATAACCTGTAGCACCGTCGCCCCCGACGTTCCATGATGCAGCAGATAGGCTTCCGTAAACAGTCTGGTTGGTACTCGATGCCCCTGGCGCGTGAGTGGGGCACTTATCGGGCTTGTTTTCAACGCCCGCCCTACGCAGGTGCGCTGTTCCGCTGATGGTGACATTTCGAACGATTTTACCTTAACGGCTGCCAGAGAGAGAAGGTGAGACAGTCTAATGAAGTTGGCTGTTCTTTGATAGAATGACTGTTCATGATAGCAGATACGCCTTTAAAATAAAACTTGTATTTGATAAAGCTAGTGTGATAGTGACGGACGCTGGATAACTTTTAGCAGTAGATTCGTACTAAAGCCACTCTTGCTGAATTCATCTCGTGATTAGTATTGGAAACGTTAGCAAACCGCTTACAACACACAAAGTATTTAAACTGTATTTGAATAATATCATGATACATATCTTACTAGGAACATCAGTGCCCACTTCCATTTAATTTCACTACACAATAAATATTTTTACATTCATTGCGTTCTAATGGACAGCTCATTCAATGAATACTTTCTCACGCTTAAGCAGAAACTTCTTAAGAAGAGAAAGTTATGTAATGATGCGCGAAAAAAAACGGAGGATTTTTGGCAGAAACGCTCTTATTGCACCGCCATGGCAACGCAGAAGTGGATAAATTAAATCCTCAATATAGAAAACTAGTGGTGCTACAATAGCACATATTTTCCCCTGTTATTGGAAACAGCTATGTATTATTGAAATATTGCACTTTCTGCACTACTAACATCTTAGCTATTACTTGGAAACGTCCAATTCAACCACGACGCGGACAACTAACGGTTTCCATTACAATATTGTCAAAACTATATGAATTCTACAACTGCATAAAAAATACGAAGTTTTGTACACTTGTATTGGAAGAAGAAACCTGATACAATACAGCTATGTCAAGTTACAACAATGACATGTATTTCACAGAAATTCGCAACAGAGGAACGGGAATTCCATTGTTGCATTCCCTGCATTGTCGATACTCCCTTAAAGAGCTAGCAATATTTATTACAAAAACAAATAATTTCTAAAAGGTTAATGTGTAAATGTCGAATGTAAACACGAACAAAAGGTCGAATGTAAAAACGAACAAAGAAATAGTATACAAAATTGCAAATTCGAATTTACGAGGCGTCCGGCCTGTCTGAAGCGCAGTAAATTTGCAGCGGGCTATAATCTTTGTCACGAAATTATAGAAAAACTACTCATATTTTCAAAAAAATTAAGCATGACGTTATTTGAAGATGCATTTTTGAAAAATACACTTCATTGAGAAAACATGCCATCGAATATCGCTACCCAAAGTACATTTTTTGACATTTACTTAATTTTTTTGTTTCCTAATGGTAGAACGGAAATATTAATTTAGTATATTAAAGAAAACAAAAACCTCGACCTAAATGGAAATTTTCTTTTAAAACATTTTAGCCGTTTTTACGAAAATGGCGTTTAAGTGCTACTAAAAATGCGAAATTAGAAGCATGGTTGAGTTCGCGAGAAACTTTACTTGAAATTATTTAAAGCACATGTACTCATCAATATAATAAGTCAACAAATCACCGCTAATGTTTTGTTAATTTGTTATTAACGACGTGAGACGCAAGTCAAAAAATTACATTTTTGCAATTTAAAAAAAAAGAAAATAGAGCAATATGGCGTTTACGTCATCTCAGAGACTACATTTATCACTATCCCTACCAAAAGTTCAAAGAAAAAATTTGAAGACGTTTTTAAGAAAATCTTGTTTTTGTATTTTTTTAAATTGAACATATTGCACGCAACATTGCGCAAAAACTACTAAAATTTTCAAAACGATGTACATAAAGAAAGAACTCACTATGAAGAGCAAATTTTATTTGAATGAAAAATCTCTATCTGCAATTTTGTAGTTGGAGGAAGACGTCGAATAAAATTCAAACTTTCGCAATTTTCGAAAAATCAGAGTGAACCGTGAAAATCGGTCCTATGCCACCTTAATAAGTGAATTTTACTCTATTCTTACAAGAAATTTAAAGAAAAAATTGGAGCCCTTTTGAGAAAATTTTGAAAATGGCCCGTGGACTTCATGGAAAGTACCCCCCTCCTAAATTCAAATTCAAATTCAAGGGGCCAAGAGATCAGCCAGATCGATCGGGGAGTATCAATATGGGAGAAAATCGGCTGAGCGGTTCAGTCGCTAGCGTTGTTCTCAAACACACAGACGGACAGACAGACGTTTTGCTTTCAATTGCGTTTTCGGTGTCAAGAACCCACAAAACAGGCATTCTGGCTGCACCACATGTTATATTTTTTTCTTAATTTAACAACTGGATTTATCCACTTTTTCGTTACCAAGGCCCTGTAATAATTTTTCTGCCGAAAATCCGCCGTTTTTTCCCCGCAGCATTACATAACTTTCCCTATACTATACGTACATATAGTAAAGAAAGTAAAAATCCTCTAACACGTGGTGTAACCAGAATTCACGTTTTGTGGGTCCTTGATACCGAAAAATTAAATGTCGGCCATGCAAGTTAGAATTTGTCTATTATTTATTTCATTTTATTATTATTATTATTTATTATATTTCTGTTATTTCATTTTAAATTGCATTCTTTAATTGAGTTAAATGTTAAAAACATTAGATGGGCGGTCATTGTCGGCTGTTATAACCTATTGTTGTAATGCCGCACTGATAAGGTGACAATGACGGCTGCGTTTTGTTCGCGGTAATATACACCAATAGTTTTATACATTTGTAGAATATAACAATACCGTAGTGCTTAATACTAACTGTTATATGTTACTACTATATGTTCGTGAATTCACTTATATAACTTACACAATGATTCAATGCCAGAAATATATTTTTACTTTCTCGCGCTTTTTCATTGGAAGTTTTGAATACAAAAATCTATTGCTTGAAACCATTTAATTTTCGCACCAAATGTTTTACGATTTCAAATGACTTTTACGAGAAATGATGACTGAGATGTGTTAATATGGAGAGAAATTGTTTTATAAATAGTATTGTATAACCGTTACTAATGGCGGGAAAGTGCGTACTGTTTAGCTCCACTAGTTATTACTGGAAAAACTCTCAGCGACATAATATATTATTATTTGTTATCATAGGAATACTGTATAAGTAGACTAGTAACACTAATTATTATACAGTATTACGCACAGTATTAATATATTTCAGCAGAGATATGCGTAAGTTTACAGAACACCAATATGACATTAAAGCGAGCTTTACTCCAAATGCTGTTATACGGTAGAAACGAGGAGTGAACCGCTTTGGCCGTTACTTGCTAAATGCATTTTTCTCCAAATATAAGGGAAATCAATATTTTTCTGGTAAATTCAATTCAACATTTACCAACAGAAAAAGGCATATTGTTACGAACGTCAAAAGTATTTTAAAGGCGTTAAAGCTATCACGTTTTAATCTAATTAACATGAATTGCTTGCCCCAATGACTAATGTTCTTTCACGCCCATTCATCATAATGTAACACTCTCTGTCAAAAAAATTTGAAACGAATTATCTCGATGGTTGTCCTGATGTGAAGTGCAAATATTCTAATAAAGAAAGGTGTTTGCTAAAATAACACGAAAGAAGGGATCAATGGACCACCCACCACCTCTACGCTACGCCCATGGTCGCCCAAGTCAGTCACAAAAATATGCCCGCCATAACTATATCACGAGAACAAAGAACATGAATGAAAAATAGAATATTCCGAAGAAAGTTATTTTGATAGCAGGAAGTAAACAACCAATCGGATAAAAACGCACGGTTCAAAAAAGTGAACTGCAAAAAACTATCAGTGTATAAGCGAAAAGAAATTGATAAGCTAATAATAAAAAAGACACAAACGATACAGAGTAATGATCGAAGAAAACAAAATTTTTCCAGTGACAATGGTATCTCACAGTACAATGTCATCTTTCAAAGCAACACATTGAGGGAACAAATTTAAGGCTAATTTTGGAACGTTCCCTTTAAACTTGACCACCCATGTCCCAACATCACGTCGATAGAGCCCATTCGCACTGACATCGCGGTGAAATCACAAGAAAAATATAATATGTCTGTTTCCGCCTAAGTCTGAAATATGGCTAATTCGTGAACTAGCCGGCTTATTCAGAATTGAACCAACATACAACGCTCTGAATGAAGTGAGTGTTGACTCAGGAAAAAGTGTGACGCCTGATAAGCTAAATCAAGAGTTCGAAGAACAAGTAGTCCAGAAATACAAGAAATCTACATGTCCTTCCAAGAAGCAAAAGAAATTGTAAGAATAATCTGTTAATGAACCATCAGATGCCTATGCAGAGACATTTCTTCATTCCTATTTGTTTATGTATTCATTGTATGAGATACAATTAAATATATTTATATTATTTTCTTTTATTGATTTCCTGATTTGCAAACATGCCTTTCTTTAAATTTACTTTGTCCCCAAAATAAGCCATTTACCAGTAATTTTTTATAATGTTTGCCTTTTTAATTTTGAAAATCAGTTATACATATTTCACGATATCCACAGTGAATATATATATATGTCAAATTAGCCTGCCTAATCATAAATGTCATTTTAAGCACAATTCAAATGTGTGTCTCAAGTTAGCAAACATTGGAGAGTAACTTGGGACACCAAGTTTTTTATTTTATTATGTCCGACATTTTACTTTCAAAAAATTTAGCACATGTTCTTAAAGTACTGATTAAGATCTAAGTTTTGCAGTTACAGACTTGTCCCTCCAACTCACATAGAAAGGGTTAAACTGTAAACATTGAAAGTGTTCCAAGTTAGCCTCTTTGACGGTAGCTAATACTAAACAAATATAGTCACACATATTGCACAAGCGTTGAGCGTACATCAGCAATATGAACACCCTGGGAATATTTTAAACAATTATTTAGAATGTAATTGGAAATGCTCTGTGTATTAATAATTATAGTGCGAAATTCATCAATGTATTAAATATCATTCTGTAGACAATAGTACTCAGCATTTCAATTATTTGTTTATATGTCTGTTCATATTATATTCATTAAATTATATTATATTTGGCCCATTCATACAGACAATAATTTATTACTATAGATAAATATATGAAGTAATTGTGCATTTATTATAGCAACAGTTTCAAGGATATTATTTTCCTCATCAGGCTAGAATAAAGATTACTGTAATAATTCACATTATCATTCAATGAAAAAGAATTCATGACAAATTTGATACGTTCAATGAGAAACAAATTAATGATTACTCAATATAAACATATGAAGCTTACCTTAAATATTCATTATCAAAAATTTTAAATTCGAGAGTAAGTCAAATAGAATTGTGTTTATTTAAAAAATTGAAGTGCCAAAACATGGAACAATGGAATCATAAACAATCATGTTCTGTTTTGGAAATTTCAGTAGATTTCGCGCAATATTGCATGCAATATGTGCAATGCTTAAAAAATTACAAACATTATTTTCTCAAAAACGGCTCCAATGTTTTTTCTTTAAACTTTTAGTAAGGATAGTGCCTAATGTACTCTATGAGATGACATAAACGCCATTTTGCTCTATTCTTTTGTTTTCTCAAAAATTACCAAAAATATTTTTTTTACTTGTCTCTCAAGTCGATAATATTTACATTACCAGTAATCTATTCACATTATTACATTTATGAGTACATGCGCTTTAAATAATGTCATATAGAGTATCTAGAAACCTCAATCGATTTCTAAGAAAACAAGCTCAAAATTCCGCATTTTCAGAAACGCTCAAACGACATTTTCTCGTAAATGGCTCCGAATGTTTTCTTCACAATTTCCGAATAGATAGTTCTAATTGCACTCTTTAATATGACGTAAAGTTCTATTTTGGGGTATTTTTTTTTAATTACACAAATGTACTTTTTTTGGAAGATCTCTCACACCTCTACCAGCAACTTGTTAACACTATTGTGTTTGTGAGGCAATGTGCTTAAAAGTACTTCTAATGAAGTGTTTCGAAAGCTCAAAAATTTTCTGTGAATAAGAGCTTCAAATTTCCCATTTTTAGTAGCGCTTAAACGCCATTTTCTTAAAAACGGCATCAACTTTTTCAAAGAAAATTGCCATTTAGGACGAGGTATTTGTGTTCTTTAATATTCTAAAATTAATATTTCCATGCTAGCATTAGAAAACCGAAAAATTAAGAAAATGTGAAAAAATGTACTTTGGGCGGCGATAGATGGCAGCTGGCACGAGTATGTGGCAATTCCGAAGAGCTAGCCCAGACCAAAGGAAAAAGAAAACTAACACGGGAAAGTCAGTCCCATTCTGTAGCACCATTAGTTACTAACGTAATAAAATTATAATTAACTAGTGGTGCTACTGAATTGCAGTAAAAGCGATAAAATATCATTATAAACCCTACGTACGTTTATACGGAGTACTATATCTACATCTGATAGCAAACAAGTGTTCTTTTTTTCCAAAAAGTTTGTTGGTCTGTCCGCCTGGTGTATGTGAACAACAAGCACATAATCTTTGGGTACGATTTTTACCAAACTGAATAAACCTCTGTCGATATCGAAGCTCTGAGATTTTTAAAAGATACAAAAACAAGATTTTCTCAAACACGGTTCTGAATGTTTTCTTTAAACTTTTGATATGGTTAGTGCTAAATATACTCTACGAGATACCATAAAATCCATTATTGCTCTATTCCTTTGTTTTTCAAAATTACCAAAATGTATAATGTTTACCACTTTGTCACCTTTTTTGGGGGCGTTTACGCTCGGAAATATGTTCGGTAGACGTAAAGAATACTAAATTCTGACCTTTTTACAGTGACAATTCTTTGAAAAAATTTAAATATTTCTGCTGAAATTGAAAAAATTGTTAACTAAAGAATTACTGTGCTATGTTGGTCGTTACAATTTTATTATTACATTTTTACAATTAAATTTGTTACCAACTTGAATGTACATCCGAATTTTAAAAAATTATATTTTTTGTAGAAAAGCTGAAAATAAGTTCAAATAGTGGAAGAAAATATACGTAGGTTTTTGAACAATATATACGTTCCTTATATTTCCTTATATAATATATACGTTCCTTCCATAATTATTTATAAAATCTGCGTTAATTTTAATTAAAACATTAAATTTAATGTCGAATTATCTTAATCTCCCTTTAATGTAGGGAGAGGTGTATTAAGTTTTCAGTACTGATGTATATTAAATCTACATTCAGCTTAATTTAAACATTAAATTTAATGTACCAACACATTAATCTCAGTTTAGTTTGCCAAGTACATTAAGTTCTATGTAGTCGCACATTAAATCTACATTGATTTTAATTTATACACTGAATTTAATGCACAAACACATTAATCTCGTTTTAATGTACACGGTACATTAAATTTAATGCACAGTTGTGCGTTAAACTACATTTAACTACACTAAATTTAATGTAATTTCTGACAGTACATCTGAGACCTTTCCGTATCTTCTCTTACTTTCAAATCTCTTCGGTACCCGCATTGCATAACACGGTTGGTCAGTCTCGAATTCTCTGTAAAATTAAATGAACTTTGTCGTGGCATCTAATCGCACGAATGTGAATCTCTGTGTTTGTTAATAAACGCATAAGAAATTATAGGATTTTTCTCAGAACAGTACCGAGCTTATGTAATGTAACACACAATTAATGGTCTGGCTGTGCAACATGTGAAATGTCCCGGCCCAGCTACAGTCTGAAATTTGCGAAGTATTGTTTAACCATTTGTCCATAATATCCTGAAGTTAAAATTAACTTGTAGGACAAATCCTCAATGTCCTCTCTTGAGATAATTCCGGGACATGATAAAAACTGTACTTGCTTATCCTCACGTTCAAAGAAATAAGCAAACCAGCAGATAAAAATTTCATTCGCAATTCGACCTGGATAGAAACAAAAAATATTAACTTTTTAGTCTCCTCAATGTCTTTTATAAATGTTTTTCGTATTTCTGCATCACTAAAATGCCAAATATAATTTTCGATCAAAGCTCTTCATTTACACGGAAAACAATCACGTAAGAATGAAAAAGCATCACAAAAGCGAAAGTGGTGCCAAGAGGAAGTACCAAAACTTCTCAAGCATCCTAGTGGAACGAAAAAGCATCACAAAAGTAATCCTGTGTATACGAAAGGGTAAAGAAAAAGTAGTACCAAGAGGAAATACAAAAACATCTCAAGCATCTTAGTGGATGCCAGCTAGCTGGGTAAGCGCCTCAGTTTATCGTAATGTAACGTCATTCAAACTAGTGGTGCTACAGAATGGCACAGACTTTCCCGTATTAGTTTTCTATTTTCTTCGGGTCTTCGCTTAGCTATTAGGAATTGCCACGTATTCTTTCTTGCCAGCTACCATCTATCACCGCCAAAAGTACTTTTTTTTTGTCATTTTCTTAATTTTTCGGTTTCCTATTGGTAGAACGAAAATATTAATTTTAGAATATTAAAGAACACATAAACCTAGTCAGTAAATGGCAATTTTCTTTTAAAATGTATGTGCCGTTTAAGAGAAAATGGCGTTTTAGGCACTTCTAAAAATGCGAAATTTGAAGCTCATTTTCACAGAAAATTTTGAGTTTTCAAAATACTTTATTTGAAGTTATTCGAAGCACTTACACTCACAAATATAATCATCTTTACAAATTGCGGATAATGTGCATATTAAAGATGTGAGAGATCTTTCAAAAAATTTACATTTATATAATTTTTGAAAAAACAAAAAAATAACTCAAAATAAGCTTTACGCTATACTAAAGAGTGTAATTAGCACTATCCGTTACAAAAGTTACAAGAAAAAAATTGCAGCCATATATGAGAAAATGGCGTTTGAGCATTTCTGAAAATGCGAAATTTTGAGCTACTTTTCACAGAAAACGGTTGTGTTTTCGAGAAACTTTACTTGACATTATTTAAAGCACATGTACTCGTAAATATAATAATGTGAAAAAATCGCCGATAATGTAAATAATAACGACGTGAGAGACAGGTAAAAAAATTTACATTTTTGTAATTTTTGAAAAAACCAACCGATAGACCAAAATGGCTTTTATGTCATTGATAGAGTACATTTACCACTATCCCTACCAAAAGTTTAAAGAAAAAATTTGGAGCCGTTTTTGAGAAAATCTTGTTTTTGTAATTTTTTAAAATTGCACATATTGCACGAAAACTACCAAAATTTTGAAAAACATTTACATGACCTTTATTAAAGAACTCAATATTGCAGAACAAATTTTATTTGAAGAAAAAGTCTCTATCTTCAATTTTGTAGTTGGAGAAAGACGCCGAAAAAAATTCAAACTTTCACAATTTTCGAAAATTCAGAGCTGTACGTGAAAATCGGACCTATGCCATGTTAAAAAGTGTATTTTACTCTATTCATACAAGAAATTTAAAGAAAAAATTTGGAGCCGTTTTTGAGAAAAGTTTGAAAATCCCTGAGGGGCTTCATATAAAGTACCCCCAAATTTTGAAGAATCTTTTTCAAAATCTCAAAGCTTTGACTAGAATCACATCGACCGAGGAATATCCATTTTGGAAGAAATCGTACGTATGGTTTAGGCGCTAGCAGTGTTCACAGACGGACAGACGGGCAGACAGACGGACGTTTTCCTTTGAATTGGGTTTTCGGTATCAAGGACCTAGAAAACAGGGTTTCTGGCTACACCATGTGTTAGGGGATTTTTTTTCTTAATTTAGCAAGTGGTTTTATCCACTTATTCGTTTTCACGGCCCGGCAATTAATTTTTTTCCGCCGAAAATTGGCCATTTTTTCGCGCAGCATTACATAACTTTCCCTATACTACGTATATCACTCCGTGTATACGTACGTATACGGGAAAGTAAAAAGTACACTAATGAAAAGAATTTACAACGACACTTTGCATTGATGTATTCCAAAATTTCACTAGCTCCGGTAGATAGTGCCAGTGAAAAAGTTAGGGGTTCGATTCCGGGCATTTGGCAGATCAGAAATTCGTTTCATGTGTCATCACCTGCCGGAATGGAGTTCGTGAGTCGACTGTTTTGATCATTCATTTTTGTGGTGTCTCTTATCACTTGCAGGAAAATATCGTAGCAGCACTCTATAATCCAGCTCTCATCGTGTGCGATCTTTCCTTTCCCATCCAGTTCCATTATGGAATGGCTCATCCTCCATGGATCTTAGAAAATCTCTGACAATCATCGAGGGCTTTCAATCAGTATGGAAAGTGATGGTCATCACTATGAAAGGTAATCAATATAATTGTTCAACTCTTCGGACACGCGTAATAACTTCATGTTCTCATAGACCGAAAAAGTTGTATTTGTGTGTCGCAAGAATGCAAACAAAAATAATACAAAATTCTTATTTTGAATGCTGGAAAGTCACCGTTCTTAATTCATATCTCATTGTTTTCCTATTGATCGTACTCCCGCTGCAATGAAAAAAAATCAATGAAATACAATTTTCAAAATTGAAATAATTAATGAAATACAATTGATTTCAGACCTTTAATTTTAAAAATATGATAACTAAAACTTTATTATTGGATTCGTATATTTTCGAGATATCGCTTAGAGTTAAGTGGCCTTCGGTGAAAAAGGCGGTCTGAAGTATATTTCAGAACAACGAGGTTTCGCCAAATGAATATCGATATTCAGTTGTTTCTCTCTAAAAAAATATTCGACTCATCCATTGCCGTGCCCCATTTGGAGAATTTGATTCGCTTCACAGAGGCGGAAATGGCCCAGTTGACGCATGGTTACGCACATCCAAGTTGGCTCCAACTTTTGGCCTCCGCGATTACCGTAAAGAACCTTGAGCCAGTGCAATTCTTATTTTCCAATGTATTCTATTCCAAACTTCTTTTCCGTTCTCGCGGCGCTACACTTTGGTTATCATATATCGCGGGGTACGGAGTGTTTTTGTCCGTGAGGGACTGAAAAGAAAATTGGCTAAATTTTCATTCCAGAACACTGAAGAAAATGGGTAAATGCAGAGCGCAATGAATGGCGGGGGGGGGGTGCTGGGCGTCCGAGGTGGGGCACGGTGACGGGTCGAAGAGGGAGAGGGACGGGAGGGGCAGAGACGGCTGGGCTGGCCTTCCTCCTTGGCCCCGCGGTGGCAGAGGCCAGTGCGATATGGGGTCGCCCCATTAGTTTCCGTATCGCCAGACGATGATGTGCCGGCAGCGGTCAGACGCGTTGCTAGGCACACGATGCGCCGCCCTCTTGGCCCCACCACGACCCCCCGCGGCCTCCCGGGCAGGCCTTAGGCTGCTTTGGCATCGTTCCCCTCCATTCCTGGCCACCAAACATCCGGGAAATATCGAGGTACCGTAACTTGTAAGGTACCAATACACTGCGACGACCACCTAAGGCGTAAGCAGTGGTACCCTCTGAAGACCGTAAGATACAGACATGAATTGGCGCACATACATACTGTGACGGTTCCCACAAATTCTATGAACATTTAAAATAATCTGCCCCACGTTGGGCAAACCATTGAGACGAATTCTCTACAAATCCTATTAGTATTAAATATAATCTGCCAACATGCGTAATATCAATAATAAAGATTAGATTTATGTTTTAACTTTTTATGTAAAAGAAAATATATTCCTTTTCTTTTACTGATGCCCTGTCTTGCTCGTATGTAAGTTCAGTAATGTAACAATTCTTGTTTATTATCAATAATACTACATTGCTGATATTTAATGATACTTAATATCCAATATATCCGGATACATGGGTATCAATATACGACTGGTTGATACTTACTTTGTCGTGTGCAGACAGTTCGATGCAGACTAATCGACGATTTCTGGAAATCTGATCTAAATAAAACTGTTTTGTTTGCAACTCACTACCAATTATCAACCTTATTTCAAATATACAAAATATAACATTTATTCACTTGTCAAATTGAAAGACATATCAAACCATGAGCTATTTATGTGAATTCATATCGTTTTCATGATAACCGTTTCTTGTGCAGTCTCAATTAAATTGTTATTTTGGGATAAGGTCTTTATTAATTCGTCTAATTATCGCCTACTTCACCACTTTTTTCTAAACGTTACTGTCTGAGGAATACTACTGAATAGCAGTAACCAGTACTATGTAATACTTAAACAAGTTCCCCGAATTATGACTGATTAGCATGTCATAATTAGCATATAAATTACACTTCCCTAACAATCCACCTCAGATGGGTGCCTCCACACGTTACTTCCTAAAATTTATGAATTAATTCTTTTGCCATTATAATCAATAACGATCTCATCCCAAATCTAAAAAATATTTCACAAATCGGGTTTCTCGTTGAATATTAAATTTATTTCACATTATTATTATTATTATTATTATTATTATTATTATTATAACATTTAACGTTATTCCCGTATGTTTCCAAAATTGAATCGAATTGAATTGCCTTATTTTACGTGGCGAGACTCAGACCATGAGGCCTGCTCTTCCGTCTGACCACGCAAATTTCGCTACACTCCTTTCCCCGGATACAGCGCAAAGAAGGTATTACTGAGGCGACGAAACAGGCGATTTGAATTTAGCTCAGAGGCTTCATTTAGGCTTGAGAATATTTTACATGCAAGTAAATGTACTAACATGGGACAGCCGGCTTTACTTCCCATCCGAAGGAAGGCGTACGAAGGATTTTTTCGCCCCTAGAAAACCACGGCTTCGATCGAATTTGAACCCGCGAACTTGGGTATAGCAGTCCGTTACGCCAACCGCTACACCATCTCCGCCGCACGCAAGATGGAAATGAGCAATATCATTCCCCTCTTAAACGTGACGACATATTCTTCCTACTTAATCACGTCCACACCTACACTGTCAGATACGACATAGTAATGTACTATTGTACATTAAACTTAATGTACACTGTACATTAAAACGAGATGAATGTGTTTGTACATTAAATTTAATGAGTAAAGTAAAATCAATGTAGATTTATTCCACGACGACATTAAATTTCATGCACCTTGCACGTTAAAACGCGATTAATGTTTGTACATTAAATTTAATGTTTAAATTAAATTCAATGAAGATTTAATGTACATCAGTACATGAAACTTAATACACCATTTACATTAAAGAGAGACTAATACAATTCGGCATTCAATTTAATGTTTAAATTAAAATTCACGCAGATTTAATAAATAGTTTTGGAATGCATAGAACGTAGATACTATTTAAAAACTTAGAAATACTTTCTTCCACTATTTGAACATAAGGATATTACATTTAAAAATAATGAACATGTATACAAAACATACATTTTTAAAATTCGGATTTACATTTAAATTGGTAACAGATAAAATTGTAAAAAAGTAATAACAAAATTGTAGTGACCTATACAGCACGGTAATTCTTTAGTTAACATTTTTTTTCAAATTCAGTGGAAATATTTAAATTTGTTCAAAGAATTGTCACTGTAACAATCGCGTCCAGAAAGGTGACAAGGTGATGACAATAATTATATATATATAAAATTATATATATATTATATATATATATAATATTACGGACAATACATATCAACACGACAACACATATCATTACCGACAATACATCAGACCTAAGAACCTGTCCCAATAATTGAATGTCTCGATAGCTTAGTGGTTAGAGCAACTGCGCGAAAACCAGCAGTCCCAGGTTCGAATCCCGGTTGGGATGACAATTCTTTGAACAAATTTAAGTATTAAAATACATTTGTTACTCAGTAACAAGGTCAGAAGTTGGCATTCTTGTGGGACATATTTCCGAGCGTAAACGCGTCCAAAAAGTTGACAAAGTGGTGGCATGTATAGGCCTAAGAACCTGTTCAAAGAATCGGTAGTCTCGATAGGATAAAGGTTAGAGCAACGCGGCGTAAACCAGGCGACCCAGGTTCGAATCCCGATAATTCTTTGAATACATTTTAAATATTGAAATTAATGTACGCGTATACATTAAATTTAATGTACACGTACTTTGAAGTTGTGTACATTAAACTTAATGTACACGTACTTTGAAGTTACTGTGTACATTAAATTAAATATAAGTATATGATAATTATTTTCTTTTACTTTTATGTTAAAAGTAATGCAGAAATTTCTTTTCAGTGTACTAATAGGTTCCCATCTAACGCGAAGACTAGATCATATCTATCTGTGATCCGTTCGCCTCGACAGCTATCGACGTAATGGAGAGATTTTCTGTCGTCTGGCCTTGATTGCGTGTGTTGTCTGTGTGCATAGTATTCACATCTGCAAAATTGTCTATGTTGGAGTTCTGCACTTACACGTAAACTGTAATGAATATTAATTTAACTGTTTATTTTAACAGGGAAGGGTATTTTGGCTTATCACAATACATGCATACACAACATACTATAAGCATGCACTCGGTATGTACTCGAAGATATCCATACAATGACAATTCGCAATATGCACCGAATGTTCTTCAGAACGAAGAAGTTCGTTCCAATTCTCGATGGTGGCGGAAATGGTTAATAGATGAACCTAAAATAGTTGTATCGATGTAATGCTAAGTAGTTGCCTTACTCTTCACGGAAACAGTAGTTATCAAGGCTCGACGCTCTTGTTTGTAATGTTTGTTATTTCTTCCGATGTATTTTAAAAAATGCTGTAGCAGTACCTTAAGAACTAACCACGGTGCAATTCGTATCCCGATCTGTTCCATGCAAGGGTCTTAAGTAGAAGTGGTGAAGCCTTTCTTACTTAGAGAAGCTGTCATTTTAAGCTGTGGTTTGCATAAATGTGATGATTCATGGCTCCGTAGATTATTCAAGATATATAATTTTTTAGTTGTTAGGCTGAGAAAATATACTTTCATTAAGTTTTAAACTTTGCGCGATTTTAAACGTCACAAACGGCAACGTAATTGCCCCAAGTCCTTCCTTGAGACCCCTCTTTCCTTCTGTGTTAGAAACGTTCCTTTCAACTATTGTAGCTTAATGTGTCACTGGGCTTCTGTCTGTGTATCTATCCTACATCCGCATGAGTCACGTTTCACCGCTCATGTCCGCCACGGTCGTGTCATCCATATTGGATGTGAGTATCCAACACACAGATGTACAGATTTGCCTGCACTCTGAATTAGTGATCAACGACAAAAATTTCGCCACTTCGCCCATTTTTTGATACTGCACTTTTCGTAATACACGTAGGTCATTCAATAATTAAAGAGACAAATTGGTCTCGAGAAAAAACAGTGGGTAGGACAAGTTTGGTAATTTTAGGACATTAAGTTGGCATCACTGGGACGACCATCTGGAGGATTAGCATTGTTGTGTTCATAACCTGAAAATTAAGTTGAAATATGGCGAGTCCACTTGAAAATCCTACATTGGTTAAACTATGTTCTGCGATTCGTTCTGAACTTGCTGAAGGTGAAAAACAGCTAATAAATGTTCTGGAACGACTAAAGTGTATAGTGAAAGTTGTATAAACCGCGAGAAGTTTTACAAGTGGGGAGAACAGTTCAAAAGTGGTCGAGGCTCAGTGACTGACAAACATCGTTCTGGCCGCATCAGCAGGAAAAGTTATGTTGACTGTGTTTGGGGTCGGTGTAAGTACGTTTTTTGTGATTATCACGAAGAGCAGCGTATAATAAACAGACAATACTGCTTAGATATACTTTTGAACAAGGTGAAGCCAGTCATGAGAGAGAAACGTCATGGATCTCGGAGGATTCTCCAGCACACATCCTCACACCTCACAAAGGCAGTATGTTCACCCGTGTTAAAGCAAAAGGCTAAAGAGTAAATGCAGTAAACCCTGTAATAGAGCCAAGAGCGTGGTGCAATACCTAGGAGTCACCAGACGCCAGAGAGGGCGCCAGTTGGACGCTCTTTGGTTTAGAATGATTTCTTATACATCGGTATTGCTGCAATATCTTGAATATTGAACGTCATTAAAAGGAAAATGTATATTCCTTAAAATATTATAAGACCTTTTTCGATTATCTTGGGGTTGAGCAATCGTGCAACCTAGGCACGAGCCACCACTGTATTTTAGTGTCTAAAACTAGCTATAAATTAGCAAACTATCAATAAACCCCCGGACAATACTGACCTTTCGGGATAAGTGACTAGACCAGAGTTTCGGGATAAGTGACAGGCTAAATAGGAATGAAAGTGCAAAGAAAAGAAAATATCTTTACGATTTCCAAATGAAAATATGTGCTTTCAAAACTTGAGGGAATCGGCGCTTTCAACACATCAATGATGGCTATGCCTCTGATATACAGTGTCCGGGGAGGAAACGTCGAAACTTCGAAAACAAGCTCTATTCTAAGCGTATTCTCTCTAATAAACTACGTGGATATTCCGAATGGTTGAGCGGCTACCAGTACTCAAAAGTTGGTTTAAAAAATGATTTTTACGCAAGAATATAAATTATGGAAGCATAAAAACACTCCAGAAACATGTAAATTGTTTATTATTTACAAAAGAAATGAACATACTTGTTCAGAAAGAAAAATTAAACAAGAAATAAAAAAGCACTCAATTTACATAATTCGACTGCTGTTTTATTTCTCGCTTAATTTTTCTGTCTGAACAAATATATTCATTTCTATTGTAAATAATAAACAATTTTCATGTTTCTGGAGGGTTTCTATGCTTCCATAATGCATATTTTTGCGTAAAAATATTTTTTTTCAAACCAACGTTTGAGTGCTAATAGCGGCTCAACCATTCGGAATATCCACGTAGTTTATCAGAGAAAATACGCTTAGAATTGTCTTAAGAGCTTATTTTCGAAGTTTCGACGTTTCCTCCCGGATATTCTGTATAGAGAATATCACTTAAAGTATAAGGACATTCAATGAGAATAGATCGACTCCAAAGGTTAGTGAAAACGCTTGATTACCGGTTCCTGCGAAATGCCGTATATATTTGATATGGTTAAAGCAAAGAAAAAGAGAGAGAGAGAGAGAAGAGGATTTTTTATGGTTTCGGCATTTCTATGTCCATTAATAGGTTGAGTATAAGTTTGAAGTTAGAAAGTGATTAGATCAAATGAAAGTAATAAGGTGAAATGCGATCGCGCATTTGGTTTCTGAATATATCTTGTCACAAGAACAAGTTAGAACTCTTCCTAGACATGCAGTGTGGAGGTGTATCTAAGTTCAGATCAATTAAGAAAGGTCATCGTATGGCTTCACGCGAGAAAGTGACTCACGCATTTGTCTCAACAAGTGAAATAATTAATCTGGAAGAATTATGCAATTTCTCCTCAACAAGAACAAATTTATATGCCATGTAAGTCTCTCAGCAGTCGTAAGACATTCATTTTCTTCAGACGAAAGTAAAGCAATTCCTCGTTTTTATAGGACGAATCTGTCAGAACTGGTATGATTTTACTTTAAAATATAGCAAGAAAAAAATTGGTGGTTTTCTTCTCATTAGTACACAACTGTTTTGAAAAGCATTGTAATAAGCTCACGCCTCTGCTCATAATCTCGCCCCAAACTGTTCTATAAAACGCAGTGGCGTGCGGTGATCATTTTAGTAGGGGGAAGCACCTTTGAAGTCCAAGGTATAAAAAACGTAAAACAGTTAAAGATAGAATGAATTTTCACAAAATGGGACTATTAACCCGGGCGTCTTGCATACGAACGCAACTGGTCGCCCGGGAGTAAACAGACCCCAAGGAAAATTTCGTTGGTTAAATGCCTTCTAACATTATAAACAAATACAATTCGGTATTTATGTTAATTACAACTTAATCTTATTTATCGAGTACTTATTTAAAATTATTAACAATTTTATAAAATTCATGAATGCATTAAAGCATATTTTTTTCTTTCATAAAATGCAAAATAAGTGCGTAAACTTTGATATATGGTGAATGTTAATTTGAAAATGTATCTAAGAGTTCAGTAATAATGTTTTTCACGATCTACACAAACAATAGATATGATGTCCGTTCTACTGTTTTCTTACACTTTTCGTATTCTCTGGATGCTCTGCGGTTAAAATTCCTCGGACAAATTTCACGTCCTGTTATACTGCGATTTTTCTAAGAGCGACTCTCAAGGAAACTCAAATCCCATCTTCGCGATGGAATATGTCACGGCATTTCGCGTCTTTTCTCGGTCTTGCCGGTAGAAGTCGCATGATCGCAAGCACTGCTTCATACGGTCGCGATCGTGCGAAATCTAGCGGAACGACTGAGAAAGACGCGAAATGCCGTGACATATTCCATCGCGAAGATGGGATTTGAGTTTCCGTGAGAGTCGCTCTTAGAAAAATCGCAGTACAGTTCTCTTTCTTGCATCTTGTGTTTCTTGTTTTTGCTCTGAATGCAAATATTGTATTATTTTTGGTATCAACTCTCGCGACAATCCTGGTAGAATTTATCTCATAATAGACCAAGGGCGAATACGATCCAAACTTCCGTCTGCAATTCTTATGAGTGGTGATTCCTCGAAATATCAGTAATATTTTATTCTTCCGAAAGTTGATGGTGCCTACTTCGAATGTATCAACGGAAACGGAGATTATCCCAAGGGATCAGTGGGCGTCGGCTCTGC
The DNA here is from genome assembly GCA_031308135.1 of Acheta domesticus. Taxonomy (NCBI): domain Eukaryota; kingdom Metazoa; phylum Arthropoda; class Insecta; order Orthoptera; family Gryllidae; genus Acheta; species Acheta domesticus. The sequence continues at coordinate 143,862,959 of JAHLJT010002406.1, read as the reverse complement.
CTGTCAACATGGGTTGTTCCCAATATCCTCGCTAGAGGCCATGACTACTGCGCAGAATGAGTTCGCCGATACATTCCCTTCGCGCAAGGGAGAACTGCAGAACGGTACGCAAAGAATTAGTTTGTTTAGAATACTTTCTTTAACTTAAAATAAACGTTCTCGGTATTATTAGGTGATTTATACTTTCATTGTATTATAATGTAGTTAGTGCAGTGGCGTGCGGTGATAACGACCTACCCATATAAATATAAGTAGTGGTAACTTTAGTACTATTGACCTCACTCTCAGCTCCACTAATGTGGCTCACAAATGCAGCTGGTGGGTGGAAGAGACTCCTCATGATAGTGACCACTTTTCAGTATTCACCAAAGTTGATTTTTCATATGGTGTGGATAGTAATACTTACGGGATCCAAAAATGGAAATTTAGCCAAGCTAATTGGAAGAAATAAAGTGATATAATCAGTAAATCCCTTCATGATTTTGACTTCAATCATCCCATGAATTAGAATGTGAATGCCATAGTTACCAACTTCTCAGATATAATTAAACAAACAGCAAATCAATCAATTGGACTGTACACACCATCCCAAAAACATAAGTCAGTACCATGGTGGAATGACGATTGTAAAGAAGCCATTAAGAAATCCAAACATGCATTTCACAGATACAAGAAACACAAAAATAATACAAACAAAATCGAATATAAAAGAACAAGAGCACAGGCCAGAAGAATTATCAAAGAAAGTAAGGCAAACTCTTGGAAGAAATTTGTGTCATCCATCAGTTCACTCAACTGTGTTAAAGAGTCATGGAGAAAAATTAACTCAATCCAGAATTATAAAGATACAACCGAATTAACTTTATAGAAGCTGACAAAACAATTTTATCACAACCTGGAGAAATTGCCAATAGCATAGCTAACTCATTTGCAAGAAACTCCAGTAACCTGAATTTCTCTGAAGCTTTTCAGTTATATAAAAATGCCGAAGAAAATAAAGATTTACTGGATGAATATGAAGATAAATGTACATCAAACCAAATCAATGACTTTATATCCATGAATGAACTCCAAGATATTCTTAACTCAACTACCAACTCATCACCCGGTCCAGATAACATCCCAAACATTCTTATCAAAAACCTTCCCACCCTTGGCAAAGAAATATTACTTAAGATATATAACTTCATATGGGAAAGTAAGGTTTTTCCTAAGATCTGGAAAGTAGCTATTGTTGTCCCCGTCCTGAAACCTGGGACAGAAGCACATAAAGCCGACAGTTATAGGCCTATTTCACTTACATGCAATATGTGCAAGATATTAGAGAAGATAATCAATATAAGACTTAGATGGTTCCTGGACAATAATAAGATCATAAGTGATAATCAGTTTGATTTTAGACCTGGACTATCTACTACGTCACATTTATTAAGTGTTGACACCTACATTCAAGAGGCGACCATGAACAAACAACATGTAATTGCAGTTAATCTGGATATTGAAAAATCATACGATATGGTTTGGATCAGACGAATTCTGAACACGCTACAATAGGGGTTAAAGGAAATATCAAAAACTTTACTCATGAACGTAAAATTCAAGTTAGAGTAAACGGTATACTTTCAAGAACGAAGATATTGGCAAAAGGCGTGCCTCAGGGATCTGTATTAAGTGTATCCTTGTTTTTACTACTAATTAATGATGTAGACAAAAACAACCTACCCCCAGCCATATCAAGAAAGTACGCAGACGATGTCACAATTTTGTGCAAAGGCAAACTTCTTTCATCGACCCATGATTATGCAAAATGTTTCGAATAAAGTATTCGACTGGTCCTCAAGATCCGACTGCAAATTCTCTATCAAAAAGACTGAATGTATGATCTTTGCTAAATCAAATGAATCTCTAACACCTAAACTACAACTTGGCTCACAACCTTGAGATTCGTTAACACCATGAGGATACTAGGACTTCAGTTAGACTCCAAATTAACATGGAAGGTGCATATACAGAACATTGTGGCTGATTGCAAGAAAAGACTTAACATTCTTAAATACCTCTCCAACAACAATTGGGGAGCTGACAAAAGCACTCTACTACTTACATATAAGGCGTTAGTCAAGGCAAAAATTGATTATGGTTCCCAGATTTACCAATCAGCCAGCTAGAAAGAACTTCGGAAACTCGATGTTATTCATAACAAAGGTTTAAGAATTAGCACCGGTTGTTTCCATACTACCCCGATTGGTAGCATACTCATTGAGGCTCAGGAACCCACACTAGCCCACCGAAGGGATATCACGTATTAAATATCACGCCTTAAAAGCTGCTTCGTCCACAAACCCTATAATGCACAACGATGCCTTCCCTCCTCATCTCCACCTATATAGCGGACATCAGCAAATCAAACCATTTTACTGGAGAATTAAGCAAATTCTCACTAGCATCAATGTAACAAATATCAGAGCTGAAAACCACGCTTACTATCGAATTCCACCTTGGACGTTACCATGTATTCCGCTAGAAACTTCATGGTACGAGCAATGTGATAGTCCCCTAAATAACGAAGAATGGGATAAAAGAATTGAAAAAATGTATAACGACCACCAAAATTACAGTCAGTTTTATTTAAGCTGTGATAAAAACGATCAGTCAACCGAAGCAGTTGTTCGAACTCCTGACAAGCTTATCGAATCCCAACTACCCAAATACTGTAGCTCTATTACATCCGAGAAGTACGCTCTCATGTCTGCACTAGAAACAATTCACCAGTCCTCACATGAAAACAGTGTTATCCACATGAAGTCTGCTACTGTTGTTCACGAAATCTGCAAGACGAATCAGAAGTCGGAAATGGTTATTAATATACAGGAACTGTGCTATTTTCTAAATAGACAAGGAAAAAGGCTGTTAATTTTTTGGTCTCCTCCCCAAAAAGTTGATCCAATTATGACGAACGGAAGCCTCATCCCGACTTTTCTCGTGGATCTCAAGTCAGGAAAAAATGTCCACAATATTGTCCACTCCATCAAAGATACTTGGAGTAACATAATCAGAATCATATACGATTTGTAAAGAGTGCAAAATAAGCAGTATACATAAAATGAGTCATGATTTCCATAAACTAAGAACCAACCCAACACTTAGTCGCAAAGATATAGTGACACTCTCTCGAATCAGTTCTGAACATACCAAGCTAACTCACTCACATCTGTTAAATGCCACAGCTCCCTTAAAATGTGAATCATGTAACGAACAACTGTCAATTGTCCATATCCTTCAAACTTGTACAAAATATATCAGTGAACGCCAATCAATCCTACAGACTGATAATCTTGAGAATATTTTATACTCCAGTGACTTTCAAGAAAAAATACTAACATTGTGTACATTATTAAAAGTGTATGACGATTTATAAGTATGTCAGTAGTAAATTACTGTTTCACTCCTGTTTAAATTGTATTTTCACTATGTTATTCAATCCTGTATTAAATATAGTAATCGCTATAGCAGTCGCTAATAACCTTGTCGTTGATGCGACTTTAAATAAAAATAAATAAATAAAAAGTAAATGTAGTTAGTACGTAAATAAAACACTCTCAAAAAGCCAAAATAATAAATTCTTTCGAACTTGAAATTGCTACCAGTCGATCAAATGGAACGAATTCTAATAATCATTCTCCTCGCGCACTCACGGACCGACCCGACTTTTCACGAGGCATGACGAAGTCGAACGCCTGCACCTTCGAAGAACGAAGCTTCGCTTACGTCACGAGACGAATTTACACACCGTTTTGAAAACATCGATTGTATATTTTTTTAAATTTTGTTTACAACATTATGTAATATCAAATAATACTCTGTAATCTTTTAATTCGAAATTATTGATCAATGTTAGCCTTCTCTTTATTAATTATATGTTCGTTTTTACTGTGATATGTTTTCTTTTGGTTGTATTTTCGTGTGTTTTTTCACGTTTGTTTCACTGTTGACAAGTTGGCAACACACGCCACCCTATCATAACAGACACGATCAGCTGTGTATACACAACAGTTGCGAGATGAACTTTATAACATATTTGTGTACCATTCCTGTAAATTACAAGAATGGGGACACAGCCAAGTGGTAAATTATTGTTTTTCTTCTTGTTCCTACTAAAATGTTACATGTATGAAATACAACCAATGTTTATTGTGAAAACGTGTAATGTGAATTGTGAAACCAATGTGTAGTTTTTATATGAGCACTATATGTATGTTGTATTTATATGTAAGTATTTGTATTTTATGTAGCCCTGATGAAGGGCAAATATACGACCGAAACGTCGGCAATGTAAGACGTCTTATTACTAAGTTGACCTAAACTCATGAACCTCACAATCATTATTACCACGGGTCAAGAATCATTGAACATTATCGATTGTTACGGTTCAACCACTAGTACCTAGTTCAGAATCTGAGTTGAGTAAACAGTTTTGCTCTGGCCATAATCAACGAATATTTTAAATATAGAAAAGATTTTTCTGTGCTTTTCTTATTCCCTTCATTCCATGGAATGCTCGCCACTGATAAAATGTATACACAAAACAAATTCACCAATTAAATGCTAATGAACTACAAAACACGGGAAGCTCGTTTAGAAATTTACATACAGAAGTTAAAAACTAATTTTATCCATGTCTTGCGTCGCACAAGTAACAATAGAATGTCTGTACCGCAGTAAGTAGCCAAATATTAGCCGGCGTTAAACATGTCAACTTCTATGCGGTTGATTTAGTTGTTCATGCCTTCGCGTATTTCTGTAGCATCAACTGACATCACACTTAACGCATTTCTCAAAATTGATTTTGCACTGAGGGAAAACTCATTTCAAAGGCAGAATTCGCAAGTATTTTTGGAGAACATAGAGGACATGAGTATACATGTCCTCTATGTATCAAATTTTATTCAATAACGATTAGAGTTTACAACGCCAACTATGAGGAAAGAATCAATTTCAGAATCAACTATGAGGAAAGAAATGAAGAAAGCGGTTTCGTTAAGAGATTTCTTAATGAAAACCCCAGGGCGCTTTGGGTGGACCAATTCCGCTTCCCTGTTCCAGAAATACGGCAAACTCGAGGTCACGGGCAGGGTCACGTGATCGGCAGGACGAGATGTTGACATTTCCCGCGCGGCCGTTGTTTCAATGCGGCGCGCTCCACGCCGCCTTCGCCCCTAACCGCTGTCGGGGGCGTTGAGCCGTAATGAAGGCCCCTGGAGATAAGAGCGCGTACGTAGCTGGCCTTGTGGATCATGGAGGGGGAACAAACAACTTCCTTGCACACAGACATTTACAGCAGCGCATATGAAACGAAGCAATGGCGAAAAAACTAAGGCAACATAACAAAAACACAAAACTGTTGGGGCTACAAAAAGCATTATCCCGCATTCTTTCTAACAACTCCGCTGCAATTATACTATTACATAAACCCGAAAAAATGTTTTCAACCAGCAAAAGGCCCGAACTCAGATCCTCAGACTTAACTTGCCGTAACTCTTACCACTACGCCACAGAAGAGCCAAAAGCCCGACGAACTCGGGCAGACGCAAAAAAACGTAAATGCTCGCTTCATGGTAATATTTAGATTAGAGGCGCATTTCACATTATATTCTGTTCACATTTCATTATATTTACAGTTCACATTATATTTACCATTGCATGTGCTTTAAATAATGTCAAGTAAAGTTTCTTGAGAACTCAACCGTTTACTCGGAAAACTAGCTCAAAATTCCGCATTTTCAGAAACGCCCAAACGCCATTTTCTCATAAATGGCTCAGAATTTTTTCTTCAAACTTATCGAACGCATACTGCTAATTGTACTCTTTAATATGACGTGAAGTTCAATCTGGGGTATTTTTTTGTTTTTGCAAAAATTTCACAAATGTATTTTCTTTAAAGATCCCTCACATCCTCAATATGCACATTACCAGCATTTTGTAAACACTATTGTATTTGTGAGTGTAAGTGCTTCAAATGACTTCAAATGATGTATTTCGAAAACTCAAAAATTTTTTTGTGAAAAGAGCTCCAAATTTCGCATTTTTAGTGGTGCTTAAACGTAATTTTTTTAAAACATCTGCAAATTTTTCAAAGGAAACTGCCATTTAGGATGAGATTTTACTGTTCATTAATATTTCAAAATTAATATTTCCGTTCTAGCTTTAGGAGACCGGAAAATGAAGGAAATGTCAAAAAAAATGTACTTTGGGCGGCGATAGATGGCAGCTGGCACGAGTATGTGGTAATTCCGAAAAGCTAGCCGAAATCGAAGGAAATAGAAAACTAATACGGGAAAGTCTGTGGCATTCTGTAGCACACTAGTTTTCTATATTGAGCAACTCGATTTATCCACATTTTCGTTACCAGGTCCCAGCAAAAAAAAAAAGCTGGAAATTCCATGTTTTCCGGGGTGATTACAAAACGTACTCTTTTAATGAAATACTTTCGTAAGGGAGAGAAAGTAAAATAGCAGGATTCAGTCAGAATTAAGCTCGAGGCAAATATTCTACAGTAAGCTTGCTGGAACAATATTTTTTACTTCCCCGTATATGTACGTATATACGGAGTAGGAAGTTTAGGGAAAGTTACGTGATGCTGCGCGAAAAAACGGCGGATTTTCGGCAGAAAACAATTCATTGACGAGTCCTGATAAGGAAAATGTGAATAAAACCAGTTGCTAAATTAAGAAAAAAAATCCCCTAACACGTGGTGTAGCCAGAATCCGTGTTCTGCGGGTCCTTGATACCGAAAACCCAATTGAAAGCAAAACGACCGACTGCATCCGGTCGACTGCAAACACTACTAGCACCTAAACCATACGTAGGATGATTTTCAAATTGAAGAAACTCCTGTCGATCGGGTCGAAGTTACGAGATTTTAAAAAACTTTCTTCATAATTTGGGGATGCTTTACGTGAAGGCCTCCGGGCACTTTCAAACTTTTCTCAAAAACGGCTCTAATTTTTTTCTTTAAACTTTTGGTAAGAATAGCGCCTATTGTACTTGTACTGAGGTTATAAACGCCATTTTGCTCTATTTCTTTGTTTTTTTCATAAAAATTACAAAAATGATTTTTTTACTTGTCTCTCAAGTCGTTACAATAGCGGCGATTTGTTATCGATATTATATTTATGAGTACATGTGCTTTAAATAATGTCAAGTAAAGTTTCTCGAAAGCTCAACCGTTTTCTGTGAAAACTAGCTCAAAATTCAGCATTTTCGGAAACGCTCAAAAGCCATTTTTTAAAAAATGGCTCATAATTTTTCCTTAAAACTTTTCGAACGGACAGTGCTAATTGCACTTATTAATATGAATTAAAGTTCATTTTAGGATATTGTTTTGTTTTTTCAAAAATTACACAAAGGTTATTGTTTTTAAAGATCTCTCACACCGTTAATATGCATATTTCCAGCAATTTGTAAACACTAATGTATTTCTGAGTTGATATACATCAAATGGCTTCTAATGATGTTTTTCGAAAACTCAGACATTCTCTGTGAAGAAGAGCTTTAAATTTCGCATTTAGTAGTAGTGCTTAAGCGTCATTTTCTTAAAAACCGCTATAAATTTTTAAAAGAAAATTGTCGTTTAAGACGAGGTTTTTGTATTCTTTAATTCTTAAAATAATATTTCCGTTCTACTATAAGAAAACCGAAAAATTAAGAAAATGCCCCAAAACTGTACTGTACGGGCGGCGATAAACGGCAGCTGGCAAGAGAATGTGGCAACTCCGAATAGCTAGCCGAGACCAAAGGAAATACAAAACTAAAACGGGAAAGTCTGTGCCATTTTGTAGCGCCACTAGTTGAATAATTGATTTTGAAAATCGTAAGCAAAATACGCTCAAATTCTCTCAAAGATTTCCAGTTACACATATACACTAAAATGAAGTAGAAGAACCCTGACGTGTTATAGTAAGTAGGGAACGAATGAAACGAAACACGATCATTTTGCTTCTCTTTAATACTATTCATGTCCTAATGCATTCCGCAGCAAGAGTTATTTTCTATGTTCCTTTCTTGGTTTGTACGGAAAATATGCTGAAGTATACTTGAATTTTTATTTCTTGGCGCGTGAGGTCGTGTCTTCACGATGGAATAAGTCAAGGTATTTCGCGTCATTCTCGGTGGTGCCGTTAGGTGTCGCATGATCGCAACTTTATAGAGCAGTGCTGGCGATCATGCCACTCCTAGCGGCATGCCCGACAACTACCCGAAATACCGTGAGATATTCCATAGTGGAGAAATAAAAAAAAACAAGTGTAGATGCCAATTTTGTCTCAGCACACTGTATCTGATGTTCGCGCTCCCAACGGAGGTAGAAACCGCAATACCAACCCGACAGGTAGGTACGCTAATATGGAATCATTAAGAAGATCGCATCGCCGGAAGAGGTTCACGGTCTGACGGGCGCACCGTGTCGCCGGAGACGGGGAATGGTGGCCCGCTCTCAACTGGTGGCCGAGATTACATGCAGATCGACGTTTTGTCTTTTGCACAGGAAATGCGTCCCGCCTGATATCATCCGAGCGTTATATGAAGGTGCTTTTTGAGCCACTCCTCGTCCAATTGCACATGAGTTGACACGACGTTTTTTTAAACGTACGATATTCTTTTTCTGAAATGTGGACATCAAACGAAGAGACACGCGCTGCTTTATTCGCCTGAGAATTGATTTGTGTAGTTGTGCCTACATTAAATTTTGAAATTTGCGCGTACTTCGCAAAATGTGATGAATTGATGCTCCGAATACACATAATACAAAAATTCCTGGTTTGTTACATAATACTTTGAAACGTGTATTTTATTCCTTTGGAAATTAATTTCACAAAAAAAAATATTTCATGAAAAAATTGTAATTATTTAACAATGTGAAGCCGTTTTTGAGAAAATCTTGCTTTGTTTCTTTAGACATTTGGTAGTGATAGTGCTAAATGTACTCTATGAAATGACATAAACGCCATGTTGGTCTTTTCTTTTGTTTTCTCAAAAATTACAAAAATGTAATTTTTTTGACTTGTCTCTCACGTCGGTAATATTTACATTAGCGGCGATTTGTTCACATTATTACATTCATAAGCACATATGCTTTAAATAATGGCATATCAAGTTTCTCGAAAACTCAGCCGTTTTCTGTGAAAACTAGCTCAAAATTCCACATTTTCAAAAACGCGAAATCGCGTTTATCACAATTTCTCATACTTTTCTCATAAATGGGTCCAAATTTTTTTCTTCAAAGTGATAGTGCTATTGCACACTTTAATATGACGTAAAGTTTATTTGAGTTTTTTTGCTTTTTTAAAAAAATTACACAAATGTAATTTTTTGAAAGATCTCTCACATTTGTAATATGCACATTACCAGCAATTTGTAAACATTATTATATTTGTTAATGGAAGTATTTCAAATGAAGTTTTTTTGAAAAGTTAAAAATTTTTTGGGAAAAGGAGCTTCAAATTTCCCAAGCCATACACTGCAGGGGTACTTCGATTACTGCATTACTACGGGTAGTCTACCTTTATGTACATCCTGAAATGGAATTTCTGTATGAGTCTGGAGTCTTGTTACATCGAGGAATCTACCGATTCCACACTCTATTAAAATATTCGTATTATGTGGATCACCTTACCCCGAATCATATCGAATCGAATAATAAATATCAATAATGCAATACATAACAATCAACAAATAGTCCTATATAAATTAACGAACGCTCTTGATACCTGTCTCCGTAATGCCTCGTCCATATGGTGATGAGTTCCCTCACCTTTCTCTCCTTTGAGAGGGGCGGTTAGCATCCCAAGAATAAATCGTCCACGCTCGCCAGGAATCGTGACATTTCAGAGAGAGCCGGATTCGGCACACCTCTGACCGCTGAGTTATCGAAGTACCCCTATATTGGATGGATCGGATTCTTTTGTTTCTAAACGTTACAGTGAGAGAATGTTTCATCGTCTCTAGTGCACATTATTGCTGATGCGATTTATTCATGAAATTATTCGCAATATAACAGAATGATACTTCATGAAATTAATTGTTTTAATAAACATAATATATATAGACACTAGTAAATATTATGCTACCATTTATATTAATTCGATAAAAATTAAAAGTAATTGAGCAATTCTGAGCAATCCCCACTAATATTAGCGACAAAATGTTTTAGTTAATGCACCCTTGTGCCGTTCACGGTGGTTCAACCATCCTCACATTTCCTACTGTTCCATCTATGCGTTACGATGCGCTTTAGGGAGAAATAATTTCCTCTCTTGTAGGCTTTCTTTTTCGAAGATTTACTGATACATGACTCTTTTATTACTCATGTAACTTTCATACTGGATCAGGTTTCGCTGACAGTGGAATCCCGCTCATTTCTTGCGAATCATCTTCTAGGTAACGAACATCGCGGAAGCTCTTCAGTGTGTGGGAAAATAATTTCATAAATATTTCAGAATGTCTGCCGCATTATCCAACAGATATGCAAAGAGCACAAAAGGTTCATTCGTTCGGGTTGTCAGTATCGTATAACACACTGTCTTTGCAAGGGTCGTAAAATCATTTAACAGCTAGTTTACTTACAGATTGAAATAAGTGAAGGAGTAAATTTTTGTTTTAAAAAAAATCAATACACACTTAATGACAGGAATTTTGGAAAGTTTTTGAAGTCAACAAAATAGTTACTTTCATGGAATGTTTGCTCTCATCATTGTTCTGACAAATTCTCGTAGAAATTCTTTCTATCATTGTTGGGCATTTTAGAAAATAAAAGCTGAATCGCACTAACCTTTCTGCTTTTTATTAGAAGCAAGCTGATATTCTTAATGCTGCATAGTAATGGTAATTACCTTGGTAATTACCTTTTCTTCACATATAATTTAAACGTAATTGAAAACATTGTATGATTTGTTTTAATCCTCATGCATAACACAAGTGTTGTAACTAGTGGTCTTACAAATCACATACTTTCTCACATATATCTAAAAAATATCTCAAAATTTTCAATTTTCAAAAATTCAGAGAGTTCAACGAACATGAGACTTGCACCAGTATTTTAAGCGTCCCTTATTTTATCCGTTGAAAAAAATTGAAGAAAACATTTGTAGCGTTTTTTGAGATTGTTTTTATAATTAGCAGAAATTCCGCAAAACTCATTCATTAAAAAATATATACATAACCTTTTTTAAAGATCTTATTTTTAGAACAAACTTCATTTACGACAACTATCTCTGCATTCAGTACTGAACTTTTGCCATTTTTTGCAATTTTCGAAAATACAGAAAAATGAGTCCAGCGAAAAACGAGTCCGGCACCAACTTTTATACTGTTCTTTGGTATATACTAGGAGAAAATTTTAAGAAAAAATTTGAAGACTTTTTTTGGAAAAAAGTTGTTCAAAAATTCAAAGTAAAAAATAATTCGATTGCCGCCAGTGATTTTGCGGTTTCATAATACGAAATACCCCCGCAGTAAAAGGAATTGGTAGTAAAAGGCAGTTAGGGGAGGGGCAGGAGGGGGCGGTCCGCCCGGGGTGTTATCATTTTAGAGGTGACACCAATTAGAAACTTTTAGAGATTTTGCATAGATTTTGTATAGATTATAGAGATTTTGCATAGATTTTGATGAAATTATACATAAGCTTGCCGCCTTTAAATCTGCAAAAGTGTTTGTCATAAAAAATGTATTTGTTAATTAGTTATTCGTTTTGGATTATTTATTTAAAATATGTACTTCAATTATTTTGAATTACTACTTTTTAATACATTATTAATAAATATCATGAGCAAATTTACTTCTATTTATATTATAATTTATAAACTATTCTGTAAGAGATATTTTTATATTTATTTTACGAGGGGTGTGTGATATCATTAGTTTTGCCCCGGGTGACACCAAGCGAAGCTACGCCACTGGTAAAAGGAGCAATAGATTTATGGATAGTTGTTCGATTTCTCTGTACAGTGCAGAATAAAAACGAAAAAATATACAACTTTTTAAATTTTTTATTAAGAATAATGACATTTTGATTAAAAATGCGAGAATAGGCAGCTTTTAGGTATTTAAACAGAAACCAGGCATTTATTAGTGAAACAGGCATTTACAGGCTCCAATCAATTCGCAAACAATACTCCTAAAGCCTCAAAATGAATAAGTAACCTAAAATATTGCGTTTTCATGGAAGGAATATGATGGATAAAATAGGCAAATAGGAAAAAACCCGCAGCTTTGTAATGAGACAAACTGATGAAACGGACGAGGAGTGAATGATCACACGGAGCCGGGTGCGGAAGCCCTCGATTACAAGTAGTATTCGGCACTTCCTGAGCGCGCGCAGCGGGCAGCGGCGGCGGATCAACGTCCTTCGAGGCGTCCGCATTGAGCTGCGCTGTGCTGTGCCCGCGCCCAGTGCGTCCTCCTGTCGCAAGCCTTCGCGCCGCCGGAAGCGAACTGGCCCGCACACGCGCGTCTCGCGTGCGGCGCCGCAGCGTAGCGGGGCCCGGCGAGGCCCGGCGGCGGGGACGCGGCGCGCCGCGCGGGTCGGAGGGGCGCTATTACGAGCACAATGCGCGCCACCACGTGCGGCGCGCCGAGACACGCTCGTTCGCCCGCCCGCCCTTCCGCTCGCTCGCGCGACTGCTAATGCTGCTGCTGCTGCTGCTGTTCGCGAGGAGAGAGCGCGATGCACCCGCGCGGCGCTGCGGCCTCGCCCACCCACCCAAGGTCCCCTACCCTACAGTCAAACATTCTATAGTATTTTAATTTCCTTACTGAAGACCCTTCAAAATAACTCCTCAAATAACTCCTAAATAAAGCGTTCTAGGGCCTTAAATTTTAAACTTCAAATAAACGTTTTTCACACCATAATCCAAAAAATGAGACATTCTTAGACATTTAATTACATTTTCGGTTCGCCGCTTCTATACTACCATTTCAGCCCTTGTTGCTGGTACCCATTTTTGTGACGACACGCTTAGAAGGCTTAATTCCTCCATATTACATTTACGCATTCTGTATACAACGTGGTTGTGCAGTCTGACGAGATTTATTTGCATAATCATTCATTCAAGATTTGCCCTCCAGCAACAACTAGAACTACTATTATAGTTGCTTGATACCTATGAAGATTGTTTCGTAAGCGTGTAGTGAAACCATTCAATTAAAGTTTAGCCGTGGTACATAAGTGCTCTGTACCTAATTGTAGAGGGATATGGGTGTACACTGAAGAGTGAAGACTGTGTTACCTGGATCAGTATTTTCGTTATCAGCAATTATCCGATGAAATTTTCAAGTCAGCGGGTTCAGACATAGCTTTCTCAAAAGTAAAGAGCTAATATTTTTGTGACTATCACGAAAAGATAATCGCTAACTGTCAAAGAATATTGAATAATTAGCTCAAATATTGTCTTTAAGGAAGTGTTGTGAATTGTTCCAAGAAAACTCTTCCTGATACTGAATAAATATTTATTGAAAATTTCTTTTAAACATCAATTGCATTGTTTTTATTATTTTTATTTGATATTGTGTTAATACATTGCAAGTTACCTTTATACATTTTAAACAAATAAACCGCTTCGTTAACAACTTTCCCTCTTAGAATGGAAATAGAAGGATTTGGATGAGTGTGGGGTTTAACATGCGACAGATCTCGCACGGGTACGAGGAGGTAGTCGGGGAAAACTTGTGCTACGGCACAACACACAGAACAAACTTTTTAAATTATTTAAGTAAAATAGCTTGAAATAAATGAAAAACAAAAATCAAAATGCGCTAGCCTACAATACTATGTGAATTAATTTTTTTAAAAAGCAAATAAATTTAAAATTATAGAAAGAATAGCGCAAGTCATTCGACAACTGCCAACGATCACAGTCCAAACGCACGATTTAAATGTTGGCGGTATCTGGAAGTACGTACATCAACGCGCAGCTGCAAACTGATATTGTAAATAACACACCGTTTGATATTAAACTCAAGTTGTCGATTCCTTAAGATATTCACGTAAACATCGTTTGAGCAACATTCCCATCTATCGGAGTGAAGTCTAAGACTACTAAATTTCTAATGGTAACAAATGTTCTAATGTTCTAATATTTCTAATGTTAACAAATGGTATTAAGAACTCAAAGGTGAAAATATTAATTTGATTATTTTTTGTCTCGGACTTGCTTTTCTTGAGGTACGTAAGGACGCAGAAAACAATCCACATCTTTTTAGTATACAAATATTTTTCAATTTTCGCACCCCAGCAAGCAGGCACCGTGACTCTCCAAAATCCCCTCTGTTCCTCATAACAAATCTAGGAAAGTTAAATAATATTGGAAAGAGTAGGTTTGTACTTGCCAGATCCGATATTTTCGCACTACTTTACTTGGCTTTCTCAAGAGTAAAAACCTTTTCTAATATTTTTGTGACTATCAACGAAAGCGAAAAGCTACCTCTCAAGGAAGATTGAATAATTTCTTTAAATGTTGTTTTTCAATAAGAATGAATTGTTCAGAGAACATCTCTCTACAATGCTGAAGAAACTTTTATTGAAAATTTGTTCCCAGCATCAATTGCTATTTTTGTTTGATATTCTGTAACTACATTAGAAGTTACATTTATATATTTTTGAAACAAATAAACAAGTTTCATTAACAACTTTCCTTCTTAATGGAAAGAAAAGACAAATGGATAGGGAAAGGGTGGGGTTCAACATACGAGAGTTCTCGCACGGGTACGCTAGTAAACTAATAATTGTCTACCTAATAAAAACTTTAACCGATGTTTATTCGGACAGTGTAACGATAACACGGCATGCACAAAAAGGTTCTGACGTTCACTAGTAAAAAGTGAAAACTACATGGGGGAAGGAATATAACGGAAATACTCCCGAACTGGCAGATAGGGAATGGGAACTCCTGTGTACTTGCATTTTAATATCCAACGAAGAGGACCAATAACCAACTCCCTACCAATATTTCTGACCTATCCGCCGCCTTCACCGCCGTCGTGTTGTCTTTTCACTTTATTCTTAGGGAATATTGTTGAGTTCACAAATAGCTCCAACATAATTTAAACAAATCAATAAAAATGCCGTGGCTGAACAAAAATTTCGACTAAATATACTTTTCTTTTGATGTATCCCTGCCTCCCTCCCTCGCCCCCAATTGCCTGCCATCACAGCGGCAACTTCGCTCGATCCACTTTAAGTGACGAGGCTCTTGCTCCTTCCCGTGTTCGCATTAAAAGCGCTTGCCCATCAACTTGAAGCTGCACGTGATAATTGTCGAGACTCAGGGTCGGATTGCATAAAGCTTTCCATACGGGTTCCATAGCAATTGATTCTACAAAATTTATAGGCTCCACAGGCCGTTCACAGTTGCATAAAGCAAATGTATGGAATCTATAACTATAGGTTATATCAGTACTTCAAAATGCAACCACTAGATAGCGACACAGTCGATATCTGAATATTACTTATTCTGTGTTTCGATTTGCACGTTCTTAGTGTGCTGTACTTGGAGAGATGTGTTGGCGGCAGTTTGGCGGATATGTTGGTTTATGTTTCTCCATACGTTCTCAGTAGCAATTTCGTTTCATTTTATTATATGCATTCATATTAGTTTACTTTTTATTTATTTCTTATTTAAGTACAATTATTTTTTATATTGCCCGTTGGTTTTTTGCATTTTAATTAATTTATTTACCTTCCAATCTTAATTTTAAATATTAATTTATTATTGTTAGCAAATTCAATCATTAATAAATAAAAATAAGTTTGTGGTTGTATTGTCTTCTGGCTTTTTTTTAAATTCAGTATTTACTACTGCTTTTAATATTAGTTTTGTAAATCTAAATAACTTTGAAAATTAGTCTTCTTAATTTCATTTCTATTGTAATATATCATTATTTCGTTTACCTTTATATTTTCATTAATAACGCAATGATTACTGGGATTGTGAAAAGAAACAGAAACCTTGATGTGTTTGAAAAACATTTAATTATTGACATACAAGCAGAGAGTACAAGAATGTTGTTGAAACTAAAGCAACGGAGTTGAAAAAAAAACAACTAAACGTGCTCCTTGGGATCAAACTTCAAAATCCTACCATGCATCATGCCGGACAGTTCCCAGGACCATCAAACAATTGAAGGCTATATGGGATGGTTTAAAAAGAACTGGCAAAATGAGAAAAATGGTGTTTGTAAAATATTGATCACCTAATTGCAAGTTCTCAGTGATTAATATGTTAATTACACATGTGTCCAATCACTTTCATTTTACCCGGTGAAAAAATTGGTGGTAGAAATTACACTCCATAAACGTCTGCAGTATCAGAAAAAGTTCTGCATTTAATAAAGAATCACACAGAATCTCAAAATAATTTACTGTCTACACAATTGATTAGGGCTCATTAATTCAAGTAGAGCCCAGAAGTGAAAATTTAATTTGTTTAAAATAGATAGGCAAAATGGCACTAACATATGACAAGTTTTGTAATTTAATTTAGCAAGTCTAATAATTTAAATTAATCAAATTTTATTTGTTACACTGTTTTAATGTGTGTGTGTGTGTAAGTGTGTGTGTGTGTGTGTGTGTGTGTGTGTGTATGGTAGGAAACTTTATCTTCATTGATTAATATGTTGGAAAGAAATCTTTTCACAAATGAAAATTATTCTTTACAGCCTACCAAATTTCAACATTACGGCTGCAAATTTGATTCACTGATGATTCTATAAGCATTTAAGCATAGGATACAATTCCTTTAGGTTGAAGAAAGCTTATTAGCATTATGAAATCAAGTTTTTGGTTGAAGTCTAGTGTACGGTACAACCTAAGAAAGTCGTTCAAACAGGCCCTTCGCGCCGCTCCGGCAAGGGGGAAAGCCACGGCGAAGGGGATGATGGGGGTTTGGGGGATTATGAGGGGAACCTTTCGGTAGGGAGTGGTGGGGAGCAATATGCATAACTTACTACATACTTATCAAAAGCAATGTGTGGGCGGTCTCGCCGGAGAAACCGCCCATGCCGAAGGCGTGGGCGATTTAAATACATTGTAAAAAATATACTATTGAAATAATTTTAATGGTTCGTAATTGGTCACGGACGTGACGTCATACGTAAGGGGAGGCAATTTCTTGTCTGAGTTTCATTCCGAAATACTGGTTTGAACGTGGTGGGTGTGCAACTGATTTTCTGTATTGGGGTAGCTGTTGAAGAGGTTAGATGCGTTGCTGTCGTACAGTTGCGTTTCTTGCGTTCTTCAAATTCTTTGTGATTTGTCTTTTGAGTGTCCAGTGTTTGCGCTACGATGGTGACAATAGATGTGGCTTTTTTTACGCGATGCGCCGAAGGGGGTGTTTGGCTGTAACGGAATGGGCGCAAGAACGTGCTTTGACTGCTGAAGGATTTTTGTGTCCATTTTAATTTTAATTTTTATTTATTTATTTATTTATTTATTTATTTATTTATTTATTTATTTATTTATTTATTTATTTACGTCAAAAACAGTTAAAAACTGCGTATGACGAGCTATGGGGAGAAGTGAATTTTGTGCACGTTTTCATAATTCTGTGGTCTCTATCCTAAACCATATTCTAGTCGAATTTTGAATACAGAAAAGGGAGTTTTTTCGAGTTTTGTTGACAAAATATTCGCTCCTATATAATAAAATATATTTTCAAAGGTAAATTAGCTATAAATTTCTGCCCTGAACCCTCATGTTCTTCATGAAAGAATAATACTTTTTGCCGCGATAATATGAAAAACGATAATTTGAATAACTATATTTCCCACTGAAATTCAGAAGACGTGCACAAATAATGAAGTTACATTTATGTCCAGAAGCAAAACAAGGGACCATCTCAGCATTTGCTCAAGGATCAGGGAAACTGTGTGTAAGTGTCCGATGTGGTTCGCCAAGCGAAAGGAATTGATTGATGGTTTCGAGTGCAGCAAGAAAGAGGCCACTGTTTATCAGCCACTCTTCACCAGCGAAAGTGTTCAGTGCGGAAGGGGTCAAGGTTCGCGAGAAGCAGGTTGAGTAGTGATTCAGGTATTAGTTTTTGTCGTTCCTTGAAAGCGCATCCAAACTTTAAGCCCTAAAAACCGCCTTTCGGTATGTTTTATTCATTTCTACCAAGAACGCTTAGCATAATTTGAGGGAGGGCTTAAGGAGGCTCCCCTCCTATTCCTCTGCTCCCTCCCCCCCTTCCCCCCCTACCACCGCATCGCTTCTCTAAGGGTGTACCGTGCACCGTACTTTAACCAAATTTTCAAGTTGATTGAGATAGATGCTAGAAGAAAACTAATTTTAGAAAAAGAAAAATACTTACTTGAGGGGTCAAAACCTAAAATAGACTAAATGAAAATGTTCTTAAACTTCCAGAACAGTGCAGTGATTCCTATTGTAAAAATTGTAACATTTAAGGCATTCACAACTTCAGAGCTCTAAATGCATTATTATTATTATTATTATTATTATTATTATTATTATTATTATTATTATTATTATTATTATCTTCGTCTCCTGTTTTATTTCAGTAGTATACCTTTGGGTTCCGGCTCTCACACGCAACCAATCTTTATAAATGAAGGCTCCAAAGAAAGAGAATTTCACGGAGACTTGACGAATTCCACTTTGACTTTAAAGATATGGATGATTCCTTTAAAGAAACTCATCGAAATATTCATGTAAAATGCAACCCGGATCACATGTCAACATATATCGGCAAATAACTCGTAAACGAAGCATTTTAGAGCCTTAAAAAGTAAAATTTTGAGGCCACAGGCCTCAAAGAAACGTTTTTCACACCATAATCTACAAGATGAGACATTCTCCGATCCATTCAGTTAACTTTTCGTTTTTACGCTTTAATACTATCAAGGCCACCTCAATATTTCAACCCTTCCTGCTGGTAGCAATTTTTGTGGAGACACGCTTAGAAGTCTTAGATTCGACAATCTTTATTTACGCTTTCTGTTAACACCGTAGTTTGTGCAGTCCGACGAGGTTTATTTGCATAATCATTAATTCAAGATTTGCTCTCCAGCAACTAGAAGTACTATTATAGTTGCTTGATACCTATACCTATGAAGATTGTTTCTTATGCGTTTAGTGAAACTATTCAATTAACGATTTTTCATGGTCTATAAGTGCTGTGTACTTAATTGTGGAAGGATGTGGGTGTTCAGTGAAGAGTGAAGACTGTGTTTGTGTTTTACCCGTTCCAATATTTTCGTTATCATTCGATGAAATTTTCAAGTCAACGGGTTCAGACACGTAGCTTTCTCAAAAGTAAAAAGTTAATATTTTTGTGACTATCACGAAAAACTAAAACCTAATTGACAAAGAATATTGAATAATTACTTCAAATGTCTTTAAGTAAGTGTTGGGAATTGTTCCAAGCAAATTCTCCATGATATTGAATAAATATTTATTGAAAATTTCTTTTACACATTAATTGCATTGTTTTTTATTTTTATTTGTAATTGTGTTAGTATATTGCAACACTACATTACCTTTATCGATTTTAAACAAATAAACACGTTTCGTAAACTACTTTCCCTCTTAGAATGAAAATAGAAGGATAGGGATGAGTGTGGGGTCTAACATGCGAGAGTTCTCGCACGGGTACGCAGAGGTAGTGGGAGAAAACTTGTGGTATGGCACAACACAAAGAACAAACTTTTTAAAGTAGCTAAAGTAAAATAGCTTGAAATAAATGAAAAACAAAAATCAAAATGCGCTAGCCTACAATACTACGTGAATCAATTAAAAAACAACTAAATTTAAAATTATATAAAGAATAGTGCAAGTCATCCGACAACTGCCAACGATCGCAGTCCAAACGCACGATTTAAATGTTGGCGATATCTGGAAGTATGTACACTAATGCCCAACTGCAAACTCATATTGTAAATAAAACACCGTTTGATACTAAACTCAAGGTGTCGGTTCGTTAAGATATTAAAAATGCAAACATAGTTTGATCAACATTCCCATGTACCGAAGTGAGCTTACTAATGCCTACTAAATTGTTTCTAATGCTAACAAATGGTATTTAGTAATCAAAGGTGAAAACTTTAGTTTGATTATTTTTTGGCTCGGAATTGTTTTTCTTGAGGTACGTAAGGACGCAGAAAATAATTCAATACTTTTTAGTAAACAAATAATTTTTCAATTTTCTCACCCCAGCAAGATGGCACCCTGACTCTCCAAAACCCACTCGGTTCTTCATAACAAATCAAGGAAAGTTAAATAATATTGCAGTGAGTAGGTCTGTCCTTGCTGGATCCGGTATTTTTGCACTACTTTACTAGGCTTTCTGAAGAGTAAAAACCTTTTCTATTATTTGACTATAAAGGAAAGCGAAAAGCTAACTCTCAAGGATGATTGAAAAATTTTTTCAATTGCTGTTTTTAAACAAAAATGAATTGTTCCAAGAACATCTCTCTATAATGTGGAATAAACTTTAATTGAAAAATTGTTTCAAACATCAATTGCATTGTTATTTTGTTTGATATTCTGTAAGTACATTAATAGTTCCTCTCCTTTATGGAACGGATAGACAAATGGATAGGGAAAGGGTGGGATTTAACATGCGAGAGTTCTCGCACGGGTACGCTAGTTATTATTATTATTGTAATGAATTTTCAAAATATTTTAGATCCATTTTGATTTTAATATCATGGGATTTCCATTATTTGTTATCAAGCATCATTAAGTTGTATCAAGTAGAAGAATGCATAAAATAAAGGCGTGTATGATGTGGGTATATTAAACATTTTTTAAATGCAATAAATAAAACATTTTTCAGACGCGGCTGAGAATGCTGTGTTTGAAAGTGATGGAGATCTCTGATGAGAACATTGCAACACTGTGCAACGTTGTGGAGATGGAGGTTTTACCTTCAGGGCCCTCAACAAGTTATTCTTTTGATGTGCATCCGTCGTTCTTTTCAGTTCCCATCCCAATTATCACAACCTCTGCATCCGCCATTTCCATAATATCCTCCTCTGCCACTACGCCCTCCGCCACTATGACCTCCTCTGCCACTACATTCTCAATGACCAATGCATCCACCTCTTCCCCCATATGTACTCCCAGAATTATTCAGTCTTTCAAGAGAAAAAGAGCTGTCCAATAAAAACGACATTCTCTTCTCGATTGTTAAATTAAAAGATAGAGATTTAAAAGTGTTAGAAAGGAAGAAGAGAAAACAATTACTGTAGAAGGTGCATTCAGAAAAAAGGGAACTATAAAAAAGGAAAGAAAGAAAATTTAAAGAAAAATTTCTAAGGCTGTGGTGTTAGCTCACAGAAAATATGAGTTATGAGATTTAAAAAAATAAGCAACTTAAGTAAACATTGTATTTATTATTGCAGCTCAGACCTGCTCCATTTCCATCCACTACAATCAGGTCATCTTCCTGTTCATCATTAACAATAAAATCTTCAGTTGCCTCATCACCATTTATAATTGCAATGTTGTGCAACACAGTTGTTGCAGTAATAATGGCCAGGGTCAAATTCAACTGGGTGCGAATGCCACACGATCAGCAAGAAAACCTTTTCCACATGCCATTTGTGCCCTCTATACAATTTCTAGTCCATGCATGGGCTGAGTTGAATCTATTTTCAGCAACGTTTAGAGGATTCGCAACTGGAGTAATTAAATAGGTACGGTAAGCATAACCGCTATCGCCCAGTTAATAGCCGTTTCCATACTCATTTGCCTCAAACTGGACTGGAAGATAGCTCGAGTCAAACACTATTGTCATGAACTGACCCTGGCCAACTAGCAACTGCATCACATATTTTTAATTCTGCATCACAAACTAACTGAACATTTACAGAAAAGTAACCTTTCCTACATCGGAATAACTCCGCATTATCACCACTTGGTGACTGAATACGCACCAACGCAACCAACATTTGGAAAAGCAGCTATTTCCCTAAAATCTAGTTTCATTTTTCTCAGTTCCAATTCGTTTCCTGGCATTTTCACGAACTGTGGTCGCAGCAGAGTGATGAAATGTCACTCTCCTAACGATGCGACACACAGTACTCTCATGCACTTTGAAGAGGTCCCCTATCAAAATCTAAAAAGCCCCTGTGGCATTAAACCTCAGCCAAATACAAATTTGTGTAAGAGCTGAAATTGCCACGTTTCGTCGGGTACGTGGCTCCAAATGGCGCCCAATTTCATGAAGCAGCTTCATTACTACTTCCTTGGACAATCTGAACCGAAACTTGAAGTCCGGGTGAACGAACCGTTCCATGGGATTTTCCCCCTCCCGAAATACTGGGGGTTTCGGAAGGTAATTTTCGTCTTCCGATGACGTCGAAGATGACGACGACGATGATGATGGGGCTGATAAATAGGGCTGAATTCAGTAAAGAAAATAATTATTTTATAAGTTTAATTCAACAAACGATTTTACAAAAATTACAAAAATTTACAAACAAAATTATTACTTACAATTCCTCATTCACATCTGCTGAGGCAATACCACAAGACGATGAAAATTGAAAAAGGAATAAAAACTGTGAAGAAAAAATTAGACCGTAATACCCAAGCAGAAATTAATATACTATCAAACCAAATTTAATCCTTACTTTTCACAAAATTACACGCAGAAATGTGTGAATAACATTCACCAACATTCAACGCCCAAAAACGCACACTACAAACCAAATAAAACTCGTAAAAAACACTAAATCACAACACCATACAACATGGACGCCAAGAACCACCAATAATCGCGAACACTTCACAGTTGTTTGCAATAGTGCGCAGAGTCGCCATGTTGCTTATTTGTACATTCTATAAGCATTTGTAGAACTATTTCAGGACCTATAAGATGTAGAAAGTTTTCTATGTTCCATAAGTCTTACTGGTTGTTCTAGAAACACGTTTTGCCACTATAGACTATTTTATAGAACCAATAAGCTTATGGATTCCATATCGAACGTTTATGCAACCGGCCCTCAGAAAGTCAGTAAAACTTATCCTTAAACGTACGATAACTTTTTATATGCTTTTTTCTTTCGCAATCCACAGCTTCTAAATCTAGCAAGAGGTCCTCTCGCAATCCGCAGTATAAAAGTGTGAATGTAATATGAAAGTAAATGTGTAATTAGGTATGTATATAAATCTATAACAAATTAATAATATAGGTATATGTTTATGTAAGAATGATGTTTTGTGTATATTTATGAACGCATGGACGTGCGGACAGACATACACATGTATCCACAAGTAAACATCATAGAATCCTTGTCTGAACGATCCTGCGGTAGAAACAAATTGGTGACCAAAATGTCCTTACTTTTCACAATAGGGCGCCTAAATTTATTCATTAATCAACAAAAACGGCTGTGATGGAGTCTAGGTATTACAAGTTATTTCGAGGGAAGGAGTTTATCAAAACATACAATATAAAGAGAGATAAAAAATCGCTTTAATTTTGTTGTTACTTCTGTAAACAACCTAAAAATAAACCTAAAAAATAAAAAGCCTAAAATTTGATCAATTTAAAAAACAATTGACCAAGGTTTTTAAAACTTGCGAAACTGCAATCTGCATCTGAATTCTGTGCGTCTTAAGAGAACACTTATCTTAAAATTAATTTCGAATGTGTTTTAAATTTATGTATTGTAATATTTGTAATTCATTAATGCAAATTATTGATTATTGTTTTCAGTTCCAATTGCCTCCATCACGCAGTCTACCCTCCTCGGCCCATGTTTTCCTTCCAATAATCCTTCTCTTTTTGATTCCTCCAGTCTCTTTCCTAATTTTTGACCTAACAGGTATCTGCATTCCTTCTCGAACGTTTCTTAAATTAATGGCAGTTCTATTTCAGACGACCAAATGGAATTGATACAACAGTCAAAGCAAAGATTTTCGAACAGAGAGAGAAACCGAACTCGCATATAGCTCAAGTAAATCTTGTGGCCCAGAGCTGAAAATCTCAAGAAGAGAATTACAGATTGTAAAGCGTACGGTCGTAAAACATGCAACTCCATACGAGCCAAATGAAAATAATTGTAAACTCTTCTGGAAGAAAATCATCTGCTATCAATACAAACGCCATATTCTTGTCTTTTCTTTCGAAAACACTTCATTCCATAACATATCACCTACACGAAGATAAGCAGATGGCATAAGTAGAAGTAAGAATGGCATAAGTAAGAATATGGCATTTGTAGCCCCTTCTTTCCCTAACACGGGACTGTAGGGCGTGAAAGAAAAATGCCTAAGTGGCCAAATATTGCAGCCCGGGCGATTTGATGAAGACTCTCTCCTTACGACAACATCAACCTGATAACAACGCAGTCGAAAAAAATAGCTCTCCAAGCACGCACTCCTCCCCCCTCCAGAAACCGGTCTCACGCCAACGCCTTCACTCTGCACACAATAATGCTACAAGCGGTGGGCGAAGTACGCTCACTGGACGCACACGTACGACGAGAGGTTTCAAACCGAGCGTCGAGAAGCTAAAAGGAACTCAAACGCCATGCATCCGTGAGATTGAACAACAGTTGTAATTCCTCTCGAAGAGATGCACTCCCTTACAAAGAACAACAATTGAATCCGAAATGATAAATGATTCGTTTGATATTTATTCCTCTCCCTATTACATTTTTCCCACTTCTCATTCCAATTTGGAGGAACTCTCCTCAATGATGAAAAATAATATGAAGTTAATAGTTTGTCAAAAATGCTGTAGTAAAATATGTAAAATATTATCAACGTAATAGTTGAAAGAGGCAATATGTAGGAATAATAAATTCAAGAAGTAACCTAAGACGGTCAGAAGAAATGGAAAAGGCAACCAAACCCCAATACCAGCAGCTACTGTGGTCCAAGAAACATGCTATGTGATTCATACTTGATATCCTGTAGGAAAAAGCTTCTTTAGTGACGGTATGTGCATTCCTGAAATGCTATAACTCATTATCTTTCTTCCCAACGGACCCTACCGGAGGAAGTCGTTTAAAGGATATTTATCAAGTCAGAAAACTTGAATTCAGCTCATATCCAAGACGGTTTCTGAAGGAGGGACAGGACTCGAATTAATGTTAATCGCCTTCCCAGCCTTTACACTGCCCAAGTAGCCTGCCCAAACGAGAATGGAAATCCTGCTAAGCAACCAAAGTGCTGAAATAACTGAACAATAGACTGTCAGAGATTAAGCGTTAACATACAAAACATTTACTTTGCACTAACGATTACTATGCAGAGTATAGCCCTTAAGGCCGCTCTGCAATACCCCGTGAACGGGAACGGCAACGCGAAGGCGAGGACGGGAACGGGAACGCGAGGTTCGTGCGCTTCACAATAAACACCAACGGAAAGATGAACAGCGCTATGAACCTACAGCAGCAGAAAAGAGAACTTCAGGAAACAGTTGCCGAAACCAAAGCACCTCTAGTTGCGCTACTCTGTTCTCTCTTTGCTTTGCCATTTGCCACTCTTTTGTGTGTGTGCTGGTATGAATAATGAATGCTTTAACGAAAGAATATTAATTAGAAAATAATCATCAGAATAAAAAATGCAAAAACTACTACGAACATGCGGAAAATACAATGAACCAAATAAACAGACAATTCCAATGTACTTAAACGAAACAGAAATTTATTTTGTGGAGAATATTAATTCTGTGTATTAATTTGAATAGAAAACGAGTTATACTGAAATCACTAAAAGTGAACTAAAACAATTCAACGACTAACAAACCCCGCCTCAAACCCTAACCACGCAAATTCACGCTCTAACCCCAATATCGCACTACACTCTCAATTCCGCTCCAGACCAGTTTCGCGCGCGGGCCGCGCGCTTGATCAGCTGGAAAGTTTCGCTGCCCTTTGCTATACCCTCTACGGTCGAGAGGCTTCCCGTTCCCGGGCCAAGAAATATTGACCATCCTTCCCGCTCCCATCAAGCTTCGCGTTCCCGTCGTGTTGTGAACGCCTGCCTGAGACGGCCGTCTTTCAACTTTCTTTACGCTCCCGTTCGCGTTGCCGTTCCCGTTCATGGGCTTTTGTTGAGCGGCCTCTACAGTCACCGAACTTTTCATCTGCAATCAGTTCTTCCATTTTAGAACACTTCCTTTTAAGGTACCTTTCGTATATTCTCCTTAAGGTTTCGTGCTTTGACATATTCAGAAAACAGTTTCTTTATTAGCAGGCATCTAATTTGAAATTCTTGTCAAACACTTTTCTTCACGAGCAAAAACATTTTAAAGAACACTTAGATTGTACAATCAGCATTATTTCGGTCACCAACGTTGCTATACGACTTACTCGGTAGTTCAATAATGGCCTTTATACATGTGATAGTCCCGCTCTTCCAAGTTCACTTCTTGGTGCAAAGCTTCGGTGCAAACAAGCAACTTTTCGGTCTGGCTTTCGTGGTGCATCACGCTGCACAAACAGAACAAATATTGACACAAGCGGCAAGGTGAGCGCAAGGTAAATAGCTGGTCCACGAAGTAAAACGAAAGATGAAAATCCGAAACAGGAGCACAACCAAATGAAAAATTAAATAGTACGGCTATTCAAACTTTCAGGAGTAATCGATAATTAAAATTCACATGGCAGAAGAGACAATGTGATTTATACAGTTAATTGCTTCCAAAATGTGTACTTCCTTTTATGTAGTAAAGTTGTGTCTATTACTAATAAATGCTTTAGAGGAAGAATTCTTCCATTTACTACAGTTCTTAGCCAATTTAAATTAAACCATAACGAAACAAAAACAGGTTCTAGTTTTCCGGTCCAAGTTCATATTTCACCAAGCACAACTGTACGAATCTTCATCAAATCAATTTATCTTAACAGACGTTGCTTAACACTTCGCTAGATCTCACACAAGCGTTTCTCTCAAACAAGAAATTCCTCCCCATGAATTTATAATGCAGCGAGGGCCACAATTTGGCAGAACCGGTCCACATACTGGAAGAGCAAGATAGAAGGCCAATGCCTTCTTTTATGACGTGTGTGTATGATTTAAATGAGAAATACTAATAAACAAGGTTAAGGTTACTGATCGAGTTACAGACGAAAATAAATTAAAATAAAAAATAAAAAGACGTAAGAAATATTACGAAAGAAATTGAAGTTTTTAAGATAAGACAACTTTCAACCTTTTGATAACAGGGTTTATTTGATTCACCGTGGTAATATTTACCGTGGCAATGATTCAACAATTGAGACAGAAGATAAAACGCCAGAAGGTAAAACAACGCAGGGAAAGAAATCTAGAAAGCAATATTTGACCACAGAAAATTCTTAACAACTTTCTACCTCCTGGCAGAATCTCCTTTTAAAAAAAAATATTTATTTGTGAAAGAATGTATGTAGTTTATACTATCATGTATGACAGATCAAATATTAAGCTTAGATAACAATGCTACAATTACCTAATCATCAGTGTAGAAAATTCACTGAACACCTTAATATTTGACGGGTTTTTCGTTATATTTGGGAGCTGTTAGCGTGGAAGGTGATGGATATGTTATAATGTGTTGCTTGGTTTAGCGAGTTTATTTTTGGAAGAAAATGATCAAAGGATAACGATATGGTGAACTATAAGGGATTAAATCGTTTGTGGAGTGGAAAGTTGCAGATGAAACAGAGGACATAGATGGCTAGTCTGAGGATAGGATTATGGATGATTTGTAATGTATTAGTATTGTTCGGGGGCTAATTATTGCTTTATATGTGATGGATGTTTGGAGAGAGTTTACTAATGTCACTTAGAAGTGGCGTTGAAATCAGTTGAATTAGTTTTATCCTAGTTTGCTGTTAATTTTTTATAATGATATTTTTCCAGTATAGTATAACTGAATTCCTGATGGCTACCGGGCGGATATAGTTGTGTCCTCCCCGCGATCCGCAGACACTTGTGTTCGCACGTCGCTGCGCCGTGTGTCGAGTCGACAACGTGACTGGCTGAAAGGAAAACTATTTACGTCGGCGCGGCGCGGCGCGGCGCCCGCACGCAATGAAGGCGCGAGATGCAGACGGTAGCGGCGTGACGCCGCGCCGCGCGCACGCCCCGCCACGCATTTGTTTACGGCAGCGGCAACGAGGGAGGGAGCGGAAACAGTTGCCTTGCTCATCAGCCGCGCCCCGGCTGAGACGCGCATCAAGAGCCCGAGCTGCCGTTCATTTCAAGGAAATGTTCATTTTACATTTTATTATTATTTTTTTTTTTAATTTTCTTGCTTTTATCTTTGGTTTCCATTTCCAAGATGTTTTCCGCCTTCATTTTCCACGATATTCTTCTTAAGTTCGGTCAGTCTTTACATTAAATACCGCCAGGGATGGAGGTATTTAGGGTAACTACAAGTATTTACTGTACCGAAAGCGTAAAAGCGACTCTGATAGTTCTCTCTCCACGTGCTCTGGTACGTCATATGACCAGCTCAGAAGCAATGAGCTTGCGAGGATTTGTTTACTTTCTCACAGGAAGTCGCGGAGGCAATAAGAAGTCCGGCTATGGCGAACGTTATGAACAAGGGGGTGGGATTTTAATGAAATGTTATTTTTCCTTTTCACTTTAGTACAATGCTGTTCAGTGTAGAAATTGATTTTGTTATGGCAAAATGAATTGACTCATTTTTATGTCATTTGTTTGCATTTTTCGTCCATTTCGACAAATAAATCATTTTTAATACATTTTCGCAGATTTTATCGATTTTAATATAATTTTAATGGTACTTACTTGAAATATTATTTACGAGATGCCACAATTGTTCTCCACAGAATTCCTGAGTAGCCTATGCGATTTCTTTGCTCGGAAATTGTAATTGTAAATTGTAATTGTGAGTAAGGTTCCTACGACGTAAGGTTCTCACGTTGCCTGTCACGCCTAGCAGCGCCATTGCCGGTTCGGCCGATTTCGGGATAACTCAAGACAGAGATTGGTAAAGAACAGTCCAAACCAAAAGTTTGTGAACTGCGTTCACATGAATGGAAGAAAGAAGCCTCGCTTACATCAGTAACATATCCAACAGCTTGAATTATTCATCTTAAGTGGTTATGATCAAACTTTTTACGTAATTTTTCTTTACTTTTAGATCATTTTTAAAACATTTTAAGAGTATTTTATTGATCATTTTTGGCGATGTTTTAGGTCATCAAAATCCGCCACCTGTATCTGTTATGCTGCCTGTTATAATTATGAATATGGTATCAAGACGTGTCGTTCGATAGTGTTATTGTTTTGAGATTTCATTTATCCGTCACGTAGATGGTGCAACGTGCGTAGTAATGTGTGGCAACAGCGCATCGAACTGTCAGAATCGCTTATACGCTGCCGGTACTGTAGTGTTCAGATTCTCACAATAGAACAGCGGTTTCACGAACAAACAATATTAGTTCACAAAATTATTTAGAATCTGGGGAAAACCAGTTTTGGGAATCGCTGTTTTTTTCGAAGCAACTTCAATTACACAGTACGTACATTATAATAGCCAAGTTTAAACATTCATATAGACTAGACTCTAGAGCATGTCACAGCCATTACTCACATATGAGGAGCACCTAATCAAAACGTATATTGTCCACCGGTGGAAAAAATTGAGTTTGATATGAAATTGTGTAGTTTTTATACGGTCTACATGCTCCTGGTTTCAGAATTCTTCAAATGGGGTTTTAACACATCAAATTAAATGTGTTTTGAAGAAAATGAAAAAAATTAAAACGATTTATATTTAATGGTCTCTCAACCATCGTATTTATAGTTAAAATGTTGCGAAGGGATTATGGAACTTAAGAAAACGTGCGCAAATAATTTCTCCCCCATACGTCATATACAGTTTTCACTGTTTTTTGACCAAATAAATCAAATCTGAAAGCAGGAGCGTGTAGAGCGTACTATAAACTCCACGATTTTATATCAAACTCATCTTTTTCCAGCAGTGGACTATATGCGTTTTGATTCGTTGCTCCTCATATACCAAATAACTATTACATTTCCTTTCTATTTCCACAAAAAACTGTTTGACGTATGCAAAAAATCAAGCCTAAAGATTATTGACAAAAAAACAAATAATGTTCTGCGCACAAATTTTCTTAATGAAAAGTTGTAAATAGATATAAAGGGTCCACATCCGGAAAAAAAACATCTGCTCGAAACATACGGCATTTGCATCAGAACTTAATTCAATTTCAGTAAAGTAACTCTTTATACATTTTTCATATTCTTTTCAAAAATTAGGTATGTAAACAAATCGCAGCAAAAGGCAAGTAAATTAACAGTTATTATTATCGATGCTATGGAATTTCTGATGCTCGTCAGGAGCCTTTGATTTCAAACGTTACAGCGAAAGATGGTAAAAATGCAAATAGTTCTTGTCATACAGAATCCAAATTTTATCAGCGAAGAGAAAAATGGCTCGGCCAATCAATTACTCGCAACTACTAAATTACTACACCAAACTCGTGTAGTGTTACTGGCAGCATTTGCCTCGCGATGGCAGCGCCCCGCGCTACTTCGCGGCGCGGCCCGTAAGTTCCACGTGCTGGGGCCCACCGCAGCGCGGCGGCGCCGGGCGCGGCGCACGCCACGTGCATCGGCCACGCCGGCCACGCCGCACATGCCGACCGGCGTGGGAGAGACAGAGACAGAGACTGAGCCAAAGAGCAACACTCACAAGCCTTGGAGGTCGCGTTTTCGACGCCGGCATCCTCCAGCTGCTTCTGCAGGCGCTCGAAGATGACGCTGTACGAGTTGATGACGCCGAAGATGACGCCGTTGCAGAGGAAGCTGGCCACCATGACGAGGAGGGCGCGGGAGCGCAGGCACTCGTGGCGCGCGCCGTCCTTGGCGTCGCCGGTGGCCCCCGCGCCACCCGCGCCGCCCGCGCCGCCAGTGCTGTTCGCCTTGCGGGGCGCCGCGGCCGCCGCGGCCGCCGCAGCCGGCTTCCCGTCCGCCTGCGCCTGGTCTTCGGTGGCCATGTCGCCGGTGCGCCGGGTGCTACCAGAGTGACGCGAGCGGTGGCGGTGGTGAAGGTTCCGGCGCTGGAGCG
Source organism: Acheta domesticus (assembly GCA_031308135.1). Lineage (NCBI taxonomy): Eukaryota > Metazoa > Arthropoda > Insecta > Orthoptera > Gryllidae > Acheta > Acheta domesticus. Next base: position 143,831,892 of record JAHLJT010002406.1, on the reverse strand, counting down.
GTGGGGACGCGCGGCGCTGTGCGACAGCGGCTGTGAGCGCTAGCGGGTCGGCGCGCCGCGGCGGACTGGGCCCGCGGGCGGCCGCCGGCGCGTCTTATCGTCCGCCCCCGCCCCCGCGCCACCGCACCACTCGCCCCGCCTCCCGCCGCCGCACACGCTGCTCCCACCGCCGACGCGGGCCGTGGCCGCCGCCACTGCTGGTCCCTTCCGTAGGCGCCGCCCTGCCGAAAAAAGAAAAGAAATCAGAGACCAACAACTGACCAAGCCGCTCGCCTGCGCCGGCCGCCCATCCGCACGCTCCAGCCCCCGCTGCCCCACCATCATCCCACGCACGCAAATTGTGGGAGCCCAGATGGGCAGTACAGAACACAATTACCCGCGGCCTTCATTTAGAGAAGAACCGTTCAGTCAGTACTGATCAGGAGCATTCGCACTAGGAACAGAGAGACCCGTCCATAAATTACGTAACGCAGATTTCGAGTATTTTCAATATCCCCTCCCCTTGTAACGCACTTCCCTATCTCTATGTAACGCAGCGTAATGCTGCCTCAGACCCCCTCCCTCCCCCTTTAGCGTTACGTAATTTATGGATGACCCCAAACTTCAATTTGTGTTTTGGATGTGAAGTATTTGAAACTTCGCGTGAAGTGTGAAAGTAATAACCGTGAATTAGGAAAGATCGAGCGGAGGAGCAATATCTTTATTTACATTTATATAGGCTAAACGTACATAAGATAATTAAGTTACAGATTTTTCGTTATTGATTTTACTTAAGAGTTTTACATTTCTTCTGTTGAAAATTATTTCTGTTCTATTTTGATGGTCGAAGAGTTCGTATTCTTGAATAATACCTTGTTCGTATTCTTGAATAATGTATGAAAATACAACTTTGAGTGCATATTTTACTTTAATTATGCAAGAGTTACCCCCCACACACACACACACACACAATTTTGGTATCTGACCTCCGTCTTGAACTGCCTCATAACAAGTCTCGTAATAGAAGCCTAGCCATTTAACCCATAGATAGGGATATCCGGTTTTTCGCTTCCGCCTTTGGTGCATGAGTATACTTCCAGGAATTGCAGAGTAAATATTCTGAAAAAAAGAAATTAGTGGCGCTTACACAGCACATACTTTCTCGCATTATTTATAAATATTCACATTATTTCCAGCACATTATACAGGCAACGATAATTTCACATATAAATTAAATATCAAAAACTAAAGGCCATCCAATATATATCATTATGAGTTCATTTGAAATGACATCATTACCTTATGTGCATCTGTATGTTCTCCCCGACTTTAATAAAGTGTATAAAGTTTAATAAAGTTACAGTTTATTGAACTGAGAAAACCTTGTAACACTAACGTTAAGTAAACAAAACAGCTTTATCTTTCCGATCATGTCGCCATTCAACAATGAACATCTCAAATATCCATCGCTGCATAGTTGTCCAATGCAGCATACAGTGGTCTTATAAAATTAAAGTTAAATGAAAGTTCGTAAAAATTTCTGGTACTCAATTTTTTTCAATGTTTCTTTCATATTACATTTAAATTGTATTTTTAAGAGAGAAAAACTTGGGCCAATTTCAATTAAGATTTGCGGATTGCTTGAAAGAAATGCATCAAAACATTGAGAATACAAATTGTAGAATAGAGTAAAAATATAATTAATATTGGGATTTTCAATAGCAAATTATAATTATAATTAAAATTAATTACACAGGCCTGGGAAATTAATTTTTTGTTCAGCGGCACAGGGTTGTCTTTAAACCTAATATTACTGTGCTGAATTCATATCTCCTGGCCATTTTTACCTATCACGTACGGATTTCATGCCAAGCAGAAAATAATCGTTAAAGTTTTAATAATTTCTTGTTCGTGAGCATATTTTGAAAGGTGTAAAATATTGTAAAATATTAATTGCACTGATACAATAGTTTAAAATGAATAATAAAATTTCCAACTCACTCGAGAAAAACAATTATCTCCTCTTTCTTGAAAACGAACGCTGAATTGACTGAGGTTAATGGTCCAGCTGAGCGTTGTCTCTTTTTGTACACTAACAGTAGTCTTCGATCATGGAGACGTCCCGTGGACTCTGGTACCTCATTTCCTTCTGTTTCATATCCCTATTCAATGTTACTCCTTGTTCTTCACTTAAAGCTCCTGCCCTTACGTTTTCCGGGGAAAAAACGTCTTCAAAATGGAAATCGAGAAACTGTAACTTCAAGGTGATGTTACGTTGAGGGCCTTAAATTTGTCGAGCCATGTTTGCACAATATGTTCATATTAGACATCTTTAACATTACCTCGAAAATTGTTGATTACATCCTGGAATGAGTCCCACGCTTGAAGCTATACGTCAGTCATTGTGCTTTTAAAACGGGCATTTTTAATAATTAAAGATATTGATTTTTTTAGATGGTCAACAGATTCGCCGACTAATTATTAGTCGGCGAATCTGTGGACCACCGGAAAAAACGCCTTCTCTCACTTTTCTTGCTCAAAATGAAAACAATGGTGCAAGATATTGAAAGGAAGAGCCAGTTTTGTCCAAAGTTTTTACAAATTGCTTCATTATTCCTAGTTTGATATGGTAGGGAAGTAGCAAATCTTTTTGCGAGTCAATAAGTAAGCAATTAATTACACTTTTTGTTTCTGACACTAAGTTTCTTTTCGACCAATCTGTATTTTCCCATTTTCTTTCAATAAAAAGAAGCCAATCTTCTAGGTTATGTTTTTCGTAGACGACCAATTAAGCTGGGAATGCCCAGAAGAGAACACAAGTTCCCATTCTTTTGCAAAATATTGATTCTTTTTCCCGATGTCTACAACAGTGAAAGTCGTTCTTGTGGTCAAAGGATTGTTTTTTTTCCATATGGAAACTAATGGTAATGTTTCGAAAGACCCAAGTCACGTACCAAATAGTTTGAAATGAATGGTGTCAATTGATGTGGAGTGTAGAGTTCTAACTCTGAGAAGTTGTCTAGATCATGTTCTTCTGTACTCGAAGTATAAGAAGAGTTCTACCAGTTGGTAGTAGGGTCTACACTTTGGTAACGCGGTAGGTGGTATAGGAATTGGAACATCTGGTTCATATGGCACGGGTCTCATTGCGATGGCAAATGAGAATAAAAAAGGGCTTCATTATTTTATTATTATTATTATTATTATCAGATACTTTACTCAGACAAAAATAACAATCATCGGAATGATTTCGCTGTTCTCGCCAAACCGCTTAGGTACACCAAACGGCTTAGATAAACGACATCCGTTGTACAACTGTCTCAAATTTTCTGCATACGTTATGTAGCCTAAATGTGGAACAAACGTTTTATCCTGATCTCCCAATTTTACTTTAAAATAGGCCAGGCACAAACTTTTGATCATCGAGGAAATGTTTACTTTTCCGTAGACATAAGGACTATACGAAGATTAGGGAAAGTTATGTAATGCTGCCCGAAAAAACGGCGAATTTTCGGCAGAAAAATATTCATTACCTGGTCCTGATAAGGAAAAAGTGGATAAATTCAGTTGCTAAATTTAGGAAAAAAAATCTTCTAACACATGGTGTAGCCAGAATCCCTATTTTGTGCGTCCTTGTTACAGAAAAATCAATTGACCGCAAAACGTCCGTCCGTCGGTCTGTGAACACGAATACCGCCAATACCATACGTAAGAAATTTTTCAAAAATGGATATTCCTCAGTCGATCTGGCTCGAATCGAGGCGCTGCGATTTTGAAAAATTTCTTCAAATTTTGGGTGTTAATTTCATAAAGCCTACCGGAGTTTTTCAAAATTTTCTCAAAAACGACTCCAACTTTTTTCTTTAAAATTTCTTGTAAGAATAGAGTAAAATACATTTATAAAGGTGGCATACGTCCTATTTTCACGGTTAACTCTCGTAAAGGCAGCAAAATAGAGCTTCGAATGATGTAATGGGAGAGATGTTAAATGCGGATGCGATTCAGAAATTCTGTTTCCAATTCTCTCGCTGAATCTCCTAAAAAAACACAATGGATCCCTCTTTTTAGAAGATTTATATGAAAGAATCAGTGATCATTGAATAAATAGTTAAGCTTTACGTGTATTGGGCGCAGGGAGAAACAATTTGGCATTAATTTCGTCTAGCAAAACAGCGGTCAACATCTCAACACAATTTTAATGCGAGAAAGTCGTTGTGCACTCTTTGAATTTTTTTACTCGTTCGCAACTGTCTCGAGTTTCAATCCAATTGCCACGGCACTCATGCTTGCTTCCATATGCCGAGAACAGCTATGAAATCACTGTTGTGGAGTTTTGAATTTTAATAACAAAGCTTTGGCCGCGTCTTCTAAAGAATTGTGTCAATTCCTAGAAAATGACATTTGAGCCATTCCACGTCAAATCGCACAAAAAAGACCAACATTTGACCTTCATATTTTTATTTATTTTCTAATTTTTTCTATTTGTTATATGGATCAAATAAGTGAACACGTGTATTTTTATTTTTTCTAACTTATTATTTTCGGAAATATTGTATAATGAAATTTGCTAAAGATGACGCGCATCACTAACTTAAAAATATTATACATTTGAATACACCAATTATAGAAATTCCGTTCTAATTCCATTCGAAACTTAAAAACATGTTTAATTTTTAAGATTTTGCAAAATATTTAATTTTTGAATTTTCAATTTTTTTTAAAAAAACTGAAATTTTGAAAATTGAATATTTTTGTAAACTCGATAAGCTAAAAATTTTTAAAAAATATTTATAAACGTACTAGAGTATTGATAATAAGTCCAGAAAAAATCAAAGTGGGATCTCAGTAACTTTAAAAGATATTAATATTTTTCGAACCAGTGTGTAATAGATTGCTGCAATAGACAAGTTTTTTGCGTTACTGGTCGTCGGTTTCTTTGGATGAAGCAGTAATTTAAGTACTTCTTGAGGTGGTGAACCTTCATGATTGAATTTATAAATAATAATATTTATGTGTATTAATATACATACAAATAATATTAATATATTTATAAATAATTTATAAATTTATAACTAATTAAATGATGTATTCTTGATTCAGGTTTTGACTGACATATTGAAATTTTCTGGTCCCTCAAAACTCATTTTAAATACAAGTACTCGCGTACCATAGAATTCCTGAACTTTCGTCACAATGCACAATTTTAATGCCCTACCGAATTTACTTCAGTTCTGGACAAAATTCCATTTTCTTCAGTCAACGTTTTAGACACTTTTATCATGCGTTCGGTTGCTGCAAAAAGTCGTTTAATTTTATTGTATGTCCAACTTTCAAAAATTGTCAAAATTTAAATTTTCAACGTCATGTCATCAGTTGAATGAAAGTAATCGATAAGTTACTAAATAGTATCTTTGTCTGATTTTTCGATGGACGTCGAAGGATCTTCAATATGAAAAAAAATATCTGTGTTGGCTCTTTGTGCTTTCTAAAATTTCTCATGGGGATGCCATTTTGTTCCAATTTTCTTTTCGTGGCGGGGGTTTCTCCTATTGTAATTAAACTCATGTTTATCTTCTCTTTATTTCGCAGACACTTGCCGAACTATCTGAAGAGTTTAAATTGTCACTTCCTTGATTTCCCCCTTTTCACTGGACGTTCCGCTACTTTCGTTAATGCCACGGGAGCCACTGATCTCGACGCTATCTTCATTAAGAAAAGGCCGTTTTGGAAACCGATTCCCTTTCTTCCGAAATGAATCACAAATTCGCCAATCTAATGACTCCTGTAAATTCACCAGCAAATCGTGGTTTACGCGTCTTGGAGATTTTCTTTTTTAAAAATTGTGATCAGAAAGTTTAAATGGATTGAAATATCTATCTCATACGCTGATCGCCACTCATGTTGCACAGTGTACATACGATTCACAGAACAAATACTAGCACTCTTGTCTTCATAAGTATTGCGTATTGCGACTAATGTTGAGAAAGTTTTACCATGTCCCTTGACAAGTGGTCGATTGTACTTTACGAGCACGGTCAGGAGGGCACCCCGTCCCGAGGACGCAAAGGAACTCCCAGTATAATTCGTTTCGCTGACACGAGAAAAAGCATTCGTTTTGCTGTCACCCATCCCTTCTGGGGAAAGAGTGAACATCGATTTACTAATGTTTCTTGAAACCCAAATCAGGCAGAGGGCCATTCTTTTTATTGTTCGTCGGCATTAGTATCCAAGTCTGATCGAACACAATTCGTTAGTGCAGGCGCCCGAATACCATAATTACAATTGATTTTTTTTATCTATACGTGTTGAGTGCCCACTTTTTTCTTGTTATGTTTTGTAAAAATTTGAACAAGAAATATGCCTATTTTTCAAATTTTAATCTGAGAGAGTTCATAAAGAAATTTTCATTTTTTTAATTAATTAAAATTTTTCAATGAAATATTTATTTTTTGAGAAAGTAATTTACAGATGAATAAAATACACATATCAACAAATTAAACAAAACAAACCAATAATTTTGTATGTTAAGTACTTTCAGAGCGTCAATTAATCATATTTTGCAAAGTACGCGTAAATTTCAAAATTTAATAAAGGCAAAATACACAAATAAACAATTTTCAGGTAAATAAAGAAACACGTGCCTCTTTTTTTGATGTCCAGAATGAATGCCATATATTCGTGTCATTTATTTTTTAAATAGTCGTGTCAATTCGAGTGACATTTGACGTGGAATGGCTCGTATTTCAATTCGTTTCGCTCTTACCATAAGAACATAGGTGACCCACAAGTCACCCACGATGTTACCCACAAAAATATGTATGACACAATATCACACATTCTGGGGGCAGAGTGAACATCTGAAATACTAATAACTCTTGAAACCCTTATCAGGCAGACGGTCATTCCTTTTTTATTTCTTCAGCACTTGCATCAAAGACTGACCGAACACAATTCGTTAGGGCCTGGGTAGGCAGAGCGCGCCCTCCTACTTACAATTGATTTTCTTAGAACTGTATGTGTGGAGTGCCCACTTTTTTTCTTAATGTATTTTATGGAAAATTGAACAAGGAACACGCCTATATTTTTTTCAAATTTTTATCTCATCGAGTTTATATAGAAATTTTACTTTTTTTGAAAAAATACAGTTTTTAAATGAAAAAAATATATTTTGAAAAAATTATTTACAGAGGAATAAAACAAACATTTCAAAGTATTAAATGACACAAACCAGAAATTTTATATTTAGTACATTCGGAGAGACAATTAATCTTATTTTGTGAAGTACCTGTAAATTCCAAAATTTGATATAGCCATAACTACACAAATAATCAATTTTCAGGCAAATAAAAACATACGTGTCTCTTTTTTTATGTCCAGACTTAAGAAAAAAATATCGTACATTTAAAAACATGTCGTGTCAACTCTTGTGCGATTTGACGTGAAATGGCTCATTTCTGGCTTGCCAGGTGACCAGTAAGAACTGCAGTCTGGTAATCGTGTTTGAAAGCATTTCTTTACAAACAGTTGACAATCTGGCGCCAAAGAGCTTCTCTCCCAAAGCACATCGTGAAATTTGGGGAAATTTATTCTATCTCCAACGCGCCACGTGCAAAATATATGTTCTGAGCAGGAAATTAATGCCAAAGATTGTTATAAATACTCGCTTTTACTCGGACGGCGCCAAATTTGAATCATTTTTTGCCGCCCATGTGCCAACATAATGCACGCCCGCGAACGGAGTCGAACCGGACTCCGCTGGACAGGAACGGTGCATTGCAGTCACGACAATCACGACAGATGCTTGGAAAACCTAGTGAAAATGAACAATTGCGCTGTTTTCATCGTAAGCTTAATTCAGAAGCGACTTTCGATAGGAATTCGATATAATCTTGTTTTCATTGCAGTGTCGGCGCGTTAGACGAGAAAGGTGATGTCTTAACATTACGCGAGGCGAAATACACGATTTATCCTTCAAAGTCTAGGACAGGATCCTTGTCCATATGTTGGATAGCGAAAAAAAGACGTTAAAAAAACCCATAAAAACAAGGTTTGACAATAAAGAATGCAAGTTTTAAAGAAGTGCTTAAAAGACCGTGTTTAAGCTCCTATGAATAGTAAATACGACTTTTTCGGCGATGCGCTTCGGCAATCCGAATGTGAGAGAGAAACTCAAAGCAACAAAACTCAAAGCGTATTGTTTTGCACCCATACGCGATATACAGAGCAGAAAAAACACAAGGATTCTAAAGGCAATACACAAGGTGAAAATGCAAAACGACAAGCAATATAAAAAAAAATTAGAACACAAATTAGAACCATAAAGAAATTAAAAGACGACCCAGTAAAATAAAATCTCTGCACACGCGAGACGTGTCGGCCGTTCGCATGCAGAATCAAAAGCTCGAAGTCAGGACCTATAGATACCGCCTTCTCCAGGCACAGATGGTCGCCATGCGCCACAAAATTGTTTGTCAGACCACCTGAAGGCGCAGGTGATTCTGAGGACCTATTGAGTATAAAAAAACCAAACCATTTTTCTCAGTGCTGGGTGATAAGACAGATTAAATGGGTTTACTGTGAAGTCGGATAAACACCGTAATGAAATTTTCGATATCTGGTGAGCATGATATACGTGTAGATAAGTGCTTTTAGTTTTTCATTCGATATTTGATCTTCACCACTCCTGCTGCTCAAGAAGGGACGTCTAGAGCATGTTGTTTTCTAAGGTTGCCCATTTCTGACGTCTCTAGGCCGGGTATTTACGAACCCTCACCTTCCGACAGCGCTAAATCTAATTTTTCATTAAAATGAGAGGCATTTCATTTAATTCCACAAGAGAAGGGGTCACAGACGTCCCATGCAGAAGACGTGGTGACAAATCAGATAAACACTGCATGAAATAGTATTTTTAGCTCATATGTTGTTTTTGTTACGAAACGAACAAGATAATTGTATATAAACTAGCACATACTTTCCCGCGTTAGTGATATAATAGCACATACTTTCCCGCGTTATTGGAAACAGCTATGTAGTACTGAAATATTGCACTTTCTGCGCTACTAACATCTTAGCTATTATTTGAAAACGTCCAATTCAACCAAGAAACGAACAACCCACTGTTTCCATCGCAGTGTTGTCAGAACAATGTGAATTCTACAACTGCACAAAAATAGAATACAAAAGTTTTGTAAAACTGTATTGGAAAAAGAAGCCTGACATCCTGGATAATATAGAAATACATTCCATAGGGCCATGATTAGAGAAGAGTATTCTTAAACCTTGCCACAAATACTCTACTCACTACAAATGGTGCAGCATTTGGTGCGAAAACTAAATATTTTCATGCAAATATCAACATAATGTAGACAATTATAACTCTTTTTCATACAGCTCCATCAGGTCACAACAATGACACGTAATTCACAGAAATTCGCGACCGCGAAACGGAATTGCATGTTTCATTCTCTGCATTGTCGATATTCTCTAAAGCTACTCATTTTTATTTCAAATATTTCAAAATAAATAATTTCTAAAAGATTGTGTAAATATATTATAACAATAGTTCGAATGTAAGAAACGAACAAAGTAATAATATACAGAATTGCAAATTCTAATTTACGACGCATCCAGCTGTCTGAAGCGCAGTAAATTTACAGTGGGATATTATAGAAAAACCGCCCGTATTTTGAAAAATGATCTCATTTTCATGATCTCATTTTAAGATGAAGTTGTTTATTGAGAAAACAAATTGTATTTTCACAATTGTATTTGTAAGAAGACAAAACGAAGCGCAGTGAATTCCGAACGCGCTATTATGTTTGTCAGGAAATTATAGAAAAACTACACATATTTTCAAAAAATTCAACGTGACTTTATTTAAAGATTAGTTTTTGATGAGCATATTTTCATAACGAAAAACAATCGTATCTTCACAATTGTAGTTGTAGAAAGACGCCGAATTTTTTTTCAATTTTTAAAATTTTTTGTAAAATCAGGCATTTCAACGAGCATGAAACCTGCACCATTCTCTTAAGCTTCCTTTATGCTATCTAATGTCCCAATTTAATAAAAAATATGCGGCTTTTAAGAAAAAATGGTTTAAAGAAAATAAAATTGCCTATGTGTGACACAAAATTTCGCAAAAAATATACATGTTTTTGAAAAATTGAACATGACTTTATTTAAAGATCTCTTTTTATGAACACATTTCATTATGAAAACTAGTGGTGCTACAGAATAGCACAGACTTTCCCGTGTTAGTAGTCTATTTCCTTTGGCCTCGGCTAGCTATTCGGACATTCTCTTGCCAGCTGCTATCGCCGCACTAAGTACTTTTTTTTTTTTTTTTACATTTTCTTAATTTCCCGGTTTTGCAATAGTAGAACGAAAATATTATTTTAAGAATATTAAAGAATAGTCAAACCTCGACCTAAAAGTTAATTTTCTTTAAAAAAATTGGATCTATTTTTAAGAAAATGGCGTTCAAGCGCTACTGCAAATCCGAAATTTGAAGCTTTTTTTCAGAGAATACTTTCGAGTTTTCGAAAAACTTCATTAAAAGTCATTTTAAGCACTTTAACTCACAAAGCTTTCAATGGTTTTTGACGCTAAATACATTAATCAAAGGAACTATAAACATTAGCATACTATTTACTAATTTTCGTGAAAAAATGTTCATTTTTCAAAGAAAACTTATGCCAGCTTAAACTAGTGTATTGCTTACAAGACTTCTAAACACATAAAATGAATTTATCAACATCCAGTTATGTATATATATATACATATATACATATATATACATATATATACATATTATATATATATATATATATATATATATATATATATATATATATACACACACGACTAATTTTGACGCCCAATTACTCCAGAAATACGCATCTTTTGAAAAAAAAATCATCATGACCTTATTTGAAGATCTAGTCTTCATGAGCATACTTCATTAAGAAAAACAATTGTACGATTGTATCTTCACAATTTTAGTTGTAGGAAGAGGCCGAACATTTTTCAATTTTTTAAACATTTTTGCCAAAATCAGGCATTTCAACAAACATGCAACCTGTACCATTCTCTTAAGCTTCTTTATGCTATCTAAGGTCCCAATTTTTTCAAAAAATGTTGTGGAATTTTTAAGAAAAATTGTTTAAAGAAACCAAAAAAAATTACGTTGGACACAAAACTTCGCAAAAATACTTAAGTTTTTGAAAAATCGAATGTGACCTTATTTTAAGATCTGTTTGTTATGAACACATTTCATTAAGAAAAAAGCAGCTGCCATCTATCGCCGCCCAAACTCCATTCCCCCCCCCCCCACATTTTCTTAATTTTTCGGTTTCCTAATGGTAGCACGGAAATATTAATTTTAGAATATTAAAGAAGAGAAAAACATTGTCGTAAATGGCAATTTTATTTGAAAAAACTGGAGTCGTTTTAAAGAAAATGACGTTTAAGCGCTACTGCATATTCGAAATTTGAATCTCTTTTTCACAGAAAATGTTCGAGCTTCCGAAAAACTTTATTAGTAGTCTTTTTAAGAAGTTTAACTCACAAATACAATAGTATTTACAAATGCAGTAAATGTGCATATTAATGAAGTGAGAGATCTTGCAAAAAAATTACATTTGTGTAATATTCGAAAAAACAAAAATTTACCCCAAACTGAACTTTATTTCATAGTAACGAGATCCATTAGCACTACCCGTTCAAAAAGTTCGAAGAAAAATTTGGAGCCGTTTTTGAAAGAATTTTGCTTTTGTATTTTTTTAAAATAGCACACATTGCACTCAATATTGCGCGAAAACTTTTTTTTTATTCTAGCTTGGCCGTTGGCCCTCTGCAGCCGCATAAGATATATAGATTAGTAAGAGATATGTACATGAATAATCTGATACATTAGAGACAATATTCTAGTTTTAAATATAATACAATTTCGTGCTTATATGATTTCTCATGAGAAAAGACTCATCAGTTCTAGCCTATGAGGGATCGAAAAATTCTCTTGGTAGCTTTCTTTTTAATCTTTTGCAAATGAGGATTTTGCTTACCTAAATGAAAGTGAATGGCGGAAGGGTTCTTTAATATTTTGGAATAGAATTTTGCGGCTAAGAGGGAGAAGTGAACGGGGATGGGTGTAATGCCAAGTTCAGTATGTAACTGCGAATTTGGAATGTACCAGGGAGCTTTAGCGATGGTCCGTAGGAATCTATTTTGATAAATTTGTATTTTGTTGATGTTTGTTTTGGTAGCGGCAGCCCAGACTGGGGAAGCATAGGAAAGTATGGATCGTATCATTGCTTTATAGAGGTGAGTAGCCTCATGTAATTGTAAGGGGATGATTTTTTGAGAATTGGATATAATTGATGGACTCTACTAGTTGCTAGAGCTATTCGGTAAGTAACATTTTGCCGCCATGTAAGTCTTTTATCGAACAGAACTCCAAGATATTTGACAGTTTTGTTGTGAGGAAGCCAGGTGATGTTTTGATTTTGGTATGTGAGATTTGGGGGGACGTATGGTTTACGGAGGGTGAATATTTTTGCCTGACTTTTAGTTAGATTTATTTGAATGTGCCATTTTTTGGCCCAGCTGGAGAATAAAGTGAGGTGATGTTGCAGGTCTTTGACGACAGATTCGAGATTGCTGTTAGAGGAATAAAGTACTGTGTCATCAGCAAATAGTGCTTTTGCAGTATTTTGAGTGTTTGGTATATCTGATGTGTAAACATTAAATAAAGTGGGAGAGAGGGTGGAGCCTTGGGGGACTTCTGCTTTGATGGTGGAGCCTTGGGGTACTCCTGCTTTGATGGTGGAAGGTGCGGAGAGAGCTCCAGAGAGACGTACAAAAAAAGTTCGCTTTTTAAGAAAACTTTCAATGATGCGTGAGAGATGTAACGGAGTACCTAAACTGCGTAATTTGAAAATTAACCCTGGGTGCCAAACGGTATCGAAAGCTTTTGCTACATCTAGTGAAACTGCTGCGGTGTACTTGTGGTCATGGAATCCTTCGATGATATCTTCTGTTAGGCGTAAGATTTGATGTTACGTAGACAAAAGGGGTTGGAATCCAAACTGATGAGGTTGTATGGCACTGACTGGGCTGACGTAAGAATTTAGCCTAGAGAGTACACATTTTTCAAATAGCTTTCCTATTGTGGGTAGCAGGGTAATCGGGCGATAGCTAGTTGGATCATTTTGTGCTTTCCCAGGCTTTAGAATGGGAATAATGTGAGCATGTTTCTATTTATCAGAGAAGTACGTTTGTCCCAATGCGGCGTTAAATATTGCTGTAATACGTACTTTTGAAGGAAGGCGTTTGAATAAAAATGTTTATATTAGGTCGTGGCCATTTGATAATTTCGGGGTTGCTAGTGAAAGATATTTAATTTCGGCTGGTGAAATAAATTTAGGCCATTTTGGAACTGTTATTTCTGGTCATGCAATTACTTCTTGAATATGATTATCGTGTTGCCAATTATGAGAAGTAAAGGTCGATGCAAAGTAATTTCCCAGCATATCGCATTTATCGGAAGGAGAAGATGCTTCTCCAGTTGGAGTAACAAGGGTGGGTAGTTTGGTAGGTTTGCGCAGAAGACGTCATGACGATCCATAGTGTATGATCAGATGGGGTTGCCGTTTGAGTTTGGAAATGAATCTTTTGCGCGCGAACGAAGGCCAAAAGTTGTCTAACAATTTTAGTTAGGAGATTTAAATAAGATTTTAGAAAAGGAGATCGATGTCTCAACCAGTGATTTCGAATATAACGTTTGTAACCTATCAGAATTTTACTACTGGTGGTATTGGTGGAAGCGGTGTGTATTGACGGGCTGTGGGAGCCGTTAAGTCTAGGGCATCTAAAATGGTATGAGTAAGTGAATCAATGGCGCTCTCGATTTCCTGCGTAGTTCGGAGTAATGGCAGTGGAGGTAAAAGATGTGTCACTAGCGTCTGATAACATGGCCAGTTTACATTACGTAAATGATAAGGTTTGAACGGGTCGAATTTCTTCTGGGGTTGTGCCGAGTGAGAAAACTACGGGGCGATGATCTGATTGCAGGGCGATATGAATCTCGACTTGAATGTTACAATTAATATTGTTAGAAATGCCGAAATCTAGAATATCAGCTTGCACTGACGCGCAGTAGGGATAGTAACTGGGTTCATCAGGACATCATATGCACAGCCAGGTTTAATCTTTGTACAACAGCTAACAATAGATTACTAGCAGATGAGTTTAGTCTGCGCGACTACACAAATTTTCAAAAAAATGTACATGACTTTAATGAAAGAACTCACTATGGAGAACAATCTGAGATTTCAACCAACATGAGACCTATGTCACTCTTTTAAATTATTGGCGCCATTTTTTGATAATTTTGAAAATGTTCCAGGGACTTCACGACGGTTCCCCCAAAATTAAAATATCGATTTCAAATTCAAGTGATCACGAGATCAGTCACATCGATCGGGGAATGTCAATTTTGGAAAAAATCGGCTGTACGGTTTAGTCGCTGGCGTTGTTCACAGACAGACAGACGGACAGACGTTTTGCCATCAATCGATTTTTCGGTATCAAGGACCCACAAAGCAGGGATTCTGGCGGCACCACGTGTTAAGGGATTGTTTTTTATTTAGCAACTGGATTTATCCTCTAACTTAACTATACTACGTATATACTCCTTATATACGTACGTATACGGCAAAGTAAATATGTATACATGGACTTCCATTGTTGAAATCGTCAACAATGCGGCCGGTCCTGTTTCGCAAATAGGCGCGACCGCTCGAGGGTTAAGGAAAAATACACATGTGGTTTAATATTATTGACAATTTCTGCAGACAAAATTATTTTTGTATTACCAGCACAGGGGTATGAGCCCGGTTCTGACACTTGTCAGTGAGGCTCCTAGGCTATATTCCTCCACAGAACGGTATATAATGTCATCAATATGTTAAAAAATGTAATTTAATGTATACATAAAATAACCATGTACAGTTTACATACAGCAGCAATGCGGAATATTCTACATAAGACAAGGCTCATATTCCACATTACGGACAAAGCGTCAATTTACTTTCAAGCTGTTTCGCGGTCAAATGTGCATCAGCGTTCTTTATATATTCTGTGATATTTCCTTAAATGTACAACTAACACATACGGCATCTATTTACGGCACAAGCACAACAACAATTCTTTTGTTTATTGCTCCAGTATTTTCGTTGGCGCTATGACAAAAACACGTTCTTTCACATCACTCATGGGCATCAACTCATAAAACATCTACGTTCGAACAAGGCCTTCAGAATAATTCCCAATTTTGTTTGGGACGTCAGCTCAATATAGATCCGGTATTGCACATTAGGAAAATATTCCACATTAGGGGACTTTACCCCAAGGGTGTATTTCTAAGAAGAGGTCTGAGCCGCGGTTTCTTCGAGCCACAGCTTGAATCCCACGTTTCGCTTGATAAGACACGGCTTTGGATAAGTTTCGAGGCTATGACTAGAGCCGTGACTTGAAAATTCCAGACCTAGGCAAAAGAAGCCGTGGTTCATTCACTCAAATACTAGAGAATGGAGTACATTACACGTATGAATGAATTTCGAACCCAGTTCATCGGCCCAGGGCTGAACCCGATAATAAGAGTATTGCGGGATCGCAGAAATCCCTCCGAAGAATGAAACAATCGGGAATTTTTGAGTTTTCGCTTTCGAAAGAAACTGTATTTGGCTGAAATATTCCACCTAACCTCAATCACATGGACGGAAGAAGACGGATTTACGTGTGATTCAAAACTTATTTGAAACCCATTTTCGTAATTATTTATTAGGGAAAACAGAATATATAAATTAATGTTTTATTAGAACTTGTAATGTTGTAATGTTTTTGGAGTTTGTGTTCGAGCATACCTGTTTTTCTTTATTATCAGTGACCTGTATTTCTTCCTTATCAGACCTGTATTTTTCTTTATTAATGTTATAATGTTTTTGGAGTTTGTGTTCGAGCAGACCTGTTTTTTTTCTTTATCAGTTTATATTCGTTTTGCAGTTTTTCATTTTTGCCGTATCTTGCCATCTCCAATAATTCCTCTTCGAAATAGTTTTTTTTCTAAAAATGGGGGAAATTAAAATATTCAATTTTTTCATCAATTCAATTTTATCAGGGACTTTCATATTTGATTTCAAGGAAAACTGCAAATAACTCTCTATAAAAAAGTAAACCACATGCATGAACTATTTTTGCGCGAAAGCAAGTGATCTTTCAGAACAGTATTCAATATTTTAGTAATAATATCCATTTACCTTTGTGGGTTACAGGAGCAGAAATTGTGACAGACGAAGTGAAAGGGCTGTGTCTAGCTGGCACAACCACTATAGCACAATCACACACTTTAAAAAATTGGCAAAATCTATTCAAACTAATACAAATATTTAGTACTCTTTTATTACTAATTTATTACACAAAAATTAAGTTAATTACTCCCCCCGTTTATGAAATATTGTTAACACTGTATAGATATGCAACCCGCGCGACATTCCAGTATTAAATTAGATAATCTCTCTATAATCGTATTTGAAGTTACGTAACGAAGTACATTTGAAGTACGTTGATCGTACGGCAACAGCAATAAATTTCCATTTAGAGTAATCAATTAGTATATAAGATGTATTTAACCATTTTCTTCAATTGGTTCGATTCAGCTCGTTCTCTCTATAATCGATTTGAAGTTCTGGTATGGTTATATAACTACGATTCAGTTTTTAACAATATTTTTTGCTTAGTAAGCATCAATAGTAATACATTTCTGTTTAGAGTAATAAATTAGTATATACGGTGAATTTAATCATGTTCTTGGTTTGATTCGATTAGTGCTCGTCGGTTCCCTATATTCGTATTTGAAGTTCCGGTATAGCTGAATAACAACCATGCCACTTGGGTTTTCAGTTTTAAACAATATTTTTCATAAACGGCAACAGTAATAAATGTATGTTTAGAGTAAAAAATAGTATATAATGTGTATTAAATTATACTGTTGGTTGGGTTGATTGTGCTCGTAGGTTCTCTCTATAATCGTATGTGAATTTCTGGCATGGTTGAATAGCCATGATTCAGATTTTGACAAAACTTTTTGTCATAAATGGCAACAGTAATAAATTTAGAGCAATAAATTATTATACAATGTGTATTTCATTATGTTCTTGGTGTGGTTCGATTGTGCTTGTCGGTTCTCTCTATAATCGTATTTGAAATTCTAGCATGGTTAAATAAATATGATTCAGTTTTTAATAATATGTTTTTTCAGAAAAGGTAACAGTATTAAATTTCTGCTTAGAGTAACACATTAGTATATAATATGTATGTAATTATGTTCTAGGTTTCGTTTGATTGTGCTGGTTGGTTCTCTCTATAATCGTATTTAAAGTTATGGTATGGTTGAGTAACAATGATTCAGTTTTAACAATATTTCATACCAAGCCAGATTAATACATTTCTCTTTGTGGTAATAAAGTAGTATTGAACGTGTGTTTAATTATCTAATAGGAATAGTAGTGTGTGCCCGTTCATATTACCAAAATGTATACTCTAATGTCGTGCGTGTTGCATATCTATGCCGTGTTTAACAATATTTATTTCATAAATGGCGAGAGTAATTAACTTAATTTTGGGGTAATAAATTAGTAATAAATGAGTACCAAATATTCGTATTCGTTTGAATCGATTTGGCCAACTTTTACTTTCCCGAAGTTTCCCTATACTATCATGGTTGGGCAAAATACTTGAAAAATGTATTCAGATACAAAATACAAAATACTTCGGCCGAAAGTATTTAGATACCAATACAAAATACTTCATAAAAGTATTTTAGATACAAAATACAAAATAGTATTTTAAATACTGTTGAAAATACAAAATAAAACCAACGGTGTTTTACAAATAATAACTTCTATCCTATTTTTTCTCCTTTTAAACAGTCATTCACGTTCAAACTTCACATTTAAAATCACATCACATTTAAAATTTTAGTTTTAAAAATATATAACATGCCTTTATGACAAAAATGTTTCAAATGAAAGTTTCAACCCATTTCAGGTATCAAGGGGGGCGGGAAGAGGTGTCTGAGGCAGCGTTACGCGGCTTTATATAGAGATAGGGAAGTGCGTTACAAGGGGGGGGGGAGGGGGAAAATTACTCGAAATTTGCGTTTACGTAATTTAGACGGGGGCCCCTATCATTTGTGATGTATGTTCATATTTTAAGTCTGAAAGGCATCTTGTCCATGCTAAGAAGCCAAGGAATACAAAGATATCACCATGAGTTCTTAGGAGGTGATAGTTTGGGACAAATATTGCAGGATATAGATAGCTAAGGTGCCTTTCAGACTTAAAGTATGAACGTACATCACAAATGATATGGATATCTGATGAATACCGCGGATTTTTGTTTTAAAATATGCATTTTAGGTGCCTAAAATAGGTTCTTTCAGCATCTGTTAGGCTTTTTAAATGGCACTAATAAAACTCGTAGCATACAAGAAAACTCACTTTTTGGCCATTTATTATATTTCTCAAAGATAAGAACATAAATCAATATTACGTAGAATCAGTATTGAACATTTTGCGATAATACTATTTAACAAGTTTAGTAGTTATAATTATTCCTACCGTATTTTGCCTCACAATAAATTTCTAATACATTCTCCAAGTTTTCAAGAGAAAATGAATGTTTCTTATCGGTCAAGATCACTTTGCTTTCGGGTAAATTCAATCGCTTTGTCTAGAAACGGAGACAGTTTCTCCGCGAAGTCAGGAAGTAGTGGCGTGGAGACGTTTATCGCTAGATCCTTGTCCAATATATTCATTTCTCGCTCTCTTACAGGCGAGAAAATGAGACAAGGGGTAAAAAGGTACAAGAGGACGAATGCAATTTAGGTTGTTAAAAGTAACTTAAAGTTAATATCATCCTTGTCTATTGTGCCGACACAGAAGAAAAAGGTAAAAGGAGCCATAGACAAAAGAAGTTAGGCAAATTAGTCTCATTTTAGGTTCTTAAATGTAGAATAGGCACAAATAGGTATTGATATTAAAATAGGCTCTTTTAGGCGCTACAAAATCGACTGTTTTAGTTCAAATAAACCTAAAATGTACATAAAAAGCTTCATTTAGTACAAGGTACCCAGGAAACAAATAGTTTTTACCTAAATATACCATAACGAAATATCAGCTCTTAAAAACACGGCAAGCACAAGTTTTTAATCACTGCACACAACCACAGGGCCACCAGGCACACACATGGGCAGCACTCGTTCTGGCACGCGGAGCCTTCACTCCGAGAAATTGAATCGGAGCTCGCGATTACAACCACGGTGTAAGAAATATATCTTACACCGTGATTACAGCGCTCCTCCGGTTATCTCCGGTTGAACCGACGACGGGGGAAAACGTAATCGGAGAAACCGGAGGTCCGGCTCCACTCGTCCACGTGGCGGGACCCTCTCCATTTACTTGCCCAATGAATGTTTGTGACGGATTAATAAAAAGTATTTTTGTATTTTGAAAATACAAAATACTATCAGAAAGTATTTTCGATACAAATACAAAATACATGTTTAAATATGTATTTTCGATACAAAATACAAATTACAAAAGTATCGAAAATACGTATTTTAAATACAAGTATTTTCGATACTGCCCAACTCTGTATACTATACGTGCGTATAGTACAAGGAAAATAATGTAATGCTGCGCGGATAAAACGGCGATTTTCGGCAGAAAAACTCTTATTACAGGGCCCATGTAACGAAAAAGTGGATAAATCCAGTTGCTAAATTAAGAAAAAAATCCCCTAACACGTGGTGCAGCCAGAATCCCTGTTTGTGGGTCTTTGATACCGAAAAAGAATTGAAAGCAAAAGTCTGTCAGTCCGTCTGTAAACAACGCTAGCAACTAAACCGTTCGACCGATTTTCAAAATTGATACTCCTCGATCGATTTTGCTGATCTGTTGAACCGATATTTTAATTTTTGGGGGATACTTTATATTAATCCCCTGGACATTTTCAAAATTTTCTCAAAAAGGGCTCTATTTTTTTCTTTAAATTTCTTAAAAGAATAAAATAAAATACACTTATTAAGGTAGCATAGGTCCCATTTTCATGGTTAACTCTGAATTTTCGAAAATTGCAAGAGTTTGAATTTTGTCTTTCTACAACTACAAAATTGAAGATAGAGATTTTTTCTTCAAATAAAATTTGTCCTCTAAACTGAGTTGTTTCATTAAGGTCATGTACTTTTCAAAACAATTAGTAGTTTTCTGGCAATATTACATATAATACGACCAATCACGGCCTTGCCGAAATGAGACCCAAAGATCGCAGGACTTATATTCGAGAACTAGCCTCACATAAGCTTCAATTTTAGACTGGGAGTGAACACACCTGTATATCTTACAGAGTGCGAACAAATCACTGTTTCCATCGCAGCGTTGTCAAAACAATGTGAATTCGATAACTGCGAAATAAATACGAAATAAATTTAATACGAAAGTTTTGTAAACTTATATTGGAAAAGGAAGTCTGATACCATACAGCCCTATCAAGTCACAACAATGACACGTAATTCACAAAAAGTCGCGACAGCGCGTAGCGGAACGGAATTCAATTGTTCCGTTCCTTCATTGTCGATACTCCCTTAAAAAGCTAGCAATTTTCATTTCCAACATTTGAAAAGAAATAATTTCTTTAAAGATTAATGTGTAAATGTATCACAAAAGGTCGAATATACAAACGAACAAAGATATAATATATACAAAATTGCAAATTCTAATTTACACGACACATCCGGCAGTATGAAGCGCAGTAACTTTGCAGCGGGCTATTTTGTTCGTCACGAAATTATAGAAAAACTATTCGTATTTTCAAAAATTAAGCATGACCTTATTTGAAGATGTAGTTTTGATAAATATTGAGAAAACCAGCTCCCATCTATCACCGCCCAAATTTTTTTGACCTTTTCCTATTTTTTCGGTTTCCTAATGATAGAACGGAAATATTAATTTTAGAATATTAAAGAACACAAAACTGAAAATGCGAAATTTAAAGCTCTTTTTCACAAAAAAGTTTTGAGTTTTCAAAAAACTTAATTTGAAGTCATTTGAAGCACTTAGATTCACAAATATAATAATGTTTACAAATTGCTGGTAATGTGCATATTAAAGATTTGAAAAACCTTTCAAAACAAATAGAAACAATTTCATTTTTGTAATTTTTGAAAAAGCAAAAGAGTAAAGCAATATGGCGTTTATGTCATCTCATAGAGTACAGTTAGTACTATTCCTACCAAAAGGTTAAAGAAAAAAGTTTGAGCTGTTTTTGAGAAAATCTTGTTTCTGTAATTTTTTTTAAATTGCACGCAATATTGTGCCAAAACTACTAAAATTTTCAAAAAAAATATACATGACCTGAAATGAAAGAACTCACTTTGGAGAAGAAATTTTATTTGGATGAAAAATCTCTATCTGCAATTTAATAGCTGGAGGAAGACGCCAACAAATATGCAAACTTTTGCAATGTTCGAAAATTCAGAGTTTTCAACCGACAAGAGATCTACGCCTTTCTCTTAAATGACCTTCAGACTATCCAACAACAAAATTTAGTCAAAATTGTTGGCGCCATTTTTTTAATTTTGAAAATGTCCCAGGGGCTTGATATAAAGTACCTTCCAAAATTAAAATATCGGTTTCAAATTCAGGGGGCCCTGAGATCGTTCAGATCGATCGGGGAGTATCAATTTCGGAGAAAAGCGGCTGAACGGTTTAGTCGCTAGCGTTGTTCACAGACAGACGGACGGACAGATGTTTTACTTTCAATTGGTTTTGCGGTATCAAGGACCCACAAAATGGGGATTCTGTTTGCAACACGTATTAGGAGATTTTTTCCCTTAATTTAACAACGGGATTTATCCACGTTTTCGTTACCAGGGCCCTGTAATAAGAATTTTTCTGCCGAAAATCCGCCATTTTTTCGCGCAGCATTACATAACTTTCCCCATTCTATACGTACGTCGGTACTGTATTAGTGCGGGACTGTACTACTTTCCCGTGTATACGGGAAAGTAATACAGTCCCGCAGCTTCGAACGAAATTTTGGACCTGGCGAGACACTAGCGCGTCCAAGCGGCCAGTAAGCTGGTATATCTGTTGTTTCATTTCTGATCCTGGTCTGTGTCGGCCGTGTACCAGTACTATATTACAAACGCACGTAGGTTGCTCGTAAACAGTTTCTTATATTTATTGTATAACATTTAACATATTTCTGTTATTTTGATAAGATATGGCTCCATCCAAAGGTACTTGCTGCAGTGTTGTGAACTGCAGCAATAATCAGTTGAAACGACCGGATCTTCCTTCCATATTCTAATGAAGGATGCTGGGTTGTAAATATTTCTTCGATATTATCTTTGATTACTTATTAGTTCATTCAAAGAAGTAAATTACTTTGTAAGAAATAAAAACTATCTAGCCTTGCTTTGGTTTCCAGGCCACGACTTTGGCTTGTAAACATCAGACGTGATGAATTGATGGCCAAGAATATAGAGTACCAGCACAATAACATAAAGTTATATGCAGAACATTTTGAGAGAATGCAATTTATGAATGCAGATAGGAAGTTGGTATTGTAACCGAACGTGTAGGTCGGCTGTGGGGAATTTCAGTGGGAACGAGGCTCTCTTTGAAATTTTGAAGAAAGAAAAAAAAAACACGAAGTCGTAACCACAAACATCAATATAATTGAATCTCCATAGAAAAACCAAGCCACAAATTGCAAAATGATCATAACATAAAGAAAAAAGTAAATAAACAAAGAAAATAATAACACTTAACAGCAATGAAAAAAAAACATCGGAGAGAAAATCAACTAAAAATTATCTTAAATAAAATTATCTTAAATAATTTTTCTCTTAGTTGATACGAATTAGAATCGCAGTAGTATATTCTGTGATTAAATGAAATAGAAATTCGATTAATTGAAGAAATGGGATCTCAGATGAGACGATGAGTGATGATAATGTACAGTCATAGGAGGAGTACTTGCATTTCAAGTGACAGAGTATCATAGTGCTTTCTGTTTGTGAAAATTGCAGTCAATTCATCCCTCAACATATACTACGTCAACACTCTCATATAATTTGGTGCACGAAATTCTTTGGAATTCCAAAAAGAATATCTTGTATTCAATTGAAGTGAATAAATTATAGTTGTTGAAAACAGGATATTCAACAGACTTTTTTTAAACTATAGAAATAAAAGTACAAAAGAATACCTTGTATCACATTAAACTGAATGAATATAGCTTCTGAAAACAGAATGTGCAACAGAAATTCTTGTAAAAACTATAGAAATTTACCCCTTTTTACAACATCTATTGTACAACATTCGAGTTTGCTCATCTTCAACAGTTCGTATCAAATATGATTTTCACAACACTTTTAATTATACATGTATAACTTCGAACATCTTCAAAAGAAGTTACTTGAA
Source organism: Acheta domesticus (assembly GCA_031308135.1). NCBI lineage: Eukaryota > Metazoa > Arthropoda > Insecta > Orthoptera > Gryllidae > Acheta > Acheta domesticus. Next base: position 143,808,364 of record JAHLJT010002406.1, on the reverse strand, counting down.
AAACTATAGAAAATTATCTTTTGTTACAACATTTCTTGCGAAATATTTAAGTTCAGTTAACTTCTTCAATAATTTCTATAAAATATAATTTTATGACTTTCATAATGGTCCTTAAATAGCTCTAACAGATTTATGACTTCACTTTGGTGTTAACACTACCATCCATAATACTTCTTTCAAAAACAGAAACTGCACTTCCAGCTTATTAACATGACAAAATTCTTTCAAAAATCAGTAAAGTCCTCCCACACGAAAAATCCATAACTTCAACTATCTTCTGCACATGTTACAAAGTTACTATGAGAATGCACATGGAAAGGATATACCAGTCATTAAACACGTTTTATAATGGCAAAACAATCTCCGACAGTGAACTACGGGAACCATACCTCAACCTTAATTCGGAGGGTGTGCCCTGGAACGGTGAACGGCGTGAACACACAATCGGGCAGTTCGGGTGGAATGTACCCGATGTGGTACATAAGAATCGAAATACCGACCTAAGTCCGTTGGAAGATTTAGCTCGCTCAAACAACAAAGCGTACTGGAAGAACAAGCATGACGGCGTCCGCCTTAACGTGGTACCATTTCCGCTGACTGGACTCGCGGCCACGCCTCTCGCTCCCCAAACTCACACCTCCGCTTCTCGAAACTTTCTGTCCATCTCTGACCGTTTGTTATCCCCTTCTTCGCCGCCGCCGCGGCAGCGTGAGCGTGCGGCGAATCCCCCAAACAGTCTCTTTCTTATTGATAATTCTTTGGAGCCTAATCTGAGCTCGCTACAGTATGGAATGCAGTTCCAACTATATTTAATATACCTAGTAAGCTTCCATCTCTGACTCTCAAGAGGAAATTGCCCACTAGATTCCCTCTAACAGCTTCCAAAATACAAAAAAAATGTTATTTCCATGGCAGAAGAGAACATAGTGCTCCAGAAACCGAAACAATGAGTGAACTTTGTGCAGTGACAATGTGTGGTGATTGTGAAAAGGAGGTGCAGAGGATGAATGGGCTCGTAGACAATTTAAGAAAAATAATAAGGTACAAGAAAAGGAAAAATTCTGGAAATGCAGAAATAAATCTATATGGGAAAGTTTCGAAGTTAAACGTAAGAGTATATTTTACTTAAATGAGCAAAAATCCTTCAGTGAAGGTCAGGAAACTTGGCCCCGCAAGAGTTGGCAGAGGAAAACAGCATGAGATATGATTTTGGTTGTGTACTTAAGACATTTTTGGCATTCCATGGCTGAAAAATGTCTTTTTCACCTTTGATTTGAGGGATGATGCAAATAGCAACAAAATATATTGTAATTTGAGAAACTATTCTAATAGTAACAATTTTGGAAGTATTGTAGTGTGTAGTGATAGTGGATTTTTATTTTTTAAGGCGTGTGAAGAAAAGTTAATGCAGCATTTCCATGCTTTTATTTATCAAGAAAATTGTGGTGCTTTATATCTGGAAAAACGTATGGAAATACCTGATTTTCCATCTGAATGTTGTGCTGCAACAAAACATCAGCTTCTGAATATTTTCATTAGGTTAAGGCTTTATTATATTTTGAAGTTCAGTAATGCTCAACTTTTGCAACTTCCGAGGAAAAATAGGATGTATAATTGTGAATAATTTGGGGTGCTAATTATTAAGATTAGTGTCACATTAATGGGCACATGTATCAAAAGAAAACAGAAATTTGGAATGTATGAAAACAATTGTGTAGTATAATAATAATCTCCCTTGCTTATTTTTTGGTTGTTTGTAAATACGAATATAAATGTTGAATATAGCTTTTTATATGTTGTATAAATGGGAACATGAAAGGAACCTTCTCGTAATGTTCCTGGTAACAGTAAATAAACTGGCGAATCCTTCCACTTATGTAATTCCTGTGACAGTCTACTGACACTGATGTAATCTCTAAAAAATAATAATTGATAATAAATAAATGAAACAAATCTAATATACATTTCTTTCTTTAGGTATGAATGAATGTATATGTGTTTTATATGATTGTTCTGTATATAAATCCTTGCTCCTTGTTTATGTGTACACCTGTATACATCTGTTCACCAGAAGAAACCCAAATATTAAAAAGTCCACATTCTGGAGTATGTAAAACAACAAAATATAAAGAAATAACTTCTGAAACGTCTAGTGTCATCTCCCTCTGTCGATCTTGGAAAAATTCTACGGGATATTATATATTTTTCTTGTTTTTTTTATACTTTTAAGCTTTCAGTAATAACAGCAAATGATAAAATTAGACTAGAATGTGAATTAGATTTTCAAAATAATGTAATTACGACGTCAAGTTCTTGATCCAGCATACAGAAACTACGGTACGAAGACGTGTCCAGCTTCCTGACCACTTGAAGCGATAGTGATGCTATATCTGTCAGTGGGGCCCATTTTCAGCAGAGGGAAAAAGTACAGAGCTGCGGGACTGTATTATCAGACTGTGGCAGGGTTAAAAAATGGCGTTTAAGCGTTATTGCAAATGCAAAATTTAAAGCTTTTTCACACAAATCTTATGAGTTTTGGAAAAGTTTTCAAGCATTTACACTCACACATGCAATAATGTATACAAGTCGCTGGAAATGTGCATATTAACGGCATGAGTAATATTTAAAAAACTCATTTGGTTACTTTTTGAAAAAACAAAAGAATACAGCAAAATTAATTTTGCATGTATGATGATGCAATAATATAAACAAATTATGTAAATATGTAAATATTAATGACGCGAGAGACAAGTCAAAAAAATTATATTTGTGTAATTTTGTAATTAAAAAAATATGTCATTTCATGCAGTACATTTTAGCACTATTACTATCAAAATTTTAAAGAAAAATTTGGAGCCCTTTTTTTAATTCTAGTTTCTGGTATATTGTAACATTGCATTTCACGCACTACTGGGCGTATACTACTAAAATTTTCAAAAAAATGTACATGTCCTAAAACATAAAATAACTAATTATGGAGAACAAATTTAACTTTAAGAAAAAATCTCTATCTTCTATTTTGTAGTTTGCATGTATTGTGATTATCAGAAAAAGTAGTCTTTTCTTACTTTGCAAATCAAACAAATAGGAATAAATTTAGCTCTTCCAGTTTTTGCAGTACATCATATATATTATATATGTAAAAAAGCTGATTTTGATGTCCCTCCTATTCGCCTCTCAGTGAACGATTTTAAACAAATGAATTACCAAAAAAAGAGAAAAAATTAGGAGTGGAGGAAATTATATATTCAATATATCGCAGCTTTCCTTTATTAATGAAAAGCTACGAAATTTGCGTTTGAAATTGTCGGCTAGAATGGAAACGGGAAGATGGCTTCATGCGCATCTACACAAATTGGTGGGAAGTGCTACAGTAAGATGGCGGAGCTTTGAGAACGTATTACTTTACGTTGTGTGGCGAGATCCTGCTTAATCTGTAGTTGTTAATTCCAACGAAATTACGACTATTACCATTTTGTGAACTTTCTTATGTACTAGCTGAACTCGTGCGATTACATAGTATGAAAGTAGAACAGTAGAAAAGTTACCACAAAAAGTATTTCATTTCAAGATCTTTACACGTACATGGATAACAAATACTTACTTTATCTTAATGACTGAGATGTTTAAAGAGATCACTGAAATTTTGTTAAGTATGTAATGTATGTACATTTCGTTTGTTTGTTTTCAGATTACCAATCATAATTGGACGACGGAACGTTTGTAAATTTTGAACTCACAGGTCAAATGTATTTAGAGACATGTTGGTTAATGATATTGATGAAACAGAGATGACGTGTATGTTATTTTATTTTGTTGTAAGCTGAATTATTTGTGTGATTAATGTTCTGTAAGTTGTTGGTTGACAGTACATAATTGGTAAGTTCTATCAGTATTTGATTTATAGAATATTCGACGTCGGAACTCACCCCAAAAATCGTCTCCTGTATTATTTCAGTAGTATACCTTTGCGTTCCGGCTCTCACACGCAACCAATCTTTATAAATGAGGGCTTCAAAGAAAGAGAATTTCACGGAGACTGGACGAATTTCACTTTGACTTTAAAAATATGGGTGATTTCTTTAAAAAAACGCATCGAAATATTCATGTAAAATGCAACCCGCATCACATGTCAATTTCTATCGGCAAATAACTCATAAACAAAGCGTTTTAGAGCCTTAAAAAGTAAAATTTTGAGGCCAAAGGCCTCAAAGAAACATTTTTCACTCCATAATATACAAGATGAGACATTCCCAGATCCATTCAATTAACTTTTCGGTTCCACGCTTCAATACAATCAAGGCCACCTCAATATTTCAGCCCTTCCTGCTGGTAGCAATTTTTGTGGCGACACGCTTAGAAGGCTTAGATTTGACAATCTTTATTTACGCTTTCTGTTAACACCGTAGTTTGTGCAGTCTAACGAGGTTTATTTGCATACTCATTAATTCGAAATTTGCTCTCCAGCAATAACTAGAAGTACTATTATAGTTGCTTGATACCTATGAAGATTGTTTCTTTGCATATAGTGAAACCAATCAATTAACGTTTTACCGGTGTCTGTAAGTGCTGTGTACCTAATTGAGGAGGGATGTGGGTTCACAGAGAAGAGTGAAGACTGTGTTTTACCTGTACCAGTATTTTCGTTATCATTCGATGAAGTTTTCATGTCAGCGGGATCAGACACGTAGCTTTCTCAAAAGTAAAAAGATTTTCTAATATTATTGTGACTTACGAGAAGCTAAAAGCTAGCTGTCAAAGAATATTGAATAATTACTACAAATGTTGTCTTTAAGGAAGTGCTGTGAATTGTTCCAAGAAAACTCTCCATGATACTGAATAAATATTTATTTTAAACATCAATTGCATTGTTTTTTATTTTATATTGTGTTAGTACATTGCAAGTTACCTTTATATATTTTTAAACAAATAAACACGTTTCGTTAACTACTTGCCCTCTTAAAATGGAAATATAAGGATAGGGATCTAACATAGGGTCTAACATGTGAGAGTTCTCGCACGGATACGCGGAGGTAGTAGGGAACATCAACGCCCAGCTGCAAACTCATTCGTAAATAATACACCGTTTGATATTATACTCAAGGTGTCGGTTCGTTAAAATATTCAATATGCAAACATCGTTTGAGTAACATTACCATGTACCGAAGTCAAGTCTAAGCCTATGGTAACAAATTGTATTTAGTACTCAAAGGTGAAAATATTAGTTTATTTTTTGGCTCGGAATAGCTTTTCTTGAAGTACGTAAGAACGCTGAAAACAATCCAATACTTTTTAATACACAAATATTTTTTTAATTTTCGCACTCCAGCAAGCTGGCACCCTGAACTCTCCTAAACCCCCTCTATTCCTCATAACAAATCAAGGAAAGTAAAATAATATTGCAAAGAGTGGGGTTGTACTTGCTCCACCGGTATTTACGCACTACTTTACTTTGCTTTGCTTTCTGAAGAGTAAAAACTTTTTTATTATGTTTGTGACTATCAAAGAAAGCGAAAAGGAGGAGTGAATAATTTGTTCAAAGTTGTTTTTAAAGAAGTATGAATTGTTCCGAGAACATCTCTCTATAATGCTGATTAAACTTTTATTGAAAATTTGTTTCCAACATGAATTGTATTGTTATTTTTGTTTGATATTTTGCAAGTACATTAGAAGTTACATTTATACATTAAAAAAATAAACATATTTCATTAACAACTTTCCTTCTTAACTGAAACGATAGACAAATGGATAGGGAAAGGGTGGGTTTTAACATGCGAGAGTTCTCGCACGGGTACGCTAGTAATTATTAATTTAATAGAAATAGTTATAATACTTATACCATAATTCAATAATCATAATACTTATTAACAGTAACGTAGTAGAACTGGCTCCATGTGAATGAAATTATTATAAAAGAAATACAAAATTAGAGTTTATAATGCTATTTTATCGTTTTTAATTATAATTTCATTACGTTCACGTTCGTAAAAATGATACAGTTAAGTGGAGAATGATTAAATTTTGAGTTTACGACACTTGGCCGAACTAAAAATGGATGTTAAGTGGCTCGAGCTTGTGTACCCAAAATCTATTTTCAAAGTTTTCAAAACATGGCTCCAAATTTTTGATTACATTTTGTTGTTGAATAGTGCGAAGGACGTTAAAGGAAATCATGTAGGTATCATTTTCGTTGATATCCCCAATTTTTCGAAAAATGCAAAAAACAATTTCAAAACTTCAAAATTGAAGGTAGAGAGTTTTGCCTCAGATAAAGTCGGTGGTAAAAAATTAGCTCTTTAAAAAAGGTTAAACAGAATTTTCTGAAAAACGAGTCGTTTTGACATCAGTGAAAACGATTGGAGAATATCAATTTTGAAAAAAATGGCTGAACGGTTTAGGCGCTAGAGACCTAACTCTCCCCTACCAAGAAGTCTCCGGGACCCAGTTTCAAAATTTGATTTTGATTATGATGCTTAGATTAAATTTTGATCTTACTTGATTTTGACTTATGTGAAATTTAGAAATTTATATCAGTAATAATAAACACATTCATTTAGTTAAACCAAAATTATTTTAATTTCTGGCTGTTTTTCCTTTCTCTCTACTACTTAAGCATCATAGAGAAAGTATTGTAACGCTTCGGAGGGAAAACGGCGGATTTTCATAAAAAAAACTCGTATTGCGGGGCCTTGGCATCGAAATACGAGCTATCTAAATATAAGAAGCTATCTAAAATATAAATATATAAAAAATAAATAAAAATATACTATCTAAATATACGAGCTATCTAAAATAAAGAAGAGCTTGGTGATAATGTTTCACGAGATTTTCTGATTTCTATCTGAGCTGATTCTAATTAAATAATAATTATTGTTACGTTGCTGTTAATAAATCGATAAATCAGTCATAACTTCTTCAGCATTACAGTTTTGCTTCTTAAACATACTGGACAGAATTGCTTAAAGAGACGTTTTGTTTCCCTGCTCATGCCTCAGCCCGCCTCAACCCACCCGAGCTCACCCTGGGCAGCGAGAAAAGATTCTGGCGAGTGAGCCGCGTATCTGCCCGCCTAAGCTCTTGAATGGGAAAAACAGAAACAGGAATGTTGCTGCAGCTTATGACCTGACGTTCGCCTCCTCCTCTACTGTCTAGACGTGCCAGGCGCCTTGAAGGGTGGCAAAGAGACGCGGTTGCCTAGTTACCAAAACAAGAACAAGTGCTCTCAGACATGGGTTGCAAGTTTAGCCAACGACCCAGTATTTCACAAGGGCACGAGAGCAACGCCGAAATACGAAAGACGCGCGCCTCAAGAAAAAAAAGCGTTAGAATTTTACGAAAGAGTTCGCTAGATTCGAAAACAGACGAAACTATCTCTGGCATCTGGAAATCTCAATCTTTTCGGAAGATGCCAGCGACCGGTAAACTCGTATTGAGCAGAGTGGTGTGATGGTAAAGAAACGTGCCGCCTGTGCTGAAAACTTCCAAACGCGATATTAAACTCTTTGCAGAAACACAGAAGAGGTGATTATTTCATTATGAATGTGAAGAATTCATTTATAAGAAATTGACATAAGGTGAATTTCTCGAAATAATTTGAAAGTAGGAACACGTGCTTGTAATGTAATAGTAATCTCATACTGGGATGTTCTCTTTTCTTTTAGTTTTATTTTTTGTTATTATATTATAGAGACGCTCATCATTCTTCAATTATCATACATTAGTTTCTGATATTTCCTTATTTACGGTGTACAATTGAGAGAATACTATGACGAAATATTTGGCACGAGAGCAAACGCGAAGCAGTGGAGCTACATGGCTGCATATTTCCTTGAACGTGGATACAAGCAACCGATATCGAAGCAAGGTAGAGGAGGGCACGGAGCGGTCGCAAGGACGGCGACGTACTTCAGCGTGATTTTCAAACATTCGACTTCTCTTCAAGCTGTCGTTGTATTCAAGTAAGACTATTGCAGCAAGAACTTCGTTATTTGAACTCTTTTCAAAGCCACGTAACGTTATCAAGAAAGTCACGTAGGACATACCATTGATTACAATTTCCGAATTATTCAGAGATATGAATAAATCTTACTTGAAGAAACTGTGTTAAGTTATTGAAATTAATTGTAAATTAATACTGTTTACTCACGAATGTTATATTGAGTAAAACACTTTGCTTTTCAATCAAAGATATGCATGTCAAATAGTAATCACAGATAGTACTAAAAAAGTGAACGAGATTCATAAGAGGTTTTCTTATTTAGACGTCATCCAGCATTATCTTGCTTTCTTTGTATTCGATATTGAAATTCCAATGATAGGAATTATCTTGAAGGGTTTTTCCATATGTACCAGAATCTGTAACTCCATTTAAACACTGTAATCGAAGTGATACAATATATTAGATTTGTATACCACAGTGAGTGTATATATTAGATTTAAGAGTTTGTTATGTGTTTCTTTAAGGAAAGGCTTCAATTTGAGTGATTTTTTGTATATACTTCTAGTGAATGGTAAAGCAGGAATTTAATGAGATTAGAGTATATTTTTTTAAAGAAAGTTATTTAATTTGAATGACATTGGTGATCGTGGAGTGCAGAGAATCCATGTCCCTGTGTCCCATAAAATAAAAAAAATTGCATATGAACAATTGACATTCTTGTAAACCGACTGAGCTGATTTATGGTAAGGTGTATATAATCCACCATTCCGACGGTTGGTCATAGTGCATAGAAGGCATAGACATGGCCGGACGATAGGGAATCTGCCCTTTATGCTGCTGGCAGTCGTGTATGAACGCATCGTGCATAGGTACGCTCTAGTGCTTGCATTAGATGGGAGACGCGTTGTCTGATATTGGCATGATGTGGTAGCAAAGATATGTCTAATTTAGGAGGGGAATAGTTTTGTTTATTGCTATTTTTGATAATATGTGAGAATAATATTAAATAGTAAAATAACACCAATATAGCAATTCAACACCCTAATAATAGGTAACATACGTGATTTATTATATAATATTTGGATTAGGAAAAAGTTCGTAGTTATTATAATGGTTGAATGATGTTTTTATAAATGTTAGGGCGATGAGACACCCGCCCATGGTGAATATTACGGAAGTACAATTTATACGGACAGTTTATTCAGACATCATTCAGTGGACTTATAGAGAATTAGGCAATAACATAAATTATTGCTATTTATTAATATTTCCCAAAGAAGAACGTTTCAATAATAACGGCGAAGTAGGTTATAGCAAACGAAGTATGAAAATAGAAGACAACACGGGACTCTGAACATTTTCTATGATCAGAGTGATCTGAGAAGACATCAAGAGCGCGCGAAAATGATACGTAATCAATGAAAAGCAATTTAATTTAATTTTGTACAAAACTGGTTAACCTTCCTTCAGAACCTTCATGAAAGTAGCTTTATTCAGCCCATATCATTCACGAAAACCAACAATTAGAATATAAGAGTATTCATTAAATCAATTTTCGGAATGGAATATTTTGAAAGTAACACACTGCTGTTCTAAAAATGATATATTTAATTTCTCACTGGCAGGTGCATCTGGAAATCTTGGAAAGAATTACAATATTTACGAAATATACTAATCTGTAAGTCCTGCCCCATTGCATCCAAACTTGGTCTTATACGAAACAGAAGATGCACACCTGTATCGGCATGTCCTTTTTCGAAACGGACAAGAACGCATGTTTCTTACCAAACATTTGGTTCCAAATAATTTAATGGGACCGGGAGATAATGGACATGGATGAGTGCATCAATCGCTTGATACCATTGATCACTAGCAAAATAGTAGCTTATTCTAGACGATCAACTGATTATGGATGTAACTGTTTCCTTGAATCTCACCGTTCGTATACCGTCAAATAAATTCACTCCAAAATGATGGTGGCCATATTTTTTCTCCGCCTTTTCAACTATTTAGCAGAGATATGACTACCATTCAACAATGATTATGTTATTTCTATATTTCCCAATAAACATCATATTCATACATAACCATTTCCATTCGTACATTACGCGTTTTGCCATTTTTATCACTGTTAAAATCTGCAGACCACCAGCATGCAGGTGAGACACGAAATTAAGAGGAATGGTAGATATGCAAATGTATGGTAGACTGCAAATATCATTAAACTAGCAAGTGTTATATACACTTGCTAGTTTATTATATACCGCGACCGAACTGAACACAGAAGAGAAAAGCAGAAATGCACGCACAGGACACAAACCGCCGGATGCTGCTCCCTGGTCGAAACTTCCGGCCGCAGCGAGGCGCGCCTGCCTCTTCCGGCCACGCCCGCGCGGGGGCGGATGCGGAGGCGGCGCCGCCGCGGCGGCTGATGCAGGGGTGGCCTCGGCGGAAATAGAACTGTGGAACGCAGCGGAAGGCGGGAGCGGAGAGACGCGACAGTTGATGGGGGAGCGGTCCCGCACGGTCCCCGAACGCCCGTGACCCTTGTTGCGGACAGGTCTGGTCCATTCAAAGGTCATTGGAAAACAAAGCGAATGGCATTAAATGAGCCGTTGAGAACAAGAAAAACTAGTTGTGCTACCAAAGCACATACTCTCTCGAATTGTTCCTAAATATTCCGCAATATTATACTACTACATAAACCAACAAAACTGTTTTCAACCGGAACATTTTTTCCCGCTCCGAGATGCGATCTCAAATCTTCAGACTGAACTTGCCGGCATTCATTCCACTATGCCACATAAGCGCGGTTAGATCGAACTCGAGCCGAAGCATAAACAAGTAAATGCCCAATTCATGAAAAAAAACAACAAATAATTCGGGACAAGTTATAAAATATTCCATCATAGATATATTTTTTCCTTTCTCATTCAAATTCAACACCAAAGAATATAATTTTTTGCATTATTTTTAAATGCTCCGCAAAGAGTCGTTGCCGGTCAGTCGCGAAGAGAGGACGCGTTATTAGGAGCTGCGAGAGGGTTATGATGACCTGCTGCCTAGCGTTGTACCGCGCGCGCGTTGGTACCCGGGCGGCGCGCCTTCGGACTTCCCGCAACGCAGCGATGCAGGCCAGCACACAGGTGGTAGCAGCAAGCATTCTTAGCTCATATGCGCGAGCAAACTGGCTATTCTGCTTGCTCATCGCTGGAAAAGAGCAGAATCCCATCCCTCGAGCAGAAACTGCGATGGGCACTGCGATAAATACCTGTCGCAAGTGTGGCGAGTGGAGCGAACCGAGGCTTCGGGGTTGGAGGCACAACTGGAGGAAGCTCATAAGTCAATCAGTGAGTTAACCTTAAAGCTACAAGATCTGGAGCAGCCGACAGCCGGGAAGTGCAGAAAACTGCACAGCAAGCTCTGGATGATGCGGAATGATGCACAGCAAGCTCTGGATGATACGTAATGAAGCGGAAACGCGAAAGCCTACTGAACGCCCATTCGAAAGGAAAATGAAGGTGTTTGGTGACGCTACGCTGCGTCATGGTGGAGGAGTGAGTCGCTTATGGTGCTGATGTGGCATTCTACCCCGGCGCTGATGTAAACAATATGACAAAAGTCACTGAAAAAGTTAAAAGTGATGATAGAGTGGAAGTGATCCTCGTACACGTTGGAACCAAGTCGTCGAAGAGGCAACCACTATTTCAAACGGTTAGACAGTGCGTTAAACTCGAACAAACCGTGAAGAAAAAATTTAAAATTGCGCAAGTAATTTTTAGCGGAATGATTTGTAGAAAATATGTCCATAACCGCAAAAAATGGGACTTAAATCGCCACATTTGACGGGCATGTGAAACATTTGACGGGCTATTTGTAGACCCCAATTTCTGGCTACACCGTGAGGATTTGGCACGTGACGAACATGACAGTGAGTCTTCCAGGACCTACAATTACACGAAGAATTGAAGAAATGGGAGACAATTTGCATCATTATTTGCGAAACTTCACGAAAAATTTTCATATTTTTCCTTGGCACTCGACGAAAGCAATGATGTTCGTGATTCTGCACAACTTCTAATTTTCATTCGTGGGACGAATTATTCTTTCGAAGTCACAGAAGAGCTTGCTGCACTGCAAAGCATCAAAGGAACAACTACAGGAGAGGATATCCATGAAAAGGTTTGCCAAACTGTGAATGGTTTGGAGCTGGACTAGACTAAACTAGCCAACGTTACAATTGACGGTGCTCCTAGCATGGTGGGGTCTAAGAAAGGAGTAATTGCTCGCATTAACCAAGAGATGGACAAACATAACCATTCTCATCCAATAGCCATACACTGTCTCAACCACCAACAAGCGCTGAGTAGTAAATCACTGAAGTGGGACTCTATTATGAAAATTGTGATATCTTGTGTTAACTTCATTAGAGCCCATGCATTACACCACAGACAATTTCAGGAATTTCTGTCTGAGCTAAATGTTGACTATGAAGATGCTGTGTATCACACAGAAGTCAGTTGGTTGAGTCGAGAGAGAGAGTTTTGAAACGTTTCTATGATTTACTTCCACAGATTACAACTTTTCTGCTTTCAAAAAACAAAGAAGTACCAGAGCTCAATGATGGAGAATGGAAATGGCACATCGCCTTTCTGACAGATGTAACAGAGCTACTCAACAATTACAATGTGCAACTACAAGGAAAGGGGAAGCTCATCTGTGATATGCAATCACATGTCAAAGCTTTTGAAGTAAAATTAGACCTCCTCATCAAACAAGTGAAGGAGGAAAACTTCTGCCATCTCCTCACAACTCAAAATCTGTTAGCGGAAAAACCATCGGTTGCATTCCCAAACAAAACATGTGTGGATTCACTGGAAAAATTGCAAAAGGAGTTCCAATTTAGATTTAAAGAGCTTCATCTCCATGAACAGGACATACAACTTTTCCGTAACCCATTTTCTATTGACTTTGAAAATGTGAATACAATTTACCAAATGGAGCTGGCTGATCTACAGAATTGTGACTCTCTTGAAGACGCATTCAAGTCAAGCAGCCTCCATAATTTCTATGCATCTCTCCCCTCTGAGACATATCCTCATCTCAGGAACCATGCATTCAAAATGGCAACCATCTTTGGCAGCGCTTATGTCTGTGAACAGATTCTAGAATGAAACATTTGAAATCTCCAACCAAATCAAAGACTAACGGATGAATACTTGCATCACTTATTACGACTAGCAGTAACAAATACGGAACCGGACATTGACCATCTTATTAGTCAAAAGCAGGCCCATAGTTCGCATTGATATACTGGCAAGTTTGTTGATATAATTTTACTTCCTTCTAAATATTGCATTTTTTCCCGTTTTGATTCTTCACTTCAAAATAAGATATATGCAGGGTGTATAAGAGTTTGTTACAACATGAGTTCGCAGCTGGGCGTTGATGTACATACTTCTAGATACCGCCAACATTTAAATCGTGCGTTTGGACTGCGATCGGTGGCAGTTGACGTGTGACTTGCGCTATTCTTTCTATAATTTTAAATTTAGTTGCTTTTTACTTTCCCGTATACGTACGTATACACGGAGTGATATACGTAGTATAGGGAAAGTTATGTAATGCTGCGCGAAAAAATGGCCAATTTTCGGCGGAAAAAATTAATTGCCGGGCCGTGAAAACGAATAAGTGGATAAAACCACTAATTAAGAAAACCACCACGCTAAATTAAGAAAAAAATCCCCTAACACGTGGTGTAGCCAGAAACCCTATTTTCTAGGTCCTTGATACCAAAAAAACAATTGAAACGAAAACGTCCGTCTGTCCGTCTGTGAACACTGCTAGCGCCTAAACCATACGTACGATTTCTTCCAAAATGGATATTCCCCGGTCGATCTGGTTCTAATCGAAGCTTTGAGATTTTGAAAAAGATTTTTCAAAATTTGGGGGTACTTAACATGAAGCCCCCCGGACATTTTCAAAATTTTCTCAAAAACGGCTCCAAATTTTTTCTTTAAATTTCTTGTATGAATGGAGTAAAATACATTCATTAACAGATTTTAGGACTTTTTTCATAGTTTGCTTTAGAATTTTTTCTAAATTTTTCATACAAAAATTCCACAAAACTCTTGAATACTCCGAAATGCCATTTAAACTGGATCCGTTTCAGTCTTTTTCAGAGTAATTTCATAGTTTTTTTTCAGACCAATTTTCAAAGTTTTGTAACAAACTGTAGTGGCGCACTTTTTTTTTCAAAATTGAAGTGTATTAAGAGAGAAAAAAGAGCCAGTATGTGCCAAGCCCGCCCGCCCGATCATACGTCCGCTCCCCGCCCGATTTTGAAAAAGATTCCGTAAAATTTGGGGAATTTACGTGACGACCCCGGGACATATTCAAAATTTTCTCAAAAACGGCTCCAATTTTTTTCTTTAAATATCTTGCAAGAATATAATTAAATACATTTATTAAGGTGAGATGTGTCCTAATTTCACGGTTAGCTCTGGATTTTCGAAAATTGAACAAATTTGAATTTTTTTCGGCCTCTTCCAAAAACTACAAAATTAAAGACAGGGATTTTTTCTTCAAATAAAATTTGTTCTCCATAGTGAGTTCTTTCATTATGGTCATGTACATTTTTTGAAAATTTCAGTAGTTTTCGCGCAACGTTGCGTGCAGTATGTACAATTTTTTTAAAAAAATACAAAAACAAGATTTTCTCAAAAACGGCCCCAAACTTTTTCTTTTAACTTTTGTTAAGGATAGTGTCTAACTAACTCTATGAGATGACATAAACGCCATTCTGCTATATTCTTTTGTTTATTCAAAAATTACAAAAATGTATTTTTTTTACTTGTCTTTCACGTCGTTAATATTTACATTAGCGGCACTTTGTTCACATTATTATATTTATGAGTACATGAGCTCTAAATATTGTTTGTCGAAACCTCAACCGTTTTTTGTGAAAAGTAGCTCAAAATTCCGCATTTGCAGAAACGTTCAAACACCATTTTTTCATAAATGTCTCCACATTCTCTCTTCAAACTTTTCGAACGGGTAGTTGCACTCTCTGCAACTAATTGCAATCTTTAATGTGACGTAAAGTTCAATTTGGGGTATTTTTTCGTTTGTTCAAAAATTACACAAATGTAATTTTTTTGAAAGACCGTTAACCTCACCGTTAATATACACATTTCCAGCAATTTGTAAACAATGTAGTATTTGTAAGTTGATGTTCTTCAAAAGAGTTCTAATGACGTTTTTCGAAAACTAAAAAATTGTCTGTGAAAAGAGCTTGAAATTTCGCATTTAGAGTAACGCTTATATGCCATTTTCTTAAATACGGCTGCAAATCTTTCAAAGAAAATTGCCATTTAGAACGATATTTTACTGTTCTTTAATATTCTTAAAATAATATTTCTATTCTACTATTACGAAACCAAAAAATTAAGAAAATGTCAAAGAAATGTACTTTGTGTGGCGACAGATGGCAGCTGGCAAGAGAATGTGGCAAGTTCGAATAGCTAGCCGAGACCAAAGGAATTAAAAAGCTAATACGGGAAAGTCTGTACCATTCTATAGCATCACTAGTTTGAAATATCGGTCACGCCGTGAATATGTACATATCCAGCCATTTGTAAACACTATTTCATTTGTGACTAGAAGTGCTTCAAATGACTTGCAATGAAGGTTTTCGAAAACAAAAAAATCTGTGAAAAAGAGCTTTAAATTTCGAGTTTACAGTAACACTCAATCGCCATTTTCTTAAAATGTTTCAAAGAAAATTTACATTTAGGGCGAGATTTTACTCTTCTTTATTTTTCTTGAAGTACTATTTCGATTCTACTGTTGGTAAAACGAAAAATTGAAGAATATTATATATATATATATATATATATATATATATATATATATATATACATACACACACACACACTTTGCCAGGCGATAGATGGAAGCTGGCAAGAGGATGAGGCAAGACCATAAAGACTGTCAACACCAAGGAAATTACAAAACTTTACAACGAGAAAGTCGGTGCCATTCTTTAGCATCACTATTTACATTATCGTATACGTACGTATATATACTAATATCCGTAGTACAGATAAAGTTATGTAACGCTGCGCGAAAAAACGGCAGATTTTCAGAAAAAAACTAGTGGTGCCACACAATGGCAGACTTTTCCGGTTTAGATTTCTATTTCCTTCGGTCTCGGCTAGCTATTCGGACTTGACACATACTCTTGCCAGCTGCCATCTATCGCCACCAAAAGTACATTTTTTTTGACATTTTCTTAATTTTTCGGTTTCGGTTAATAGTAGATCAAAAAATATAATTTTAAGAGTACTAAAGTACAGCAAAACCTCGACATGAATGGCAAATTTTCTTTCAAAAATGTAGCGCCGTTTTTAAGAAAATGGCGTTTAAGCGCTACTGTAAATGCCAATATTGAAGCTCTTTTTTCACAGAATTTTTTTCTGATTGCGAAAAATTTCATTAGACGTTATTTGAAGATCTTCAACTTACAAACTCAATACTGCTTATACATTGCTGGAAATCTGCATATTAACGGTGTGAGAGATCTCTAAAAAAATTACATGTTTTATTTTTGAAAAAACAAAAGAATGCAGCAATATGGCGTTTATGTCATCTCATAGGGTACATTTAGCACTATCCCTACCAAAAGTTTAAAGAAAACATTTGGAGCCGTTTTTCAGAAAATCTAGATTTTGTAATTTTTTAAAATTGCACATATTGCACGCAATATTGCGCGAAAAATACTCAAATGTTCAAAACAATGTAAATTAACTTAAACAAAGAACTCACTTTGGAGAACACATTTTATTTGAAGGAAAAATCTCTATCTTTAATTTTGAAGTTGAAGAAGGATGCCGAAAAAATTTCAAACTTTCACAATTTTCGAAAATTCAGAATTATCCATAAAAATCGGACCTATGCCATGTTAATAAATGTATTTTACTCTATTCATACAAGAAATGTAAAGAAAACATTTGGAACCGTTTTTGAGAAAATTTTGAAAATGTCCGGGGGGCTTTATGTAAAGTACCCCCAAATTTTGAAGAATTCTTTTTCAAAATCTCAAAGCTTCGACTAGAACCAGATCGACCAGGGGAATACACATGTTGGAAGAAATCGTTCGTATGGTTTAGGCGCTAGCAGTGTTCACAGACGGACGGGCAGACAGACGGACGTTTTCCTTTCAATTGGTTTTTCGATATCAAGGACCCACAAAATAGGGCTTCTTGCCACACCACGTGTTAGGGGATTTTTTTCTTAATTTAGCAACAGGTTTTATACAAGTTTTCGTTATCACGGCCCGGCAATGAATTATTTACCGCCGAAAATTAGCCATTTTTCGCGCAGCATTACATAACTTTCCCTATATTACGTATATCACTCCGCGTATACTTACGTATACGGCAGACCTGCACAGCATTTTGCACTTTCACTGACCTCGGAAGCTGCGTGCGGGCAAGTCGGGGGCAAAATGAGAAAATCGGTGAAGGGTGGGGATGAGAACCAATCTAGGAGTGGGGACCACCAATCAGAATGCGCAATTCGAAAGATAGCGCGTAAATTTAAAGAGCAATCGACAAGAACATGCCGGTCATATACAGTTCAAGTAATATTGTATTTTCTATTATATTGCAAATGTTTGTCCTCGGTATATGACAGGGCGAAATATGAACTAATTATAAACTACAACGAATTATACATATTAGATTTCGACACCAAGTATTATAATTGCTTGTAGAGCTTATAATGTAATTCGCCTTGCTACGATGTAATCACAAATTTAGTGTTGCGCGAAACACAAAATTTTGATACTGATTTGTTTTTGTTTGATGATGACAGCAATAAACTATTTTTTATTAACTAAGTTTAATTGAATAAGACGGTTCTCTCAAAGCAAAAACATATTATTCTTAAAAAAAGTGATTATTTTCTGTTCTAATTTCTGATAAGAGTGTAGAGTCGTTTACGACATCGTATAAAAAAAGCCCTTTGCATTCTATTTAACCATTACCCATGATTATCTTATGATTGTCCGTAACATATCGTGACACAAGTTTGCTCGTTGATCTCTTTTATTCAGTTTCATAATGGGTGAAAATGGTCACAAATGTGCTATTAAACACTACCCTTCTTGGAATTGCCACATATTCTATTTTTATGTCAATCTTGATGTGAGAGGTTGCTCTCATGATTTTGTTCATTTTTCTATGATTTGGAGATTATAACATTCCTGGTGAACAATCAATTATTAAATTGCAATTTTTTGTTAGAATTAAATAATATTTTTTCTTATATATAAGCATATATTTTAAAGATATTGCTTTAAAATAATGCTTAAGAGTCACAATGAACATGTTATTTTCTTTAAAAAAATTAGAAAATGAAAATACATACAGTGGTGGATACAAAGGTGGATATACAGTAGTGCACAGAACGTAAACAGTGAATTATGACCCTGGTAACTTGAGATACTAGACATAATCCATTTAAACAAATGGGCATTTAATTTTGAAGCATGGATCATTATTAGCCACCAGGCATAGGCATTCAATCTACGCGCCGCTGTTGTGCTACGTCAGACGTCTCCCCTCCCCGCAAAGCTTCCTACTCTCCCACTACTTGCACTCTCGGCGCTGCCATGGGCAGACGATCGGCTCGCAAGTGCAGAATGCCCGCGGGAGCAGGCGTTGTGCAGGTCTGGTATACGGGAAAGTAAAAATGAACTGGAAGGTAACAATTGAACTCAAGAGACAGCCTTTTGTTAATAATAAACAAATTTTATTACAAACAAATTGTCGAAAAAGGTCTTGTACTCAGCCAAGATCCTACAAATGTATTTTAAGAAAAATAGAATTTACTTCCTGGAGTGGAATGGACCAAAACATTCCACGCATAAAGTAATATTGCATTTAGCACAATATGTGCGAGACTTGCTTGTACACATTGGCTACTGACATCTTTATTTCTCCCTCTTACTGACAACGTGGCGTTTTCCATCGAATCTTACATCAGGCAGCAAGGGTTGCTGGAGAAGACAAAACAGATCCTGAAGATCTGAAGAACCTGACCTGAAGAACTGATCCTCTCGAAACTCTTTCAGCAACGCCTATCTTCAAATAGGGAACAACAATCTATCGCCTGCATTCTTTAATAGAGATAGAATTTCTGCCATGAATCAAATTATGTAAACAAAATGTATTGACAACAACCATGTCAACGATTCTACTAAATAAGCACCAATACCACTTTTTTCTTCGAATGTCTATTGTGTGTTTTTCTAGGAGCCAATCATGTTGGTCAACTCCTCCTATGTTTTTATTATAAGTGCGGAGAGAAGCTGGTTGGCTGAGCTGAATCCTTTCCCTTTCTTTCTTGCAGAATCTTTAAACTTTTACAGTAGGATCAATAAAATCAAAAGTTGTTGCTAATGAGACGCACCTGTTGTCGTTCCATTTCAAAACGGTTATTTCATTTTTTGGTCAAATGTGTTCATAGTAATCCCTTTTCTTTTTCTCTACCTCCTTTCCGGAAAGCAGTGGACAGTTTCCTGTTCTATTTTCTCTTAAAGTTCCACTTGCTCTGAAGTCTTTATTTCTTAAAATTTTCAGTAAGTTGTAACTCGTGAAAAAGTTATAAAAAATCATGTGATCTGATGGACAATCGACAGATTATAACATTTCCAGTACAGCTCTTTCTCCGAGAGACCTATTTTGCGGAACAGATGGAATTTGTTTGCCACAGTAAAGAGAAAAGTTGTAACAATAACAGTCATTTCCACACAAGGTCCAAATCTTGAACCCAAATCTAATAGGTTTTCCTTTAATAAACTGCTTCAAATTATGACAAACCGTAATATCTTACTATCATTTCATCAATGACTGTTAGGTATTTAACTAAACACAGTTTTAAGATCTAAATGGTACGAATTTATTCAGTTATTTATAACACACGGCACTACATGTACTCGCGCGGTAACAGCTACTGACTGCCGACGAGCGTAATACGATCTAACGCAGTCACCAGACTTTTTACCAAAACAGACCACAAGCACATAACATACATAACTTTTCAAAAGTCAGTTCAAATACACAATGACTAATGGGATATGAAATGTACCCCACTGCTGAAAATTTTTCATCAAATCGAATAACTGTTTAATTTTGAATGTTTTGTTATGTTTATTTTCCGTAGCCCTTTTATTGTCTTGAAAATGAATGGCTGACTTAATTTCAAAATACCTATTTCTACTCATGCCAGTTTTTACTATGCCGATCCCTAAATGCCAAAAACCTTTCTGGCCAATAACTGCCATATACCCTCTACTCCAATAACCTTTCTGACTGGGTAGAGTGCGATATCCCGACAATATCAAATTGCAAATGAATGCCTTGAGTCCATCGACTGTAATTTTGAACGTAAAGTTGATTTTGTATTCGGTTGCATAGCGTATTGTTTCTTCAATAATCATATTGAATACATCAACTGTGAAAAATTGTTCAAACATTTCAACGAACTAAGTTTATATTTTATTGCCTCTAAATTCATTATTACATTTTGCAGAGGTTGACATTTTTTGTAGGTGGGTGAATCGTTCGTCCATTTTGGCATGTCTTCTTCAGAAACTGAAAGCAATTCTTCCTCTTCTTCTCCTTTTACATCATCTGGCTGTTGTACACTTTGAAATTCTACGTAACCTGCGATGTTTTTCACACAGGCGATTCAGTTACTTCGTCATCAAATTCTTCTTCATCGGTGAGCTCATCCACATCGGGAAGAAGTGCTAATATGCCTGCATCTATTTTTTCCGAAAATAGATATTCAGTTGCTTCCTCTACAGTTCTAAATATATACTCCTTCTTTTTCCTTTTTTTCTGGTTTGTTTCCCTCCATCATTCGTCAGAAAAATACCCTGGAACGAAAATTCAAACTCTTTTACAAGTTCTACACTTCACGAAAAAATTGTATAACAAAGTCCCAGCGTCATTTGAGGACGGTATTAAAATATCAACGCCACGAAAAACTTGAATCATATAACTACATAATTTTATATTCTTTGTAAAGTACGAACTCAAACTAAGATTATATACAGTAATCCCTCAACGTTCGCGAGAGTTAGGTTCCCAAAAAACCTCGCGAATGTTGAGTCCATATTTTAATGAACAAAGTTGGGTTCACCCCTCCTAGTTCTAATATCCAAACATGGAAAAGTCGCTGCTTCTATTTCTCTCTTAAATTTCGTAGTTATTTCCATGTTCGGATCACATTCGAATGCCCTTTCCAGCAGAACTTGTTGAAGTTTTAGAACGCCAATAACAGCTTTAACATTGAAATTGGTCCAGGACGCAGTTCGCTTGTTACTTTACGTTTGAGTTACGTTACGTTCGAGATGATTTCCCGAAGCTGCTCTTCAATGAGGTCATTATAATGAGAGTTGTACAGATCCTGAATGGTTTTTGTGTTCATGTGGCCAAAACCCTTACCTCCAATTTCTCGCAACTGAATTGAATTATTTTACAATTGAATTATTGAACGTGATACTTTGAACTCCGGTGTCTGCAGAGTTCATTTCCCAGATAACACTCATAAAGGAAATAAAATGTGCTAGCTTTCAAAAAAGTACGACCAAAGACGCACTCGCGAATGTTAAAACCGGTAGCATTTCTCTGATCGCAAATGTTCGAAACTCGCGAATAGCGAATTCGCGGATGTCGAGAGATTACAGTAATCAGTTTGGTAACTCACTTAAATTCAGGGAAGTAGATCTAATGAAATGTTTTATCAGCACACACAAAGTATAAAGTGCACTAACTTAGAAACCTAGAAAAACTACACGAATATAAATCTGAACGATGACAATCGTTTAGACTGCTTGAATCAAGCTCGGCGGTGTTGCCAAACAGACGAAAAATAAATTTATAATGCAATGAAATAATAAAAAAATCGTTGTCCTCAATTGAGGACGCTTGTACTTAATGGGTTAAAGAAAAAATTTGGAGCTGTTTTTGAGAAACTCTTGATTTTTTTAATTGCACATATTCCACGCAGTGTTGCACAAAAACTACTAAAATTTTCAAGACTTCCAATGACTTTAAAGAAAGAACTCACTATGAAGAACAAATCTGATTTGAAGGGAAAATCTCTACCTGAAATTTTAGTTGTAAAATGTAGTTGGAGGAAGACGTCGAATAAAATTCAAACTTTTGCAATTTTCGAAAATTCGTAGTTAACATTGAAAATCGGACCTATGTCACCTTAATAAGTGTATTTTACTCTATTCTTACAAAACATTTTTAAAAAAATGTTGAGCCGTTTTTGAGAAAATTTCGAAAATGTCCGGGGGACTTTATGTAAAGTACCCCCAAAATTGATGTTTTTCAAAATCTCAGAGCTTCAACTCAGGCCAGATGGACAGGTGTTTCTTCAATTTGGAAAATATCGTATGCATTGTTTAGGTGCTACACATACACACATTCACACACACTGGAATGGTCAGACGGACGGTCGGACGACCGTTGGGCTTTCAATTGGTTTTTCGGTATCAAGGACTTACAAAACAGGGATTCTGGCTACACCACGTGTTTGAGATTTGTTTTCTCATTTATCACCTGGATTTTTCCACTTTTTCGTTAAGACGGCCCGACGATTTTTTTCTGCCGAAAATTCGCGCAACATTACATAACTTTCCCTATACTATGTACTATATATTACTCCGTATATACGTACGTACACTTTCTTAAAAACTACTACAAATTTTTAAAAGAAAATTGCCATTTAGGACAAGGTTTTTGTGTTCTTTAATAATCTAAAATTATTTTTTCCGTCCTACCATTAGGAAACCGAAAAATTAAGAAAATGTCAAAAAGAATACTTTGAGCGGCGATAGATGGGAGCTGGCAAGAGTATGTGGGAATTCCGAATAGCTAGCCCAGACCCAAGGAAATAGAAAACTAATACAGGAAAGTCTGGGCCATTCTGTAGCACCACTAGTTTCGCGCAGCATTACATAACTTAGCCTATACTACGTACGAGGGTGAGTCAAATGAAAACCGTAAATTTTTTTAAATATCATTTATTGTACGCACATGGTACAAAACTGGATCACTTTTCGACATAAGCCTCCCCCACGCTTACTGCATGCCTGCCAGCGCTTCCGAAGTGCCTGAATTCCCGTAGAAAAAAATGTTTCTGGGAGACGGCGCAACCACTCATGCACCGCGTGGCGTACCTCATCATCCGAATGGATCTTCTCCCGCCCATTGCTTCTTAAGGAGCCCAAACATGTGGAAATGGCTTGACGCGAGGTTGGGTGAGTAAGGTGGATGTAGGAGGCATTCAAATCTCAGGTCAGACCCAGGTTTCGTCCCTGGTGACGATTCGCCTACGGAAGGCATCACCTGCCTGGCCTGGGCGCGGAGCGTTGGTCACGGATGTCACACCTCTTGCGAACTTCCGACACTATTTGTACACTTGCTGTGTGACAAAGACGCGTCACCATACTACACCTTTATTCGTCGAAGAATGTCAATACGTTTCACACCTTCACTTCGTAAAAAGCGGACCACAGAACGCTGTTCCTCTCTCGTGCACGTTGCCAGTGGGGCAGCCATTTTTACACTGTTCCTGCGCCGGAGTTTGTGTTTCTTCCCGATAATGCCACCTAGGAAACATCTGGCTCATTATTGCAAACATTCCTATCAACTTACAGGACACTAGCGCCACATTTTGATTTTTATTATACTTTTACGGCTTTCAGTTGACTCACCTTCGTATACTACTTGGTATATACGTACGTATATAGTAATGTAGAAATTGTATCTTCGTGATTATGGTTATATTAAGATGTCGAAATTTTTTTTTACTTTTTTCAATTTTCCAAAAATCAGAGATTTTAACCAACATGAGACCTGCACCATCTCTTAAACGTCCATTAGACTATCCAACTATAAAGTTTAATTAATTTTTTTTTTGAAAATGTCCCAGAGCTTCATGTAAAGTGCCCCCCCCCCCCGAATTAAAATATCGGTTTCAAATGCAAGGGGCCACGACCAGGGGCGGCTCGTCCAAAGGGGCCACAGGGGCCGGGCCCCATCAATATTTAATAAAGCACAAAATGTTTATTTACCTTTACAATAATCTCTTTGTGATAATTGTTGTACTTTATTGGAATTCTTTATTCGTGAAGATGACAATTCGTCTTCAGAACTCATTCCAAGTCCCAATAACCAAGAATTGATGGCCATTGTTCCTTGACGCACTCCTCAAAGATAGCGTTAGTAGTGCTCAAGGGACCCGGCCTGCATGGGCCCGAAAGCGGTAACACCACTCCGTTTACAAGATCAGCGCACTTTCGCACTGGGCGCGACCACTGCTGGCTAATTTTGGCAGTCCTAGGGGCCCGCATCAGCGGGCCTTTCGGAGAGAAAACGGCAGTCTGAGCGCGCCTTTTTCAAAGTGCACATGAAGTTCTGCGCGCTGTAAGATGAACACAGTGGATTTATTACACTGTTTTCCGTTTTCTTCCCTGAGACTTAAAGAAAAAAAAAATATATTAAACGGTTAGAAGCACATCAACAGAGTGACTTATCATTTACACAAGATGATAGAAAGAAGAAACGAACATTGAGTAATTCGAGGTTTCAGAAAAAAAAATCATTGTTGACTGTGAGTGAAGAAAAACAAAGCTAATTTTGGTTTTATTGTTTATTATTTGGTGAGGGATTGTGGACGACAGCAGGCTGTAAGGACCTGAAACATTTGAGCGAAAGGATAAAAGAAACACGAAGAAAGTGCATGGCTTATAGAAAATGCTTGCAAATTTAAAACTTTTGGAACTGTGAATATTGTTGTACAGATAAATCTGTGCAACAACACCAATCGGTGATCAAAATTTCAATCTAGAAACATAATGAACAAGTCGCAAAAAATAAATGTATTTTAGGTAGAATGATTGTTTAGTAAAATGCTGCGGCACTCATCATTCATGAACTAGCATTGAGAGGGCACGATGAATCTGAAAATTCAGAAGACCGTGGTGATTTCGTACACTTATCGTTACTCGGCAATCTAGATAGTGTATTAGATGATCATTTAAGCAATTCTTCTATTTATAAATACAACTTTATAAAAATAACATGACAAAGAACGAGCTGCTAGATTGAATGTATTTGGAGGAAATGAAGAAAGACATAGATGTAGCTGATTTCATTTCCCTGCAAGCCGATTAAACAACTGGCATAACAAGTCGAAGTCAACTTGTCTTAATGTTACGATATGTTCCCCTTTCCCAAATCTCCGAATTCCAAAAAATAAGCTATGGCATTAGCGTAATTTTTGTAAAAATCTTTTGTTTCCACTGACATTCCAATATTGGTTAAATGACTTAATAAAAAAAATTCCTACTTCTGTTTTCTGTGGAAAACATATTTAAAGGTTTCATTAACTGATTATTAATATTAATTAAACGATCGATTAAATGACGATTCTTTAATTAAATAAATTATTGATTCTGAGATGATATTCGTGCTTTTACATCTGGCCCCACTGGTCACGACATCAGGCAGAGAGAGTGATAGGGGAATATCTATTTTGGAGAAAGTCTTCTGAACGGTTTAGTCTCTGGCGTTGTTTACACACAGAAGGGCAAACTTTTGTCGTCAATCGATTTTTCGGTATCAAGAAGCCATAAAACATGGGTCCTGGCTGCATCACGTATTAGACGATAAGAGTAAGAGTTTTTCAGCCGATATTTCGCCGTTTTTTTCGCGCAGCATTACGTAACTTTTCCTTTTTAAGCGCGAGAAAGTAAAAAGAATATGGTAAGGAACGTATTATAAGAATTCTAAACTTATTATGTGCTTGAAGTTAGCTTTTTCAAATCCATTTAGCGTTGGAAACTTTCGTAGTATTTGTCACAAATTTACATGTTTATTCGAATATACGCAATGCGAAAGGGCAATCTTGAAGTGAGTAATATTTAACTTCCATATTTACAATTTGTTTATGATAGCATTCGTTCATCGTCTCCTGTATTATTTCAGTAGTATACCTTTCCGTTGCGGCTCTCACACCCAACCAATATTTATAAATGAGGTCTCTAAAGAAAGAGAATTTCACGGAGACGTGACGAATTTCACTTTGACTTTAAAAATATGAAGGATTTGTTTAAAAAAACGCATCTAAATATTCAAGTCAAATGCAACCCGCAACAATTGCCAAAGTTTTCGTCAAATAACTTCTAAACAAAGCGTTTTAGGGCCTTAAGAAATTAAAATTTTGAGGCAAAAGGCCCCAAAGGAATGTTTTTCACACCATTATCTACAAGATGGGACATTCCTCGACATTCGATTAAATTTTCGGTTCCGCGCTTCAATACTATCAAAGCCACCTCAATATTTCAGCCCTTGATGCTGGTAGCCATTTTTGGACGACACGCTTAGAAAGCTTAGATTCCTCAATCTTCTTTTTATGCTTTCTGTATACACCGTGGTTTGTGCAGTCTGATTAAGTTTATTTGCATAATCATTAATTCAAGATTTTCTTTCCAGCAACAACTAGAAGTACTATTATAGTTGCTTGATACCTATGAAGATTGTTTCTTATGCGTGTAGCGAAACTATTCAATTAACGTTTTGCCATGGTCTGTAAGTGCTGTGTACTCAGTTGTAGACGGATGTGGGTGTACAGTGAAGAGTGAAGACTGTGTGTTTTAACTGTGCCAATATTTTCGTTATCATTCGATGAAATTTTCAAGTCAGCGGGTTCAGACACGTAGCTTTCTCAAAAGTAAAAATAATATTGCAAAGAGTAGGTCTGTACTTGCCCGATCCGGTATTTTCGTACTACTTTACTTGGCTTTCTCAAGAGTAAAAAACTTTTCTATTATTTTTGTGACTATCAAGGAAAGCGAAAAGCTCACTCTCAAGGAAAACTGAATACTTTCTTCAAATGTTGTTTTTAAAGAGGTATGAATTGTTCCAAGAACATCTCTCTATAATGCTGAATAAACTTTTATTGAAAATTTGTTTCCAACATCAAGTGCATCAATTGCATTGTTATTTTGTTTGATATTCTGTAAGTAAATTAGTAGTTCCTCTCCTTTATGGAAAGGATAGACAAATGGATAGGGAAAGGGTAGGCTTTAACATGCACGAGTTGTCGCACGGGTACGCAAGTTTACTACATATTATTTTTAACTTTTTTAACAAACAAACGAAGTTGGAACAATTTCTGAAAGCAATTTGGCAGCAAAAATGAAACGTTTTAGTGGGCTTAGTTGCTACCAACATTTCTTGCAACAATGACTTCGATGGACGCGTTATCATTTCGAAAAATGGGAACACTTGCAAGCACTCACGGTTCTTCGAATTCATCCCGTTGCCGTCGGTCGTGATGAATGATGTAGATAATATTCTTAGGAAAGAAAATAGATTGAAGGAACGTAATAAATTTAACCCAGATGCAGCAAATATACTTTACTGTACTATACACGCACGTTTTCTCGAGTCCCGTAATACCTATCATTCCTTTTCCTACAGTTGAATTATAGAATAAATTATAACAACGAGAATTATAGACAAGATCTGATAACCAGGAATGTTCGCCCCCATGTAATCACAAACTATTTTGCATCGAAAAACGAACTAAAAATTTGAGACAATATTCTTTGTGACAAAATAACCACACGAAGTTTAGATCGCTGATTATGGTACTCAAAAATCGAAAACCATCTTCCTCAAAAAAAAAAGTTCATTTCAATGAAATCAAAGCAGGCTTGGGTGAAATTGTTACTGCTTTTCTGGATTATGTACTGCAAATACAGTGAGTTAAATTAATTTCTATTTGTTTCGTATGTAAAAGAGGGAAATTTTGGCTGCTTCTGACTAGAAATGAATGCATCCTAGGCGCTTTGTTTGAATTGAACTTTGCAAGTAATCGCCGTAGTAGCGCAGAAATTGAAAAAAAATCAGTGTCACGAAACTCCTTCCTTCTTCTAATAATGCGAGAAAGTATGTGATGTTATAGCACCACTTTTTACTACATCTCATCCGCAATTAATTCCACAGCCGTTGATTAAATCTTCATTCGCACGGTCTCATGAAAAAGTCTGAATACTTATGTTCTAACGCGTGAAAATTAGGCGCGCATGGGTTGGTGAGAGAAAGGAGATACTCAATACATAACTTCAAAAATATGATGCAATTTCCCAATTTATGAAAACGGGCTACATTTTACACGCAAGTTAAAACGAAACTTTTTTTTCAATATCATATAAATATTGTAATTTTATTGATGCCATAAAATTATCAATATTGATGCCAGAAAATTAATTTCACTAATTATATCTCAGACTCCACTCTACAAATTTCTTAAATATATTGTTTCCTTTTAAAATGGCATATTTTCTTCTTTCGTATTCTGATCTGACTACCATATTACTGTATAACCTACGGTTCATCTCAAACTGACAAAATGCACAATTATAATCATACCAACTTTAATGACATTATATATTGTTATTATTAAGTTAATGAGGAATATAATATTATATTCCTCATTTTTAATTGAGTTATTACATCATCTTGAGTTAATACGTCAGTTTCTCCTTTCAAACTAATAAAAAACATGAACCAATAGTCAGGCAAGTTATTGAACGATACCAGAGTGCTCTGAACGAGCTACACGTCCACGAGGGATAACCTCTAAATTTGCCTCATGAATTATGAAAATAATTCCCTGGCAGTGAAGAAACTCTTTCGTTATGCTTAAAAATCCGCAGCAGAATACTAATGTCAGCGCAACAACTCCCACACAAAATGCATGTTAGTATATTCACGTGAACACGCACGTCAACGTTAGTGAACGACCGGCCATTACTTACAAATAACATATATAAAGTACATTCTCTCCAGATACAATTCTGTGGATGTATAAAAATAGCGCACGCAATGTTATACTAAACTGAATGGATTACCTTTCGTAAACTCCTCAGGACCATGTGTAGCAGCACACTAATATCCCATATGCTCACACCTTGCAGCCATGTTGAATAACCTTCGTTTATTTCAACGCGGGAGATTTCACACCACATTCCGAAGGCAGAATTTTGTAACCCTCATCATGTACAAGGTATATAACAATCATAAATCATTATGATACATTAATTATCGTAGAATTTACGATATGTTTGTTTGGTACATCTCCACAGACGTAAATTCCGTGTTTTAGTAAATACTGTAGTTTGGTTTTAGCTTTCTAATAAGAGCAATATTAACTTTTACGGAGAGGATTTTTATGCCCTAAAAATCTTGAAATATATTTGTGAAAATATGCATTTATGAACTAAGAATTCTGAAATATGCAATTAGAATTAACAGTCATTAATTTCCTCTACCATGATAAAATTCAGGAGAACCATGCTTGGAATGAAATATATTTTTGGGCAAACAATACAATCTACCCTACTTCGAGAGAGAAATAATTGAAGTAAATATTCACCTTAGTGAAGTGTATTGTATTTCTTCCGACAGCTTTAAAAAATATGTTGTCAAGAAATATCCTACATTTGCATAAGTATTATATCATCTTTTGAAAATAAACAAACAAAAAACGCAATGTGACAAGCTTTTTTGAATCAACAAACACTCACAAATGAATAGATTCTATGAAAAGATGAAACCTTTTATAGACAAGTCTCTATTTTAATGAAATATGCAAAACATGCGTCAAAACAAACTCTAAGTACTCACCAATAGGAAAAACAGGCCAAAATATGCATGAATATGCACTAACATATTAATCTACATAGCATCATATTCTTACCAAATGCCAAGAAATTTCACTTAACTAGGCACCAAAGTAATGGACAAAATTATGCAAAATCATAGAAATTCGCTCCCAATTCGTTTGTTTTCAAATATTTTTACAATATAAGTATCATAAGACATGATATAAATATCGTACACTTTATCCTACGTGTTAAGAATCCAATGTACTGAATTTTTGTTTACATTTGACTACTCATTTGGCAGAAGATAAGCAGGTGATGAGAATAGTTAACCCTTTGCACTCAGAGGGCATTTTAGAGACGACTGAAAATTGTTCTTGAAATTATAATCATATTATTTTTCTACATGAATGTGTTGAGAAAAGAGGGAATCGAATTTCAGCTTGAAATATACCCGTAATTTTCATGATTTTACTGTCTGAAATTTAAGGTAATAATCTAATACATAAAATATTTTTTAGAATGAACTTTCTTAAACCAATCTCCATACATAGCAAGTTCTCCAGGGCAGGATTTATGAAGAAAAAAAAAGCCTCTGTGTCCTACTCTCAATTATATATCTAATATAATTTTCCGTATTTGCTCATCTCTTTGTCCATTCACTACAAAAGTTGCCAAAACACATAACACAGACCTTAGCACAAGCTGCACTCCGCTGAAACAATTCAGCAGAGGAAGGCAAGAATGGAATCAAATCTTTCTGATTGCTTGGATTATTATACGCAACTATGGGTCGCTTCTGGGACTTATGATTCAACATTGTTGACCGAGATCTTATCTGATTCATCATTGTCGACAGAGATCATGTCTGAGCTAAACAGGAAATTCAATGTGTCATCTCTCAAAATACCTTCTGCTGTAGGAGTAATCAGTTTCTGACGCATGCAGGGTACAATGGGTTAATGGAGGCCATGGGTTATTAGGACTCTTGGATTCTAATAAGAGTTTTTTTTTAAAAAAGGGCCATGGATAGAACATTTATTTTTATTAACTATTTTCTACAACTATATTTCATTCCTTTATTAGATGGCTGCAGCTTCTTGTGTAATTATAGTTATGATACAGCTTCATTAAACTGCAGAAGTTTGATGAATAATAGTGATGTTTGGTTGAGAATTAATCACTGGTCATAGATTTTTTTAAATGCTTC
Source organism: Acheta domesticus (assembly GCA_031308135.1). Classification (NCBI taxonomy): domain Eukaryota; kingdom Metazoa; phylum Arthropoda; class Insecta; order Orthoptera; family Gryllidae; genus Acheta; species Acheta domesticus. The sequence goes on along the minus strand of JAHLJT010002406.1, from coordinate 143,777,455 downwards.
ACTGGAATGTGTGTAGTGCTGCACTGCCTGAGAAAGTAAACCGCACATGCCGTCCTCTATTCCAAAACTCAGAAGAATAACATAATACTAAAGCCCTTTATGAGAACTGTATCAATTAAGCTGTTAAGAACTATGAACAGATACTGAACTTTTTTTAAATAAATTGAATCCTAACATAATGTCAGTTTTAATACTGCTCTTTGGAGGTCGAATTGTGTTTATGCTTACCCAATGCTACCTGAAACTCCCAGGAGGCTGTCTGGTAGGTAGCTTTGGCTGAACACTGCTGTCATGTAATTGTAGTTATCAATGGTCATAGAAAATGTGCTACATGAAACTCAATGTAAAGGGTATTAATACTCTCTTAAAAGAAGTTTACAAACTTGCTTTGGCCATGTATAAACTCTTGTATTAATACTCATCATTACATCATAATTTCAAAATATACTATTATTTTGCTGATCTCTGGTTTGACTTTAGACAATCAAAGTGTATAGAAAAATAAGAGGGTTGGGGCAGAAGTCATGGCAACTTTTTTTTTTTTCCCCCCCTAAAAGAAATGTTATTGGATCACACAATTTCATTTGTAACATGAAAGAAATGCTGCAGTAAGGTGTGTTCACATCCACAAATTGCTGTGCGAGTGTGTCTACCATCCACAAATTGCTGTGCGAGTGTGAGCCCAGAGAGCAACGTGAAATCAGTTGTCAGATTACTGCCGTGCGAGACGAATGTGACAGGTTTTGAGCAGTGCTCGTACTTCAAGATAGCAGTTCTCCATGGGAGAAATGTCCGAGAATGTTACAGGGAATTGGTGGAAGGTCGTGGGAATAATGCTCATGGGTGAAGACCATGGGAATACCGAACAGTCGTGAGATGGGCAGGAGAGATTCTGCAAGGATGTGTAGCAATCAGTGATTAGTAACGCACCTGTGATAGTGTGGACTGATGTGGTACGTATGGTATCAAGCACCTGCCTAATATAACAGGTAATATAATAATAAAGATATAATAATGTATCTTTAAAATGGGTATGCTATGCTTTTGTAATGTTGTGATCTCGTATGTGCTCAAATGCTTTGGAACATGAAAACAGTACTGTAATTTCAAATATCTTAATAAATATGAGAAATACAAATTGGGGTGACGTTAATTGTCCATGCACTCAGTTCATACCTTGTCTTTTCAGGTGTGTATTTCACATTTCACACCCATGCTCTTATTCTCACAAAAAATAATAGTTGCCATGACTTGTAGTAATATTGGGTTGAGCACAAATAATTTTTTGTAATGAATCTAAGGATTAGTATGGAAATGAAAACAAAACTTAACATTTTAAATATCTTATTTATTAAATATCATTAGACTTTTAAAAAGATTAACTGCTCTCAGAACAAACCATTGCACCAATCATACATTCAAAAATGCTCATAGACCTTCTTTTATTGCATTACCTTAGGACTTCTCTGAAATGGATGGCCTTTTGAAAGTAGAAGCCATTTCTTTAATCCCTGACATACCATCTTGTAATGAAGTGATAAGGGCAACACGATCTGGATCATTTTCATCTGTTTTTAGCAGCTTCAATACCATATCTGGAACATTTGAATTGCTTTATCAATTTTGGTTACTCTACATCATAATATAAAGGAAAAAATTAAGATTTTGAATGGAATTTTTAAATAAAGAGAAATGTTTATTTAATACAAGAAAGGATGCAAGCATATAACTAGATGTACACATACATAAACCCACAACATATTCAACACTGGAAACAATAATGTCAATCAAGATTAAAACAACAAAATACTATTAATTATTATGTAAATTTTATCCAATGCTTCCTTCTGGTCTTAAATATGAAACATTTTAATGTTTTTTTCTGCACAAAAAAAAAGTGCAAGCTGATAGACATGCTTAATTAATTTGTTCTATGAAACTAAAACTTCATACCATGATAATGTTGAAATGAGTTATACATTTCTGCTGGAAGTTGAAGTTGAAGGAAAGAAAGAATGTTCGATACAAATCTCCCTGAGGCATGAAGAATACTCTGGGTTAAAGTTTGAAACAGGACAAGACTGGCAATGTGAAGCACAACTGCTGGATCCTGCGCCACTGATAGCTGTTCTAGTAAAGCCTGACGATGAGCATATATCTGAGGTCTGAAAAAAAAAAGAAAAGAAAGATTTCAATTACATTTTGCAATGTAACATGGGAAAAGTAGGATACAATTGTACATCTTCGATAACTGTATCTACAACTTTGAAGTTATTCCTGACAAAATTGCAAATATGCTTTACAGCATCATATCAGCAATATTTCAGGAATGTTAGGGCAGAAATACAAGAAAACAGTTTCCTTGAATCTTTTTTGTTCCTGAAACACAAAATGTTTTTTTGTACAAAATCATTTATAAATACTTTGTATTATAATCAATACTAATTAAACAATGCATTACACAGATATTAATAAACTGCATTGTGAATACAAGCATTACTTGATATTTCATTTACATCAATTCTCCATTTCTCAGGCCACTATTTCAATTTGTTACTTAAATATTAGACAGAATTATCTCATGAATATACTACTTGAATTTATATTTCTAACATCATATCATACGAAAAGATTATTTCCACAGCTCACCTTTCTTTCCTTTTGTCTTGTTTTCGTAGGATCATATCACACAATCCAGGTCCTATACTTGCTTCAAGGGAAGAAAGAAAATTGTCCACAGATGAACCACTCAAAGATTTATGAAGTTTTAATAAAGGCTCTTTTGCATCATTTGGAACTTCATTAATCATTTTCAACCGCATCTGCAACACATTAGACAGTAATTCCTGGTTTGATTTAATTTGCTTTACTTGGTCAATAAATAGTAAAAAAAAAAAAACCTGTACGTGACATACGGCAGGAGAAGACTTAAAAATTTACAAATCATTTTCACATAAACATAATAAAAACACCATGTAACAAAAAAAAAACCTTTTTGCTTGTTTAAGTGAATTTTATGCTTGTTTTGGATGAATTAGGTCATAACTAAGCTACGCTGAATATTCTTACTTTTATATAATTGTTTCTTTGTTTTTTATTCCCAATTATAAGAAATGAATTGGTTAAAATTATATTAGCTAAGAATACTTTTTCTATGAGACGAATAAACGGTTCAACTGTGTGTTATCTGTTTCATATTCTCATTATTGATTTATAATGGCATATTCCCGTTGTTGAAAGTGTAATCCACACCCCCCCTTTTTTTTAATTTATTTATTATTATTATTATTATTATTATTATTATTATTTTATGTGTGAGGCATATTCCTGGGATCGAAAGAATAAAGGATGCCTAATCTGGTTCGCACACAGTTCATATTTTGGTATTCCTGTGGGAGACTAAGAAAAGAATTGGGGACCACATGTTATGGGTGTTGCAGATCAACTCTCGAGGCCTGGTATAGAGGAGAAAACAGAAAAATGAAATTTGGTGTACCTAGAATTTGGCAAGAACGAACAGATCCTCTCCAACTGTTATTTCTATATTACTTCTCTTCTGTATTAAGCTTGGAGTCATCAAGCAATTTGTAAAGGCATTAGATACAACACAGATGCAATGAAGTACCTCCAGAATGTTTTCCCCAAACTATCAGAACCTAAGATAAAGGGAGGATTTTTTGTTGGCCCCCAAGTGAAAAAGTTACTTCGTGATGATGCATTCATTAGCAAGCTTCTTCCAGTTCGGCGAAAGGATCTGGAAGAGCTTTGGAGATGTTGTGAATGGTTTCCTAGGTAATCACAAGAGTGGACAATCACAGGGTTGTGGTATAAGGTGGCAGGGATGTGGTTGAAGAACTACAAATCAATGGGGTGCAGAATATCTCGTAAGTTGCATGTACTCCACACGCATCTGGATGTTTTCAAGCCTCATATGGGTGCATATTCAGAGGAACAGGGCGAAAGATTCCATCAGGATTTGTTTGAAAGAAGGTATCATTAACAGTATAATGAGAGAATGCTTGGTGATTATGTCTGGGGACTGATTAGAGAGTAATGTAATGTACAAGAGGAAATTTAGGAAAACAACACATTTTTAAGCACACTGTTCATGATATATAAATAATTTCATGTACTTTAACAATTTTGTCATACTGCATTTACATTTTTTCAAACATTGTATTTAAGAATTTCTTTTGTTTTGTTTAATGGGTAAATGTAAACAAGCATTTATTGTTTCAAATATATGTATTTTCCTAAAATTAAGAAAATCAATGTCATTTCCCTAAAACCAATTTCCCGTGGGCAAAATTGTGTTTACATAGTATTTTGAAACACACTGCTTCAGAAACAACAACAAAATTAAGTTAGACAAAATTTTGTTACATGGTGTAATTAACAAACTTTTTTTTCACTTGACTGTAAAAAGCTTAACACAAGAAAATAAATTCACAAAGAAATGGTACATTTCAATACAATTCACAAAAACACTCTTATTTCACTTGCTTCCATGTTACAATTTAATAAATTTCACAATACAAGAGTTGCAGCCCAAAAAGGTCATTAAAAAAGATCACCAAGAATATTTCTTTACTTTGGTATTTCTGCTCAAACACTGAAGCTCTGATACCAAACCTACCGTTCTTTAATGTTCTTTTGTCATTTGTCATAATTAGGAAGCGGATTTAAATGAAATGTCTTTTTTTCCCCCCCGCTGATTTTGAATAAGTCCTTTTTTTTTTTCCTTCTTCTTCTTCTTTTTTTTTCTTTTTTTTTCCCTTTCACTTTTCAGTAATTTTCAACACATTTTTCACTGATTTCTTTGATTTTAATATTAGTTTAATGGTACTTGCTTCAAATAATATTTACAAGATGCAACAAATTTTTTCCACAGAATTCCTGAGTAGCCTATTTGACTTCATTGTTCTCGTATTATAATGTCACGCGTATATTGTACAGTAGAAACCAAAAGATTGCAAGCTGAATTCTCTTGAACGAAAGGATGAAACTTCAATATCCTCAACAACAGTTGTTCATCTGAACTGGTTTTGATCAGTTTTTTAGTCATTTTTCTTTGATTTTTGAGCATTTTAAAAACATTTTAACCCTCTGCACACCAAGCGGGGTACACGTGTACCCCAATCTCACTTTTCGTTCTTGTATATGTTTCACTTATATAGTAATATTGACATTTTATTACATTGCACGAAATTCAATTGGTAATGCAATTAAGAATGTAATATTTTTAAGGTGTTTTACAAGTAATAAGTACGAAACAAACACTGGGGTACTTTTGTATCCCTCTAGGTATTCTGCATCACCAATTTTTATTCCTTATGAATAAATTATTTTGAGTATTATACTACTTGGCGCAGCAATCTTTCAATTCAAATGATAGGGGCATGACTGTAAATTACTTCATGTTTCCAGTTATGCATTTGAATTATCACATCGGTCTCTGAGTGAATGTTCCTAGTTCGTGTGTTTGTACATTCGAAACAACAATATCCAGGAAATGTACAACAGATAAAATGTAAAAGAAGAAAATTTATTTTCAACTTGGGACAAGAACTTTTCAAACCTTGCTCAAGAGAGCTGGAAAAAACGAAGGAATGACTGAAAACGTAAAACTTCAATGAAATGCTCGCTTGACTGTGTGTTTACTAAATATTCTTCATTAGCCTAGGTTGGAAGATGCAGGCTATGCACAAGAAACAGAGAACAGAGACAGAACGAGTAGGACCAGATGTAGTAGTATTCATCATTTATGGGTAATGAACACTTGACACTAAAACATGTAAACTAAAAGTATGCATTCAATGTCTAAAACAGGAATGATCTTAAAAGAGGTATTTTGATGAAGTACCTTTGTGTACTAAAAGAGAAACATGGTTATAAAGCTAATTAATAAGGTTAAATTTGTTTTTAATTACGTTACAATAATCAAAATGTGCATAGGTTAATTAGTTATTTCCTATTTCAAAGCAATCTTGCATAATATTTGTGTGGGGTACATGAGTACCTCACTTGGTATTAGATGTGACATTCAGAGCTTGGTAGGCGGAGGTTTAAGAGCATTTTATTGATTACTTTTGGTTGGATGTTTTAGGTGATCGTAATCCGCCCCCTAGTCATAATATTACCAACATTATCTAATAATGCTTCTTTTCAGCAACAACTATGCTAAAAACACAGGGCTGCAAAGAAAGAAAAAAAAGTCAGTGCTTTTGGTTCTGATGGGTGATTTTAATTCATTTGAGCTAATATTTAATAGATCTGAAATCCATTTTTCTCTAACACACAAGATTTTTTTGTAATTTCAAAGAAAAAACTGGTAAACAAAAATTCTTGATTTGTGAGTTTCAAGAAACACATAGTGAATAAAAAAATTAACATTAGATATACACAGTTCTACTGAAGAAAAAAGAAGTATAAATATGTATACAAGCAGTACACACAGTTTTGGCATCTTGTGAACATACTTACATTGACAATGTTATATTTATATTAGCAATGTCAGAGTCTCTGCTAACACTTTCTTGTGCTGAAATTTTGCATCCTCGATCATTTTCTGTGCAATTCTATACTTTCTAAATGTACCTAAATTGTAGGAAAATTCAACAGATCACAGCACTGTCATTGGGGACTTTATTTTACCGATAACTTCTAAAAATGGGTTTGATTTCCAATCAGTAAACGGCATTTCATTTGTTTTTAATGCAGAATTTATGCTACGATGCCCTTTTTCCAAAAAAGATTTCCTACATTTTTTTTTTCGACTTTCTCTCATAGTTCCAGGATAAAATGAAAAACTGTGGGCTTACAGCATGACGATGTGCTCCTTGAATTTAACCCCGTATCAATAATCCACATTGGATAAACAGTTGCATCGTAAAGTCAAATTTGGCACACACACACAGTTTGGGTGGGTGTGGGTGGGTGGGTGGGTGTGCGCGCACCCCCACACACACACACAACCCAGAGAGAGAGAGAGAGAGGAGAGATAGATAGAGAGAGATAGAGAGAGACACACACACACACACACACACACTCAGTTCTAGGGCCAACACTATTTAACCTGTATACTTGTGACCTAGGTAATGAACTAGCCACAAGCTGGAACTGCTATGTGGATGACACCAAACTTTTCTCAAATCCAGAAACAACCCCAACAAACTGGTGAGATGTATCCTGGTTGTTGCCTTTAAATTCCAATAAACATACTGTCCTCCATTTAGGAAGGGAATAACCCAAATTTTAATTATACCATAGAAAATCGCATCCTCAATTCTACGACAGACCAAAACGATCTCAGTGTTCTTAACACTCGAAATTTCAAATGGGATAATCAAGTGTCTGCCATTACCGAAAAAGCCAATAAGCTACTATACCTGATTAAAAAGACATTCTCCACATTGCGTCCATCTATGGTAAAACTTATCTACACAACGTATGTCAGACCTATACTAGAGTATGCTAATATGGTTTGGTCCCCCTATTATCAGAAAGATAAAAAACGTCTTGAAATAGTACAAAGGCATATTATCAAAATTCCTGGAGAACTACATCAATTTGATTACGAAGGAAGACGCAGAGAAATATCACACCTCACATTAGAACAGAGAAGAAATAGGAGTGATATTATGGAAACGTTTAAAATTTTGAATGGATATTATAACATTCCTGAATTTAACAACTTCTTCACTAAAGCCATGAATCTAGGCTTAAGAGGACACACAAAACTGGTGAAGAAACGGACAAGGACAGGACATCGCTCTCATTTTATTGTAAACCGAGTAGTGAAGAAAAGGGCAAGGACAGGACAACGCTCTCATTTTATTGTAAACTGAGTAGTGAACACATGGAATGCACTTCCCGCACTTTGTATACAAAAGGAAACCCTGAGCGCCTTCAAGAATAGTCTGGATAATCAACACTTTGTGATCAATTAAATGATGACAATATATACATATATATCTCTACATGCACTATCTGTGATTTATAACTGTGATTTAATTATAACTTTGTTACTCTACGAAAATGATTCATTATATAACTTTATGACACTGGTGTAATGATATGTGAACAACAGCTTGTTGCTGCCACAATTAATAAATAATATAATGCTCCCCTTCCCCATGCTGCGCCACCCCCCCTCCCACAGTTGCTGCACAGGGGCGTGCTGCCACCTCAGGACACATGGCTGCAAGGGGCACGGAGCAGCAGTAGGAGGAAGCAAGCCAGCCAGGCAAGCAAAAACAAGGGTTTCTCTTGTGGCCAGATTGGGATTCATCAAACAATGCCCTCCGCTGTTTTTTTCCACATCACAACAATAGATTTACATTCTCGTAATATATTACATAGTACAGAGAAAATTATGTAATGCTACAGAAAATTGATTTCGGGATTTCAATGGAAATGCATGTTTAGGGGCCCCCTGATACCGAGAAAGCGTTGTTTTTTCCAAAACGTGCAAGCGTCTGTCGCACGCCTAACCTATTCCTAGAATTTTATCGAAAAAGAATATTCCCCGGTTACTCTGGTCTGCCTCCAAGCTTTGAGAGATTGAAAAAGAGTCTTTAAAATTTGGTGATACTACTTTAAATGAAGCCCCTTCTTGATTAAACAACTGGGGTCTTCTCTCTTCTTGGGGGAAATCAGTAACATCCATTTCAGTATCACAGCAGTCTGAATAATCTGAAGGTTATGTAGATGGTATGTCATGTGTTAAGTTTGGTATAGGAATGTCAAAACCATGTGGTATGGGTCCAATGGCTGATGGAATATTGGGCAAACTATTTCTTTTCTATTATGTCCACACACTTTACCATGTAAAAGTAACAGTTATTTACATGATTCTTCCATTCTCTCCACATCACTGGAATTCCAAAAGATGAAGATTTCTGCTTCCATTCATACCATTTTCGCAAACCAGCAACACATGTGACAAACACTATGAAGGGCCCAAGATTTATCTTGATCCCCAAACTTAAGCATGATACGCTTTCGTTACAAACAATGCAATGTTATCCTTTATGAATTTTTGTGTAAATGGGCCACGTATGTAACAAAAACAGTTCACTTTCAACACTTCTAGATTAACTCGCCGCTTTTTTTAAACACTTTTCTCATCAATTAAATGCGTGTTTACAGCCTGAGTAAGAAACAGTTCTTGCTTAATGCCAGAGGACAAATAACTGGCAGAAACTGGTGTTTGAGAATGATCAACTTATCTTCAAACAGTACCGATGGGCTTCTAAATAATGATATGTAAGTTATTGCAATATGTTGCCAGCGTTTATTTAAAATTTAATCAATCATAAATTTCACAGAAACTGTAAGGTGAAGAAACTGAATCCACATATCTCATCAGATTGCAACACCAACCCATTTTCAACCTGCTTTCAGCGAATCGTCACTGCCCTGTGTTACATACGACATACCTCATGATAATTTGAAATACAAAAAACCAAAAATTTCGCAAACACTGTACTGCACATGATCACCCATTTTCATCAAAAGCAGCAAATCGCCACATCTCTGTAATTACACACTACTACAATTTATTCTTGGTATCCTTTTTAGAATATTTACTCTACTAAATTTCTATCAAATGTTAACTCGGATCTACCGAAGCTGCTCTGTCAGGGTAACTTTATTTATATGTGGATATGATAGTCCACATATATAGGAGCTCAGCAACAAAAACTAGCAGTGCTACAGAATGGCACAGACATTCCCATATTAGTTCTCTATTTGCATTGGTCTCGGCTAGCTATTCGGACTTGCCACATTCTCTTGCCAGCTGCCATCTATCGCTGCCCAAGTACTTTTTTTTACATTTTCTATATATTACAGTAAAATCTTCTCTTAAATGGCAATTTTCTTCAAAAAATGTGGAACCATTAAAAAAAAGAAGTGTAAATTCGAAATTCGAAGCTCTTTTTCACAGAAACTTTTTGAAAAACTTCATTTGAAGTTACGTTTAGTTACGAAGTTAATTTTTTAAAAAACAAACAAGTACCCCAAAATGAACTTTACATCATATGAAGCAGTTCAATTAGCACTATTCGTTTGAAAAGCTTGAAGAAAAAAATTGGAATAATTTATAAGAATAAGGCATTTGGGCGTTTCTGAAAATGTGGAAGTTTGGGCTAGTCAAAGAAAATGGTTGAGTTTTCGAGAAACGTTATCTGACATTATTTAAGTACATAAACTCATAAATATAATGTGAACAAATCACCGCTAATGTAAATATTAACGATGCGAGAGACAAGAAAAAGAATTACATTTTTGTAATTTTTGAAAAAATATAAGAACACCGCAATACAGAGTTTAAGTCATCTCTTAGAAAACATTAGGCACTATAACTAACAAAAGTTAAAAGAAAAAATTTGGAGCCCTACTGATAACATGCTACTCAGTTTCACTGTGGAAATAAGGGCCATGTGCTGCGTGGGCTACAAATGGCGGTGGTGATACCAGATTGCTTGCTTCAGTTTCAAGCTTGGTATTACATTCTGCAGGACAAACTGCATTGTGTTCGACTTAGTCAACAGGAAGCGAGGAAATGCCACAGCCTCTCTGCACAGCGACACCCCATCCGATCCATTTTATTACCTGCTTGTGCCCCAGAGACAGACACAGACAGACTGACACGAGAGAGAGAATATATACATATATGCTACAGCCCACACACACATACATATATATATATATATATATATATATATATATATATATATATATACACACACATACACACACACACACATATATACATACACACACACACATACACATAAAGGGTGTCCAGAAGCTCCCGTTACAAAAAAAATACCACAAATTCTGTGATACCAGACATGAAGAATGGCAGGTCCAGTCTTTCCGAAAAAAATTTGTCTTTGAGAAAATTGAGTTTAAAAATAACTTCCAGGGCGCGAAATTCAAACCGGCCGCAACGACACCGCAGACAGCGGCGTCACCTTCTGCGCGGAGCATTTCTTCGTTTCTCCGCGTAAACGGTGAAACAGTCGAGTAATATTCTGGAAAGCATCGCGTTGCTTACACTAGAATACTTAATAGTATCAAGTATTTGCAGGTTCTATTCAATAAATATTTTAAATGTACGTAAAGAATATAGAGTTTTGTTCAAAATGATAGCCACGGTACTCGGCGGCGTAAACAAATTATGAACACGATCCAACATTTATGAAAAAGATTGAATCTCCTGGAATGCTCGAATTGTTATTTTTAGCACATATTAATATGAACTAGTGCTTTGGGCTTAAGATTGCCACATAATGATAGTCTCCTGAAGAATACCGTGATATACTAAAAGCGTTTTGGAAGTGAAATATTCGTTTCCTGAATTCCCGTTACATGACAATACTGAGTTTATCTCTGGGCGCGGTATTTGAATTGATGCTTTTTACAGTCATTCTGTGGTGATTCAGACCGAACAGTGCATTGAAGAATCTTTGTAGGGACACGTAGGCCCTTGACAGGCGCGGATCCAAGGGGGGGGGTCACGACCTCCCCCCCAGAATGATGAACTGTCACGATTTTGTGTGTGAAAATTTTGTGAGAAACTAACTTATCTAAAAAAAACTCTGAGAAACTGATAACCTTTCCAGTGCCCCTTTAGACTCGGGACTGACCAAAACATTTTTAGAGACATTTTCCGAGAATTCTAGAAATTTCTAAAAATGTAAGTGCTGAAACTAATAAATTTTTATACAAATTGGAATTTAATTTGTATAAAAACATAAGTGTGTTTAAGATAGCTTTAAATATATTTTTAGCTTAAAGAAATATTTCTAAATTAGTAACATGTCTAAAGTCGGAATCAAATACACTTCGCGTTACTAGTGTTGCCAACGTACAGTGAATATTCGCCAGTAATTAAACGAGAGAATTGTGAGAAAAAAATTACGTCAACACGTGGATTCAAGTTAAAAGTCACAACTGTTTTTCAAAGGGAATAGAACTGGCTAAATTTGGTAATAATAATGGTATTATATAAAATTGGTGTTAGTATGTTCAATTTCTATGCTAATTGCAATTGCAGACGGCTTTGCGTCGCCTTGGGATTGTCTTAAAAATGTATGTCTTTGGTTTTAACAAATTTATGTTTTGTATGTATTACGAAAATAACATGTTCTCATTATAAAAGTCATTCGTATGTCATTATACAGCAATAGTTATTTCTAACAGGTTATGGGCCCAGTACGTGCGATTCGCAATGATAAGAAGATCTTTAAACGTGAAGAAAAGGACAATATCAAAAAAATTGTCATTAAACGTAAAAGTCTGACAATAAGCGAACTTGAAAATGACGCACGCAACACGACTCGAAATGTTATCACGTGATAACTATGATACGTGGGCTATACAAGCGGAAGCTTTATTAATAAAAAATGAGACATGGGGATATGTTTCTGGAGAAATTCCCGAACCTTCAGAACCGACAGGCAATGCCGCCGAGCTAGAAGCTGGACGCACCTTGAAAGCGGCTTGGATACAAGCCGACCGCAAGGCAAGGGCGGATTTGATTTTATCAATCAATCCCTCAGAATTGAAGCAAGTCAGAACTTGTGTGACATCCCGTGAGGTATGGCTTAAATTGGAGTCCATATACGCATCAAAGGGACCTGCGCGAAAAGCGACATTACTGAAACGCCTGATGCAACACAAAATGAAAGACGGTGATGATCTAAAAGAACATCTAGCTGGATTCTTGGATGCTGCTGACAAATTGCAGGCAATGAATGTGGACATCAACGGAGATTTGTTGGCCATCATGATGCTGTACAGCCTTCCTGAAAGCTACGACAACTTTCAATGTGCTATAGAATCTCGTGATGATCTACCGGACGCTGAGACGCTCAAGGTTAAGATTTTGGAAGAGCACAACGCTCGAAAACTGAAGAACGACGACGGGTCGACAACCGCTATGATTGTGAAAAATAATCAACGTTTCTTCAAGAAACCTAGAGACATTACAACCAATTTCAAAACTGAGCTAACTCAATAGAATTTGAAATTGAAAATAAAGTGTAATTTCTGCAATAAAAAAGGTCATAAAGAAGCCGAATGTTTTCTGAAGAAGAAATTGATTAAAACATCAGAATACAAAACTGAAAAGGGTTATTTGTGTCTGTCGAGAGTTCCAACGAGAATTCATATCACACTGTGTAAATTGTGGTGTATTGACAGTGGTTGTACCTCCCACATGTGCAACGACAAGAGCGCATTTGAGCACGCATATAAAACCGTAAGTAAGTTAACACTCGCTGATGATTCTGTTACAGAAGTAAAGGCGAAGGGTGACGTACAATTCTCAATAGCGGGAAATGTATGTGACGGAGTGTCGCTGAGAAATACTTTGTATGTACCTGATCTGAAAAATAATTTAATTTCAGTTGCCAAAATCGTCGATCAAAACTTGCGAGTGACATTCGAAAGGGAACGTACAATCGTCTATAACTCAGACAACGAGGTTAAACTCATCGCAAAAAGAATTGGGGACTTATTATATTTGGAAGAAGACAACCAACTTGCATTTGTCAATACGGAGACAGCAGCTAACAAGAATTCAATGAAAAGTTGGCACGCTCGACTTGGACATCTCAACTCCACAGACATGAAACAGATGCTCAAGAGCCAAGATGTCATCGGACTGGAATTCGAGGACTTATTTGACTCAAGTAAGTGCGAAACATGTCTCGCTGGAAAAATCACAAGAATTCCGTTCACAAAACGCGAAGAGTCATCGACAAGACCCCTGGAGCTGAATTCATTCAGACATATGTGGGCCAATGAGAACATATTCACAAGGTGGTAAACGATCACGTTCATAGATGATTACAGTCGTTGGTGTCAAGTTTACTTTATTCGCGAAAAATCAGAAGCTGTTGAAAAATTTGTTGAATATAAAAATTTTGCCGAAAACCAAACAGGTTATAAAATCAAAGCGATTTTATCTGATAACGGGAAAGAATATGTGAATAAGAGAATGGAAACAATTCTTAAGGACGCAGGAATCCAACAACGGTTCACAACGCCGCACACACCTCAACAGAATAGGATCGCTGAACGGCGAAACCGGACCCTCGTCGAAGCTGCTCGATGTATGTTAATAAGAGTCCGGAATGCCTTCTTCTTTCTGGGCGGAAGCTGTTGCGACCGCAAACTATATTCGCAACAGGTGCATTACAAAGAGCTTGCCCGAGGGAACTCCGTATGAAAAATGGAATGGAAAAAGACCAGTTATCTCAAAGTTACGTGTATTTGGAACCAAGGTATATATCCTAGACAAGACACCTGGTAAAGGTAAATTTGAAAACAAAGGAATATGCGGAAACTTCGTTGGATACTCTGACTGCAATAAGGGATATCGTATCTGGATACCACATGAACGAGCAATTCGTATATCACGCCATGTAAGATTCCTAGACAAATTTGATTGCAAATCGTCCGAAAAAGATTTCTTTCCTGGAGAAAACGCGTTTAACAAAATACACCAGGAACTACAAGTAGATTCGCCGAACATAGTTGAAATAGATCCAAATCCTCCAAATCCAGAATGTTTAAACGGCCGTGATATCGACTCTCGAATGTGAAAACACAAATTCCTCTCAACCTCTCGAAGATAATGACGCTGCTACAACAAGCCGACTACGCGGAAGACCAAGAAAGGTAAAAACTGGACAAAGAGGACGTCCACCCACAATTCACAAGTAAGTAAAGATCAGATTAATCATTTGCAGACGGCTTTGCGTCGCCTTGGGATTGTCTTAAAAATGTACGGTCTTTTGTTTTAACAAACTTATGTTTTGTATGTATTACGAAAATAACATGTTCTCATTATAAAAGTCATTCGTGTGTCATTATATAGCAATAGTTATTTCTAACAATTGGCAACAATCTTGCTATCAGATATTTGTTAGAATTTAGTTTCGATGATACAATCCAATTGAGTATCGGAACAGATTATTTAACCAAAAATTGTTAATGCAATCAGTAACGGCGAACCTAATTTGATCATTGAAGTCTGACGCCGGTTCTGGTTTTGTAAGAACGTAAGAAGCCGCTTTCAGCACAAATTAAGGCTATAATACAGGGTGGTGGTTAAGATTTGTCGAAGAGAATTACAGTTAGAGAATTTTAGTTCTGGTGATGAGCGAATCTGTCGCCTAAAATACGGTGGCGAAGCTAGTCATGCAGTTGGGTATTTTGAAAATCTTATCTTCCATTTTCTTGTAAATTAGCTCCATTCATCGTTGTTTTATTAAAGAAAAACGTCAATAATTTGTTCTTTAAAGCTATAGTTTCTGCACAGTTACTTTCCCATGGAATTTCTCAGGAATGTCTTAACTCTTTAATGTAATCATATTCCTTCCACATAATGCTATAGATAAAGGGAAAGCTAGACTGAGTAGTATCAACCAAACCGTCTCTTGATAATTTTTTTCTACACCAATTTGTCTAACAAATACTTCAGCAAGAAAAAACCCTGCAGGCATGTGTTTTGCATGATCAATGTATATAATTGTCAGTTCATTTCAAGGCTGCTCACTGTCAAGGAATGAATATTTTTTTTATTAGGAAAGAAAACTTTTCTGAACGAAAGGGCTATTCGTAGGTGGAAAACTGCTTTTCGTCAAGAAATTCAATACAATGAGTTTTCAAAATCTTGAAACCTGTAGTCCATCTGCAAGTTCATTCATAGTCATTTCTGCTTTTGATGCAGATTTCAATAGTCTCTTCATATCTAACACGGTATATTACTACTATCGTTCCCTAGGCCTATCTATCCCTATTGCGTATTACTTGACTCATGATTCCGCATTGTTGAGCGAAAACTGCATTTCGATATCGTGAACCGTTTAGAAGTAATGAGACTGGCGCATAGTCAGTGGGACATTGTCTGCAAAACTATATTTAGCTTCATTAATTGTGTCACGAAGAAAACACCAACAAAAATCACACAAATGGCACACAAACAACTCTACTTTCCCACAACATCAGGTGATGAGGTGAATTTGCCTGGTCGAGACGTGGGCGTGCAATCTCTGTGAAAATCTGTACCTGCCAAGAGCCCAGGCTCCAGCTGGGCTGTGTGCCCAGTGAATGCAAGTGAAAAAGAGATACCGCGCGCTCTCTTGTGAGCATTCGCGGCAGAGCTAGCTGGTGTCTATCCACTGGCAGGCTCCTCTCTCAGCGGCCCTGCTAATTCCCTCACGCGTAAGCGGGGAAAAGGAGTCGAACACATTTAATTTTCTTCAACGATTCAGTAAAAACAATATTGAAAAATGACAGACGACAGATTTTATTGAAACAATTTGGGTATTCTAAGGCTCCCAGATTACACTTCAGCTTCGCCACTGCTAAAAGATCTTATTTGAATGTTTTGCTGTCGGTGAGTCCGAATCCGGTATCAAAATTATCTTTTGACAGCTCTCATTGTTGATGACCAGTATTGCAATGATGGTACTTTATTTGGATTTTAATTATACAAAGCAACTTGGCAATGCAGAAGGAATCAGGTCGGTTATTTGCTATTTATTAAATGTTGCATTAAATTAAATTTATTAGATGTTTACATGTCTTGGTGTAGTTGTCCCCACAATTATAACGAAGTTTACAACATAGTTATAGAATAATCGCCTTTGAAGGAGATTCAAATGGGGTGCAAATTTATTAATATACGAAATGTAAAAACAGGAAAAATGAAATTGAGAACAATAATTGTGAGAAAAAATAAAAGTATAATTTAGTTTATTTATTTATTTATTTTATGCAGTGTATTTATTAATTATAATAATTTATTAAAAATATATCTTTTGGTTGTTTTTTTCATTACACACATTTACATGTTTCTTCACAAATTGTTTCATATTGCTTCTAATGAAAGTTATTTTTGCTAATTTGAAAATTGTTGTTGGTAATTTTATAAATTAGCATTTTTTAAACAAATGTACCGAATAAAATTGGCATATTTTTGTATGCAGAATTCCACTTTGGAATTTTAAATTGTAACCCCCAATTTCTGTTGCAAAGTTACCCTGCCTCACCCCCAGTGGATAGGGTGAGGATCGTAACAGTATTGATTGATACCTGGTACGTGGTTATTGGTGTACTGAATTTCTAATATATTTAAGTATAATAAAGTCAATCTGACATTCGTATAACATACGTCAAATATATGTTATTACATTCTGTACTCTCCCCCCTTTCCGAAATAAATGCACTTCAGTCTTAACCTGACCCCTCCCAACAGAGAAGTCTGGATCCGCGCCTGGCCCTTAACCTAACCAACAGGTCAATATCAACAGAGATAAAATAGCGTCGCCGTATGTGCCATGCAACAATGAATAAAAAATACAAAACTAGTATATTACTGGTGTGAAAGGGTAAAAGACTGCGAAAAACTTATGTTGCATTGCGTGATGTACAAATACTTCTAGCAGGCAAAAGTCTGACCGTGATTCACAGAGGTTACCGGTCCGCTGCCATTCGCAGCTCGTATTATGGTCGGTGTCCTTGTATTTGTCACTTGCTAGACCGCGTCACATCGTGGTTTATATCGTATGGCGAACCTCCCACCGCCGCCTAGTGATTCGCCCATCAGCCGCATGTCAGTTTTGCCTCAAAACAACAGATTGCGCTGTTCGAAACCCGGCCCGCACCGTGGTCATGGCTGAAAAAGCACCTGTACAGAGTCATCTTTCCCCTTCCCTCCTCACGGCACAACCCCCAGCGTCCCGCCGCCGGCAGCGTATACTAAAAGCTAATTAGCTCAAGGCAAATTAGTAGAAAAATCGAGTTTGAATGCGAGAGGCCAGGATAAGCATGTTTTCAATTAATGAGTACTGCGACATGTACTTAGTCTTCGGCGAGTGCCGGAGCAACGCTCGTGCAGCAGCTGAGTGTACGCCGAGAGATACCCTAGCAGAAGACACACTTCCCACTGCGTTTTTCTGCGCCTCGACGCAAGAATACGTGCGTCGGGGTCAGTTTTACCGGGCGGAAGTGTCGATGCAGGTGTGTCTCGCTCATCTGTCGCTACAGAGGAAGCAGTATTGGAACATTTCGAACAGGAGCCTTCGAGCAGTGTGCGAAATTTCGCGCGAATGGCTTGTTTATATTATTTTTTTTCCTTACAACTAAAAGAATTCAATTTTCAATGTGAAAATAATTTTATGTATTATCAGATATGTTTTGGAGAAAAAATATACAGAGCAATAGAGTTACAGTTATGATTTAATTTGCATATTGTTTATGTTTATTCCTGTTTTCCATAAAATATTCTTTTGAGATATAAATCCCTCATAAGTAAAAAAATAACCAACATAAAACTATGTAATTATTAGGGTGTTTTTATGTAAAATCAACAAAAATTATTCAATTAATATTTTTCAGTTCAAAAAAGTATGCAATTATTAAATGAAAAAGTTATAAATTGATTAATTTTTTAAACAAATGAAAATATTGAATATGTAGAGATATAACTGAAAGATTTAGGACTTGCATGTAAAGTATTTCTAATTAATTTAAAGTAGCAAAATATGCATGTTCTAAAATATGTAAGTAGTAAGGATAATGATTCTGCATTAAAATAAATTTAAATAAATTTAAAAAATTAAATAATTCAAAAGAAGGTTTGGGGTTAAAAATTGTTTATACTGCATAATTTTTTTTTCCTCTTTGTCGACTTTTGTTGTACATTATGAAATTATCAAAGAAAAATATTGAAAATTACAACACTGAAGTAGTGTAGTAGTTAACTATTTCTACTCCCTTATTTTCTGCAGTACGTAGTAACCTCAAAGAATTAAATTGAAGAAATGGTCGTTACTCATTTGTGTACAAATCTGCTAACTACAATGCAAGCTCAAAGAAACAAAACAACTTAAAGAATACTTTTCCCGAGTAGCTGTCAACTGCCTTATGAAATGGTTTCACGAAGTAACTCCAAGATTTGGGAAAAAGACATGCTCTCATCTTGCATCTGGAAAAGTGAAGCGGCGGGTAGAATGGTCATTCAACTTCGAGAAATGGATAGTCGAGGCCGCTTGCCTTAACTTCGATATTCCACGTAGAACAGTTTAGCATATTTTGCAATAGCAGTTATTTTGGAACGCTTTCGCTGCGGCAGCAGGAAGTGCTCTAACTGTACCACATATTACTTAAGCTAAAATACTATTTGACAGGTGGTATTGAAGTTCATGGATATTTTACGGCATGGACAGATACTTTTACTTAGGAAAGATGCAATATTTTTGAGGAGGGAAATATTGATATCCATCAATTAGGGCTACATCTTAGATAAACCGTCCAGCCATTATTAAGAAGTTTAAAGCTGGCTATCGTTAGTTTGAGAATTCAGAAAATGACAGCCGGGAGAATCAATTCAAATTCCAAAGATAATCAATAAACTCGGTATTTTCATTAACGAATATTTTATCTCCTAAATGCTCCTTAGTGTACCACGATATTTAGAATAATCTACAGGAGACTATCATTTACGTGGCAATCTTAAGCCCAAAGCACTAGTTCATATTAATATGTGCTAAAAATAACAATTCGAGCATTCCAGGAGATTCGATTTTTTTCATAAATGTTGGATCGTGTTCATAATTTATGTTTACACCACCGTGTACCGTGGCTATCATTTTGAACAAAACTCGATATTCTGTACGTACATTTAAAATATTTATTGAACAGAACCTTCAAATACTTGATACTATTAAGGCTAAATGTACCGACATTAGTTCAATTTTCCGCCACCACGTGGCAGCACCAAAATTACTCAAAATTACTTTACCGATAACGTCTGAACAAATGGTCCGATTTTTGATCTGTAAACGGCATTTGACTCCTTTTTGTAATAGAATTTACGCTACGAAGCCCTTTTTCCAAAAAAACTAGCAGAAACTCATTTTCTAAAATTTTTCTCGTACTTCCGGGAACAATTTCAAAAATGTGGGCTTATAGCGCGATGGCGACAAGCTTCCAGAATCCAACGCCGTATCAAACATGCAAATCGGATAAATGGGAGCGACGTAAAGTCAAATTTCGAAAAACACCTCACCCCACTCCGCCTTCCACACCGCCCCCGTCATCCGCCTAGTGGGGGAGGGGCCGCTGACTCAACGCGGAGACCACCGGCACTGCTAATCCCGAGGGCCTGCGGCGGACGGGCAGGCAAGGCAAGGCAAGGCAAGGCAAGGCGTTATGCTTTCCTCACTTCGCATCTCAATGTATTTTTTCCCCGCAAATGAAACTAGAGCAAACGCAATTTGAGAAAATGGCGTTTAAGCATTTGTGCAAATTCGGAATTTTCAGTTCGTTTTCACAGAAAACATCTGTTGTTGAGGAATTTTTAAGACATAATGTAAAGCACATATACTCCTAAATGTAATAATGTGAACAAAACGCCATTAATGAAAATATTTACAAAATGAAAAGCTAGTCAAAGAATTACATTTTTCTAATTTTTGAAAAAACAAAAGAATAGAGCAATATGGCGTTTATGTCATCTCAGAGAGTACATTAGGCACTATCCTTTTCAAAAGAAACAAATTGGAGCAGTTTTTGAGAAAATCTTGTTTTTGTAGTTTTTTAAAAAGTGCATATATTGCACGCAATATTGCGCGAAAACTAAAAGTTTAAAAAAATGTACATGACCTTATTGAAAGAACTAAGTATGGAGAACAAATATCATTTTAAGGAAAAATTTCTATCTTCAAATTTGCAGATGTTGCAAATTGCAGTTGCAAATTTGCAGCCGAAGAAAATTCGGATTTTTGCAACTTTCCAAAAATTAGAGTCAATAATGAAAATGAGATCTATGCCACCTTTATAAGTATATTCTAGTTTATTCTTACAATTAATTTAAGGAAAACATTTGGAGTCATTTTTGATTGATTGGTAGTGACTTCGGGCACGTCAACTACGGAGGTCTTTAGTACCGCAAGTGTAGGGCGTGTTTATTTAATCGGGAGGTGGAGGTGATGTTCCCCGCTGGATGGCGAGATCCGGCGCTGACCTTCCGTCTACTAGTTTTCCCCAACCAGGTATCTGCCACCAGCGGGGCACCACCCCAGCCGGAACAAGCTCTAAATCACCGACCTATCTACCTGTCGGCTTGCGGGGTTCTTTCCTAACCAGGTATCTCCCACCAGCTACTCAGAATATTCCTGTAAAAAAGAGCTTCAATTTTCGCATTTACAGTAACGCTTACATGCCATTTTCTTAACAGCGGCTCCAAGTTTATTAATGAAAATTGCCATATAGGAGGATGTTTTACTCTTCATTAATATTCTAAAAGTAATATTACGAATCTACTACTAGGAAACCAAATAATGAGAAAACTTTAAGAAATGTATTATGGGTGGCGATATATAACAGCTGGGAAGAAGATGGGGCAAGATGGTAAAGCTGGCATAGAACAAGGAAATTAGAATACTTTACTACGAGTAAGTCGGTGAAATTCTGTTCAAATTTGTCCGAAAGTACGAAAACATTTTAAAAAATTATCTTCAGCTTCTTTACTTGGAAAATGGGATTAACCAGGTGAATTCTATCAAGGAGACAAGCCGTTTTGAGATCAACTAGTGGTGCTCCAGAATGGCACAGACTTTCCCATATTAGTTTTCTACTTCCTTTGGTTTGGGCTAGCTATTCGGAATTGCTACACTGTCGCACCAGCTGCCATCTATCGTCGCCCAAAGTACATTTTTTGATATTTTCTTAAGTTTTCGAATTCCTGACGGTAGAACGGAAACATCAATTTTAGAATATTAAAGAACAGTAAAACCTCGCTCTGAATGGGAAGTTTCTTTGAAAGATTGGGAGCCGTTTTTAAGAAAATGGCGTTTAAGTGCTACTAAAAATGCGAAATTTGAAGCTCTTTTTAACAGAAAATTTTTGAGTTTCCGAAAAACTTCCTTTGAAGTCATTTGAAACACATTAACTCACAAATACAATAGTGTTTACAAATTGCTAGTAATGTGCATATTAGAGATGTGAAAGATCTTTCACAAAAATTACATTTGTGAAACTTTTGAAAAAACAAAAAAATACCCCAAAATAAACTTCACGCCATATTAAAGAGTGCAATTTGCACTATACTTTCGAAAACACGGAGAAAAAATTTGGAGGCATTTATAAGAAAATGGTGTTTGAGCGTTACTGAAAATGCCGAATTTTGAGCTAGTTTTCACAGAAAACAGTTCAGTATTCGAGAAACTTTGTATGACATTATTTAAAACACATTTACTCATAAATGTAATAATGTAAACAAATCGCCGCCAATGTAAATATTACCTACATGAGAGACAAGTTAAACACATATTTTTGTGAATTTTGCAAATAAAAAAAGTAATATCATAGACTACATTGTGCACTATCCCTACCAAAAGTTCAAAGAAAAAATTTGGAGCAATTTTTGAGAAAATCTGTTTTTTATAATTTTTTTCAAATTGCACATGTTGCAAGCAAAATTGCGCGAAAATACTAACATTTTCAAAAAAGTGTACATGATCGTAATGAAAGAACTCGCTTTGGAGAACAAATTTTATTTGAAGAAAAAATCTCTATCTGCAATTTTGAAGTTGTAGGAAGAGGCCGAAAAAGTTGAAACTTTATAGAATTTTCGAAAATTCAGAGTTAATCGTGAAATTATGACCGATTCCACCTTAATAAGCGTGTTTTACTCTATTCTTGCAAGAAATTTAAAGAAAATATTTGGAGCCGTTTTTGAGAAAATTTCGAAAATGTTCGGGGGGTTTCATGCAAAGTACCGCTATGTTTTATAGATTCCTTTTCAAAATCTCAAAACTTTGACTAGAGTCAGATCGACAGGGGCTTCTTCATTTTGAAAAAAAACAACAACATACATATGGTTTAGGCGCTAGTAGTGTTCACAGACGGACGGACAGACAGACAGACAAACGTTTTGCTTTCAATTCGTTTTTCGGTATCAAGGACCCACAAAAGAGGGATTCTGGCTACACCACGTGTTAGGGGATTTTTTCTTAATTTAGCAACTAGATTTATTTCCTTTTCGTTATCAGGGCCCTGCAATGAATTTTTTTCTTCCGAAAATCCGCCGTTTTTTCGCGCAGCATTAAATAACTTTCCCTATACTACGTAAAAATTCCGTATATACGTACGTATACGGGAAAGTAAAAATCGAGTCGTAGGATAAAAGAGTTCGTGCGTAATCTCTGCTCATTCTTTCAACAGTGGAATGATAACGGAAGATCTCAGAAGTAACAGATATCTAAAATAATATGTGAGAAGATGGAATTAATTGTGTGAATATCACTAATATTCCATTTTCTTTTTGAAATCGGTTCCAAACGGTAATCGATATTTTGAGTAATACTTCAAACAATTTTTTGATCATATTTGAAGGAAGACGGGAGTATGTGAACAAGATAGTGTTATACTACTATTCAAATTATCTATCTATACTACTATCAAAATGAAACAAGAACTAATTGCTATTATATATGATATGAGACCGTTTACCTCTGTTACAGCATCACTAGTTTCATTTGTGGGGAAAAAAATATGAGATGAAAAATGACGAAAGCATGACTGCCTGGCTTGCCAGCCTCGCGCGCGGCAGCCGCGCGCAGGCAAACAAGCCTGGCCTGCCCAGAGACTCCCTGCCGGTGGCCGCGCAGGGAGCGCGTGGGCGCACGGGCGGATGGCGCGACGGCGCGGCGTGGAATGGGGAGGGGTGTGAGGTGTTTTTCCAAATTTGACTTTACGACGCTCCTATTCATCCGATTTGCATGATTGACACGGCGTTGGATTCTGGAAGCTTGTCGCCATCGCGCTATAAGCCCACATTTTTCAAATTGTTCCCGGAAGTACGAGAAAAAAATTCAAAATCGAGTTTTTGCAATTTTTTTTGGAAAAAGGACTTCGTAGCGTAAATTCTATTACAAAAAGGAGTCAAATGCCGTTTACAGATCGAAAATCGGACCATTTGTTCAGACGTTATCGGTAAAGTAAATTCCTTCTGAGAGTGCTGCGATCTATTGAATTTTCCTACAAGTTTTTTTTCGGTACATTTAGCCTTAAGTATTCTAGTGTAAGCAACGCGATGCTTTCCAGAATATTACTCGACTGTTTCACCGTTTACGCGGAGAAACGAAGAAATGCTCCGCGCAGAAGGTGACGCCGCTGTCTGCGGTGTCGTTGCGGCCGGTTTGAATTTCGCGCCCTGGAAGTTATTTTTAAACTCAATTTTCTCAAAGACAAATTTTTTTCGGAAAAACTGGACCTGCCATTCTTCATGTCTGGCATCACAGAATGTGGTATTTTTTTGTAATGGGAGCTTCTGGACACACACACACACACACACGCACACACGCACACACGCACGCACACACGCACGCGCACACGCGCGCGCGCGCGCGCGCGCACACACACACACACACACCACACACACAGAGAGAGAGAGAGAGAGAGAGAGAGAGAGAGCGAGAGAGAAAAGGATGTTCTAACAGTGGAAGAGGCATTGAGTGCATTATGATACCTTGAAGACAATGGACAATGCAGAATCAAGTCTGGATGGAGTACAAACGTGAAATTACTAATGAAAAATGTATGAAGCAATTGAAAAATTTTTTTTGAGGAAATAAAGATATTGAAATTTTCAGTTCATGCTGTTAATGTATTTTGTTGAATCTTGATATGAATAAAATCAATAATTGTGGAGAAATTCTATTTAGTTTTGACATCATCAGATATAGTGGACTGATACAATGAACCAAATGTGTTAGTCCCAGAAGTAGAAGTAGAAGAAGATAACCAGAGTAGACTGTAACTTCAATTTTACTGCTAGTATATCACAAAAAAATTCCCTTGAAATATTGTTACTGGTCCATAGTAAAATTGCAACTAGATGTATTCCAAAAAAATACGTACCTCCGGGGTCATTTCTTTTGACTGGTCAAATTGAATCATATTTTCCTGAGCAATGTAGGAAAATACATCATTTGCTATATCTGTGCACAAGCTTTTCAGAAGATACTTGCTGAACTGCTGTTGTAATTCATTGTCAGAAAATACTTTGATTCCTTTGTCAAACATGCGCACATTTGAAACCAATGCATTCAATTTTTCCTGTAATTCACTATGTGTCTTTCGCCTTGTTTGTGCTGTTGATGCCATTGTACTTTCAAAAACTACTTTAGCTTCAGCAAGAGCAATTTTGTTTAAGGCTCTGCAACAAATATTTTAAGTTTATCGAACATGAATACATTTCTTAAAAGGGGTTAAAAATATCTTAGTCTAAAAAATTACTTTAAAACAATATTAAATAAATTAAAAACATCAAAAATTACCAAAACAAATTGTGTCAAAACTCAAATGTTTGTGTCAATAAAACAAGTATTGCTCCAATTATCCAGAAACCCTTGTAATCAAAATTTAAAATTTATTAACAATTTTTTAACTACTGAATTTATACTAACGGATAAATTTGTTTTGCTATTTCTTCTACAAGTTCCTCACATTCTTCACTTTGAAAAACTTTATTTCCTGCTAACAAATTGTTAACTTCAGAAAAAGAGAGTAATTCTAATTTGAAAGCAGATTGCTTAGAGGTTTTGTTTCCATGTGCAGCAGAAGAATCTCTGTCATCATCACTATCCCAGTCATCTGCACCTGCTTTTCCACGCAAATATTTCTTCTTTGTTGATTTAGTTTTAGTTTCACGCCCCTGTAATAAGAAAGCAGCATTAGTGCACAATTGCAAATCCTATCAGTTTGATTGTGCAATCTAAAGAGATATCCTATGTGAAAAAAATTAATTATTGTCAAACATTGTTACCCCCAGAGGTTGAGGAAAGTTTCTGTCACTGTGACTCAAGAAAATGTGCCTCACTTTTCTTACACGCACGCGCCACCGGCCAAGCGCACGCGCGCACACACACACACGTTCACACAAAAATGGTCCCTTGTTCCCCTACTTTATCTGTCTTGCACACACTCTCCCATTCTTACGCTCTCTCTCATCGCCCCACGCACTCACTCTCTCTCTCTCATCGCCACGCACTCACTCTCTCTCTCATCGCCACGCACTCACTCTCTCTCATCGCCACGCACTCACTCTCTCTCTCTCATCGCCACGCACTCACACTCTTCTCTCTCTCATCGCCACGCACTCACACTCTCTCTCTCTCATCGCCACGCACTCACACTCTCTCTCTCATCGCCACGCACTCACACTCTCTCTCTCATCGCCACGCACTCACACTCTCTCTCTCATCGCCACGCACTCACACTCTCTCTCTCATCGCCACGCACTCACTCTCTCATCGCCACGCACTCACTCTCTCTCTCATCGCCACGCACTCACTCACTCTCATCGCCACGCACTCACTCACTCTCTCTCTCATCGCCACGCACTCACTCACTCTCTCTCTCATCGCCACGCACTCACTCACTCACTCTCTCTCTCATCGCCACGCACTCACTCACTCACTCTCTCTCTCATCGCCACGCACTCACTCACTCACTCTCTCTCATCGCCACGCACTCACTCACTCTCTCTCATCGCCACGCACTCACTCTCTCTCTCATCGCCACGCACTCACTCTCTCTCTCATCGCCACGCACTCACTCTCCTCTCTCATCGCCACGCACTCACTCTCTCTCTCTCATCGCCACGCACTCACTCTCTCTCTCTCATCGCCACGCACTCACTCTCTCTCTCTCTCATCGCCACGCACTCACTCTCTCTCTCATCGCCACGCACTCACTCTCTCTCTCATCGCCACGCACTCACTCTCTCTCTCATCGCCCACGCACTCACTCTCTCTCATCGCCACGCACTCACTCTCTCTCATCGCCACGCACTCACTCTCTCTCATCGCCACGCACTCACTCTCTCTCAAAATTTCCTACAACTTTCGTATAAATCTTTTTTTTAACTAATTACCAAGCAAGTTACAGATTTGCCGAAAAATGCTATTTCTTCGCTTCTCAAAACGTGTGCAAAAATAATGTTTGTGTAATTATAATCAACCTATGATAAATTTAGTAATTATTACATGTATTACTATTATTTATCTCATTATTGGTGAAAGCATTTCCCCAAATGTACCTATTATTGGACCTTGAAATATTAAATGCAAATATTGGGATGTAAATAGTAGGCCTTAGAAATATTTGAGGCTGAAATAAACCATAAATACGGGATATTGGAGATTCCTAGGAAAAAATATGTTGTGATTTGGGGCGTGGACATTTATAGAATATAAATTTTTATTTTGGAAGCATTACCTAACGAAATCAAGAAAGATAAGACACCCAATGTTGACCGAATTTAGTAAATGCATAGGCATCGATTCAAGGTAATGAAGGTCAGGAAACTAATTACAGCTAATAGCTTCATTTCTAACAACAATTTGGTAAACAAACGGAAACAAAAGTGACATTTTGCATCAGAGCCATGATTTTGTCAAACGCATTTGGTGACAAGCACATCAGAAGGCATTTCGTCACCAATGCAAGCACATCAGAAGGCATTTCGTCACTGTTGCAAGCACATCAGAAGACATTTGGTCGTCAAAACAACCTCATCAAAAATATCCGGTCGCCACAAGCACATGTACAGCTAACTAGTCATTTTAATAGTTCGGCAGATAGAACCTTTAGTTATCGTGAACGAAAGCAGTGAGTAGGGATGTCCACCTGATGCATTTGAGAATAAATAACTACGTGCACAGAGTAAATTGTTTAATATTAGATTTAAGACATTAACTTGAATCATCATCAAAGAAGAAAATCAGAAGATTACTGGTGATCAACGGGATTCTTCAGGGAAGATTCTTAACTTTGGCAGTGCGGGCTAAAAGAAGGACATCAATTTCACAAACTGTAAGCATCATGAAAAACATCTTGCTAGATAGCCAAATCATTCTTTCCAAAGTAATTATTAGACAATTTTTTTTATTAAAGTAAAGGCCTTTAATAGGGAAATCCCTATTCAATTTTATGGCATGCCAAATAATTTATAAACTAAAATATTGTAAATAATACATGCAATAGCAGCAATAAATAATGTAATTGTATTATTGAAACATGTAGGCTGATTTTTATTAATAGACAGACGCCACAGATCAACCATCTTGTGATGTTCTTAAAAGAATAAACTTTCAGAGTTTACCTAGTCCATACTAGATGGGACATTGGCCCACATAAGTAATATTAAATTGTAACAAACATAGGACCCAGACATCTGTAAATTACCAAGATCAATAGTTTCAAGTACTTGTAAGTTCAGAATTGCAAACATATTTCAGATTGGTTTGCACAAGTCGGGAACATTATGTAAATGATTTCCAGAGATTTTACATTTTTTAAAATTGGTAATGCCCAGCATGGATCAGATTATATTAAATACTGATATTTTTAAATTGTTTCAAATTATTATATTTATAATAGGTTGATTATAATTTCACAAAAATGTTATTTGTGCACACATTTTTGAGAACAGAAAAATAGTGTTTTTTCGAAAATCTGTAGCTGGGTTGGTAATTGGTCTCAAAGAAAATATTTAGGTAGTTCAGTAAAAGTTGTAGGAAGTTTTATTCTCTTTAAAATTGATTTTGAATAATTTTTTACAGGACTTAAAGTTAAAGAGCTATAGAGAAAAAAATTAAACAAATGAGGAAGCAATACTGTTTTTTCCTGGCCTCCCGGAGTTAGCAGAGGGAGGTCGAAATTGTTGGGTTTTAACTAGTGCCCTCAACATACTTTAGGAAAATTTTTTCATAACTTTTTTCCAAGTAAAATGTACATACTGGCTGGACTACATTAAAAAGACATGAAATGAATTTCTGGAAGATCATAATATTAAAAATTCATAAAGTCAGGATTCCCCATCACATGATCCAGAAAATTACGACTACTACTATTTGTTATGATTAAGGCAAACTAGGACTTGTCTTCACAAATTAGACTGGAGTGTAGTATAGTATTGATGTGTCATCCATACATGTACCGTACAATGGATATAATTTTAAATAAAATTATGGGCGCCATGTCTTTGGGATTTATCGTCTGCCTTATGCTGTTTCAATGCCAGTGTAAAGCTTCTGCTGTTGCTATTGCTGCTGCTGCCACCAGTGCTGCTACTACTATTATTACCACTACCACCACCAGGTTCACAGTTCAGAAAAGTGAAATACCTTTACATTTGTAACAAAACATTTGCATGGGGATTTCAAATAAGTTCTTAAAACTGAAATGTGTGTAATATTGAAGTCCCTTGTGTTCTCACTGTAGTAGGTTATGGTTTATTACAACAATGTAATTGTAATAATTAAGGAATGGAATTTATTGTAATAAAAAAAGCTAAATATGTACATACCTACTTTTTTTAAATATGTAGGTAAAAATAAAAATATGTAAAATAAACTTATAATGTTTACAATTCCTCTCTACAAGCATTTTCTGATTGTGAGCACAGAAGGTCGCCAATCAGATCTTAACAAGAATTCTAAGAGGCTAAAAGAAACTTCTACCTCCACAAAGTAATTATTCCCTAGTTTCATATGAAATAAGTAATACTTTTGTAGCATAAACAATGTTGTTTACAAGCAGCTGGTGCTCAAATAAATGGTGTGTAGCCAGTAATGGATCCTGGGGCAGGGGGATTTATTAATTTTATTTATTTATTATTTATCTATACACTTATAAATTATGCATATTTTATGTTATTATTAGGGCCCAGATAATTATGTAATTACATATTTCCGTAAGTTAACTCTATCAAGTTAAAACCACAATGTATTTACCTTTCATGTCGATTAGTTCCTAAAAACATTGACATTTTAGTACATAATTATTTACATATTTCACTCAAAAGTACATATTTTTAAATATTTATTAATCTTTCCGTTTTTTCTGCATTCTTTTTGTATAATTCTTCATTTATCCTGTATGTTTTTGATAAGGAATCACCCAGACAGGACAATTCAGCATTATCAAATACAATTTGTTTGCAGCCTCCTCTCTAAATTTGCGCTATTGCATCGTGTAAAAATATTGATATTGCAGCACACAGTATCCTACAAAAGGGCAAGGCGTTGTTGCACTCCAAAGCTTCCAGTGTCTAGATTTCAATGCGATTATAAACAGAGAACAATCACTGCTCGGAAAGGAAATTGGTGTATGAAAATGATGTCTAGCAAGCGATAACTCGCGTCCATAACGCATTTTCTACAGGTCTCCCTTGATTCTTAATACCCTTCACCAAAAATTACACATACCAACGCAACTCAGAAAGCGCCATGGACAGTTTGCTTTCCCCAGTTTGTTACACGTGAGCCTAAACCCTTGATTGTAAAGTATCTCTTTGAGGTGAAAATCTAAAGTAAAGTCGTGATGTAGCACTGCAGCTTTTGGATAAGAAAAGGACAGAAATAATTCACGGCGATTGGCTTAAACCCTGTGGTAACGCAGACTGTTACTTTGTGGTAACACGCAGAATTTGCCACAGGCAAAGTTTTTTGTATCTTTTCAGGGAAGTCTAGTGACAGCGTCTTGAGTAAGAACATTATTAAAGAAAGCGGAATTTGTTCTATCTAAAAGTCAATTGATTAAATATCAACCAGCATTATTTTTATTCCCTAATCCGTGAATAGCATTGAATAGTGGCATGGGACAAAGTTTAAATATACACCAGTAACTTCGTGCGTTAGTCGGTGCAACGTCCTCGAACAGATAATAGGAAAAGTTTGATTTCTAAGTATTTGAAACAAATATTTGTTTCTCATTGTTACGGAGATCATTGTAAATATCAGAATTATGAGTAGTATTATGTTTTAATTTTGTTCTTTACGAGTATGTCAGCAGATCAATATGTAAGCAAAAGCATTTTATTAAAACGAATTGACATAATAATTAAAAAGTTACATATTTCTTACATTTCAGTACATATTTCTATACATTATAGCACATATATATGTACATATTTTCCTAATTTTTAGTACATAATTATCCGGGCCCTAGTTATTATATTATGCATAAAATATTTACTATATTATTTATTTATTTATCTATCTATTGATATATCTATTTATTTGTTTATTTATTTAAGGTAATAAACAGGCAACAGTACAATCTGATGTCGCCCGAATTGGTGCTAAACATAATTAAAATAAGTGTCAGGTTTTGATTGAGTTGCCCAGCAGGTCTATGAAACATGAGCAAGCATGTGGTTGAAATTACTTCTGCTTCACATACATTCACTCATCCTTCATTCCCATCGTTACTACCATCGTTTCCAAGAAGCAGAGGTGGAGGGGATAGGTTTGAGAATTAATAGCAAAAAGTTGGCGTTTATAAAAGCGCATTGCATGGCCTGCTAGGAAAGATGATTCCAGTAACATACGTCATGAATTCGCATCTGAAATTTGGTGTTTTGACATATAAACATATTAAAATGTAATAAATATGTAATAATAGGTAAAATATTTAAAAATATGTAATTATACCAAAATACGTAAAATAAAAATGGTTCTAATTCATTCAGAATGTGTTGTTAACTCTAAAAAATATTATTGACTACATGTATCTTGTTTCTGAAAAAATTTGTATTTAATGAAAATCCGCTAACTAGTAATAATATTTATAACTAAACTGATCTCAATTTTGTAAAATTTGACTTCAGATAACCAAAGCATAAAAGTATTACAAGTGGATATTTTTTGTAGGGGGCTACTGATACTATCATCTGATGAACATAATTCATTATTTGTTGTTCTAATTGTAAGTATCTATAATAAACATGAAAATGATTATCTCAATTTTTTATTAAATCTAATTTTGTCTGTTGGAATGTGAACCAATGTATAATCCAAAGACATATTTGTACAAAGATTAACTTCCCACAAAACCAAAATGTGAATCAATTACATTGCACATGAAAACTAGCGAAAAATACCAAATGTGACTTCCACATCATGCCAGTAAACCAAAATGTTAGTCCAAGTTCACCCTAAATCGTTTTATTTCTTTAACCCACTTTTTGCCCATTGAAGGCCTCACCCTCTACAAGTACAGACCCTTATCACAAGCATGAATCTAGGGTGCTGAGCTATCAAGGACACCAACTGTTTTTAAAATATGATTATTTCACTATTAAATATTCAATTTACTATTTAAGAAGCACATATCATGTATCACTGTACTAAAAATAACTGACTGGATGTTCAAAAATATAACTTTAATGATACTGAAATCGATCATTAACAGTATACAGCAGGATTTTCAAATTTTTTTCGTTAACGGCTCCGTTGACCTAAATGAAACTTCCCACAGCCACCCTTGTAACAAGTTTCAAATATAGGGGTTAATATAGGCATTAAGGACCTTAATAGATTCAAACAAACGAGTAAGTGATATAATATGCTATTTTATTTCTCCATTCTAATTAGGTATTAAAATAACACAACCCTTTTTGTTTTGCCACCACGCTCTTGCATGAGCACGGGAAGTCATGCTCTGCAGGGGTAGAACGATTAAATTATTCATGGCTACAGCACGTGCTAGGGATGTATCATAAAATAAATCATATATATTACAAATAACATACACTATGGCAGTACAAAATAATTTTGTGACATAATGATTAAAGTAAATCAAATCTAAAAATCATTTTCAATAAATCACTGTGATACCCCTACCGTATGGCCATGATGCCCCTGGGAGCCGTGACACACAGTTTGAAAACCCTTGGTATACAGTATTAAAATTTGCATTTTTACCACAATGCTAAATGCAAGGGCAACAACACCTATAGAAGAATTCACGTAAGAACAAGCAAAAGTGACAGTTCGCTAAACAAGTGAACATCACATGTAATTCAGAGAAGTATCCCTCCGCCGCGGCAGCTGTTCAGAAACACGTGCACCAGTACGCACCTTACGTTCAAGACTCGGTTTTAAAATAAACATAATATTTATCACACAAAAAGTAAATTCCATGTAATGTGTATAAAAAATACAGATTTTTACAGAAGAGCACATAGCACTACACTTCCTAATTTCAATTATTTCTCGTGGCACACTATATTTTCGTCGGACGAGGACATCACAAAAGGAAGCGTCGAAACCATTTACAAGTTAGCCAACTGCAAACGAACGAATCGAGGAAGGAGAGTTCAATGGGATCAAGGACACAACGACCACAGAACCTTCGGTTATGTTGCCAGCACTAGCTGTCAAAATTGCTTGTTCTTACATGAATCTCTCTTTAACTGCTATTGCAAGAGGTACAAAGTTCACTGGGCATTGGTGGTTTTAATACAGATCCCAAATATGCATTCTCTATTTTACAATGTACAGGAAGATTTAATTCTAGAGGGTTCTAAGATAAAAAATGTACAAGATTTTAAGTATTTAGGAGTAATTCTGAATCAAGAAGGTATGGATCAAGCTGATATTTTATCAAAAATAGGAAAAGGTCGACAGATAATCAGCAAATTAAACCCACTACTTTGGAGTAAGGATGTTAGAACTAAAACAAAAATCCAGCTGTTTAAATCTTTGGTGGAGAGCACAGTAACATACGGCTCTGAAATTTGGGTACTAAATCAAGCTCTGAAAAAGAGGATAAATAGTGCTGAAAACAGTTTTTGGAGAAGATGCTGTAGAGTCACGCTGCTTGATCATGTAAAAACAGAGACTATAAAAAGGCGATTAAATATAGAAGGATGTTTAACTGATGTTGTTGAAAAGAAAAGATTGTTATGGTACGGCCACTTGCAAAGGATGGATTCAGAAAGACTGCCCAAAAAGGTTTATAACTCGACACCAGCAAGACGGAGGAAAAGAGGACGGCCAAGAGTGAAATGGAAGGATGGTGTAACAGTGGCAATGGAAAGAAGAGATGTTACAACACTCTTGGCATGACAAAACAAAATGGCGCCTTGGATGCGATAAACGGCCAACATAGAGCTGTAAACATCGCTAGTATATATATTTTACAATGCCTCAGAGCATTTTTAAATTGTCTATTTGTAGTACTATTTTTATTTGTAAACATGGGTTCTTGGGATTTTAACTAACATAAGCATGAACACACACCTGAGTACCTCCTCCCCCCTTTCCACCAGTTGCTTTCTTCCGTCTTTCTTCTTTCTTGTCTATCTTGGAATCTTCATGATCCATATTCATTTTACTACCTTGAAATTTCATTTCTGCTTGAGAAGAAATATAGGCACCTGAAGAAACAGCCTGAGAAAAAGAAATAAATTATTTTTTTGAAATACACTGCACTATTATATTGACTTAACACAACTAGAGAAACAAAAAGCCATTCTTAACTGTAATTATTAATGTAATAATGAACACCGAGTAATGTTATGAGTGTTATTACTGCAGAGGCCAAAAGATAAAAATTGAGGTGGAGCATAGTAGACCCAAGATTTTTAATTTGGATGAGGCAGTAATAACCTGTAACATTTCTTGGCTTCACTTTGTGGCAGCATTTTGTTGGCTACCATAAAATCTCATGAGTTATGTGAAAATTTACATTACTGTGTCAGTAAACAAATGAATTCAATTGCTGCTGCACGTTAATACAATTTTGTGGGGTGCTGCTTGCAATATATCTTATTTAACAATATTCATATATCTTGGAACAAGAAAATAGATGCAAATAATTCTCCTGAACCTAAAGGTACCAAAAGAAATGACTTTCGGTGAGAAAGTTGGCATGTCAACTTCCAGTGGTGACACACTCACATCGTCTGCAAATGTGATTACCAGAGAAGAGTTTCATTTGGTGGAAATCCAGGAAAACGAGGTTGATTTACCTAATATACATTTTTCTAATTGAACTATTAATAATATTACAATTAACAATAGTTATTCCAAAAACTAATATGAGTTACTTTTATTCTGAATTCTTTGAATCTGATTTGTTTCGGGCACCAACGTGTTTTTTTCTTAATAAACAGGTGGCATGCGATGAAGCATTGGTTGTTTATTTACATTGCTAAGGATGTTGAATTTCTTAACATATTGGTAAATACAAGAGCACCTTACAAACCTTTAAGGTTGCATGTAAACAGGGGTTAAAGATGCATGTGACCAATAAAGGATTTACGTCTGCTGTCTTAAGAACTATTGAAACAAATGAGTTGTAGTTAAAAATGGCATATTGTAAAGAGTCACTATGGCATGGAGTATATATATTTAGGTGTGCGCACGGCCACCTGAGACTGTTAATGTGAGGTGTTGAACACCAAGGCAATAGATATACTGCTCAAAGATTGAAGAATCAACAAGCAGACGAGTTGGATGTCTCAAACGGAATGTGGCCACATATTGATTTACACACGGAATGGGCATTCTAGAATACAGATGAGAAGTATATGTACTGAAATACATTGGGAAATAGAACTTTTGAAACAGTTGGAGTTCTCAATGAGGTTGTCAGTGGATGGACTGAAATATATGAGAAAGTTGAAGTGAAGTGAAGTGAACTGAGATAGTGAATTGTTAAATTATATGACTTTTTTTTCTTTTCCATTCTTCTATGTTTCCATTTCTTTCCATTATTTTGAGTTGTTAATAAATATTTTTATTTTATTTTAGAAACTTGGAATTGTTTTGTTAATATATTTGAATGGTAAGTTGCCATAAGTTGCCTTTCAGATCTGCGGTGTATGCCGCTGAATCTTCGGCCCTTATAAAGAAATGAACGTTTCTTTTTTTTCTTTTAATCAACCTTACTAAATAAAGGGAAAAAATAGAATCTTCACAGTATGAATGTGAATACTCTTATTTTAAGAAATGGTATTTCTTATTTATGTAATTTTTTTCTCATAATAAAATGGCATTACAAAAATTATTGTACAACACATTGCCAGGAACAAATAACAGTCTAGTGAACTATAAACTTTGGCTATTGTCTCAGTTCACACAATTCAATCACACCTTATTTCCTATTCATCAGCCTAATGATGTTAAGTTAATAACTATAATGAAATCCCAATAAATAATTTAAACACTATACAATATACCTCTTGTGCTTTTTGCTTGATAAGAGGATCAAAAACCTTGATCAGATTCTGTATAAGGAGGTCAGGAACAACATATGTGTCACAGAAAACATTAACATTCTGTACAGGATTTTTTGTTTTCATACTCTTCAGAACTTCATTGACAATTCTAGTGCAGTCCTCAGCTTCAAACATGGAAGGTAAATGGGTCTACAGAAACAGAAAACACAAATATAATTAAAATTCTAAAGCTATACAGCTAAAATTTATGCACTTCCTATCAAGAAATATATACATTAATTTTAGTATAATATATCAGTAAAGACAAGAACAATAATTTCTTAAGCCTCACAGTTTACTCTGAGAAATTCTTCCATACCTTGAATATTTTTTTTTGTTGTTGTTGTTGTTATATTATTACTATTTTTTGGTGAGGGGTAAATGCCTTATGCACTGTCACGGCTAAATCCCTGGTGTGTGGGACTTCCCCATTAAAATACCCTCTCTTCTTGTGCCCATGCTGCTCTCCATTGAAATTGCCGTGAGAAATTTCTTCATGGAGAGATGGGCAGGTAGTTGGGTTATAACCAAGTTAAATATGGAGTCTTTCTTTTCTTTTCATAATGAAAGTGAGGAACTCCTGTATTATGCTCCACTCTTTAATTTGACTAGAGTGTAAGTTCCACATTGTTGGATGGGAAGATACCCATACCCAAGGCTTCGTTAAGTGTTCTTCTGTGAGTATCCCAAGCTATGCACGTATGTAGGTATGCACGCATGCATGTATGTATGTATGTATGTATGTATGTATGAATGCATGTATGTATGTATGTATGAATGCATGTATGAATGCATGTATGAATGCATGTATGAATGCATGTATATATGTATGCATGACATCATCGCTTTTATATCCTTAGAATTCATATCTGGGGTCAATTGCTTTTTTAAAACTAAACAGAAAAAATTTAAAGCAGTAGTATCCTGAGAGCACTTGAGAGAGGTAGTAATTTATCTCCCCATGGCTTTTGTTGAACCAGGGTTCAATATGTGGTATCATCACCTTCCTTTGGTGTCACACCTCACTTGCCATTCTGCCAGGAGAGATGTGCATGCCCTCTTCTTGCTGTCCTCTTTCGCCCTGTGCAGAGGTTTGTCACAAATGAGATCAGATGGTTTAACTTCACCTTCGAGCGCTTTCTGTTCTCTCATCAACAGGTCTACAGGACGTACCCTAGCCAGAACCCCTACTGCTACTGCACTGCCAGAGACCTTGCGGTAGGCCGATGCTATTTTCAGTGCCAACTTCCTTTGAAATTGCGTGTAGTATAATCTAACGCAAGCTTTGCAGAGTTTGTCAGTCCCCACTGCGGCCACATACAGCAGTTAAGAATGAACTGCACACGAGATTATTATATCTTCACTTCTTTTGAACTCCTCACATTTGGCATTAATCTGAAGAGGTCGAAAAATGTCTACTATTTTCCTGTTTTTTGATTAACGATCACATTCAAAGAGAATTTAATACTTACCACGGAAACCCGTATTAGATTTACCATGGAAAACAAAGGTCAAAGTACCATTAATTTTCTAGACCTTACCTTGGATAATAAGGTCCAAATAAGGTTATTATTAATTGGTACACCAAATCAATGTTCTCATCCCATAATTAATTTTCATTCACACTGTCCACTAAAAATGAAAACACCACTGATTTTCAGTACACTAGCAAAAGTGTTCAAAATCTCTGATAAAATTTTCTTGCATTTGAACCTGTTTAAGGTATTTTCTTTGTTTTTTAAGAACAACTATCCAGTAGGGTTGGTTGGACAATCCGTTTGAAGTTGCAAAACATCCGTATGAAGGGTATAGGCCAACACATAAGAAATTACAACTTCAATGAGACTACTAGATAAATATTGTTTTACCATATGTACCACAATTAACTACGAGGTTGAAACAGGCTATGAAACAGAGGTAGAGAGTTTGTGTTTACAATAGGATACACAATAAGAATAGGCTCATTTCCAATAAAAAGATAATCTGCTAAAATTACAAAAGTCCAAGAATGTATATAAAAACACTGCCCACACGTATATATACATGCATGGGCTCACGTAAAGTAAAAGATAGAATACATAAACCTTTTAATATCAATCAGCCATCCTGTCTACAAAACTCATCGTTTTGAGAAATTGTATCAGAAAGATTTCAAGAATCCATTGATACTCAAACACGAGTCTAACTACAAAGACTGTCTTGAAACGCTAAATATAAAAAACGCATACCACTATGAACATGAAAATGGAATTGAATACATTTACAACTTTATAAGATGATGTTCTAGTCAAATTTGAACAGAAATAACCCTTATCTCACTTCCCCTCCCACCAAAAAGGTATCCTCATAGCTACTGCCTTGTTGCAACCCAACCTGCTTGGCACTCGCCCTCCTCCAGGTTGGAAGGAACAAAGGATTTTATGCTACAGAATTGCACAGACTTTCCCATATTAACTTTCTCTTTCCTAGGAGTCTGGGCTAGCTATTTGGTGCCACATCCTCTTGCAGGCTGCCATCTACCGCCACCCAAAGTACATTTTTTGCACATTTTCTTAATTTTTCTGGTTCTTAATGGTAGAACGGAAATATTAATTTTAAAATATTAAAAGACACAAAAACCTTGTCCTAAAAATTTTCGTTTAAAAATTTGTAGCCGTTTTTAAGAAAACGGTGTTTAAGCGCCTCTAAAAACACGAAATTTGAAGCTCTTTTTCACAGAAAATTTTTAGGTTTCAAAAAACTTCATTTGAAGCTATTGAAAGCACTTACACAAACAAATGTAATAACATTTATTATGCACATTACCAGCAATTTGTAAAGATGTGAGAGATCTTTCAAAAAAATTACATTTCTGTAATTTTTGACAAAATAAAAAATACCCCAAAATGAACTTTATATCATATTAAAGAGGGCAATTAGTACTATCCATTCGAAAAGTTAAAATGGAGCCATTTAAGAGAAAATGGCGTATGAGCGTTTCTGAGAATGCGAAATTCAGAAACAGCATTCGCAGTTTTCACAAAAAATGTTTGAGTTTCAGAGAAACTTTACTTGATATTATTTAAAGCACATGTACTCATAAATATAATAATGTGAACAAATCGCAGCTTAAGTAAATAACAATGTGAAAGACCATCCAAAAAAATTACATATTTGTAATTTTTGAAAAAAACAAAAGAATAAAGCAATATGGCGTTTATGCCATATCATAGACTACATTAGGCTCCATCCTTAACAAAAGTTTAAAGAAAAAATTTGGAACCATTTTTGAGAAAATCTTTTGTAATTTTTTTTAAACTGCCTATATTACACACAATGTTGCACGAAAACTACTAAAAATTTCAAAACAATGTACATGTCCTTAAAAAATGAACTCACTATGGAGAACAAATTTTATTTGAAGAAACAATCTCTATGTTTAATTTTGTAGCTGTCGAAAGAAGCAGAAAAAAATTCGAAATTTTGCAATTTCCGAAAATACAGAGTTAACCGCGAAATTCGGACCTATGCCACATTAATAAGTGTTATTTTACACTCTTCATTCAAGAAATTTGAAGAAAAAATTTGAAGCCGTTTTTTGAGAAAAAATTGAAAATGTCCAGGGGTCTTCATGTAAAGTACCCCAAAATTTTACAGAATCTTTTTCAAAATCTCAGAGCTTCGACTCGAGCCAGATTGACAGGGGTTTCTTCAATTTGAAAAAAAGGTCAGTATGGTTTAGGTGCTAGAAGTATTCAAAGACGGATGGACGTTTTGCTTTCAATGGGTTTATCAGTATAAAGGACTTACAAAACAGGGATTCTGGCTACACCGCGTGTTAGAGAATTTTTTTTCTTAATTTAGCAACTAGATTTATCCACATTTTCGCTATCAGGGCCCGGCAACAAATGTTTTTTTTTCTGCTGAAAATTCGCCATTTTCTCGCGTTGCATTACATAACTTTCCCTATACTACGTATATTATTATTCCGTATATACGTACATATTTTTTAGTACAATCCTCGTACAAATTAATGGTTTTCGATTTTTATTTCGTGTAAAGTATTAGAAATAATGCTAACATAATCCATAACCAATTCAAAGGAAGCGTCTCTGCTGGATTCCTGCGTTTATTTCAATAGCCAGGAACAGTAGTCATTTCTAACTTTCAGAAATGAAACACCATAATCAGCAATCAAAATTTCTCAAAGTAAAGAAGTCATTCGTTAGTTCGAAGTTAAAATTATTACATTCCTTCAATTTACTTTCTTTCATAAGAATAGCAATAGTTCCTAAACACTTTTGAAGCTATGTTCAAAAAGAACAGTAAATTTGGAGCAAGCATGTTCGTAGCCAATTCACAAAAAAAATTATTGTATTTTCAAAAACTTCAACATGATCTTATTCGAAAATCTGTTTTTATGAATACATTTCATTTAAAAAAGTATATCTTCACAATTGTAGTAGTCGGAAGATGCAGAATTTTTTTATTTTTTATTTATTATTATTATTATTATTATTATTTTTTTTTTTTATTTTTTTTTTTTTTAATTTCCGAAAAAATCAGGCATTACAATGAACATGAGACCAACACCATTCTCTTAAGCGTCCTTTATGCAATCTAAGGTCCAAATTTAATCAAAAAATTTTGGGACAATTTTAAGAAAACAGTATTTTAAAGAAAATAAAAACTGCCTCTGATTCACACACAATTTTGCATTTATATATATAAAACAACCACCAAGAACGAGACATTATTTTTAGATCTCTTTTTGATGATCACATTTCATTAGGAATAAAATGTTTATCATGGGTAATACCACAAGCGCTTTGGAAATTATCAATAAATCCCTGACTTACGAAGCAAGGAGGGGAATTATTTAAGAATTTCCAAAGAACGAGTAGTAATAATCCAACAACAAAATTTAATCAAAAATGATAGAGCCATTTTTTGAACATTTAAAAAATATCCCAGGGCTTCATGTAAAGTACGCCCCAAAATTAAATATTTTTTCAAATTCAAGGGGATGCAACATGAGCCAGATCGATTGGGGAATATCAATTTTGAAGAAATCGGCAGAACGGTTTAGCCGCTAGTGTCGTTCACAGACAGACGTTTTGCCATCAATTGACTTTTCGGTATCAAGGACCTACAAAACGGATTCTAGCTACACCGTATGTTAGAGGAATTTTTTCCTTCTAAATTTATCAAATGGATTTACTCACTTCGTCATTACAATGGCCATGTAATAAGAGTTTTTCGCCATTTTTTTTTTTTACATAGCTTTTTTTTCCACCTTATAAATGGTAGCTAGAAAGTAGAAGGTATTGAACATTATTATTAAATTGAAATAAATAAATAAAAATGTTTAACTTAAACGAAAGAATTTCATTTATTTGGAAAAAATGAATCCTTGGGAATGAATCAATTTTTAATAAGACTATTTCACTCGTGAAATTAAAACCAAAAGTGTTTAATTAAAGATATAAAATGCCCCAATCAGGGCGGTGTATTTCAAAAAGGTTATCGCTTTTTCTATCAGATTTTTCTTATCGCTTCTCCCTCCTGGCCGATCATAAACTGACCCCTCTATCTTAGAAGGCAGTATAAATTGCCATATTGATGTCCAATAAACTGCCTATGTACTAGAACCTACCCTCATTAATGTTAACACATTTTCAATATTTGGCACAGTTTAGAACTCTGGTGAACATAATTTCATTCCTGAAATTGTCCTATTAAATACCATTCATGCTTTGGAAATTCTCAGATAAATCCTCTCCATGCCTCGCGAGTCAAAGATTTATTGATAATTTCCAAAGCACATGTGGTATTACCTACGATAAGTGTTTACAAAGAATATTTCTTAAAAGCACTAAAAATTTACTGGAACAACAGTACATACAGTAATGATTCTGTGTCGCTAGTGATGTCACGATGGTGACTTTCATGTTCCCGATTGGATGAAACCGTCAACAGCTGATACCTGCCAGAGACAGAGTAGAATAATACAGTATTTTGCTTTTAGTGTTTTGACCAGTGTTCCCAATTGTTATTTTCTCTTATACGTACTTATATACGTAATACAGAGAAAGTAATGTATTACTGCAGAAAATCAACTTCGAGATTTCAACAGAATGCATGTTTCGGGGTCCCGATACTGAAAAGGGTTTGGTTGTTTTTTTCAAAACTTCCCTTCGTCCGTACATGAATAACACTAGCGCCAAAACTATTCGTACGATTTTTTCCAACATGAATATTCCGCGACTGATCAGGTTCCGCTCGAAATTCTGCGGTTTTGAAAAACATTCTTAATTTTTGTGGGTACTTTACATGAAGCCTTGGGACACTTTCAAAATTTCCCCAAAAATGGCTCCAAATTTGTTCTTTAAATTTCTTGTAAGAATAGAGTGAAATTCATATAGAGATGGCAAAGAATTTTCACTGTTAACTCACAGTTTTTTCGGTGTTTTTCTAAAGCTGCAAAATTGAAGATAGAAATTTTTCCTTCCAATAAACATTTCTCTCCATAATTAGTTCTTTCATTAACGTTATGCAGTACAAAAAAATAATTTTCACACAATATTCAGTGAATATTAAACATTTATAAAATCAAGGTTTTCTCCAAAACTGCTCCAAATTTTTTCTTTAAACTTTTGGTAGTGATAGTTAGAAATGTGCTCTATAAGACTTTGTGCATCACTTTGCTCTATTCTTTTGTTGTTTTTTTTCAAAAAATTACACAAATGTAATTTTTTTATATATCTCGTGTCAATATTTACATTAGAGGCGAATTGTTCACATAATCCATTTATGAGCACATGTGCATTAAATTATGTCGTAAAGTTCACTCAATAATCTGGTTAAATGGGCTCTGGAATAAACTAATTTATGTTTCCTCGAGTTTAAAAAAGTGTACAAATCATACTCATGCATATATACACACACGTGTGTGTGTGTGTGTCATTAAAAATGTCAAAAACCCATTTCCCACTTATAAGAGACAAAATTCCA
This sequence comes from Acheta domesticus, assembly GCA_031308135.1. NCBI lineage: Eukaryota > Metazoa > Arthropoda > Insecta > Orthoptera > Gryllidae > Acheta > Acheta domesticus. The sequence continues at coordinate 143,734,356 of JAHLJT010002406.1, read as the reverse complement.
TTCCCCCAGGTGTCTCTTATAAAGCGGTTTTACTGTATTTCTTCAAATTATTTGTAATGGTTACAAAACATTAAAATATTGTTAACTAGCATTCTTCTAATACTTCTGTGCTCACTCATCCTTTCATCTTGTGATAAACTTCACTGAAGATTTTTTTAAATTAAAAAAAAAAGCTACAGTACATCATTAGTTTTCAAGCGGTCAAATATTTAATGAAAACATTGCTACGGCTATTGAATTCACAATTTTGAGCTCTATCCTTATAACATTAAAAGAAAAAAGTCTCCTTGACCGGGTAATTGAAAAGAATGGCCACTCATTTCCTGGAACATATTTCTCTGACATTTTCCAGTTTTCGAGTGCATTTTTAATATTTTTTCTTTTTTCCTGAAAAATCCATGATTTCACACTACTTAAAGAAAATACAAAAGCTACTTTAATAGAAATTTCAGCTCTACAATTTCATCATAAAAAAGTACAAATTAATAATATTTTCTCACAAAATAAAAATTGCCTGAGCAGTAATGTTTACTAATGTTTTTATGGAATAATAATAATTATTATATAATCCTCTAAAATTTCCTCTGACTTGTGATTCTTCTACAAATTCCCTGATTTTTCCAAAGGAATAAATTAATTGATATTAACTTTCTCTCTACTGGTTTCGCCATACAGAGAAAGTATTGTAATGCTGCGGGAAAAAGAGCAAATTTTCAACACAATATCTCTAATTGCCAAGCACTGGTAACGAAAAAATGGATAAATCCTGTCCCTACATATAGTAATTCTAACAAGTTGTGTAGTAAGACTCCATGTTTTGTAGGTTCTTGATACCGAAAAATCAGTTGACAAGAAAACTTCTGCCTGACTTTCTGTGACCGTTGCTAGTGCCTAAATCATTCACACAATTTTCTCCAAAACCGATATTCCCCAATCGATCTGACCAATGTCACGGCCCCTTGAATTTGAAACTGATATTTTAATTTAGGGGAGTACTTCACATAAAGCCTCTGAGACGTTTTCACATTTTTCTCAAAAATGGCTCCAAATTTTTTCTTGAAACTTATGCTAGGGATAATGATAAATGTACTCTATAAGATGTCATAAACACTATTTTGTTCTATTCTCTTGTTTTATCAAAAATTACTAAATTGTAATTTTTTTTGACATTTTCTGTCTTTCGTATTTACATTAATGGCAATTTGTATACATAAATACAATTGTGAGAATGTAAACATCAAATGGTGTGGCAAAAAGTGTCACGAAAACTCAGAAGTTTTCTGCGCAAATTAGCTCAAAAACGTGTTTCCAGAAATGCTTAAATGTAATTTTTTCAAAAATGGCTCCAAATTTAGCACTATCCGTTTCATGCTTCATGCACTATATGGCATGAAAGTCATTTTTGCTATATTCTTTCGTTTTCTAAAAAAGGATGCAAATGTAATTTTTTTTAAATATCTTTCATGCCGGTAAAACATAAATTTCCAATGATATGAAGGCATTATTGCATCGGTGAGTGGAAGTGCTTCAAATGACTTTCAATATAGTTTTTCGAAAATTCAAAGCTACCTCTGAAAAAGAGCTTCAATGTTGCATTTACAGTAATACTTAAATGAGATTTTCTTTAAAACTGCTCCAAATTTTCAACAAAAATTTCCATGCAGGGTGAGGTTTTACTCTTCTTTAATATTCTTAAAGTAATATTTCTGTTCTACCATTAGGAAACTGAAAAACAAAAATAAAAAATAAAAAATGAACTATGGGTGACAATAGATGGCAGCTGGCAAGATGAAGGGGCAATGCTAAAAACCAAACCCATACTAAAGTAATTAGAAAGCTGACTAGTGCAAGAAAGTCTCTGCCATTCTGTAGCTCCAGAAAGTGATGTACCTGTTGAACCACCTGCCTCCATATTTGCAGTCCAGCACATTTTTCACTGTGCTAACTACTGCAATGCAATGAGAACTTATTAAGAATACAAAAAAGATGGCACTAAAAGTTTTGAAAATATTTCTCTAAACCGTAGCTTTAAACATGTTTTCATGAAAATAAATAACAACAAGAACAACTGCTAAAGCTGTCGACAAGGCAATTCAATCCCATTATAGGACACCTATCGATTGTCCAAGCAATGTGAACTTGCGTGCTTGGTGTGCGCTTATGGTGCTGTGTGCATAATGAGTTGCAGCATGGTTATGATCAGGGGAGCATCTGTGCGTCAAGAGCCTAGCATGAATTCAGTCGATAGTTACAACAACAACAACAACAACAACAACAATAGTAAAAAAATCTTTGAAATCATGCACACTATAGAACAGCAATTATATTACCATGACATCTACAAAGGTACTGGTTGCGATTGCCTCTTCTATTGCGGCCTCCACTTGATTTACCAGCTGTTCACCAACAGCACATGACTTCAACAGCAGCAATTTCTCATTTTGAAAATTTCTCTGGATAAATGATGTAGGGTCACCAATTCCCAATCTCCCCAAAGAGTCATATTCTACAATATCAAAGTAAGAATAGTGTTGAAAGAAGACAAATTCAAAAAATGGCAGTTTTAAAAATAATTAATATAATAATTAAAATATTTCCTTACCAAGGTATCCATTCTGCCTGTAAAAATTATTAATCCAGTCATTTTGTGCTTTAGAATAAACAGATGGTATATACAGGCTATTTCCAGATTGACTGCCAGTTATGACACCCGGAACTTGCTTTCTTTCCAGTAAGCTATCAATAATACCTTTTGACCAGAAAGTAATTGTGACTTAGAGTATACTTTTAATAGTCAAAACTTGTACATAGACAAAAAGGATAGACTATCACCTTTAATTAATGTACATTAAAAAATATATGAATCTACATTCTACATATTTGTACATATCTACAACAACATATTTGAAAATCACGGAATCATATTAGAAAGAAACAAAATTAAAATCATTTAATTTTTATTTGAAGTATTGGAAGACACTAGAATAATAAAAATAATCACCAATCACAATTTTGATGACTTACATGAGAAGATACGTTGTTGAACACCACTCTGCGACAGAAGATGGGCCACTGATGTAGGGCAAGTGGCAGCCATAAGCGCACCACGGAGGCAAGCCTTGTTTCGATGCAGAAAAGCATCCGTGAAGAATACTTGACGGTCAGTGGCATCCTGTTTTCCATGAATTGATTTCCCAGATTTTTTTCTATAAGCTGTTAAACAAATTCAAATTATGAAAGGCAAAAGGAACATAAAAATAAAAATAACCTCAATTACAAGATGCTCACAGACAAGAGAAATTCTGGAGGTAGATCATATTGTCGAGTTAACTCTGAGACAGTAATTTGGCCTTGCAGCAACAGTTTTTCATTTATTTCTTGAATTGCACGATTGATGTAGGATTTACCCAAAAGTTGACCAAGGACCAATTTCACATTCTTATTTCGACTTTCAATTTGGATTACTTGAGCTGATATGTGACTCAAATCAACATTCAGTATTTTGGAAAGCTCCACAATATCTATACGGCCTGAAAACATTAGGGTCAATAAATATTACTTAACCTAATCTCATATGACATCAGAGCATGCAAAATAATAATTATAGGAACACATGCTCCGGGTCAATACAATTATTCAAACATCAAACATACAATTCATCAAATTTAACGTATGTTCATACACTTTGAAATCTTAAGTCTTACAAAATATTTCAACAAGATATTACAATAAAAAAATACGCATTTACATAACAAAACAACAGAACATAGAGCAATTAAAAAAAGTCATAATGGCCAATACCAGCAATTCTTATTAATTGTCTGAAAAACATTTACATATTACAGAATTGACAATATATTTTGACATACCACCATGGACATACAGTTCATCCTCAATTTCTCGACTTAATTGTTGTGGGGTAACATATTCTTTCCCGTCCGTTGTAAACACAACATCTAACAATTTATCTTCAATAAGCCGTGTAATGAGTTCTATACAATTCCTTTCTGAAAGCCTAGATGTAATAAAACATAATTAATTGCATTACAGTAACATACATTTTTATATTATTCATTCTGCTTCGGCACAAAATTAACATACGAATCTGGTAAATACTGAGGGAATTATTTCTGAAGCAAAAAGTATTTAAAAAAACTGTGATTTCATTACACAGATATTACCTCTGAACCGTGGAACTGAGTTGAGCTCTCTGAAAGTCCGCGGCCAGTCGCTTCACTTCATCCCAATCAGCTGTCATATTTCCTTATTTCAATCGGCAACCACTACAGATGTCGATTTGACGGCCATATGGTATTTTTACACGCTCCCGCACGCCACTATACGTCCAGTGTTGCCAGGTGGTGTTATAAACATTTCCCCCTAGATGGCGCTGCAAAAACCACTAAAACCCCAAGAAAAACCCCAAATTAAAAAAAAACAACAACAACAGTAGTTTATCTTTAAAATATAAGAGGAGGAATGAAAATTACAGAAATACGAAAAAGGATTAATTGTGTATGATTATAAGTTGTAGTAAACACCTATATTTGTAACGTGTCAATTATGTATACTGCGATTTTCGTAACTTTGTCATTGTCAGAAATCAGCTGTTTCGCTGCCATCCAATCAGGAGCTTATGTTTAGCGACAGTGACGTCACTATGGTGACGTTCAAGCTCCCTATTAGATGAAACCGTTAACAGCTGATTCGAAAATTGTGAAAGTTTGACTTTTTTTCGGTGTCTTTCTCCAACTACAAAATCGAAGATAGAGATTTTTTCCTTCAAATAAAATTTGTTCTGCATCTTGAGTTCTTTCATAAAGGTAATGTAAATGTTTCTCATAATTTTAGTAGTTTTCGTGCAATATTGCGAGCAATATTTGCAACATAAAAAAAATACAAAAACAAGATTTTCTCAAAAACGGCTCCAAATTTTTTCTATAAACTTTTGGTAAGCATAGTGGTAAATTTATTCTATCAGATGACATAAAAGCCATATTGGTCTATCGGCTGTTTTTTTCAAAAATTACAAAAATGTAAATTTTTTACGTGTCTCCCACGTCATTAATATTTACATTATCGGCGATTTTTCACATTATTATATTTACGAGTATATACGCTTTAAATAATGTCACGTAAAATTTCTCGAAAACACTACCGTTTTCTGTGAAAAGTAGCTCAAATTTCGGCATTTTCAGAAATGCTCAAACGCCATTTTCTCGTATATGGCTGCAAATTTTTTCTTGAAACTTTTGTAACGGATAGTGATAATTACACACTTTAGTATAGAGTAAAGTTTATTTTGATTAATTTTGTGTTTTTTCAAAAATTACATAATTGTAATTTTTTTTGAAAGATCTCTCACATCTTTAATATTCACATTACCAGCAATTTGTGGACATTGCCATTTCTGACTGTATTCTTTAATATTCTAAAATTAATATTTCCGTTCTACCAATAGGAAACCGAAATATTAAGAAAATGACAATGGCATATTATGCAATTAGTTTATAACGTTGTCCTTTTTTTACACGAATTAAAAGATATTACCGAACGAACGACGTTAGAAGTGAGTTCTGTAATATCTTCTTACGAGTGCAAAAAAATAACATTATAAACGAGTTGTAAACACTATTTTTTGTATAACATTATTATAAGAATTTAAGGAAGCGAAATTAATTGTGCTAAGTTGTAATTCGTAGTTGTAGTAGATCTCAAATTCATGTTTTTTTATGAATGCTACCTAAGCAACTAATTTGTTTACTAATGGCAATTAGTTTGAAAGTCGTGATTCAAACATAATGGATTTGCCTAGAGAAATTGTGGTAGAATCTGCAAAAGCAGAAAATGCTATGATAGCGAAAAAGCCTTGCAAACTTTATGAGAAAGAGTACTTAAAGTTAAGGAAATTTATGGATAAAATATATGCAAATTTATTATGCATAGCTGCTTTTCTTTCGTATCTATCGGAGCAGTTTGGTTAAGTTAGTATAATGCACATGCTGGAATAAAGACATCTGTTAATTTAATGTATGCTTCTTTAAATATTCAGTCCACAGCATGTAAAGCGTCGACACTATGGTGCACTTATTCCAAATTAAAGGAAATGCTAAAAATCAAAGAGAATATTGATATTGGAACTTTTGATAAAGTAAGTTTACTTATGAAACAGGCAAATGTGGGATATCAACCTATAAAGGCAATGGTATTTTCCCAACAAGATGTAAACACATTTCTTACAAAAGCTGATGATGAAACTTTTCTTTTAATAATAATGACAGTGGCAATAATAGTTAAGTTTCATTTTTTAACTGGTGTATTGTATTAATACCTGGTATGATTTTCAGGTTGTTGCTATTTTTGGCATATTTGGTGCTTGTAGACGTGTCGAATTTGTGCATCAACGATGTGAAAGAAGAAGGTTCTGTTTTGATAGTAAACATTAAAGTGACAAAAAATGACAAGCCCGGAATATTTACTATCGTATCCAGTGAAGAATTTAATTATGTTGAAGTCTGTAAAAAAATACATTTCCTTAAGACCCTTACATGTTAAACACAAAAAACTTGTTTGTTTTACAATCATGGCAAATGCAGCTGCAATCCAATTGGTATCAATACATTTGCGAAAATCTCAAAAAATATTGCAAATTTTTTAAAATTACCAAATGCATAAAAGTACTCTGGTCATTCGTTTAGGAGAACATCCGCGACGCTTCTCGCAGATAATGGTGGTGATAGCACTACACTTAAACGTCATGGAGGATGGCGGACTACATGTGAAGCCGAGTCATACATCGAAGAATCGGTGAATAGCAAGATTCAAATAACTAACAAGATATTGCTTAGTGCAGAAAGCAAAGAAAAAACAAGCATTTTAGATATAAATGCATGTTCTGGAGTGTCACTAACCAATTTATCAAATTGTACACTTAATGTACATGTTCACAAGAATTAATTTGATGTTTTTTGTTGATCTTATTATGTTGTTCTTTTTATATTACCAAATAAAAAAATATAATTTTGAAGGAGTAATAAATTAATAAATCAATTTTGAAAAGTAAGTTTTTTCATAACGTATTTGATTTTACTGCGAAAACTGCAATCTATTTATATGGTACCACTGCCTTCTTAAAACTCCATAACTGAAAATATATAGGGGCAGTGACTATTACGTCAGTGATGGCTCATATATCATCCAGAAATAACGATGACTTAATGATCCGTTCAATAATATGCCATACTATGAACGATTTTGTTAATGTAAAAGTGTTGTTTATAATACTGGTATACAAAAAAATGTACTTTTGGAGATGATAGATGGTAGCTGGCAAGAAAGGGTATGTGGCAATTCCATATAGCTAGCGAAAACCCAAGGAAATAGATAACTAATACGGGAAAGTCTGTGCCATTCTGTAGCACCACTAGTTACTTTCCCGTATACGTACGTATAAACGGAGTGATATACGTAGTATAGGGAAAGTTATGTAATGCTGCGCGAAAAAATGGCCAATTTTCGGCGGAAAAAATTAAATTGCCGGGCCGTGAAAACGAATAAGTGGATAAAACCAGTTGCTAAATTAAGAAAAAAAATCCCCTAATACGTGGTGTAAACAGAAACCCTGTTTTCTAGGTCCTTGATACCGATAACCCAATTGAAAGGAAAACGTCCGTCTGTCCATCTGTAAACACTGCTAGCGCCTAAACCATACGTACGATTTCTTCCAAAATATATATTCCCTGGTCGATCTGATTCTAGTCGAAGCTTTGAGATTTTGAAAAAGATTCATCAAAATTTGGGGTACTTTATATGAAGCCCCCGGGGATTTTCAAAATTTTCTCAAAAACGGCTCCAATTTTTTTCCTTAAATTTCTTGTATGAATAGAGTAAAATACACTTATTAACATGGCATAGGTCCGATTTTCACGTATATCTCTGAATTTTCGAAAATTATGAAAGTCTGAATTTTTTTCGGCGTCTTTCTCCAGCTACAAAATTGAAGATAGAGATTTTTTCTTAAAATAAAATTTGTTCTGCATATTGTAGCGTCGCGAGGTGGCGCACGTTCCGTTTCGCTGGAAAGCCCGGCCTTAAGCCGGATGGGGGTGGAATGCGGCGGCGCCTCGCCGGCGCGCGCCGGGCAGGAAATCCCAGCCCCAAAATAACCGGGACAACTGGGCGTGCCTGAGTGCGAGTCCATTGATGACCGCTGCTCTCTGCTGAGGGCTGGCTTGCGAGCCGAATGACGCCCGCCGCTGGTAGAGTGGGGGACGAGCCGTGGGGTATTTATTGCGGCGCCGACATGCGCTCGGGGGATACGCTGGTGAGTCGAAAGACGTGAGGTATCTCCGTGCAACCTTGCACGTTTTGGCATCCGGCCATGTAACATCTAGTTACTGGGACTTAATGTCCGACAGCTCGCACTTCGCGCAGCTTCTCATGCTCTCGAGCAGAGGCACTGGGCTCAGCCTAGGGACGGTCGCGGGGTTTCGCGGCTTAGAGAATAGAAAGGTTGCCTAAGGTTTTCAATTTTGTAACATTATCTCGTAATTTATTATTGTAAATATACTGTACATACTATTCAGAATCTGTCGTCTGTGCTTTTCATGTCCAGTACGCCACAATATTGAGTTTTTCATAAGGGTCATGTAAATGTTTCTCAAAATTTTAGTAGTTTTCGTGCAATATTGCGTGCAATATGTGCAATTTAAAAAAATTGATTTTCTCAAAAACGGCTCCAAATTTTTTCTTTAAAGTTTTGGCGAAGATAATGCTAAATATACTCTATCAGATAACATAAACTTCATATTAGTCTACACGTTGTTTTTTCAAAAATTACAAAAACGTAAATTTTTTGATTTGTCTCTCACATCGTCAATAGCAAAAAATTTTCCGCTTTATTGTAGAAAATTAACTTGAATATTGATTTTAGTTGCGTGTAGACGTGAGTGCATTAAGTGTACAAGAAGTAAGTGTAAAGGTTTGGAAGATATTTTCTGATGTATGTGGTTAACATTGCCGTAAAAATGTATGAATAAATATATGTTTAACTCGCGTATCCGTGCGAGAACTCTCGCATGCTAAAACCCACCCTTTCCCTATCCATTTGTCTATCCTTTCAATTAAGAAGGAAAGTTGTTAATGAAAGTGTTTATTTTTTAATGTATAAATGTAACTTCTAATGAACTTGCAGAATATCAAACAAAAATAACAATACAATTCATGTTGGAAACAAATTTTCAATAAAAGTTTATTCAGCATTATAGAGAAATGTTCTCGGAACAATTCATACTTCTTTAAAAACAACTTTGAACAAATTATTCACTTCTCCTTGAGAGTTAGCTTTTCGCTTTCCCTGATAGTCACAAACATAATAGAAAAGGTTTTTACTCTTCAGAAAGCAAAGCAAAGTAAAGTAGTGCGTAAATTCCGATCGAGCAAGTACAACCATTGTTCGGGCCCACAGCAAAGCAGAAATAAATACGTTCACAAGCAAGGCAGAACAGTTGAATTGCGTAATCGGCAGAGCGCAGCCGTTGACCGCTGAGATCACATATCGCCTTCACATCCGTTGTTCCGCGTATTTTTCAACGGACGGGCGTGGCCGCTCGTACGTGATCGCCTGCCCAATTCACCCCCACAGCTCGGTCCGTTGGAGGAGCAACGGACAAAAACTGCCAGATCATTGCAAATTCAGATCAAATGGCAAATGGTAATTGGCCATCGCCATCCCCACCTCTGCCGCGCGTGTGAGCCCTCTCCTAACGTCTCTGCCCCAACCGAATTCGGCTTAACCGACTTCGTTAGTCCGCATAAAGACACCGTGCGAGATAGACGCGTGTGTTAGGGCTCCGCGCAGTAGCGTGTAAAGAATCTATAATCGTGCAAATGAGCTGCATACGGCTCGCACATAATTGTTTAATCGTGGCAGTGCACGCTTTAATTGTGTCTGTCGCTCTTGCGTGGATTTGCGCCCGCAATTTTGGTTGAACTATGTAACTCACGGCTGCTTCTGGTCGGCGGTCCAAGGTGTCACTTCAATGACTACGCTTGGACAGGTGTATTAATGCATCAAGAGAAATTTTCATCATAATTCTGTGCTTCTTGTGCATTTAATGTGTTAATACTGTACATTTACTTATTAAATATTGTTTGTGCTGGAAACTTGCTCGTATATGCATCCTGCACTCCTGCGCCAATCCCAAGAGCTATCAAAGGGTTTCGGGACTACTGTACTTCAACAATACAGTCCATTCATACAGTCCACTCATGAACATTAAGTGTATAGTAGCCCCGAACAACCATACTCTTTGTAATATTATTTGACTTTCCTTGATTTGTTATGAGGAACAGAGGTGGTTTGGGAGAGTCAGGGTGCCAGCTTGCTGGGGTGCGAAAATTGAAAAATTATTTGTGTATTAAAAAGTATTGGATTATTTTCAGCGTTCTTACGTACCTCAAGAAAAGCAATGTCGAGCCAAAACATAAATTAATATTTTCACCTTTGAGTACTAAATACATTTTGTTACCATTGGAAACAATTTAGTAGGCTTAGACTTCACTTCGGTACATGGGAATGTTACTCAAACGATGTTTGCATATTGAATATCTTAACGAACCGACACCTTGAGTTTAATATCAAACGGTGTATTATTTACAATATGAGTTCGCAGCTGGGCGTAGATGTACAGTTAGTGTAAAAAGTGAGTGGACACTTACGTAATCTTTCTGTTTTGGGTCAGTGGAAACTATGGAGAGGGATATAACATGAATTAATTAAACACTCTTGACAACAAATAAGTTCTTCCTATATTTCCACAAAAATCGTGTCACAAAATTAAACAAATACCTTGGTACTGACAAAAACAAGAATCACTGCGCCGAAATGGGATGCAAAAAGTCTTTGGACACTTATAGTTCTAATGAACAAATTTGCTAAAAAAAATTATGTTAATATTTTGTGGGATTTCCCTTGGCACGAATCACAGCCCTAAGTCTCTGTGGCATGGAATTCACAAGATTTTTTACAATTCCAGGAGAAATATTACTCCATTCTTCTTGTAACGCTGTCTTCAATTCTGTTTTGTTTGAAATTTTTCTATTTCTATTTTTTTTCTCCGGGAAACTCCATAAATGCTCTATAGGATTTAAATCTTGCGACTGAGGAGGGGAGTGCAGTTGTTTTGGTGTATTATACAATAACCAAAGTCTCGTATTTAAAGCAGTATGCTTAGGATCATTGTCCTGTTGAAAAATGTAGTCTGGTTCTAAATTCATTGCAGCAGCACTGGCTCTTAAGTTATTCCTTAAAATATCAATGCAGACATACTGGTTCATTATACCATCTATAAAATGCAAATTCCCGACTCCACTAGCACTCATGCATCCCCATACTAAGACCGAGCCACCTCCGGGTTTTACGGTTGGAATTAAATTTTGCGGCTCGAACTCTGTGTTCTTTTTCCTCCACACTAGACGCCGACCATTCGTTCCAAAAACGGAAAATTGGCTCTCATCTGAAAAGATGACCTTCCGCCAAAATTCAGAACCAAAATTTACATGTTTCTTGGCAAATTCCAGACGCTTCTTCCTGTTGGCTGAACTTACCCATAATTTCTTCCGTCCTGCTCGCCCGTGATATGCATTTCGTCGCAACACGTTCCGTACAGTGCTTGGAGAAATGCGCTTCCCGATCTCCAGGAGACCCGCGGCCAAGGTCGGGGCACTTACCCTCGGGTTTCTCTTAACTGCCCGCAGCAAAGACATTGGAAATAAACTAGACTCACTGAGAGCGCTGCTGTCGCGGAATAATTTGAAGGGGTTGCCCGCCGCCATTGTAGTGGAAGAAACGTGCTTAGAACGTGGGTAGAGAGTAGCATTTGGAGTTTGTTGTCGACTGATAGCGAGTTAGTAGTTTGTCTTTGGGTGTTTTCTGCAGTATAAATGTATTATTTCAGTGTATGAAAACATTCGTGAAATAAGATGGTTAAGAAAAATATGTTCACTATGTAAAAAGTTAGATATAAGAAAGTAATGAAAAATGGAATGCCACCCAAAGGCAATGTGAGTTTCAGTGAGCAAATGCAAGTACTGGAAAAATGCAAGACATTTGTGTCTTTCAGGAACTAGAAATGCATGCCAGTGGCAACTTGTTTCCTGAAAGCCATATTATTTTATTAGTCAAAGCTATAGTGAACATTTATATGAAAATTAGGTTGCACCATGTTGCAACTACAGTGTGACACTCCACAAACAAATGTTGAGGCAACACCTTAACAAAAGTGTATTGTTCCTAAATTAATAATTGATTACGAAGCATAAAAGGCCTTTCGTTATAGTAATGACAAATAAAGTTGTATTCATGTACAATTGTTTTTGTTTCACCTTCAAATTCAGAAGTTTTTAAAATTTATTTTAAAAGATGTTACTTAAGATAATGTTAATGAGTATTCATGCTCAGGTGTTTGCTGTTTAATACTTACTCTATAATAACTATCATTAATTTAAAGTAAGAGTCCCCTCCTCCAACATCTCCCTCCAATAACTCGGCTCAGTCATGCCTGTGAGTGTAGTTGTATTTATTTTTTAGCATTGAACCAATCAGATGTAATAAATAAATTTCAGTTTTTTAAAAATTCTATGTTATAAGTTAAATAATGATAAACAAAAGAGGAATAATAATATCCCTATTCATGTTGCGACTTCTTTTGTTAAGAAAAAACTTACTTGAGAATAACCTTTCTTGTATATTCTGAGAAGTTATAAGGGGTACACACAGTTCTAGACAGGTTGGAACCACACAGCTATCTAATCAACTAATAATCTATTTGTGTAGTTGTGAAGCTTCTTCAAAACAGAAAATATTTAAAAAGATATTATAGGAAAATAATGTGGTAGGTTTCCACCTTTTCTTGTGAAATGGAATAAAGAAATATTAAATACGTTTATGTAGAAAATGTACATGAAATCCTGATTAATGTTTTTTTTTTTGTCACCACCATGACCAGGAAAGTAAGGAACAAGTCATAGCCTGTTCTAGATTTCATTCAGTTGAATTCGCAAAGGAAAAAAATGAACTTGGACAGTTAGTAGGCCTTTTATGTCAAAATGTTCATATTCCACTATCTTCTGTCTTTGGGTTATAATTAGATTCCTTTGTCTAGTGTTGTTTTAGACAGCCATATTGGTACTTATTGAAAGCCAAAAGGTTGATCAAAATATTTTATATTTGGAATTTTATTAAAATGTAGTGTGGAACTTTGTGAAATATTACCATTTCAAGGAGCCCTTTTCCTCTTCTTCAGGTCTATTTTATATAAAAAGGAATTCTTATAAGCTAAATTACAATTTTTTAACATTTAGGATTTCAGTAAAACAAATTAACTAAAATAAATTGAATTTTTTCTACCTTTTATATTAAGTAAAGAAATTGGTGTAAATTATAATTATGTACCAGGTACAAATGAGCTTACCTTGATAGCTTGTGTTATTCTTACTTAAAATCTATTTGTAATTTTCTTGCATTTTGTACAGAAACAAACCCTCAACACCTTCCATGGTGTCAGACGCCACACTGAGCAGAAAAATTGAGGAGGGAACAAACTGGTAGATTTTTGAATTTGAATAAGAAGGGAAAAAAACTCTAAGGTGGAATTTTATTTATCTTGTCCCCAATTATTTGTTTTTATTTTGTGCAGCAATATGTAGTATTTATTTTATTAGCAATATACGTATTCAATACGTAGTTAAGTATTTATTCAATATGTAGTTAATAATAAACTTGTAAATAGGCCTGTCTAAAACAAAACGGGACATAAAAATTAATGAAAATGTTCGTATCTATAATATTGTTATAATGGCATAAAGAACATGCCGCAAGAATGTGAAAACAACGGCTGCAGTGTGGTCATTTGTCGTGGAGTTTGATTGTATCTTATTATTTCTGTTACACGCTCTCAAAACACAACTGAAACACAGCCTTAACTTTGAAACGCGCGCGCAAGTCATCCACTACAATGGCGGCCACAGCTCCCTTCAATTTATCCGGTGTCCTGAACTGTCCGTCCACGGCATTGTGGGGGCTTGGCCCGCAGCATACACCGTTCGTCTTGAACCGTTAACACTCTAGGGCGACCACTGCGCGGTTTATTTTCCAAGGTCTTTCTCTCTCCAAAACGGTCTATGATGGCGTGAACCGTGGATTTCGGAACCCCCGGACAGTCTAGAAATGTCCCGTATGGATTTGCATTCATTATGCAGCATAATTATTCGCTGTCGTTCACAGACAGTGAATTCCCTCTTCTGGGCCCCATTTCACAATCGATGTTGTCGCTACAAATTTCTAATTGAAACTGGTCTCAGGGAAAAGGTGGAGTGACGGTTGGAAAGGTACAAAGAACGGTTGACAGCTGCGCAGAAACTGTACATACTTCCACCATAGAGTAAAGATGTATATAGAGGGCTCACCAGGCGTGTTTTTAGTTACATCCTTTGAATAGTTCCCGGTCGACCGCTAGGATGCGCCAACGTCGAGAAGTGTGAAGGGCTGTCTGGCTTATTGTTGGTGGTGGGGGCTTTCTAGGAAATATCACGCGGGGGGGGGGAACATGGTGGAGGGGAGTTGTTTCCATGGCGACGGCAGGCACTGGGCTCGGGCTGCCGTCGCTCCAGCTGGCCTGCCTGGTCACTTGTTTCTCGGGAGAGCAAAATGTGGAGCCACGAACGTACACGAAGACACCCGAGCGGAGTCGAGCGAGCCCCATGCGCGAGCCGAACGGACTTCCAAGGCGCAAATCTTCAATTCGAAATCTGTCAGAAATTTAATGTTTCTAATGTTAAGTGGTCGTTAACGCCATTAACAAGATTTGTTGCGAACTTTCGTTTTAAACGAATAATTCCAAACTATTAGTCACATTAGTTTCTTTATTTTAACTTTTCTATAACTTAGTTATTTGGTAGGTGGTTTTTAATAAGTATTTAATATTCTCAATTTATTTTCCGTCAGCTAGTTCAGGTTAGAATTATTTTGGTGCAAAGGAGTGCAAGTGGTAACAAAAATGCAGCTTTTGTAAAGAAGAAACGGCAGGAGATTGCAGTCACAAATTGCCAGTGCTGAGGAAGTAGAAACTTTTTTAGTATCAGATGTCAAGCATTTGTTCATTTTCAGCCAAAATCTCACCGGTCAAGCCATCAGCCAGTGCGAACATTCTTTCCAAGTTCACTGATGTTTTTCCTGCTGAACAGTGAAATATCCGAAGAAGAGAATTGCACTTGCATGTTACTTCACAAGTGTGTTTAGGAACATTTACTGAAAGGATGCGTGTGAGTGTTGTCTGTGGATCCTCAAATGTATGCATTGAAGTAAAACAATGACATTAATTTGCTCTTCAGTTAGTGAACAAGCGTAATAATTGTGAACAATTGTTAAATAAAATTTCAAATAGCCATCTTCTACCCTAACATCATCGTGTAGTAGGCCACCACATGAAGTAGATAGAAAAATTGTGGATGCTTCTTTGCAAATAGGTAGGGGACATTCAGCAATAGAGCAGTTTTCAATGGTAATGGTTTACCATGAATGAATGTTTCAATTTACAATTCTCATATTCTCTCTGTTATTAAAAATAATACAAAATAAGAGGAAATTTTGAGACTTTCATATGTAGCCATACATAAAGCTTACATAGATGTTCTAGATTCAGTCAGTGATGAAGTTATAAATTGTTTAGTATTGTATGATGGAACATGGCATAAACGAGGCACTACATGTCGTTATGTAATGGGAATTGTTATCGATATCTTGACTGGTCGTGTGGCTGATTTCATGTTTTGTCAAAATACTGTGGCACTTATGAAAAGAACAAGAGCAAATTATGAGAAAAAAGCTGTGAATATAAAAAATGGAAAGAGATTTAAGTGGAGAGTGTGTTAGTAATTTTAATGGATCTTCAAAAGCAATGGATGTAGCTCATCATTTTAGATATACAACAATACTGTCAGATGGTGATGCAAAGACTTTCAATCACCATCTGAAACTAAACATCTATGGAGACAACTTTATTATTAGAAAAGAAGAATGCATAAAACATGTGATGTAAAGATTTAAAACAGACTTACAAAAATAATACAAGAATAGAAAGTGAAGGGTGTTACACTTGGTAAAAAACAAGCGAATTTAAAGGATGACATAGTTATTTGTCTTAGCAAATTATCACAATGCCATCCAGAAGAATATTCCAGAGTGCAGAAGATGAAGTCTGCAATACTTGCCACCTTATACCATGCAATGCCAACAGACTTGAAGCCATAGCATTTTAAATGCGCTAAAGAAGAAAATTCATGGTGCTTCTACAATCGAGCTCAAGGGAATGAAATTTCAAAACATGGCAAAAGCAACAAGAAACTTGCAAAAATGAATTACTGGAATGCGTATATGGGAAAACACAGAATGCAAATGAATATTTGCATAGTTTTGTTTGGAGCAAGTGCCCAAAAGAAACATTTCTTTCCAGAAAAAAGATTGAAATTGCTGACATCAGCAGTGTCCCAGTTCAATATGGGATGTGAGGCCAGTGAAAGAGCATGCTTCAGGAATCAAAGTGACATCTCCTAAGAAAATAAAGATATTATGAGAGACAAACGTCGTCTCCACAAAAGTGAAATGGCGTTGCAACTAGACTTTAAAGTGCTTAAAAAAGCCAAGTCAATAAAGAAGGAAAGGTTTGTCAAGTCAATAAAAGAAGTAAGAAAAAAGATGAAGATGCAATGTATGTTTCTGGGCAATTTTAAAGAAAATTGTATTAATAAACTGTAAATGCACTATCTTAAATTTTCTTTTTCACTTTCCCGGTAATTAATTTTCCTTACATTCTCCCATATCTAAAAAGTTCCAACTTTCACAATTTTCAATTAATTAAAGTAATAATGTAGGAAATTGTTAAGAGATTGTAGATTAATATAATTATGGTAGTATTTTTGCCTTAACCATTAGTGCATGTGATTCGATAAATCGGATGCTAAGAAAAGCGTCAACAATGCCTGTGATTGGAGACTATCTGTTTGAGATATACAAGAATCATCTTTCGCATTGTTGGAAAGTCATAAATTAATGTAATATGCTGCAACTTTCAGAAGTTTTAGATTTATAGCAATTAGAATGCAAGATGACGCATTACAGTCTTGTGTCACGTAGCTAGTAAGTTTTCATATAATTATAATATCTAACCTCATTGATACGAACAAATTTGGTACAAAATGAAATATGAAGGTTTGTGTTTTCCATTTGAATTGGTATTCTAAGAAAATAATATAAATTACTAAACTATTCAAATAATTTTCGTGATCCGAAATATCGGAGGGGACACCTATCATTGCAATACAGTATTTCAGAATGGCTACGTCTTTTCTCTCTATATTTCAAGCAACTGCTTCTAAATGAAAAAGTATTGTTTGCTTATCTGTAACTGGAATTTTGAGTATGTTGGAAGAAGAACACACAAAAGGTGCCAACAATTGCGAGCAATGATTTTCACTCTTCTGCAGAAATTATGCATTTAGACGGAAAGCTCGCCTCGCTCGACTCCGCTCGGGGTGTCTTAGTGGACATTCGGGGCTCCGCACTTTGCTCTCCCGAGACACAAGTCTGCCTGGCCCCGCGGGACCCGGATTACCGTGCTCGCCCGCCGACTGGAACGGAAACCTCTCACATTTGCCTCTACGAAGCTGTGAATGGGTTTGCAGCGTGATCGCCGTTCAGGGACAAGCCGCACTGGAAAGTTCTTTGGCCTGCCTTTCAAAGACAAAAGAGTTGTCCTAAGATGTAAAGGTGTGGACCAAAGGTGGTTAAATAACGGAAATAGGGGAGCAGGGGCTCTCATAGAACTTACCCCCTTCAGAATAGGAAATCGGCTAGAGAGGCCATTCCTAATAAAATCAGTATTTACTCATTTCTATAGAAACGAAAGACATTCAAATGACACTTTTGGGGGGGGGGGGGAAAAACTCGTAAATAAATTAACAATAAAAAAAGTAAAATTCAGCTTCAGGAACAGTTTGGTATGGAAACACGAGTCTGACTGCACAATATACATCCTCCTCCCACATACACACACACACACACACACACAGAAAAATGCTGTTGGTGACACTAATTGATGTCGGTGCAAAAATGTATTATTGTTGCAGACCAAATCAATTAACTACATGTATTTATTGAACATCAAATACAGTTAAAAACTGTGTGTGACCTGCTGTGCGGAGAAGTGTATTGTGTGCAGGTTTTTTGAAATTCTGGGATACCTACTAAAATGTGCATTTTTGGCAAGACTTGATAAGAAAGTTCCTCCATGGTAATTAAAACTATTTGCAAAGGCAAATCAGCTATTCATTTTGACTGTCCCTTTGCGTGAAGAAATCGAGGACGCCCTGCCCTTATAATATGGATCTGCCGTAATAATACGGGGAACGACAAATTGAATATTTCCAGATATTCAGAAACACTGTTCAAAATATCAATAATCATGAGGGAGTAAATCATGAAAATCCGAGGGAGTATGTGCTGTTGTACCACCCCTAGTTTCCATACAAGATACTGGACTATGGGAAAAATCAAAATGAGTATGTAATTGGTCTGTTGAAATATTAACTTTTAAATATTACAAGCGTACCCGTGCGAGAACTCTCGCATGTTAATACCCACCCTTTCTCTATTCATTTGTCTATGCTTTCAATTAAGAAGGAAAGTTGTTAATGAAAAATGTTAATTTTTTTAATGTACAAATGTAACTTCTAATGTACTTGGAGAATATCAACAAAAATAACAATACAATTGATGTTTGAACTAATTTTCCAATAAAAGTTTATTCAGCATTATAGAGAGGATGTTCTCGAACAATTCATTAAAAACCACTTTGAACAAATTATTCACTCCTCCTTGAGAGTTAACTTTTTTGCTTTCCTTGATAGTCACAAACATAATAGAAAGGTTTTTACTCTTCAGAAAGCAAAGCAAAGTTAAGTAGTGCGTAATACCGATCGAGCAAGTACAACCTTACTCTTTGCAATATTATTTGAATTTCTTTGATTTGTATGAGGAACAGAGGGGTTTTAAAGTTCAGGGTGCCAACTTGCTAGGGTGCAAAAATAGAAAAATTATTTGTGTGAGACCAAAACATACATGGAATAAAGAAATGATCCAAATTTTAAAAAGAAAAAATTACAAGAGAAATAATGAAAATATACAGTGTGTCCGGGAGGAAACGTTGAAATTTCGAAAATAAGCTCTTGAGACAATTCTAAGCATATTTTGTCTAATAAATTACTTGGATATTCTGAGTGGTTGAGCCGCAATAAGCACTCAAAAATTGGTTTGAAAAATTGATTTCTAGGCACAAATTTGCATTATAGAAGCATAGAAACACTCCAGAAACATAGAAGTTGTTTATTATTTACAAAAAAATGAATATATTTGTTCAGAAAGAAGAATTAAGCAAGAAATAAAAAAGCAACCAATTTACACAATTCGACTGCTCTCTTATTTCTCACTTAATTTTTCTGTCTGAGCTAATATATTTCATTTCTTTTGTAAATAATAAAATTTACATATTTCTGGAGTGTTTCTATGCTTCCGTAATACACATTTTTTGCCTGGAATTCATTTTTTCAAACCACATTTTGAGTGCTCATTTCGGCCCAACCATTCCGAATATCCACGTGTTTATTAGACAAAATATGCTTAGATTGTCTTACGAGCTTATTTTCGAAAGTTTGGACGTTTCCTCCCGGATACCCGGTATAGATAAGTGGAAAAAGAACAACACAATAGTTCCTTACACAGATGTCGACTTTATAAATTTTTTTAGCATAATGAGTGGTTGATGTATTTGAAAAAGCGCTGGATGCAGGAAAATGTATTTTATACACATAACCTGTGAATAATAAATAAACTGAATCGTGGTCATTTGAACCAGCCCGTGCGTCCTGTGCCCAAGGAAGTTGCCTAGGTTGCAAGCGACGCTCTCTCGTTACTTCGGCCATAGACTAAGGATGTCTTTAGTCTATGCTTCGGCACATTGTGTCACATATCACACTTCTGAGAAAAAATGATTTCTTAGAATGGTAAACCTCTTTTATATAGTTCCTTTATTTGTACTGATTCTACTTGTATTTATTTCCTCTTGTTGATAATTATTATTCGAATAATGGAATTATTTTGAAATATTTGCTTCATTTTTCATTAATATGCATTTATTCATTTTAATTAACAGTGAGAATTCAGCTAAGGTGAAAATACTGGAGGCAGGCCCTTTAAGTTACTACAATAGATATACCAATGTTTGGAGTCGGCGCCGTGCCCGAGATTGCTAAGGAAGTAGTGCCGTAGTGATCTCGTACCGAGGGAGTCGCGAGTTCGAGGCCCACCTCGGGCATGGCTGTATGTGTTAGTCAATTCACCCCCTATCATCACCATATCGTTTCATCCTCATACCATAACGTGAAATCCAATAATGGTCGCTAATGACCTAGTCATTGATGCGACCAGAAATAATAAGAAGTTGTAGATCACCGCTTCGAAAAATGTGTGCCTTTGATACGACTGTCTTTAGAGTGACCATATTCTTCCGTCATTTCCTGATATATTCATAGAGGGTTGACCTCTATGAATTTAAGTTTACCTTTTACCTTTCAGTAATTGTTTTGTTAGCCTCGCTGTTGACCCTGGGTAAAAGATATATACGTTTTGAAAAGAAATTGAATTAACAAATCCACGGTATTATATCTGAAACTGGGTTTCCTGATCATCGAAAAATAAGATTGAATTTTTGTGACAAAATATTGAATTTTACATAAAAAGTACTTTTGGCAGCACGTAAAATTTTCCCGACCGCCGGCTTCGGATCAATATTGACAAGTAATGCTAGATGTAACCGGCCGGAGACAAAGAAAATCCACAATTACCAGTCTTCCACAACAAATCGATTTGTATGAAATTCCGCATGTACAATTGAAGTAAATGCTTACGAACAAAACAATTATGTCAATTACAACAAGAGGTGCACAAATTTCTCTCATTATTGAAAATAGTCACATAATAATGAAATATATAATTATTTTAGTATAAATACTAATTTTTAACTTGAAAAGGCAAATCAACCAATTTCAATGAAGGTGACTGTGGTGATGTTTGTATTAACAGAAGAAATTATCACATTTTATACAAGCATATTGTTGGGCGCCAATTTTTCCTTGTAGCAGACTGACACCATTCCTTCTTTTTGTACTGTGTGGTTCCATAGGATCGTATTTTCATTTTTTGTTTTCTGGATTTAGTTCGCATTTGTTGAATTTCTCCTGGAAGACTATTATTTGTGGATCTTTGAATTTCTTTGAGTAACAAACCATGGAGTTATCAGCATTTTGGAGATCACCATATTCACTCCATATTGAGAACTATATACGTCGTGCAGAGAGAATATTTCCGTTCACACACGAACGCAAGAATCAAGCCCGAAAGATTTGGCGTGAGAGGAATGCAACGGCAACGGCACCGAGAAATTCTGCGAACAGTAAGTGACGCCTTTTGGCGCGTGGGGCTGGCAATTCCACGCGTCGCGCGCGGTCAGAAAGACGAGCTACGTGACCTATCGTCATCCGCTTATCTTGGGGTAACCTCACCAGCGGATGCAGAATCGTTCAACATTGGATGTCACCAGAACTCATAATCTTACACCTAGAGCTCAGCGAGATATTGAGTTCTTAAAATGCAATGGGTCTACTAGACTCATGCGCGCCTAACGTAGGGTTAATAAAAGAAATGCATTTGTTAGTTCTACATTTTAAAAAAAATTGAAGAAAATGAAAGAAAAAATTGGAGCCATTTCTGAGAAGATAATTGCTTGAAATTTCAAAATTGCCTATGTTTCACGCAAAATTACACAAAAAATACTCATGTTTTCGAAAGATTGAACGTTACCTCATTTGAAGATATGTTTCCGATGAACACGTTTCAATAAGAAAAATAAATTTTCTTCTTAATTGTAGTTGTAGGAAGACGCCTAAAAATATTGATTTTGCAATTTTCGAAAATTTGGGATTTTTAAAGAAAATTAAGATCTTCTCCATTAGACCTTGACCAAAACATTTGACGGCATATTTTAGAAATTAAAAAAATAATTCCTGGGGCTTTAGGTAAAATACCCTCAAAATTGAAATATATAATATAATACATTACAATAAAAATATCCATATTTTATTGTGGATGTGTGTTGTGAGTTGGAGTTTCATTCGTATTTATGAACGGTGATTTTGCTCCCTGCATTATAACATTCAACTTCAATTATTTGATCAAAAAATATTTATTATTAATATTATTATTTTAAATTTATATATCTAATATTGTACTACCTTTTTGTTATTTTATGTGTAATTTTTATGTATTACAGTTTATACCGGATGATGGGGCCACAATGTGCCTGCTAATCTGGTAATACAATAATTTAAATGTCAAAAATATTGAGGTGTAACAAAGGAAAAATAACATTAACATATAAGTTTCAAATGCAAGGGGCCACGACAACAGCCAGATCGATTGGGGACATCAACGTTGATGAAAATCTTGCTTACGTTGTTCACAGACAGACGGACGGACGTGACGACAGTTTTGCCGTCAATCGATTTTACTGTCTCAAGGACCCATACATGAATTCTGATTACACAACATGTTAGAGAAATTAATTTACTATTTATAGGGACAAGATTTATCCACTTTTTCATTACCAGGCCCGACAACAAGAGTTTCTGCCGAAAATTCCCCGTTTTTCTCCCCCGCAGCATTACAATACTTTCTTTATACTGCGTAAGCAGTAGCGAGAAAGTGAAAATAGCTCAAATATATATATATATATATATATATATATATATATATATATATATATATTAGTCACTAGTAAAAGCGATTCTTCCACGGCGTGCCAAACGTTCAATTTAGCGCTAAAAGTTAGCCTTAATTTAAATAATAAATAATTCGGCGTCTCATTATAAACTGAGTCGTTTTTTTTAAATATTAGTAAGTATTTAGATATTTGCCTCATTAGACCGAAAGACTTATTCTTATCGTGCGACGTCATGGAAGGTATAAGTGACCATAAAGCAGTTCTTGTCGACTTGGACTTAAGTACTTCAAGGAAAAGTATTAACGCCGGATTTCCACTGAGGGAATACAAGAAAACGAATGTAGAAGGGCTTCAAAAATACTTAAGAGAACAGTACGAAGGGTTTCTTAGAATAGGAGGGGGGATTGAAGAAATATGGCGAGGATTTAAAAATATTCTTGAAAATGCCGTGCAGACATTTGTGCCGTGCAAATTGTTAAAAGTAACCCCGATCCAGAATATTATAATGCAAAGATTAGATGCATGAAAGAAAAAACCAGAAAGGCGTTTAGAAACAGACACATTAGTGATAACCATATGTCATTATTTCGAAGTTATTCAAAAGCATTAGAAAAGGAAAAGAAAATTGCGGAAGAACGTCATTTGAAATATATCCTTGATGCGGACGGCAGTAATTGGTCGAAATTTTTTAAGTATGTTCGTAGAAGGAAGGGAAACAAAGATGAAATACCAGTTGTTCGGATAAATAATTCGCAAGTAACTGACGACAAGGAAAAAGCAAACGCTTTTAATGCGTATTTCACGTCGGTATTTCAGCAGAAAACTAACGATACACGGATACCAACGTTATCAGATAGAAATCTATTTTATATCGACGTAAATACTCTACGGAAAAAGAATAAAATTAATGAAAAGCGGAAAATCTCGAGGGCCTGATTGTATTTCCACGGATATCATTAAATTAGGCGGTGAGGCTATTCTACCGTATCTAATTAGATTATTTAATGTCTCTATCAATAACGCTTGCGTACCGGAAGATTGGAAGTTAGCACTCGTAGTACCTGTTTTTAAAAGCGGTGATAAAACAGTCCTTAGTAACTACAGACCGATAAGTCTCACATCAGTCGTATGCAAACTCATGGAACAATTAATTACTAACTACATCCGGAAAGAATGGGAGGACAAGGAATGGCTGTATCAAGGTCAACACGGTTTCAGGAACGGTTTCTCATGCGAAAGTCAGCTTGTTTCCCTTCTACAGGACCTAGCCGATGAAATTGATAATGGGGGAAGGGTAGACGCGATAGTAATAGATTTTGCTAAAGCTTTTGATGTTGTTCCACACGATCGTCTTGTAAACAAATTAATAGATTCGGGTATAGACACAAGGGTGGTGGCTTGGATAAACGAACTACTACGTGATAGGAAACAAAAGGTTCGAATAGGAAGCTTTTTATCAACCTCCGCTAGTGTTACGTCAGGGATTCCACAAGGAAGTGTCATTGGACCTCTCATGTTTCTCGCCTTTGTGAATGACTTGCCAAAACATTTAGCTTCAAATGTAAGACTCTTCGCCGATGACTGTATCATCTATCGGGTTATCAAATCAGAGGAGGATGTAGATATTTTGCAGCGAGACACAGACAAATTACACTCCTGGGCAGAAACAAACGGCATGGAAATAAACAGTTCGAAGAGCAAAGCCATCACGTTTGGTAGGGGTCGATGTTATGGTGAAACAGTGTACAAATTGAATAACAATGTCATACCTACAGTTACATCTTGCAAATATTTAGGAATACAGTTAGACAGTAAATTGAGTTGGGAAAATCAAGTAAATTTCGTTGTAGGGAAAGCCTGGAGATCTTTACATTTCGTTATGCGGATTCTAAAGAGGAGTACGGTGAAAAGTAAAGAATTAGCTTATATGTCACTAGTGCGACCCGTGTTAGAATACGGCGCGGTATGCTGGGACCCGTACAGAATATCGCAGCAAGGTAATCTAGAAAGGCTCCAGCGCAGAGCATTAAAATTCACTTTCAGGGGTACAAAAAATAAAGGTGCATGGGAGTCACTCGAAAAAAGGCGGATTAAGTTGCGACTCTGTGCTATGTACAAAGCATACAAAGGTTATCCTGCTTGGGGTGAAATTAATCGTCGTCTAGGAAAACCTACTTACTTCGGTAGAGCGGATCACAAGCACAAAATTAAGACAAGAGTGCAGAAAACGGATGTTGGGAAATTTTCATTCACAAACAGAACTATTAGAGACTGGAACAGTTTGCCTGCGACAATCTTTGAACCCTTTCCTCAAAACCTGAGAAAATTTAAAAATAAATTAGTTTCCTAGCTATTCATCTATATTTTATGTCATTGTATTATTGTTAAGTTTCTACTGTTAAATGAGTAGAATTTCCTATTAAGTAATTTGTCTAATTGTTATTATTAGTAGTAGTTGTAGTAGTATTGTCATTATTATTATTATTATTATTATTATTATTATTATTATTATTATTATTATTATTATTATTTATATTCGTGTAGTGCAGTGCAGTGCAGTGCAGTGTTGTGTAGTGGAGGGAAAGAAATGCGAAAGAGATGCATATCAGTTAAGTGTTGTGAAGTGCAGTGCAGTGAAGTGAACTGAAGTGAAGTGGAGTAAAATGAATTGGAGTAAGGTTTGCGCTGTGAAATTATGTACCATTATTCTTAATTATTGTTTTTTTTTCCTAAATCAAGTACTCTCTTGTAATTTAAATATTCTGCCACCAAGTAATGATACTTCATTGCAGAATTAATAATAATAAATCTAATAAATCTAAGGGAAATAAATATTTTCTTCTCAGGAATGATAAGTACTTACCAGAATGAAGAATCCATTTTTCACACAGTGCTGGATTCGTTGTTGGAAATTTATGAAAACTTATTCCTGGATGTTTTCGATAACTGTTGTCACAATCGGCATACGAGCATTTTCTTCCACAAGACAATGTGAACTTACTTCTCTGGTCGAAAATTAATATAGCGTATACTCCGTTCGACTTAAACTCCTTGGAGAAACCTCGCTTGTATGTCGTCCGTAAGCATTCGCAAACTGTACTGCGGTAGTTGTTCACTCCGGGAGTGCTTGTCGCCCTACATTGATTTTTTTGTGGTTGTTAATTACTTTAATTGAATGGGGATTTTTGTGGTTTAAAAGTGAAGTTTTTTGTAAGAATTGAATTATTTGGAATCTAGTTTCTGTTTATAGTTGTAATTTTAAGAGGGATTTTTGGACTTTGCATATCTGCAAAGGTGCACGTAAATTTGCATTGAGCCTCCAGTGGTCGCGGTGTTGTACGGAGAACACTCAATGAGATTGTTGCTCTTGGCCAACCTTTCGAGAAGATATCTTTCGTGAGATCATTCTATTCTTGTCTTATCTCTTCCACTGAAATCTGGAAACCTGGCCGCTTCCTTGTTGCCAACAATGTACGTTTTTGCCAGATGATAAGTAAATGTTATAAGGAGTACAAAGCTTTTGTGCCAAGTATAAAGCTCGAGAAGTTGTATTATATATCGTGCCGCGACATCAGGAGTGTTTTTAGAGATTACGTATTGTGTTCGAATTTATTTGATTTTTACTAATTTTCATGATGTAAAACATGTAATCATGAAAAATAGTAAAAATCAAATAAATTATATGTATGTATATATATACATACATATAATTATATTATATATAATAAATGATTGAATAGATAAAATATAATATGATAACGAATAAAATTACTATGGGTTATTATTATAAACTTTTCTTCAAGCATTTTGTTATACGTGTCATATTTAATATATATATATATATATATATATATATATATATATATATATTAAAAAATTCAATTTTACGACACATGTAAATTAGAATTTTTTATCTATTTTTCCCAATATCTCCACAATCCAAATTATTCCCCAAAAAAGTTTGACCTTAAAAGAAAAAAGCGTGCAACGAAGGGTTAATATATTTTTCAATTATTGATGTCCCTGTTGGTGAGAAGTAAAACGGAAATTATGTTAATTTAATATAGTTTACGATAATTTATATTCAGTCCCTATTTAATAAATGAATTTAACATAGATTACGATAATTTATATTCAGTCCCTGATTAATAAATGCTTGAGCAACGCCGGACACTTCACCACTATATGATAAATAATATTGTTTTTAAAAAGCGTTGCAATGAATGGATAAGAGAAGTGCTCGCATGATTATAATAATTATGGTCACAGGACCACGTCATTGTT
Organism: Acheta domesticus; assembly: GCA_031308135.1. Taxonomy (NCBI): domain Eukaryota; kingdom Metazoa; phylum Arthropoda; class Insecta; order Orthoptera; family Gryllidae; genus Acheta; species Acheta domesticus. The sequence goes on along the minus strand of JAHLJT010002406.1, from coordinate 143,707,183 downwards.
GGGATGCAGTTAATTGGTAGAGTGTAGGCAGAAGGTCCCGCGTGCTCACGCTTAGGGCAACAGCCCACCATGTGCTCCCTAAATATAAATGCCGTAGAAAGATCTTGTGGCAGTAATAGTTTCAATAATTTGAAAATACCGCCAGTGAATGGTGGAGGGGTGAAATCGGTAGTGGGGGCAGAGTCGCGACCTGTGCGCACTCTACTCGGTTACCACATTTTACGGAACTAAGATGCGACGGTGGTGCCATCTCTGAATGAGTCACCTTAAAAGCGTAACCTCAGTGCTGCTGGCAGTGAGCTGTCTATACATCCTTAGTCTATGCTTCCACACACCACCAACATTTAAATCGTGCATTTGAACTGCGAATGTTCGCAGTTGTCGAGTGACTTCTCCTATTCTTTCTATAATTTTTAATTTACTTGATTTTTTAATTAATTCACGTAGGTGTGTAGGCCAGCGCGATTTGATTTTTGTTTTTCATTCTGTTATTTCAAGCTATTTTACTTTAGCTAATTTAAAACGTTTATTCTTTGTGTTGTGCCGTATTCAAGTTTTCCCCTACCACCTCTGCGTACTCGTGCGGGAACTCTCACATGTTAGACCCAAATCCTTATATTAGATCCCTATCCTTATATTTCCATTTTAAGAAGGGAAGTAGTTAACGAAACGCGTTTATTTGTTTAAAAATATATAAAGGTAACTTGCAATGTACTAACACAATATCAAATAAAATAAAAAAAAACAATGCAATTGATGTTTGAAATAAATTTTCAATAAATATTTATTCAGTATCATGGAGAGTTTTCTTGGAACAATTCACAGCACTTCCTTAAAGACAACATTTGAAGTAATTATTCAATATTCTTTGACAGCTAGCTTTTATCTTCTCGTGAGTCACAAAAATATTAGAAAATATTTTTACTTTTGAGAAAGCTACGTGTCTGAACCCGCTGACTTGAAAATTTCATCGAATGATAACGAAAATACTGTTACAGGTAAAACACAGCCTTCACTTTTCTCTGTGCACCCACATCCCTCCTCAATTAGGTACACAGCACTTACAGACAACCGGTAAAACGTTGATTGATTGGTTTCACTACACGCAAATAAACAATCTTCATAGGTATCAAGCAACTATAATAGTACTTCTATTTGTTGCTGGAGAGTAAATGCTGAATTAATGATTATGCAAATAAACCCCGTCAGACTGCACAAACTACGGTGTTAACAGAAAGCTTAAATAAATATTGTCGAATCTAAGCCTTCTAAGCGTGTCGCCAAAAAAATTGCTACCAGCAGGAAGGGCTGAAATATTAAGGTGGCCTTGATAGTATTGAAGCGTGGAACCAAAAAGTTAATTGAATAGATCGGGAAATGTCTCATCTTGTAGATTATGGTGTGAAAAACATTTCTTTGAGGCCTTCGGCCTCAATGTTTTAGTTATTAAGGCCTTAAAATGCTTTGTTTAGGAGTTATTTGACGAAAACTTTGGCAAGTGTTGCTGGCTGCATTTGACTTGGATAATTGGATGCGTTTTTTTAAACTAATTATTCATATTTTCAAAGTCAAAGTGGAATTCGTCAAGTCGCCGTCGAATTCTCTTTCTTAGAACCCTCATTTATAAAGATTTGGTTACGTGTGAGAGCCGGAACGCAAAGGTATACTACTGAAATAATACAGGAGACGATTGTAGTAAATTAAGCATAAATATTACGTATTTGCAGGTTAGGCGAGTGACAGTGAGATTTACGTGTTATTCTGAAACTGACGGAGGGATGCATGCTTCAGTGATGTGTTTTAATCTATATTAAAATTTGTATAAATTATTTGTAAAAATTATATCTACTATTAGAGAGTGGGATAGTAGAGAGTACCTTTGGGTGTTGAAGGAACGGTTAAATTGATGGCAGTTCGACAATAATACAATTTTTAGTAAAACGACAGAACAATTAAAGAAAAACAGCATTGTTAAATGGGTATTTGGAAGAATTTAATGTGTGACAACGCTGGTTTTGAAGGTTGTTATTTAAATAATAGAAAAAGTGTTGTCAAGCCGGGATCCACTGTGATCTCGGACTTTTGGAGATATTATAATCGCATAAGTGGTCAATGGCTCCTTTTGGTCAGCCACAATTTATCAATAAAACAGGTTTTAGAATCCAATTAAAATTACTTTAATTATTTCTAAACGTCGATTGATGCGGCAAGATCAATTTCAATTTTTTCTATATAAATACGCGAGAAGAAAAAATATGAAAAAGAGTAAGATTTATAATGTGACAATTGATTGAAAGTTTTGGTATATAATACATAAAATTCCACAAACAGAACATACGTAATTACAGGCATTTAATTTTTTACTTTAGATTTGTTTATTATTTTCAGTTATAAAGAGAACAATTGGGGGCCGAAACACCAATAGGACAAAAATTTAAATATTTTTTAGTGAGAATTGTTTTAGTGTGTACTGAAGACCAGGTTTTTTCCAGATTGGAGCAAGGCAGAGAGGCGTGATAGCGCGGAGGGAATATACAGTAGAATAGAAGTAGGCTCTGCCACAGGACGGGAATAGATGGAATTTCTCTTTCTGTTTAACACAAAATTATGATAAATACCCCGGCAATGCGGGGTTCTTCAGCTAGAAAAATTATTATACAGAAAATTAATCTAATACATAAAAATCAATGTTTGCTGGTTCGTGCTTAATGCGCTGCCGTAGCAGGCATCCAATTGCGATAAAAATGTGTCAACATATTGCTTGCACTAGCGGGAAGAACATATGCATAGTACACTTATTGTAACTCCACTAGATGGCGCTAGAGCACATGATAGCGTTTCAGTTAAATGCAATTCCCAATGCACGTGAGCTTCATTGTTGATGGGCGTTGCTGTGTGCTGTGCGGCGAGGTCGAGGAGAACACAAGGAGCAGGCGGCGCAAGCTGATGAGAGGAAAGTGAAAAAGAGACAGGGACAAAGAGACAGAGAAAGAGAGAGAGGGGGAAAGAGAGGAAAAATAGAGAGGGAAAGAGATGAAAAATAGAGAGGGAAATAGCGAGAAGGAAATAAAGAAAGGGCAAATAATGAAAGAGAAGGAAAATAGAGAGAAGGAAATAGAGAAAGAAAGACAAAATAGTGAAGAGAAGAAAAATACAGAGAGGGAAAATAGAGTGGAGGAAATAGAGAGAGGGGGAAATAGAGAGAGGGGAAATAAAGAGGGGAAAAGGGTCAGAGAGTGGGGGAGAAGAGACACAGAGAGGGAGAAAAGAGACACAAAGGTGGAAAAAACAGATGGAAAAGAGAGAGTGGGGAAAATGAGAGAGGAGGAAAAAGACAGACGGGGAGGGAAAGAGGAGAAAAAAGAGAGGGGTGAGGGAGGGGAATATTTCCTCAATTATTTCTTCTGCGGCAGCAACGCGCCGGGTGCCAGCTAATATATATATATATATATATATATATATATATATATATATATACATACTATATATACATATATATTATATATACATACCGAGTCTTTATCGTAACTCGCAACTCATGTCTGGAAACACCACCTCTTGTTTTGGCAATTTGGCAACGCGTGAAATACCTTCAGCATCCCTTTCACTTTTAGCAACCCCCGGCCACGCGCCCTCAGATTTCGAGCTGAGAGAATGTGTCTAATTTTAGTTGCAAGAAATAGAAAGCATTTATTCCGTCCTTGTTACTCTAAAACGTACTGCAGCCACTACACCAAAAAGAGTAGTTCTCTTGGTAAATGGTGGTCACTTTGAGCATTTACTCGGTCAGTTTTTTGTCATTTTAAGGAAATTATATTTTATTATTTTTTATTAATTATTTCCAATAATGATTAATGTACTAATTTATAATTTTAATTTAACTATATTAAGATTTTTAATAATTTTATTAAGATTTTCTTATTTGCTTGATACGAAGATTCCATAATCATAATATTAACACATTATTATTGTTATAAATAATGAAGAGCGGTAATATTTCACACGATATCTTTCTGATTTCTCTCTAAGCTGGCTCTCAATGAATAATAATTATTGGTACGTTGCTGTTAATAAATCGATAAATCAGACGTAACTTCCCTCAACATCTTCAGTAATACAGTTTTGTTTCTTCAGCATGCTGGACAGAATCGGTTAAAGAGACGTTTTGTTTCCACGCTGATGTCTCAGCCCACCCCACCCACCCCACCCTGCGCAGCGCGAAAAGATTTCGGCGTGCAAGCCGTGTACCTGCCTGCCTAAGGGGGAAAACACAGAAACCGGGAAGTTGTAGCTTATGACCTTACGTTCGCCTCCTCTGCGATCTCGACGAGCTAGGCACGGCTGTCTTGAAAGACGACAAAGAGACGCGGTTGCCAAATTACCAAAACAAGATCCAGTGCTCTAGACATGGGTTGCGCGTTAAGCTAAATACTCTGTATATATTATATATGTATATATATTATATATATACAAACAGTAATAATAATAATAATAATAATAATAATACTTTATTGCACAAAAAGTACAACGGCGAGTCTCAGTAATTAAATTACTGCTTTTCAGGCTAACCACAAAAATCCTTCATATTTTTAAAGTCAAAGTGCAATTCGTCACGTCTCCGTGAAATTCTCTTTCTTTAGATACCTCATTCATAAAGAAAGGTTGCATGTGAGCCGCAACGCAAAGGTATACTACTGAAATAATACAGGATACGATTAGATAAATATGTGTTGGATAATCTGGTTCTTGCACTCTACAGCAGACTACCTACAGAATGAGCTCGCAGACTCATTCGCCGACCTGGCCCATTTTTGGATGTCATCCACCTTCTTCCTGTTCCGTGGTAATGTGTATTCTCAGGTAGAAGGTGTGGCCATGGGTTCTCCTTTATCACCAAGAGCTGCCAACCTCTTCGTGGAGGCTTTCGAAAATGAAACGCTCGAAAATGCCAGGCTGAAACCCGCCATGTGGGTGAGATATATGGACGACACGTTCGTCATATGGCCCCACGAATAAAGATCCAAAGATAAAGTTTACCATGGAGGTAGAGGAAGATGACCGATTGCCTTTCCTCGACGTCTTGATGAGCAGACGTGGCGACGGCAGCCTAGGTCACGCGGTGTTTAGAAAACCTACGCACACAAACCGCTACCTCCACGCTGGATCACACCACCATTCTGCGACAAAGAACGACGAAATTCTGAAAACCCTTGCCACCCGGGCAGCCAGCATCCCTGCTGAGCGGGAAAATCTCAAAAAGATTTTCGCGATTTTCGCTACAATAGACTCACGATCCAGAGAGCTCTATGAGTCACCCACAATCCGACAGCCCCCAAAAGAAACCAGTACCACGGAAACAGAAGCGAAGGCTACAGTGGCACTTCCGTATATTCGAGGCATCACGGTCAGGATTGGGAAACTACTAAAGCGATTTAATGTGAAAACTATCTACAAGGCCCACCATAAACTTGGTCAAATTCTAGTGCGGGTTAAGGACCAGCTCCCGCCACTCCAAACAGCAGGAGTATACGCTGTACCCTGCAGCTGTGGGCGAAACTACATCGGCGAGACTGGCAGAACGGTGGAGGAAAGACTACGCGAACACATTCACCATTTTAAACACAAGAATATCCAACGCTCCGCTGTCGCCCAGCACGCTTGGGAATCTGGCCACAACTTCTTATTCGAAGGCACGAAGGTGCTCGCCAGAGAAGACCGTTGGTGATCCAGACGCATCAAGGAAACGATGGAGATCGCAAGGGATCCCCAACACAATCGCGGCGTGAGATTACGCCTCCACGACGCCTGGCGACCATTACTACGCCCTCGCACGCGGTCGCCCCTCGGATTGGACCGCTCCATCAGAGATCGCACCACGCCGTCCGACCCCGGACCTGCCTGCGCTGTCCGATGCCCGTGTGGCTTCTTCAGTTTGACGGCCTACTCCAGTGTGGAGCTCATCCGTGATGCTGTTCTCATGTGTTTGTTTTGAATTGTTTTGAATTGCCCCTTATGATTGTCTCATTTTTGGGCGCCCGCGAGTTTTAATCTTGACTTTGTTGATTGATTCTGTTTGATTGCCTTTCGATTGCGTCCAAGAAGTGATGATATGGCGTCTTCCCTCTGTCACCCTCCCAGTTGGCGCACACTACCGGTCTCTTTCCTTGGTTAAGCTTCATTCATTTACATATATACATACATTTTTGCATACACTTTTGTAATACCTATGTTAATATTTGCAGTGATTGGTAATCTGGCTAATTTTCTAGCTTATATATTAACTTATACCCAACTTACTGTCTAACTTATGACTAATATGTACATACATGGAAACTTTACCCTTAATATAAACAAAATTCGAAATACAATATCTGATATGGAGAGTATGCAGACTAGCGTGAGCTCACATTCATAAACGGAATTTTATACAATACTAATACTAAGTTTATTTAATGTGGATAGAAACGAAAAGAAAATTGATGAGAGCTGTTCTTGCGGCTTAGCTAGTGTTTTAGTTTAGCCTCCTCCTCCCCGTGGAGAAGGAGGCACTGGCATATTAATCCGAAATACCATCCCTCATTCCTCAATAAACCAACCACCAACCCAGACAATAGAAGCAACAGCTATCCAAATCTCTTCACCCCACTCTAATATTAACATCATCTCCGCATTTAAGCCGCCACAAACCAGACTAATTCATTCAGATCTAAATTCACTCTTCTCTCTTCAGACATTAACTATTCTTACTGGAGACCTCAACTGTAAAAACAGGCATTGGGGTTGTTTCACTGAGAACGAACAAGGACATGGGCTACAAGACTATTCAGACATCATTTACAAATCGGATCATTCACATCATTCATCAGATCATTTACAAATCACTCTTCTCACACCTTCAGAACCCACTCATCTCATAAATGATACCCCTCATGATATATACTTGATATCATCCTCCATTCCATCAACGTTTCAGTTTCAACTCCATACGTCCGGTATGAACTTTTTTCCGACCATTTACCCATCATTTTCTCTACACAATGCACCCCATACCCCACCATATCTTCTCAATTCATCCCCAACACAGATTGGAAAATTTACAAAAATCATTTAGCCAAAAATATTCACTCCGCTCCCACCCTCACTACCAAAAATTAAATAGACCTAGCAATCACTCACTTAAATCATCATATCAAAAAAGCTTCATCAATCTCCACCACATTCAAATCATCTCACCCCATCTATCACCAGACATAATACTACTAACATGCAACAAACGTAAGGTGCAACCACTTTTCTACCGCACTAGACTTAACTCGGACAAAATCATCTACACCCAAGTAAAACTAGAACTCAAAAGAAGACTATACCATCACGAACAGACGAAGTTTAATACTCAAATTACTGTCTCAAATAAAAAACCCCAACCGACTTCATCAACTAATCAAAACAATCAGACCGACGCAAACTACTCTCTCACCTTTACACCCCCCCAACAATTCTCTCATCGACGATCCTCAAACAATAGCTAACACATTTGCCCAATCCCCTTCTACCAGATTCACCAGCGATGATCCACAACTACCAGACACTGCAATTCTTCAATTCCTCCGAACCCGTTTACTCACACCTGACCAACTGACAAAATGGACTATAACAGACACACACACTACAGACCCAATCTCTTCTCTACAACCCGGCAAAACACCTGGACCTGACAGAATACGCCCCGAACACCTCAAACATCTTCCGAAAGCTGCCATCAAACATCTTACTCTTATCTTCAACTCTTGGCTCTAATCTTCGTACTTACCCGACCTCTGGAAAACAGCAGCTATCATCATGATCCTAAAACCTAATAAGAACCTCAAAGAACCTGCAAACTATCGTCCCATCAGTCTTCTCTCAACCATTGGAAAAACCTTCGAAAAAATCATCCTAACCTTCATGACATCTCTTCTAAAACCACACTTTCACCCTACACAATTTGGATTCCGACCCCAACACTCCGCCACACTCCAAACTCTCCACCTTGCAATTAACATAGCTACCGAATTAAAACTTAAACGTCAAGCTCCTGCTCTCTTCACAGTACTATCTTTCGCCTTCGGTTCTGTCAACCACAAAATCTTACTCTTCGTACTTAAACCATTCCTTTCTCCCTTTGCTATACACCTTCTAGAAAACTATCTATCAAACAGATTCTTCCATGTCAAATATCTTTCTTGTAAATCCACGCCCTACCAAATTTCAGCAGGAGTCCCTCAGGGCGCAGGTCTTTTCCCAACTCTCTCCTCTATGTACCTCAATGACTTTCCCCGCTTTCATGGTATCAAAGAATTTCTCTACGCAGATGACCTCGCCCTTCTCTCCACCAACCCCCTTCCACACATGGCCCACAGAAACCTTGAAAAAGCAGCTACATCACTCTCTACCTGGTTCTCCGAAAATTGTATCAAAATTAGTCCTTCTAAATGCCAAAGTATCATCTTTACTTCGTCTTTCTCTTGCCTACTACCCCGTTATCCAAATTAATAATCAATAAATCCCCGGGACCTTCGAAATCAAATATTTAGGCCTCACCTTCAACCAAAAACTCTCCTGGATCCCACACCTTCTAAGATCTTCCTCAAAAGCTCACCATGTAATCAACATCCTCCAACCACTTCTCTCTCACCCACTACTATCATCCAAGAAAAAACACGTCTATTTCACTTACATTAGACGTATCATTACCTACAGCTCCGCCACCTGGGCAACTACTCATCTCACCAACCTCCATAAACTCAATGTCATAGAAAACCGAATCATCAAACTCATCTTCAATCCTCCTCACAGAACAAACCTCACCCGCTTCAAAATCCAACGGAACGTCACCAACTCCTGCACCATATTCATCAAATATCTCAACAGTAAAATCTTTCATCTCAAACCACCTCTTCTCTTACACAACCCCACCTTCACTATCTTAATTCCCCCTTGGTCTCCTTTGGACATCCTCAAACTACCGCCTCCACCGACTTGACATCAAAAGACAGACTAACTACACACACGCTGACTGACAAACCACGTTACGCCACAAACCACATTTTCCCAAATAAGACCCAAACAAAACAAACAACTTCTCACTTCTTCTCCAAACCCAAACAAAATAACCCTTCACTTCCTGTTCCGGCAATTCTTTAAGGCCCATTTTCTTACGTACTATCAAAATAACTGATATCTATATTCAACTCATCCACTTTCTCCTCAAAACAAAACAGCAACACATCCTCAAACCTGAACAATATAACCCTTCGATCCACCCTATCCTAATTAATCACTCTTATTCCTTAACAAAATAACCCATCTAACCCAAAACACTTCAACCCTCTCCCAATCCCAGTTCCTCTGAGGAGGCGGAGAGGCAACACCCAAACAAAAAAAACAAACAAAAAGTACCAAGAAAGAAGAGGCAAAAAGACCAGGCTGTCGAACAAACTTCACCTACGGCACAGGCTGAAGAAGCCACACGTGCTGCTACACCAGCGCATACCAGCCCTGAAGAAGACCGCGAAATGGTCGAAATGTCGGCTACACAGCCTGGCACGCGGCGTCACACGGACAACCAAGATCTCAACTCTGGCCGCGGAAGCCTAAGATTTCAAAAATGAACTTTATTAATTCCTGGTTTAGGGTGGCACCATGACGTCTACACGAAGGAGCACGAGGTCACTCAACTCTGGTGGTGGGGGTATGTATCGAAAACGTCGACAGCTACTTGAAAAATAAAACGAAACTACACTTTTGCTTCAGCGACATCACGCGGCAAATGAAAAAAACACGAAGAAACCTGTCAATGCAGCCAACGGCAGCAAAGCCACGACTTTGCTGGAAGCAATTTCTTTTTGTTGCGGGAAGCAATACTTATTTACGAGTATTAACGGGACACGGGACAATAAATCAATTATTATAATTTCTCTCATAAATACCGCACAAATTGCGTAAAGAACTGTCAAAACAACTGCAATTCAATGCCTTACAATTTTCTAGATGAAGATAACAATGAACCTGATTCGGTTCCAAATCGGCTAGCACTAGAATACTGCCCCGTTACTTTTTCTTTTCCATCTTATTGTCTTGGATTGAGGCAAGGTCGAAAGACCACCGCAGCAGCGCCGAGCGTCAACAGGCCAACATGTGCCATTATGCAACTGACAGGCTCCTTCGTGTAATTTCCTACACCCACCGTGTGACGTCGCTGAAGTAAAAGGAGACTATACTTAAGCTTTTCTTTCTTGGCGAACGGGGGTGTGTCAATAAAATGGAATATCTCACGATATTTCGCGTCGTTCTCGGTTGTGCCGCAAAGAGTCGCATGATCGCGGCTGTATCGAGCAGTGCTGATCATGCGATTCCTGGCGGCACAACGGAGAAGGACGCGAAATCCCGTGAGATATTCCGTTTTGATGACACCCCCCCCCCGTGCGCCAAGAAAGAAAAACCGAAGTATATGCTCTGTAGACTGCACTGTAGTAACTGCACTTGTAGACTTCGTGATATACTGCTATTCACGTGAAGGCATAATGGGTCTTATGGAGAATCTGCGTGTTGTTGCCGACACGTAGGCTTTCACGCGCCCTCCAGAACCGTCAAAATCACAGCTACTTTTTTCGATGAATGCAGCTACTGAGAATACTGTTTATTCGCACACTTTATTATTGTTATTTTATTTATGTTATTATGTTAATGTTATTTTAATGTTTATGTTATTATGTTAATGTTATTTTAATGTTTATTTTGTTTCATAAGGACAAATACTCAGGTTATACAAGACCAAAGCATATTTATCAACGTTTTTTGTTAGGAATTCACATGTACCTTACTCCCATAAACTTTCGAGTTATTTCAGTTGTTGAGATGACTACAGCCTTCTGCATATTCTTATAAATATTCACATTAATATTCAGGTCTTTTAAACTTTAGAACAGTATCTTCGGAATTACTTAGGTGCTGGAGATAACAATGGGGATGATTCTCACGTGGTCCATATGCTACTGTTTCTTGATACTTTCTACCAGCGGAGCATATTTTGTGATCTTCTCGACATACTTCCCTTGAATGTTTTTTGTGTTTGGTATGGCTATGTCGATCAAGTAGACTTGCTTTTCGTATTGTCTACTAGAACCAAATCAGGCCGGTTGTGAGTAGCTGTCTGGTCTGTGAGAATTGTCCTGTCCCAATAAAGTCGGCATTCATCACTTTCGAGAACATTGTTAGGTACGGTTTTATAGTAGGGTACCTTGCATTCTATAAGCTGGTGTTGGTAAGCAAACTCTTGATGCAGGATCATTCCAACTACGCCATGGCGTTGTTTATAATCAGTTCCCGATAAATGAAGTAATATGGTGGATGTTTTCCTGTGCCAGGATCTCTTACTATTGCTTTCAGATAATTTCCGGTGGGTATGACTTGATCTTGTATTGGTAGCATAGTACCTTCCGTCTCTGGGAATATCTGACCTGCTTTTAGCCAGTAGTTCGACGCTTTCATGTCGACGTGATCTTGACTAATGGCGTACAGATACTTTCCATGCAGAGGCTTGCCCATCCACGTTTCCAGTTTTGCTGTTCTGTATAAATATTTCCGTTGTAATCTAGATGACTTAACTTCAACGGTGTAGATCCATCTGCTAAATAGACGTCACGATGTAGTTTAGATGTTTCTGATTCCTTGTGAAAGAATTCTCGTAGAGATTTTATATGTTGGGACTGTTGGTTGCCTGTGTCCACAACACCTTGACCACCCAAATGTCGTGGCATCGTTCTTCATCATCATCATCATCATCATCATTATTATTATAATATTATTATTATTACTCTGTATCACGACTAAAGATGTATCACGAAGAACGTTATGTGTCGGCTGAATATAAAATGTACTCCAGGTTGCAACCAGTTACCTAAGGAGCAGATCCAGTGGCGTGCATTCAACCCCAGCACTGCTGGGGTAAGCAAGAATGAGAATATAATGAATTTTGAGAATTAAAGTTACATTGAACTGTATGTTACATGATCAAAAACTTTGCATCTACTGCACACAACGATCTTTGCGGCGGCCCACTCCGCCTGCACTGCTCTGACCCCAGCTCTGAAATCTTCGCTGGGGACGAGAGGTGCGTGCGCATCCAGTTCAATAGGCCAGCGGCAGGCGGCTTTCGGGGAGCAGCTGCGGGTGATAGTGGCCGAAAGTCAGCTAGCTGGGGTTGGATGACGTATCTTTCCCTCCCACTGCTTCAAGGCCAGGCCTCGCCTGGCCCGCCGTCCTTGCGATCGCGGTTACTTACAAGCCAGTGCTACCACAATGCAAAATTATTTAAAATGGTACATTTTGTTAGTAACATTACCGTACCGTTGGTCGAGAAGTTTATAATTTATAAAATGATTGTGGGGCATATATTTCTCTCTCGCTGTAATGAGAGTGAACCACAATGTTCTGTAGAGAATTTATTAATGTTTCTGAGGAAGAAAGTCCTGACTCACACGTGATCACATCATTAGAATCCCCGAATTTTTTAATAGCACAGCGTACTCTTCTCAGAGAATGCTGTGTGCGACGGTGTACGTGGCACCGCTCTCAGTGTTCGTCGGTGTGCGTGGCACGGTAGTGCGTGACGCAGTGGTAATACATTGTACTGTGTGGAACGTATTGTCGTGTTTACCCATGATTTCGTAAGGATTTGTTGTAACTTTGCAAATAGTAATAAGTGCTTTTCTTTAATCTAATGGGTATTTAGGAATACTTGTGTGTAGTATGTCTTCCAGCGAGTGTATAGTTGAAGATATTTTGAGGAGACTGTTTTCAACGAGGCAGTTACTCGAAAAGAAGCAGATAAATGAAAAAGGCCAATACCAAACTTGGTATAATTACAGCAGGGAACAAAACAATTGGAGTAGAGGGAAGGAGGAGGGAAGGTGGTTAGCCGCTAGCAGCTGGGGTATACAGAGTAATCACCGCACGCTCCTGAGCAGATCTAGGAACTGTCGATGCCTCTACAATACTTTGCGCAAAATGTGAGTTGTTCCAAATAAAGCAATTTCTTGCACTTCCCAGTCCTTTGAATTACATGGGAGATTGCACAAGTTCTTACAAAAATCCCAGAGATCCGATAACTATCGGGACGACCTGTGCTTTTACGCCCCACATTCAGCTGACCTCGATTTCCAACTCTTGTATCATCTCTGCTTCCTTGGTTACATTTT